>OU963894.1:17600742-18850742 GCA_902850365.2 Chilo suppressalis | reverse complement strand
TCAGATTTTTTAATAAAAACTTACTAAGATTAAGTGAGGAAAAATAATCAATTTTTATACATATATGAAGTATGTGTTTTGTAATTATTAATTATTTGCAAGCAATTAAAAAATATTTTTAATGATGCTAAAGAAGTATAACTTCTCACGCGCGTACATAAGTTACACGCATCCATTTTTATTTTTTATGAGTCTCCGATATTTCGGCACTGTTGCAAGCGCCATGATCACGGAGTAACTAAAGTAATTGCGGGTAGATGTTATTGGCAGACATATCGGTCTACCCTCTGACGTCGTCTTTGACTGCGCTCGATACCCCTACCATTGGTTAAATTCTCACTATTCACTCGCACCTGTTCCCGACACACAATGCTCACAGTATCAGATCGCGGAACGACACTTTTTTGATTGTTGCGGTTTTTGCACATACGAACCACTAGATTCCAGACACTTGACAATTTAAACCCATCGTCACGATTGAAATTTTTGTGTTTCCCTGACCAATCTTGGTATGTAGTGGCGTTCTGTCGAGATGATTTGTGGATTATGGAGCTCAATCCAGTGATTAGGACCCGAATCGATTAAATCTTCCGCGATAGCTGATTTCTGCGTATCATTGTTTCTGACTGCTTTTATGTGTTCTTTCATTCGGCACGCTATTGTTCGCTTCGTTTGGCCAATATATGAACTACCACAGCTGCAGGCGATCTTTTAAATACCAGGTTTCTCCAAAGGGAATTTGTCTTTGGGAGATCGTAGAAACTGAGACACTTTTTTGTGGGTTTGGGTGGAAACAGTTTCAGTTCCACCCAAACACAAATTAAGGCACCAGATACACATAGTAATCAGGCAACCAGTATTTTTGCCATATATCAAAGGAGTGACAGACAAGATTTCGAACATACTTAATAAGTACTCACTGAATACTGTCCTCAATCCTTTACAAAAAGTGTCACAGTTTCTACGATCTCCCTTTGGAGAAATGGTACGCAGAAATCAGCTATCGCGGAAGATTTAATCGATTCGGGTCCTAATCACTGGATTGAGCTCCATAATCCACAAATCATCTCGACAGAACGCCACTACATACCAAGATTGGTCAGGGAAGCGATTGAAATAACCAAACACAAAAATTTCAATCGTGAGGATGGGTTTAAATTGTCAAGTGTCTGGAATCCAGTGGTTCGTATATGCAAAAACCGCAAAAATCAAAAAAGTGTCGTTCCGCGATCTGATACTGTGAGCATTGTGTGTCGGGAACAGGTGCGAGTGAATAGTGAGAATTTAACCAATGGTAGGGGTATCGAGCGCAGTAAAAGACGACGTCAGAGGGTAGACCGATATGTCTGCCAATAACATCTACCCGTAATTACTTCAGTTACTCCGTGATCATGGCGCTTGCAACAGTGCCGAAATATCGGAGACTCATAAAAAACAAGGTACATGGTAACAATCCCGTTAATAGCTATAATGTATTTTCTATATAAACATACTTAAATATGTATCAGTATATGTATTCCATCCGTTACCCTAGTATCCCATAACACAAGCCTAAAGTGCTTACTTTGGGAGATGGCTAATTGGTGTGAGTGTTGGAATATTTATTAATTTATCTTTTTAAACAATGTATAAACACAACTCCTTTACAAGGCTACAAGACAAGCGTTCTAATTCATCTCCAATACCTTTCTAAATCTTTATACATAGAAATGGCAACCGTTACTGACTGATCTATCAACGCAACTATATATTGCGCTGAAATTTTACACAAATATAGCTATTATTATGACGTAGGTGTGCACTAAAGATTTTTCAAAACTCACCCTGTAAATGAGTGAAACGGCCACTAGTAGATCATAACAATACTTCTTCAAATTCTTCTACTTGTAGAACAGGTCTTCACATTACGTAATTAAATATTGTACTGCCCCACGGTGTTACAAAACTTACGCGGTGTCAAACGTAGCCTATGTGTTAATCCAGGGTGTTAGCTAACTCCATACCAAATTTTATAATTAGACGTGAAAAAGTAACAAACAAACACATTCACACACTTTCGCCTTTATAATTCTAGTGTGATGAGCTTTTTTCTACTTATATGAAGAAATAATTAAACAATTTATTTACTTATTTACTTCTGCTTTTGACTGGTCGTTGTAACATAGGCTCAGTGGTCATAAATGTCCGTTCTGGTTTCGGCGAGGTTTTAATCTTTGCCCCTGATTGCACTCATGGCGCGTTCGTCCGATGCCCTTGCACTATCTGGCGAGCGTTGAGGCAGGCCCAATGCTTTGTTTTGTTCCTTATTGTAACTCCGTACAATTTGTAGGGGCCTTTATTCTACTTTAGGCACCTCGCGCACTAGACGCCCAAGATCATGACCAGTGGCCGCAACAACCAGATTTACTAAAGAAATCATTATTATGAACAACCCGCTTTTTTTGCGAGTGTATGCTGTTGGTCGCAGATGACCTTTACAGCGTCACCGGGTTTGGCGCGATCCTAAGGGGACCTCCAGCCAAGAATTGGCGAGTGTCTCTAGAGGTAATCCAGGCGGATGGCATCTCCCCACGGGGGAAGTCTCCTCTACGTCTGGCGCTTCTAGACCACTCGAACCTGAGGGGGTCGACTCAACTAGATTCGTCTAGTGAGACTCGGACCTCGGCTCTAGTTAGCCGTTGTCGTGGGGGTAAACAGCGCGCACTTGGCCGCAGCGGTTGCACACCGGACCGGCTCGACTGGTCGTTGCTGCCAAGTTAATAATAGTTTGCTATGAGCGCTCACGCACTAGATCTGCGACCGCAAATGCGGCCAGGCCGCGACCAGCCATTCTCAGTGTCATGCGGACAGTACTTGAGTGAACACGATTTTATATCGTTCCACAACTCAATATAATTACGTTTTTCTTTGCAAAGACTTTTCTTCACAGTTAATTATTCATGAATTAAGGAAACGACTAGCAACATGGCCGCTTTACGGCCAGCCATGATCGTAGCCGCAAACTTGGCCGCATCCTAACGGCCACGACTGGTGATAGTGAGCGGCGTGCGTTAGTTGAAACTCGGGTACCTACTTACATTTAGTGTACGTTCTTTCTACTACGGCGGATGCACTTTTTATTATACTTTAACGAGATGTAAGTTTATAGGGATGAATGTGAGTTTTCACATGCCCAATCTACTTTGTTGAGAAACTATTAAAATGGTATAAAAACTTCAGTGGCGCATCATAAAGTCGATAGTAAAAAGATGGAAAAGCTTTTTCTTTGTGAAGTATTCTAGATTAACTTTATGGCTCTGCTTAGTTAAGTTAGTTTAAGTTATAGTTCGGGCCATGTTGGTGAGTGCTAAATAATTTAGACGCCTAAGCATTTGTTTCAGTCAACTAGGCATGACTGTAATAGATATAAAATTTCGGAGTTGTATAATAATATACCTATAATATTACATCAGTTTCTAGTATGAAATTATTTCGTATTTCATGTCTTGATATCATAGTTTGTATAATACATAAACGCAGATTTATGAATAATATTACATCAGTTTCTGGTTTTATACTAGATTTATTTCGGATAACATGTCTTAATCTCATACTTTCAGATACGATTTATTATGTTATTTTGAAAGAGATTGTAATAGAAAGAATGACGTTTTTGGACTCTATTCTAATCCTATCCGAAATTTTTAAAACAGCTACATTTCGGTTGGCACCCTGCAAGAGATATATGTGAATATCGTGAAACTTCAAACGTGTAACTTGATATAGGTACAAAAAAAATACCAGCTGTGAACTTTCCCACACAGGAAGTTCAATATCAAGGTTTTACCTCGCTCAATATCCTATACCTATGGTAAGCCTAATAATACGCTCTCCTAAGGGTCAGTTTTACCCACAGAACACAGAAGTTAGAAGAGTGATCATAAACCACTTGTACGGGAACAGATGTCGTCGGTCCTTCCCCACTACACTTCCACCTAATAGATAATACCCAATCAAACGACACGACATCAAACAATCGAACCAATCAGCGCTCACGACCGAGAGCAACGACGCAATCAGAACCAAGTTTTGGTCAAGTGGCACACCTGCTCTACCCACAAGCCCCTTAACACCTCTTTCTGTGTTCTGTGTGTATAATTATAATTCGCCAATTCCCCATAGAAGATAGGAAACTAAAAATTTACCATCTCGAGCTCCTCTGTGCTTCCTATGCGCTTTTAAGACATGTGAAGCCCTTGCCCCTGGCTGCATCTCCAGTCTTTAGCACCTACCAATCCACACCTGTCCCGCGTGGTGGATCATGGCCCAGTCTCCCAATTTTTTTTTTTTTTTTTATGCTAGATAGGCAATGCGTTTGACCACAATCTCACCTGATGGAAAGCGATGATGAGGCCTAGGATGGTACACGCCTGCCTAGAAGATGCCTGTTCACTCTGGCCTTGAAGATGTCCAGGTTATATTGGTCCGGGAAAACAGACCTCGGCACGGAGTTCCACTCCCTAGCCGTTCGTATAATGAAGGCCGAAGCAAATCGCTTCGTGCGAATGGGACTTCGACAACATAAGGGTGGAAGCCCTCGCCGCGCCTGGTCGTCCGGTGGTGGAAAGGGGAAGGGGGGATCAAATTATGTAATACCTCCGCACACTCTCCGAAATGTAACCGATAAAACACCGAAAGGCAAGCTACACGTCTTCGGTGGTCAAGGCTCTGAAGATTAGCCTCAACCTCAATGTCATCCATAGGGGCCTGTGTTCCAGCAATGGGGATATTATTAAACTGACGAAGAGCTCAATGTAGCACCCACCAATCCACACCGGGTCCGCGTAGTAGATCATAGCTTAATCTCCCTATGTCATCCATAGGGAAAGCCTGTGCCCCAGCAGTGAAACAATATTTTTTTTTGACACACGCTAATTAGCCCAGCCCTAAAGTAAGAACTGTAGGCTTGTGTTATGGGATACTATGGTTACGGATAGAATACATATACCTAGTCAGGTCATAAATTCTGTCACATGTTTAATATAAAATAATTGAAACAAGTTTATTCATTATGTAACCATTTATATACCAAAATGAACTTAACAAAACATAGATTCTTATGACAATAAAGTTTATTCAAAATGACCTCCGTGATTTTGAATACAGGCCTTCAATCTGCGCGGCCAGTTGCCTATCGCAGCACGAACGAGGTCCATGTCAATATTGGCGGCTGCCTTAATCAATGATGTCTTGAGTGACTCCAAATTGGGATGAGGCTTTGAGCACGCCTTTTCCTCCAAGTGTTGCCATATCTTGTAATCTAACGGACTCAAATTTGGACTGGAGGAGGGCCAGTCTTCGTGCCGGATGAAGTCGATTTCACGCGCCGCCAGCCAGTCTTGTGTACTCCTTGCTCTATGAGCTGGCGCCGAATCTTGTTGGAACACTCAGTACCTGTTTGAACATGGTATGAGAAACAGGTTCCACAAGGTTTGTCAGGACTGTATTTTGATGCACAACCGTTTTCGTTTTTACACCTTTCTCACAAAAATGTACCTCTGTTAAGCCTCAATAAGAAACTCCCAACCATACCATGAGCGAGGATAGAAAATGACCTCGTTGGACACGCGGAATACGGTTGCTCGCTTCTTCACCACTGTGTGCGTACACCTTATCATTTTGTTTGTTGTAGCTCTCTTCTATAGTAAAAATTTATTCATCCGAAAAAAGAATTTCCCGATATTTTTTTCCCGCGTACCGCTTCTACAAAGCGCGTCATCTCTTCAGTTTAAGGTTCATTAGACGAGCATTCAAACGATGTCCTGTTTTTTTTCGATATGCCCGAAGCCCTAAGTTTTCATTTAACACCCTTTTCACCGTGGTTCTGCTTAACCCCATCTGAAGGGCCAACAGTTTCTGCTTACGTTTGGGATTTCTTTGAATTCGCGCCTTCACAGCTTTTATCACGGCTGGAGTCCAAACACACCGAGGGCGACCACTTCTTGACCTGTCATCTACACTAGAGTCTTCATTGTATCGTTTGATGGTACGATCAAGGAATCTTTTGGTTATATTAAAATTTTTCAGTATGTCAAAAATTTGAATTGGCGCGTGACCGCAACGATGCAACGCAATAACTGCAACACGGTCTTCTTTAGGCGTCCACTACATATTTAAAAATGAGTAAAATTATAAAAAGTATATATTTTTATTTTCATGAACAATTCGAAATTCCAATTCAATAAACTTTTTTGTGGCCAGCATTCTAAAAGAAAAGTTTTTACTGTGTGACAATACTTATGACTGACTGTGTATAAGTATATTTATGTAGAAATACAAAATTAAACATCCATGACTAGAGTAAAAATGTTCGTATTCATCACACAAACATCTGCCCCATCAGAGTTGACGACACCTGAAAGCCGGCGTACAAATCACTCGGCCACGGAAGTCGTCAATATTGGTTTAAGATCCGAACCTACATCGACCTTCACCGAGCTGATAATAGAATGAAACATATTTTATCATGAATTTAGTATATAAGAAAACATATAAAAATGGGTTGCCTAAAAATATCCTGGACAGACAGGCTATTTAAAATTAATTAAAAAAAAATGTTGCGACATCAAGACAATAAGAAAATTTTGTCCTGACTTACAGTATAAAACGTATAAAATGTGCAGCCGTTGTCTTTTATTTACCAGGGCCACGATAATATTATCAATACAGTATTCTATCTTCATACAAACGGTCGGAACTACGCCACTCGAGTTCGCGCGACACTCGGTGGGCATGCAGTCGCGAATGCGCCGCCGGCGCCGCAGCGACGACCGAACGGTGTGAATTGTTTTTTAAGCAGTGCTTAAGCGTGCGATTTGTATTGTGAATATTTGATTGAATCAAGTAGATACCTACACTATAGTAAGGATAATTTACAAACTTTTTTAATAGTACCTAGTAATGATTTCTTATTGATATGTAGAAAAAATGGAGGAAATATTCCGGACATCATTTAAAAAAAAACATGTCAATTGTAAAGTAGCTGCAGGTATATTATATTTCTTTAACTTGGTGATATTCCCTTTTGTAATTGCCAATGATTCCCTAAAGTATTTTTAATTAAACTTTTTATACGAATGCGTATTTATTATACTATAAAATTTAATAATAAAGCTTTCCGTACGTCTCAGTCGAGGCGTAAATATTTTTCTGTCTGAAATCTATATTTTTTTTTATTAAATATTACCTAAAAATAACATGTTTTTTATTGAACACTTCCTAATTCATTCACAACATTGTTTTTTACATATAAAATAGAATATTTACAATCACAAAACTAGAAAAGAAACTCAATAAAGTAGATGAAATTAAAATACTGTAGGCGGGCAGCCCTACCGCGTGTCCACACCCCGCTCGGCCGTAGGCAGTTATTTCAAGGACGGGCCGAGTCACAATACTGTATAGATAATATTACCGTGCCTGGGCGAACTACTGGGTTGTCAGCTATAAACAGGTATGTAGATGCCAATTACGTTACCCAACGGCTGCACATTCTATACGTTTTATACTTTAAGTCATAACATTTTCTTATTATCTTGATGTTGCAACATTTAATTAAAAATATTTGTTTAAAAATTAATTAAAAATAGTCTGTCCAGGATTTTCTTTAGGCAACCCATTTTTATATGTTTTCTAATATACTAAATTCATGTAAAATATGTTTCGTTCTATTATCAGCTCGGTCAAGGTCGATGTAGGTTTGGATCTCGTACTATATTAAGTTGATAAATCATACACGTTGACGTACACTATCAGAATTTTAACTTAAGCTTTTTGTTATTTTTTTACACGTGTAACTGCTCGATGTTAAATTTTTTATATATAATATAATTCTGGGTTACCTACAATGCGAAGAAGTGGCGCTGCCTTGCAGTTTCAGAAAGGCTAGAAAGAATTCGAAATGACCGTCAAGGCCGCGGTAGCATAATTGGTCAGTGCATTCGCCCGGATAGCGAAGGGTGCGGGTTTAAGTCCCGTTTGCTGCCTGGTTCGCGTGGATTTTTTTCTAGTAACATTCCCTTTAGATTTAACTTTTTGTACAAAACCTTTTATTCCTTTCCTTATTTAACGAGGCTCATTTAGTACTGCGATATTCCACGAGTACCTTGTCATACAAAGCGAGATATTCGCGACATCACAGAATAAGCAGGCGGCATTATATTTTTATTGTAGTAATTATTCCTTTGTTTCAAAGAGCCAGCTCATTACATGGCGGCGCGGCTGGAGTGTTGTCGGGCGCCGTTGTTAGTTGAAGATGTTCTGTTGGAACGACATTGGAGTAGGTAGGTAAGCATGAGTGGAGTTCAATGATGCAACCACTGGGTTAGTTGTCGTGTTTTATTTTAATCATTTTAAGAAGGTCGAACGGACTTGGTAAATGAGGTCCTATAGGCACTTGTTGATTAAGGGTTTGAACATAGAGCAACACAGCCAACGCGGCTAGGAGGGGAGTAGCTATGTGTATAATGACTTAATACTACTGATTGATCTGGTTACAATTGGCTGGGTTTAAACTTAGTTAGCCTAATTCTCCCGTAATTTATTTCTTATGTTTCCACGCACTCCAATCATTAAATTAAACACTTTTAACAGGTTTTTAATTCTTTCATTCATATATTATACGTTTCTCATCCTTTACAAGCTGCGTTTTCAAGATTCTCTCCAATTTAGAAGTTTTGACCTTGTATTGAATTTTAATGCGCTTATTATGGACCCTTACATGATCAGCGAAAAGTGAATAATTTAACAATAAATTTATATCTATTCATTATTATTATTATAGTTAAAGTACTTAACTCTCTTACTTTTGTTATTTTGTCATGAAAATTTATCATTGTTCGCAAAAACACATGCCTAATGTAATGATGTTAATACACAATCATGCAGACTGGCATGCGTACTAACGAAAGCATCCGAGAAGAATACCAATAAAATTGTTCTACGCAATTGGTAGGTACTTTATTATTGAAGTAATTTTTTTAAAATTATGTCCCACGGCGTCATAACCGCGTGTTCTCAGGCGGCGCCGTGGCTGACCGTGCGGTAAGCTCGCACGACCCGGGTCGCGATGGTCCTCTGTGGTGGTGGCAGCAGGGCCATCGTGCGGGGTTTGAGGCACTCTGCCCAAACCGGGGCTCCATTAGGTGCCATCGATCGTATCACCCCGTGATACAGTCGACGGCACGCATCTCCTGGTCCCCCCACGTTTGGGTGGACCCTGCCGAGTGCGGCTGCGGCGGCGCACAGCCATGGAGCGAAGAGCTTGAAGTGCTCCTCGAAACTCCATCCAACTCGGGATCCAAGCCATCCTCACCCTGCCAGCCTGCAAGTTGTTTCTTCACGCCTCTTTGAAATCCCGGGCTATTGGAAGGAGTGAACACGAGAGAGGGCAAAGCATTCCATTTACAGATAGTGTGACAAAAAAATGAGTGACCAAATTTCTTTGTTCGCGTTGGAAATGTGGCCACAGGAAGTCAGTGACAACGTAGGCGTGGTCCTCTGAAGGAAAGGGGAAGGTGGGATAAGGGAGAATAACTCCTCAAAACTCGCCGTGGTATAGACAATAGAACACGCTCAAAAAACGCCACATCTCGGCGCAATTTAGGAGGCTCGAGGTTGATTTAAAAGTGTTGTGGCGTTTGTTGTCAACCTTCAAAATTCAATATCGTCATTTCAGTCTAGTCTGTTACCAAGGACTTTCGATAATTATAAAACTAAGCCATCCGTTCGTTTTGAAATCCATTGCCCAACTACCTAACTTTAGATTGATGTTCCTTTAACTGTTCTAGAAACAGGCTAGCCTCGAAAGATTTATCTCTTTGAAAAGCGGCCACAGTCACAAGTTTGCATATGATTACTTCTATCCTTCTACGCCAATAGGAACCTTTGCGAGTAACAATGCTCGCTGAGTTCACAAAGGCTTCTTTGTTGAATCTTAATTTCTTTGTTGTGAACTAAGACTTATTACGAGATATTTATAGTTTAACTAGTGGCCCGCCCTCGCTTCGCTTCGGTGTAGAGCTGTAGTGTAGACAATAGTTTTTGTTGTCAGGCTTGTATTATACACAATGACATTCTTCTAATACCTAATTGCAGCCAAGCTCCCCGCCCGGTAGCGTCGGAACCGCTATGTCCCTTCATTTTAAATCTGTAATATCTTCGAAAATATTCACTTAAATCATACGGTATAAAGGGCCATATAGATCTATATTAAATGAACAATGTATTCAAGGTATTTAATTGGTTAAGGATTAATGCTGTATTGGTTAAAATCGCTTCGAAAATTAGCCATTATTTGTCGTAAAAAGTAAATGACAAAAAAAGTTATTGTGGGTTATCCATAAGAGATAGACATATACCATCACGGACTTTTCTGCAGACCTTTTCAATGTGTACAATACTTAGTACATCATTTTGATAAAACTCGTAGGGTTCAGCCTGCGTTTGCAATGTAAGCGGAAAAAAAGTAATTATTTACGACATCACATTAGAAACCTCAAAAATAACAGTACTTCTCCACTATTTAATGGATGTTATTATACATATAAACCTTCCTCTTGAATTACTCTATCTATTAAAAAAAAACCGCATCAAAATCCGTTGCGTACTTTCAAAGATTTAAGCATACAAAGGGACATAGGGACAGAGAAAGCGACTTTGTTTTATACTTTGTAGTGATTTGAATGGAGTTGTAAATTTTTGTTCAAAAACTAATATTTTTAGATAGATAGCCCAGTTTTCGCACGAATAGGAGCGCCCCTCTCCAAAGTTACCTTCACCATACAGAAGAAACTCAATTGAATAACGCTTCCTTCGATAGTCCTACCACGACTAACCGCTTAAGTGTGTACGTACTTAGAAGCTAAAGATAACAATTTTTAAGACCACCCGTCCGATTAACGGTCAAAGCGCAAATTGCTTAACTTCAACGATCGCGTATCAAAATTGTCAAATCAACGTAAACATTGTCAACTTATACGGTATTTTCTTAACAAGCTCGATTTACTAGGTACATCGCATCGTGACTGCAGTCGACCCGTGGTCAAGTCGTGATCATGTCGTGTCTTCCGCAGTCTGAACCGAGATTTAATACCTATTTGAATGACGTCGAAACTTGGCGATGGGCAATTACATAGTGTACCTTAAGCATTAATGCGTTTCTGCGGTTCCTAAAATGACTTTTAAATTTTTAGTATTAGATTAATATGTAAAGGAGGCCTTCGATTTTTGCTCAATTTTGTACCTTGGTACAAATTATCTCAAAAAAGATCTAAAATTATACTTAAAAATCTCAAACAAATTCAATATAAAATTATTGAAAATCTGAATTAAAATAGGGAATCTACTTGTAAAGAAACTTTACTTATTACTTCGACGCAATTTGTCAAAATTTGTCGTTGAATGACAGATGACAGCTAATACTATTGGTTTAAATTCATTTCCTTAATTTCCTTAATTATGATTGGTTGTATAAAAAATCACGTGATTTTTAAAGATGCACATTTATCATAATATAGGTATATTGTCTGTGTTGCCTATAATGAACTTCATTTATGTGTATATTTTTGATAAATTAGGCGTATTTTTCCACACATAAATGCAGGATAATACTTGAGATACAGAATTGGGTAGAGTTGTACGTAGAAAAGAACGGATCCTTTGATATGTGTCTCAGTTACCTACTCAGTTTAAAGCCGTCAAATTAATTAAAAGCTGCATCAAGTCCTGTGTTATCTCTATTTATCCTGTGTTATGTGTAATCTAATTAAAAAGAACACTTCAATGAGGTAAGACTGTTTTGATATCGTATTAAATTTTTAATAAACTTGTAACTACTACAATAAGCGTCTGTGGACCATCTTGCTTTGTGCCATAGAGTATGATCAATAACTTTTAAATATCACATTTATCCTACTACATATGTAACTAATTTATAAATGTGAAAGTTTGTATTTTTGCGTGTTCATATGTGCTTTACTTAATCACACAAAAACTACTGAAAAGATTTAAATGGAATTCGGTATGCATAGAGTTTATGTCCTGGATTGAGATATAACAGAATATTTTTTATCCCGTATAAAAATGTAAAGTTCCCGTGGGATTCTCAACGACTAAAGTTGACATGAACAAATCCGCGGCGACTGCTAGTTGTTCTAAAGAAAGTGACAGCGACGACTTAAGTCAATCTTAAATGTTATACCGAAGACCTCCGTGGCCAAGGGCGGGTTTTATGGTATCGCCAACTTGGAGGTCCCGGGTTCGAATTTCGGTGGGGGCAGATGTTTGTGCGATGAATACGAGCGTTTGTACTCCAGTCAAGGATGTTTAGTTATGTATTTCTACTTAAATATATTTATATATGTACAATTAATTTTTTTCTTTAATGGCTCCTTAAAGAGTAAGACTAGTGTATATACCCTTCAACGGCCAAGTCACACAACATAAACTATAATAATAAAGAAATCGCAGTAAGGAACCTTAGACTTGGCACGACTTTGTCTAGGTTTCGTTACTTTTTAGAGATAAACAAGCAGCTCCATCGAGACTTGGCTAGTTTTTTACAGAATGTTTTGGTGGGATCTTTCTTTTATTTTCTGATTTGAAATATCATTTTTGTGTTAAAGGGTGGCAAACGAGCGTATGCCCTGACTGATCGTAAGCGGCCACCACGATTGCGATAAAAAACCACACATCTGAAGTGAAATGTATTGTCTTAAATAATTTCTTCCTTACATAAGGTGGTGCATAAGGCATAGCGGAATGGAGCAGCGCACGCATCACTCATATAATATATTGTTGCGTGTGACGCTCGTGACACTCGTAGCGTATCAGCCAGCGCCGAGTAACCGACCCAACTTTCATGCTTGTCGGGAAAAGCTGTTCACGCATCCCACACATACACACACACACACACACACACACAGAAATATATATATCGCATTTCCGTTTCATCTTTTCCATAGAATTTTTCCATTTATACCCCATACGAAAAGAAGTTTCACTACAATATTCATTGCGCTGTTGCCTACCCTGACCCAGACCCTCCCAGCTACTTCGCCAGGCGGGCGCTCCAATTCGAGTGGGAATTCTACTATGCCTTACCTCCCTTAAATAGGTACTGTTTTGAGTATTTCGGCTCATAATTAAGATTAAATTTTCTCCTTAAGCTTCTGTTACGCAGTTACAATTAAAATGAGGTTAAATAATACCGTTGAAACTTGTTGTATTTAATGAATAATGTGCGTGAAAACCTAAGCTAATAATCAAATACATTAAGCTTCTCAGTTTAATTATTCTGATTCATAGAAAATTGAAATACACGAGTAATTAATTATGATCCACAAACTATTCAAATTCAATCAATTAATTTATAACATATTATACTCGTATATCCGGATCCACCGTTAACAGATTTAATGGGAATTCAAGATTCGGCTCCTAATAGCATTTAATTTGGCAATAAATTATGAAAAGGTTTTAATGGAACCTCAACACACTTCTCAATTACTTAATATCATTTAGAAGTTACGAAGGTGGATTATAGAAACGCACCTTAATATAGGTACAGACATTAAGAGAGGTAGGAGCGACCATAGGCAAGGAAAACGCAGTAGCATATTTTCATACAAAGACGTCTACTGCGCAAGGCTATTTGTCTGTGGTTTTACTAAAGAAGTTTGCTACCTATTGCTAGTTAAAAAAGGACAGGTGCCGTTCACATGCGATAGTAGTGAAACCTACAACAATAACACGTAGTCCGTCCTTCATGACTGTAGGTAGACCGCTTAACTGAGTCCTCACCTGCGGGGTACGGGGTGTGGGGGAGGATGAAAACGGGGACCGTGAGAGGTGCGGGCGGCAGGCACATTCTTGTCAAAATTACAAGTGTCGATAGTCCCGGGTTCGAATGCCGGTGGAGGCATATGTTTGTGTGATGAATACGAGCATTTGTATTCCAATTATGGATGTTGTACAACCCTGTACTACTTGAGGGTTGGTTTACTGGGAGTTTGTTGACAGGGAATTTCTTAAACAAAGAGAAAAACTGGTACCCTGTTTCCACAGACCGCTGTGGCCCATCATATATTCGCAAAGGATATTGCTGAGCTTCTATATATGTTTGGCCTAAAGACCAATAATCATGAAAAATTTATTCCTAGATTCGAAATTATATATAAATTACTGTAGAAACGAATATTATTGACGGACACCCCTGAGACCTTCTATAAACCATATACACTGAACGATTTTGAGGTTATGTTTGCAAATAGGTTTATAAGTATTAAAATAATAAAAAACGAATAAGTTATATAGTAAACTAGGGAAATCAAGTCAAGTACCGAAATTATGTATTAGTTTCAGGTATACAGAGCATGTAGATTAACAGATAGTTGCCTGTTTTTAAAGTTATTGTACAACAGTAACTTTTAAAATCAGGTATCATCTATGCATTTCCGGTGATGATGATTGTGAATGAGCCACAGATTAGAGAGAAATTTTAAACTCTCGTTAGCCAAAGAAAGCTAAGAGATTTAGGTTATACAGCCATATCTTCAGTAGCTTCATTATTTTTGTTATGATTATATTATAACCATATTTTAGATTTTTAGTGTATCACATCTTATAATGTGTTTCGCGAAAAATGTAGGTATGGCAATAGACTTTATGATGTCGCCTACCATCTATAATAATTGTCTTAGCACATTTGCATGTTGTGAAAATGATAATATAGTTGTGGATATTAATACCACAGTGTAATAAGAAAAATGATTTATTTTATCGATCATTACAATATAGATTTGATTTTATGTTATATAAACAACTTCGATCAGTCTTTTGCTGGATGTTACTACACCCATAGCCATTAAAAATAATTCGTATGTTTTCCAAACCGGTAAAATCAAAAGTCCTTTTTAAAATAGGTGTCCGTTAAAATCTAATGACTGTAAAATAAAGTATAAACTATGCCAAGAATTATCGTATATGTCAATATTTTTTGTACACTTGGGCCAATTTGAGCAATCTCCTTTGAACCTTATTTGTCTATCATAAGTATATAAATAAAAGAATTTCTACAGCGCGATTTAGCATATATACCCGAACATTTGACAGGTTTTACTAGCACCATCTTTCTAATCAAAATGGTACTAAATATACGTGAAAACTAAAGAAACATTCTTTAAGGCTGAACAGATGTTAAATACATATTTCTATAAAAATATACTTATATATCAGTATATGTATGCTATCCGTTATCCTAGTATCCCATAACACAAGCCTACAGTGCTTACTGTGGAGCTAGGCTATATAATTATTAATTAGGGTATATTTTGTCAGTATTAAAAATAAAGTGCCAATTGTTAGCATCTGTATTTAGAATGAATATTGGCAGGAGTTTTTACTATTTTTACAGAAAACATATTCATAATTTTACTAAAAACCCACGATAAAGATAATAGTTTTCTTGTCTATTGTCACGTGACTCAAAACGCTTTGGATTGGTGGAGCCTTAAATGACGTCACACACAAGTAAACTTCCGGTTAAAGTGACATTTGATTCTATGGTTTGACGTTTTAATGACAGTTGTTTGACGTCACACCTCAGTGAGCCGCCATATTGTCCAGAGATTCGTTTTCCGGGGCAACTTGAAAATACAGTTTTTGAATTAGTTTTTTACCGAAATACACAATATAATAATGAATAATCCACTATTTATGGACTCTATAAATATTACTGAATAACGTGAGATCGTTTTCTAAAACTTGTCTAATACCCTATTGGTGTGAGCGTTGGAAATATTTAATGTATTTCAAAAAAAGAATACCCAACTAGGAGCGCGTTTTTTTTTATATTTTTTAATCGCTTATTTTTTTGGACGCGTGTGTTGCGTTGATACTGCCACTTCGATTTATTTAGAACCTTTGTTAAAACCAGCACCTCGCTCGCATGTTTGCAATTTTTACGTTCATTCAGGAGACAGATTCACTCCGTTCGTTCGTTTGAATGGGCGGCGATCGTCAGCAAACTGAATCAATTCATTGGGGAATTCATAAAAGATCACTCTGCGCAATTCACCGATAAAAAAGGATTTTTATTCAACACGTATCGGCATTCTTTTTTTTAACATAAATTAGTTTTTTTTTATATATATTTGAAAAGAAATAAAGAAAATTCATTTAAATTTCGATTAAAATTAAACATAAACGGAGTTTTAAGTTCGTAAGTTATTAAGTAACATCTGGCTCTTGCCAATTAATCAATTTCATATTAGATTACGAAATTTCTGTTAGTGTAAATCAGTTTTATATTTAGAAATGAGTAAAAAATATATTTATGAATAAAGTCTTGAAATCAAAAGTCATCTGTAAAAACTACCTACAATATTGAGAGGACTCCATTATTTTGGTACGATTTGAAGCTTTATTCTCAGTTAAAAGTTTAATAACTTTTAAAATCAAGTTTTTCTTTCTTAAAATGTTTGATACTTTCTTTGTCTTTCTTCTGTAACAGCTCACTTTTTTAAATTCAAAATGCCCTGAAAAAGGAAAGGTTTACAGTTAGTTCATGTTAGTTAAATTATTTGAATAGACTGATTCAACTGACCATGGAGTTGTCGTCTTTGGCAACCAACAGTGTGTTAAAACAAGTAGAAACGAACACTTTGACCAGTGGAGCACGGTTGCTCCGCCTAGTCAGTGCTTTAAGCGTGCATCTAGGCTATACTAGCTTTTTAAGAGGGGAGGTAGCCAATGTTTTGTCCATACAATCGTGCTCAACTAATGGCTCCTTCATTTTTATCACTACAGAAATGATTTTCATACATAAAATATAATTTTCTCATTCTATGCTCCTATGTCTTCCTATTTTCGACAACTTGTGTTTAAAAGAAGCCCTCAAAAATTTCAAAAAATATCATTTTTTTATCACCATTAAAGACGTGTAGTTTGGTGATTCAATAAGCATTTACAAAAAAAGCAAAACATAGAGGCCTAGTACAACTAATTATTATTCTAAAGGTAAAATTTAGTTGAAATTTATATCTTATTATCGAGAAGGAAATCGCCAAGAGCCAAACCTCGAATTTTGCAATAGGGGTGATGACGGGGTACAGTAAACGAAATTCTATTTAGTCCGTCAGTTAGATGATCAAAAATAATGGACACGTATTTTTTCTTTGGGCAATCAACCAAAACATGACAAAGTTATAGCGCGTCAAAGTTTGGGAGTAGGGGCTCGTGACGTCACTTTTAAGTGAAAATTATACCAAATCGTGACATCATGCGACTTTTCAAATCAACATATCTCTGCAAAGTTTATATTATGTGAGAAAAGAAAAATTATGTGTCCAATACTTTTTGTTAAATCTACCTGAAAAACGAAGAAAAAAATATTAGTTATCATCCCCATTTTCTATTCGTAATTTTCAGCGTTAGGTACTGTTGTCCCTATCGCACGATATATGCCAATGCGTGACAGCAATAGTTTTTTCAAATACCTATTTCTCAAATGTCTCTCATCTCGCGTGCACTATTAATTGTCAACAACATGCAGAATGCAACATTTCTGTTGCTCATCATTATATTATTACAAATGCAATGTGGGTTACCTACAATGCGAAGTCATGACGTTTCCTTGCAGCCTAAGAATACTAGAGGAAATTTGATGCGGCCATTAAGGTCTCGGTTCCGTGAATGCTCGGATAGCGGAAGATGCTGGTTCGAATCCCGTATGAAAACTGGATTGATTTGTTTTTTTTTTGTAAAATTTTCTTTACATTTCAACATCTAGCGGTCAATTTATTTACCTCATTAAAATTAAGACTTGTAGTTTTAACGATGTACTCATTATATAGAATAAAAAACCAAATTTTGGCTAATCAAACATGTGGGATCTGAACATGGGGAGATAGGGTCATAGTCATGACCCACAACGCAGACCTATTACTGTTTAGTGGGTGCTAATGACTGCAGACGCAGCCGGGAGCAATAGCTTATAGGGGAGCCCAAGCGGGCATTTTGGGCCCCTCAGGTTCGAGTGGTGTAGAGGTTCCAGACGGAGAGGAGACTCCCCCTGTGGAGAGATGCCATTCGGCTGGAATACCTTTAGAGACACTCGCCAGGTCGCGGCTTGAGGTCCCCTTAGGATCTCGCTGTCCTCAAACCCGGTGACGCTGTAAACGTGTGCGACCAACAGCATTAACAAAGCGCATTTTGGGATTTAGTGACGCCGCACACGGGCCACACGCCACAGCCACAAACGCCGCCACTAGAAGCTAGAAGCGGCTACTAAGTGGCTGAAGCGCGCGACAGCGGCCGACTAAGGTAAGGGAGAGAGGGGTGGGGAATTACGCGAGTGACATGTGGCGACGTTTTGTATCGGCGCATTAAATGCAATAGCCGGTGCGGCCACCGGCGGCGTACCGTATGTGGTGAGTCCATATAAAATGTACGAAAACTACAAGAAATATGTTTTGTGGCTGTGGTCGGTGGCCCGTGTGCGGCGACACTTACTCGAGCACGACAGATTAACATAAGGGGAGCAACCTTGCATCTTGTGAAGTACTCCCACCATACCTCAGACCTTTATAGTGTCGAACGTCTAGGGCACAGAACACAGAAAAAAAGTGGGCCTTGTGCCCAGGGCAAGCACACCACAATTATGTGTGAGCTAATACTCATAACTTTACTAAAACTTGGTTCTGATTGCGTCGTTGCTCTCAGGTGTGAGCGCTAATTGGTTCGATTGTTTGATGTCGTCTTATTTGATTGGCTATTATCTATTAGGTGGAAGTGTAGTAGGGACGAGCCGGCGACATCGGTTCCCGTACAAAAGGTCTCTAATCATCTCTTACCTCTTTCTGTGTTCTGTGGTCGATCACATCCAATCAGATTAGTAAAAAAAATGATCATTGGAGAATCTCAAGCGCATCAGATTAAAGTAAGGTACATTTTTGAAAATCTGTACCCTTACCCACCAGTGGAAAGGTTTATATACATTATATAAACTTTTTTTTTCATAGCATTAAATGCTATCGCGCTTCACGCTCGAGTAAATCCCTATTTAGCATCACGACCTCGCTTACTTTAATGTACCTTCCTAAGCACGGAGGAGCTCGAGACAATAAAGTTTTGGTCACCCATCCTGTGACTGGTTAATGCGAAAGATGCTTGGCTTCTGCCTTAAGCACTGCGCCATCGAGCTACTCGAGTTTAATCCTATAATTTCTCTAATATGTGGATATCATTTTCATACCCCAAATAACGGTGATGAGCAATGAGCCCACCTATTTCCACGCGTGTTTAAATTGTACGCAAATTGCTCAGTAAAATACAAAATATACACACGCTAAATGGTCGTCGCTCACACAGTTATTGACTTTAGGAATCGTCCGTACGTTACTAATGCACGCGCGCTTTGACCAGCCGACCGCGGCGGCTCCTGGGCGTGCGCGTCATAGTGTTTGTTAGCTAAACCACTTAAAATTCGCTACTGGAGCTTTACTCTGTTTCTCCGAAACGAAATTTCGGTAACGAATGAATTTTAAACGAAATTTCGCCATTGACTCTACTTTATTTCATTTTCGAACAGGCACATAAACTTCGAAACCACAAACAGTTTTTGTGAACGAATGGAATTAATCATGTTTGTGAGTTCTTTTTATCTCTACTTTCAAGATTAAGTTTTTTTACTTGGAAACAATATTATGTAGTTTACGGCAATTTTTTTGATGACACTGAAAGAATCTTCTCTGACAGTGTTAATCGACTAATGTGTAGAGTTGATACAAACTATTGTATGTCAACCTTAATTTGTCGTTTAATACTTTGAAGTATCGGAATTACAATAAATAATAAAAAAAAGGTTTATTTGTTAATTTTACATCCTAAAACTGATTCTCGAGCTAAGAAGCCTTGATTGAAAATACTATTACCAAGCATTTTAGGTCTAATTAAAACAAAAATCTCAAACGAAAATGAAAAGGTAACACTATTCATTTCGTCAATTTCATCAGGTTAAAATTTCGAACAATTGTCTGTCAAATTAAACTTTTCCTTCGAAAGTTAAGTTTGGAGAATTTAATTGTCAAACTATTTTCGGACGGACGAATTTTCGAAATGAAAAGGAAACAGACTAAAGAACGTGCGAAATTTCGATCGAAAATTCGTTTTTAGTTGAAATAGAGTAGACCCACTGTTGTTGAAGTTGAGTACGTACTAAGTATGTGTTTGTTTTCTTTCATTTATTTGTTACTGGCAAGTTACGTGGATGTGTAAACTTTAGTTTATCAAGAAACCTATGAGAACGCGAAAAAAGTCTGGAATAAAAAGTGTGCTATGTCTCTATCCAGGTAATTAATTAAATAAATGCGTACTAAATTTCCAAATCCGTTCCGCAGTTTTTGCATGATTGTGTTAACATATTTACAAAAATACAAACTTTCACATGGCTTGATTACATTTGGTGTTTGACCCGAATACGAGTGTCGATGGAATTCAGGTAAACGACTAAGTGTAAATAAACGGAGTCGAGTACTCCTGTTTTCGGGTAGTCTTTGTTTCGGCTACCCGTCACCGTCTTCTAGCCCGTCATTTTCATTCATTCATCATCAGGTTATTAATGTACCCACTGCTGGGGCAAACGCCTTCCCTTTGGAAAAAATAGGGAGATTGGGCCATGGCCCACCACGCGGGCCCAGTGCGAATTGGCGGGTGCTAACGACTGCAGATTCAGCCTTTGCCTTTGCCTTTTATTAATTAAAAAAATTCTTCAGACATATCATTTTTCAGACGACGCATCCTGTAAAGGATGCAAAACGTCAATAAATAAATAAAATCAGTGCATCTTACTTTGGGCATTCCATCTTTCCAATGATTGCATTTTTTTACAGTATTTTTTTATGAATAATAATAGGCTGAAGGACTTTTACGTGTTCAGATTTTTGTAGGTTTCACTTCTGTCACATGTGAACAGGACATGTCTATTTTTATATAAATGGACTAGTGGTCGCCTGCGACTTCGTCAGCATTAAGGTTAGTTTTGAGAAACCCTCAGGAATCTAACATGTTTTCGTGATTGTAGAGTAAAAGCCTAAAAGGCAATTGTTTCTTTCTCATTGACACTACTTTATTTTCTTTTTTATTGATGTAATATTTATACGAGAGAGTATAAAATAAATTATTTACACATGGACTTTATAAAAGGTACAGTGTTGGTCGTGAACAGTGATAAAAGTATCCTATGTCTTAATCCAAATCATAAACTTTATGCGTACCTCATCAAAAATCGCGTAGTTTTTGCGTAATTGTGTAATAAACAAACATGCAAACACACAAACTTTCTAATTTATAATAAAGGTAAAATATCTATCTACACACATACTTAATTATGCTAAGGTAACACTAGTATAGAATCAGACAGTCCCTTTATAAGTAAGTAGGTATACTTGAAAATAAACACATCTTTAAAAAAGAAAAACAACAAACAGATAAAGTGCGTGTCGTGCCACGCGCAGTGTAGGGTTCCGTAGTTGCTTGTAGTTACCACAATATATTTGAGCAGGAGTCTTTATTTTCTATATTGGAAATTAGAAAAACCAATTAATATCAATCTATGTATCTCAACTAAAATACCTAAAGCAAAGTCAAACTGCGGTTCAAACTCAAAATCAATTCGATATTTTTTTTGAATACGAATGTAAACCGCCGATTTTTGCGTTGTGGAACTAATAATATTTTATTGTGAATTTTAAATAGTTTTTTTAGATTTTGTTGCAAGGTTTTACGCTACAATAACTTCATGTATGTCACTATTAATGTTTTTTTTAAGGTATTTTCAATAGGTATATATAATATTTTCTTTTACCAAAGTTGATCGTCTATTACTCTTTAACTAACAAATCTATCTTAACCGCTATAGTTTTCTTTGAATGATTAAGAAAAGTACTATTATCATGAATTTTTAAGCCAATAGTTTAGCTTTTAGGGGGGGGGGGGGGGGCTACTTTAACCAATATTACCACTTTAAAGTTCAATATTTCGCAAACGGATCCCTAAATCGAAAATAATCTTAGAAACCCCCCTTTTTTTTTAACGCAGGTAAAAAATCTTTTTACAGACAACGGCGCCTTTATGAGGCACACCGCCGAACGGACCTCACACCTGGCGCCCGCAAGTCTTACGGGCTCTTTACAGCATAATATCCGCTAAAAAAGTCCTGCGAATACCTCTACACTGCTTAGTGCGGACCCGCAGGGTCCCCGTTAGGGATTCTACCACGGCTTCGCCCCCAGCAGCTTCCCGGCATCGCCGGGGCTCCACGGCAGGGGTCTCCCGCGGTAGTTCAGGGACCCCGCAGACGTGCGCAGGTAGGCCCGCGCGCGGGGGTTGAGTACGCGGCCTACTGCCCACCATCCATCCATCCATCCATCCATCTTAGAAACCCCTAAATAATTTGAAGGGACCTATTTAACGATACCCTACACTACCCCATTGGTAGATGATGAAAAGAAAACATCCCCAGGTTGCATGTGGGGGAGCTACCCTAAAAAAATATTTTTCAAAATTTGATTATTTTGTCAGCATGATCAATATACATATCTACGCAAAATAACAGCTCCTTAATACTATTAGTCTCCAAGCAAAACCGGGGACGGACAGATGGACATGACAAAACCATAAGGGTTCCTTGTCAGGACTACGAACCCCTAAAAAGCTTCATTTTCATAATATGCGGGATGATTACATACAAGAATGCGCTCAGACCAGCCGGCTTGCTTTCGTCCCTTTCGATTTCAATACAATGCTATCCCTTTCCCTTTCAGTGGACCGGTTCGCGCTGCGCACGCGCCGAGCACTTGTAAGGCTGGATCGTGGGATACTGACTGGTTTTTATATCTTGAAGTATATTTGATTTTTATGGTTTTTATTACGAAGTTGATGAAGTTGTAACTTCGTCATAAGCGGCCTGTTCAGTTTGAACCCAATATTAATATACAGCTTTATCGGACTGAAAAGGTGTCATTGCAATGCAATCGAATATTGCAATTTGACGACCTCCGTGGCCGAGTGGTTTGTACGCCGAGTTTCATGATGTCACCGACTCGAGAGGTTCAAATCCCGGTGGGGCAGATGTTTGTGTGATGAATACGAGTATTATTTATATTCCAGTCATGGATATTTAAGATGTAGTTGTATATAAAAATCTTCTTATATATGTACAGTATATGTATTCTATCCGTTACCCTAGTATTCCATAACACAAGCCTTACAGCGGTTACTTTAGGGCAAGGCTTTGTTTTTTTTTATGATGTTCAACGATTTCTCCGTCAATTGTGGACCGATTTCCAAAATTATTTTTTTATTTGAAAGTGCACTTCCGAGGTGGTCCCATTGGAACCAAGTCAGGATCTGATAGTGAAATCCATGGAAATCGAGGGAAACCTTCAAAGTTTTTTATGTATGTTCACCGATTTTTCTTATTGTTTACTTGGACGATGTAATTTTTACAAAAATGGATGAAATACACAAAATATAAAACCGATTTTAAAATCGAAAATGGAACTAAAAAGTAAAAATTTAATATCTGGTTCATGATTTGGAAGTCGGGCGGGTCAAGATCGAAAGACGTATTAATACCGATCAGAAACCAAAATCTATTTAATGTTTCAATCTTGACCCCGCCCGACTTCCAATTCATGAACCAGATATTATTTTTTACTTCTTAGTTCCATTTTCGATTTTGAAGTCGGTTTTTCTTTAATCAAATTAATATTTGGAGTTGGTGTCATGCCAACCCAGGTAGTAGATGGGAAATCAGATCTCTCAGAAATTCATGGCACCAACTCTAAACATTAATTTGAGTAGCAAAAAAAAGGTTTATTATATGTTGCTTTTTCTGCGATTTTTTTTTTGTTAAAAATGTCATTCTTTTGAGAATGCAAAATTGCAATTAGGGCCTTTTGAAGACAAGGAAATCGTATTGATTTGATTTTCGAAATAACTCTCAAATTATCTGCAAGTAGTTAGGTATATACTCTTTTGATTAGTTAAAAGAAAAGCCTTTGTAAAACTATCGAAATCCTAAGTCTGTGGATAAAATTTCAAATATTAGAACGCAAAATTTAAATCACAGGAAGACGGCAATATGTATCACGTCAAATATGATTGTTTCGAAAATAACAAGTTCGTTTCCAGGGATACGTACCTACACGTACATTTAGCGAAATTCGTCCATATTGTAATAGTTCTGTGGTGACGATAATCTTCTTGTCTATAATACTATAATATAAATACGAAAATCGCAAATTATTTTTTAATCATACTTTTATTTATTTCCACATATTTTTAGACAACAATACAAATTCATACCATCAAACAAACTAATCTTTTTATAAAAAAACTAATCGGCCAGTGCTGCAGTCATAGACATAGTATTTATATCTATGGCTGAGACTCGACAACTACATACAATACATACAGTAAGCTGGAAAAGTAACTGCTCAATGCGATATATAAATACTACGATAAGTACTCATAAAATTTTAAATAAACTTTCTATTCTAAGAATTAGTTCCAGTATTTGCATACGTAAATCAGTTGCTGGCAGAAGCATGGTTCAACTACCGCACGCACTTTTGACTTTTTCTTTTGGATTGTTGCCAAAGTTAAGTGGCTAGTATCGTTGATAGTCAGAACTTTCCTAACAGACTCGATCTTTCGATCTTTCATCCAAATCTTTAGTAGGCAGGTAAAAAGAAATTAAATCTTCAGAAAAAACCGGACAAGTGCGAGTCGGACTCCGTACATATTTGTAGGTTCGCAACATAAACAGTCGTATCATTTTTATCTCAAGATAGGCTCTCGAGAGGAGCTCGATGGCGCAAGTGGTTAGAGCGTTTTGCTGCGATCGTTGAAGTTAACCAACTTTCGCAGTAGTCGGTCATTGTAAGGGTGACCAAAAATTTACCATCTCGAGCTCCTCTGTGCTTCGAAAGGCACGCTAAGCCGTTGGTCACGACTGCATCTGCTGGGCCTGCGTGGTGGGTCATGGCCCAATCTCCCTATTCTATCCATAAGGAAGGCCTGTGCCCCAGCAGTGGGGATATTAATAGGCTGGTGATGATCTTTATTGATATGTTAATAAGTGTGATTTTTTCCCAGCTTTAAGGAACCCAAAAGATTTGAGTATATGGTTTAAATTACATATAAATTTCGTTCCCGATTTAAAGGGTCTTAACAGTCAGACAGACAGACGGACGGGCGGACCACAAAGTGAACCTAAAAGGATTAAATGTATTTTCTTTACAAATAGAGAACGAGCCAGTAAAACTTAAAGAACAAGATAATTATAAAACTTTATCTTGTACATAGTATTTATGTGGGAATAATTTAGTAGAACAGTCGGAGGCATAGCTATTTTCTATCACTATAATAATTTGCGACTCAATTAGTCGCTCACCTAATAACAGGTATAATAAACTCTAACGCTAAGCTATTGAACGGCAACGTGAAACAATAGCAATTAGCAGTAAATATTTAAATCCCACGAATAGTCATTACTTTGTACGCGGTAACAACTACATAAAATTACGGCTAATTACTTATAGAGAAGGTTAGGCGATGTTCACACGATGAAACGCAGTGCGTCAACGCGGCGGGCGATGCGGCGTTTCGCTCGTATAAATCGCATTGGTTTATATTATGTTTAATGCCTTAATAAATTTCACCTCAGTAGGCCGAGTGGTTTGTACGCCGGATTTCATGGTGTCGCCGACTCGAGAGGTCCCGGGTTCAAATGCCGGTGGGGGCAGATGTTTGTGTGATGAATAAGAGCATTTGTACGCCAGTCATGGATGTTATTATGTATTTCTATAAAAAATATACTTATATACACAGTATATTTATTCTATCCGTTACCCTAGTATCCCATAACACAAGCCTTATAGTGCTTACTTTCAGGTAAGGCTAATTGGTGTGAGTGTTGGAAATATTTATTTATTTATTTATTACCAAATAAATCGAGCAAATTAATGCTTAAAATAAAAATATAATAACAATACCTTTTTTTATTAAAAAAAAATGGTGGCAAATAAGTGTATAATCCGTCTAAGAGTAAGCGGCCACCATAGCATGTAGATGCTTGCGATACTTAAAATCTCATAGCCCGTGGAGTCATGTAGCCTTACTCACAGACAGAAACACAACACCACCGGAAGGTAGTGTAATTTTACTGTGATCTTTTGTAAGGTGGGGGATTACTTTAACGGATCAGCGCTTCAAATCGAGCGGAAAATCCGCTGTGCCATAACTCTCATAATATTTTTCCCATGCCGTTATATTAATATGTTGCATAGATATTAAACAATTGGTGCGCACGTTTAACGCAAAACAAGATTTCGTTGTTTGCCGTATCGTGTAAGCTACGCCTTAGAACTTTAGAAAGCATAAAAATACAGAAAACAATCGATCGAAACTGTACTCATAGAATGTCTGTCCCTAAATGAAAAAATGCTTTAAACATAATAATATTCTGTGCTAAATAATTCTTCCCATTCATAAATCAAGTAAATGCTTAAATAAGTTTATGACATTATCACACATATAATTATTTCCAGGAAACATTAGTAATTTTTCTTTTTATAAGGTATACATTGGTGGTTACGAAACGATTTCGCAGCCACGTACGTCAACTTATAACATTGAACTTGAATGCGACTCACAAAAATAAATTTATTCATAGAAGTTCATTCACATAACTCATTGCCTTTCATAAAGTACAACACGGTTTCATTTTACATAGTAAATAGCGTCAAATAAGCCCGTTCATGTGATACATTTTATAAAAGTCATAGTTGGTCATAGAGCAACACGGTACAGAGAAGCCTTAGCGATCAGTGTTGCCAGGAATCCCGATTTTACAGGAGATCTCCTGTTTTTCTGAAATTTCTCCTGTTCTACTGTTTATCTACATGAACCTACTGATTATTCTTGTAGCTCTTTCCATACATCTACTGCTTTTTTCTATAAGGCTTCCCGATTTTTTAAAATCGGACCTGGCAACATTGATAGCGACATAACCATAAAGGTATAAGAATAGAGTGGGGAAGGCGGCTCTAAAAGTTTCTGTCTAGTAGAAAGAGAAAGAAGATGAGAGACGGCTAGCCTTTTTCTCTCTAATCGCGAATGCGCATTCAATGAAAAACCTACGGATGACTACCGACCAATCACACGACTGCGCAGCGTCACAAGAGAGCTAGCCGTCTCCAATCTTCTTTCTCTTTCTACTAGACGGACACTTCCACTTGTAGTAGAGTACATATCTCCCCTACTCTATTCTTATACCTCTATGGTTCAAATCATTCTGTCATTTTTAGCGGGGGGAATATGCACAAAAGCGGAGGTCATCGTACAAGCATAAAAAAACTGTTACTACTGCATTCTCATATCGATAACGACACAGTACGTAGCCAAATCCTGCACACGTGTATCGTTTGTATGCCCAACTCGACAGAGGGGACAGCAGTGTATGCCTGGCTGCGTCAGACATGTTGCTTTATGTAAGTGGTGCAGCAGCTTCACCAATTTGTAGTATAGTTCTGTTTACCTATGTAGTTTCACTGTTATTTGTACTAATAGAACAGTACCATTAGCATGAACCAATATCGAATCCGAATGGTTCACGAGTCCGAAATGTCATTGTCAAATTTTGCATGAAAACTTGAACATTAGCGCCTTAACGTACGTAACGAGAACTAAAAAAAAAGTCCTATTTGGTACTTGGGCTTCTTCGATAAAGCTATAGAATATTTTTTTTATTTTTCGTCCCTCTAAATGTAAAGGGTTATTTTTTTTTGTACAAATTTTTTTGTTTTTATTTTTTTCATGATACATTACACAAAAATACATACAACCCTAAATTTCACCCCTCTACCACCCATATTTTTATGGCGATACGAAGTTCGCTCGAAGGATCTCGATGGCGCAAGTGGTTAGCGCGTTCGGCTGCGATCGTTGAACTTAAGCAACTTTCGCAGTGGTCGGTCATTGGATGGGTGACCAAAAATTACTATCTCGAGCTCCTCCGTGCTTCGGAAGGCACGTTAAGTCGTTGGTCTCGGCTGCATCTGCAGTCGATAGCACCCATCAATCCGCACTGGTCCCGCGTGGTGGGTCATGGCTCAACCTCCCTATTCCATTCATAGGGAAGGCCTGTGCCCCAGCAGTGGGGACATTAATAGGCTGATGATGAAGTTTGCTGGGCCTGCTAGTCATATTATATTACTTGCTGGTTTGACTAAGAGGAAACAAAATGACTTTTAGTGACGTTAGTTATATAGATTATGATTTAAAAGAGGTGGTGCTTAGCGGCTTTTCCGCTCGAAGAAGAGCGCCCTGGGGAAGTAACCCACAACTTACAGAAGATCATATTAAAATAGCACTACCTATTGAAGGTGTTGTATTTCTGTTGTTGTTGTTGTTGTTGGTGTTGGTAAGGTTCCAGGGCTCCATGTAGACAGGACACAAAAAAAGGGTAGGCTATTTACCATCAGGCGGGCCATGCGGTTGTTTGCCTCTCTTTTAACATAAAAAAGATGACGGAGAAATGGTTTTAGGCACTAAACTTGTTCTGGGCCGAGTTGTTCCTTTTTCTTTATAGACAAATCCCTTCCTGGCATTATAAAGCAACCGATGACAAACAGCAAAATGTTTCGCAATGCCAACGCATTAAATTCAAATTATAAACGAATTAACTTTAATCACAAACCGTTGAAAGCAACAAATAATTTTAAGACTTCCAGCTCAATGGGTAAACTAAACGCAGAACAAGAGATGAAAGGAAGCGTACTTGGCCCAGTTGCGGTGTTGCGAAACGCTTCCCTCAGTTACCTACTCGATATCAGAAGTGAGCGGTGGCTTACTCAAGGATCCTAATTCAAAGCTATCGAACAATTGCTTGAGGCTTGCGACACACGGCATCTATTTACGTAGTTACATTAAACGTTGAACAGATTAACGTGAACGTGATATGAGAAGCCATGATTAGTGATGTGTTTTTGCTATTTATTCGGATTGCTAATTGGAGCGACAGCCTGGAGAAGTTATCTTTTCTTTTTATTACGCAGGCAAAACCTCTATTTACAGGTGTTGGCGCCCTTAAGGGGCACACCAACGAACGGACCTCACACCTAGCCTCTCTCAAGTCTCGCGGGTGTGAAACGGTAAAGCCGTTAAGCAGTCCGCGCTGCTTACAAGCGTTTGCGGCATACTATCCGCTAAAAACCCTCTACGCTATTAAGTGCGGAACCACGAGATCCCCGTTGAGGGACTTCACCGCGTCCTGGAGAAGTAACCTAGGGGAAAACTGGGAGACTTACCCAGTTGGGAGAGTTGAACCGTCATTCAAAATTGTATTTAAATGCAGCACCAACACAACGTCAATTCGTTCATTGGTCACATGCGAGAGGCTGATCACAACAAACAACAGGCTACTGGCAAGTGATAATCTGGTTATTGTAAGAGTCTACGTGCTATGGTGGTCACTTACTGTAGGTGGACTGTATGACTATTTGCTCTCACTTTTCTTCCATTAATTTTGTACCCCAAGCTCTTGATACTACTTTTGACGATCTCCGTGGCCAAGTGGTATGTACAGGTGTATTTTCCGGGTTGAAGGTGTTGCCTACTCGTGGGTCTCGTATCCCGGTGGAACAAATGTAAGTATGATGAATACGAGCATTTGCAACTAAGTAATGGATGATTATATGTATTTCTACATAAAATATACTATACTAATATATAAAATAAACTAATATATATATACACTTATCAGTGTAAATATTCTTTCCGTTACCCCAGTATCCCATAACACTTAAACTACTATACTTTTGGGCTAGGCGTGTGAGAGAAATATTTATTCATATTTATATTTACTTTTAAAGTCACTTAAACAATCATAGTTAATTTAAAATTCAGTTACAAATCAACTCAATGTGTCAAATTCCTAACGTTTTCTATTACGTAAAACATGGCCAAGAGATTTTATCTGCATTCTTCAAAAATATAGAAGAGAAAAAAGTTAATCATGATTTTTTTTCATATTCTTTCATTGTGCGTATACTTGATTCGATTTCACAGAAAAGTATAAGGGTCGATAAACGTATAAAAGGGAAAAAAGTAAGAATGCACGCACGTAACACCAATTGTATCTATCTCGTGTCAGCCCAACTTACAGTTAAGTTCAACATTAAGCTCATCCCCTCCCTCGAAGACTATTTATTTTCCTTTGTAAGTCCGCCATCGAGATATTGAAAGCTTCGGGGGAGAGAAAAATTGAATGAGCGACTGCTTATCAGCATGACCCAGTAACTGACAATGCCTCATTCGAAAAGTTTTCTATGAAAACCGGTTATGGCACCTGGCGCGGTGATTTTGTCAAGGAACTCATCGCAATCTTTACGTGTATAGATTTTAAAATTTATTTTAGATTTCAGAGACTTATCAAAGTTTTTTTTGACAAAAGACACGTGCATTATGTTTCTTTACAACTTACTTATTAATAGTGAGTGGTACATGAGCCTGTCAGGGTGATGCAATAAAACTTTATTTATTCTGAAAGAGTATGACATCAACGAGCGAAAAATTAATAAACGAAATGAATAATTGTTTTTTTGCTCTAAATCCGCCAGATTTTATAGAATTATCATCATTTTATTTTAAGTAAAAAAATATGTATCAGAATAAAAAATTTAAAATAAAACGTCACCGAAAGCCACTACTTTCTTATCTCGCTGCTCATGAAGTTCTAGTTTATAGTAAATATAACGTTTATCGAATGAAATGTTCTAATAAAATGGTATCAGCAAAAGGCAAATGCTTGTTTTCACCGCGCGTCAGTCATTCATACCTAAGAATAAAGGAAAAGTGAATTTAGCAGCGGGTCCGTTTTTTTCTTTCGAATGACCCTTGGATAATATTTTCTTTGTTGGCGAAATTGGGAATTATATGGTTTAATGCCCGGAGGAAGTGGAAGGTGGTGTTAACAAAATTGCAATCTCGGCTCCGAGTTCTTGTTAAAACTTGTATTTCTACATGTGTACTTCTATTCTCTTTGTTAAGTGCCATTGTCATTTTCTTTATAGCGTAAATATTCGACTTGTTATGTTCTTTACAGTGCACATATTAAAACACAACATAACGCGTTATATAAACATCATATCAGACCTTCCACAACCTTCTTTTGGAGGGACTCAAGGTAGTGTCTTAGGTCCGACACTGTTCTTAGTATATGTATATACATAAACAGTGTAAAGTTATGCGTTCTGCCCTTCAGATTGTGGAAAAATGGTGTGATGAACATGATTTGTCAGTAAACCCGAATAAAACAGAGCTTGTTCTTTTCACCAACAAAAGGAAGCTACCCGAACTACAGTTACCAAAACTGTTTAATACCAAACTCTCCCTATCAACACAAGTGAAATATCTGGGCGTAATCCTTGATAACAAATTGAACTGGGCGAGTCATATTGAATTTAAAACAAAGAAGGTCTGCATAGCTTTTGACCAGTGTAGAAGATTAGTTTGTAAGAAATGGGGTCTTAGTCCAAAGATCACTCTTTGGCTATACACAGCAGTTATCAGGCCAGCAATAACCTACGGTTCAGTTGTTTGGTGGCCCAGGATCCAACTGACCACAGTGAAATCTAAACTCCAAAGTCTGCAGCGCTTGGCGAGCGTAGCAGCAACTGGATGCATGAGAACAACTCCATCTGCTGCATTAGAGTACCTCTTGAACTTAAGACCTCTAGACCTGGTCATACAAGAAGAGGCAATAGCAGCAGCCTTGAGACTAAAATTTTTGGGCCTATGGAGATCAAACACAGTAACAACACACTCCAATATTCTCCAAAGGTGCATGAAGGAGATCCCACTCCTGGAGGCACCTATGGATAGAATATTGGGTCAACACGTCTTTGATCGAAGATACAACATCCAACTTACCGCGGAAAAGGTAGACTACTCTAGCGCCGGGGAAGTTAGGATATACACAGATGGCTCCAAAACCAACATTGGTACTGGAGCCAGTGTCTTCTCGAACGACCTCAATATAAAAATATTCACAACCTTAGACAAACTAAGCACAATCTTCCAGGGGGAATGTATTGGCATTACCAGAGCGGCACAGGCGGTTGCAGCCAGAGACATCAGAGAGTTCAACATTAAGATCATCTCTGACAGTGCATCCGTGCTTCAAGCCCTAAGTAGCAACACAATAAACTCTGTCCTGGTAATGGAGTGCCACATTGCACTTCAATCCATTGCGGGAACCAACACGGACGTGACAAACTATGCAATGGATAAAAGGACACAGCAACTCAATCGGAAACGACGCAGCAGACGAATTGGCTAAGAGAGGAGCAGACACAAAAGTGTATGGTCCGGAACCTCTTCTGCCCATACCTCAGGCCCAAATTAAGACGTGGCTGCGTGAAAGAACTCAGAAACTACACTTGACTGAGTGGAAAACAGGTGAAGGATGCCGGCAAACGAAAAACGCAGTTCCGGCGGCAAACAAGAGACTTGCCCGCACCCTTACCAGACTTAATAGGGACAAACTCCGCATAATTATAAGAACCCTAACTGGTCATTGTCCCCTAAACAAGCACCTATACACAATAGGAGTAACAGACAGCCCCCTATGCAAAGGATGTATGGAGGCAGAGGAAACGCCACAACATGTCATTATGGAATGCAGGAGTGTGGCCGACTAACGGGCACGACTTCTCCAGTCACCCGCATCGCTTCCGGAAGCTTGCAGTAGTCTGTCAAGACTGCTTTCCTTCTGGACTAACCTAGGCTGGCTGGAGTAAACAGGAATGTTTCAAGACACGCACAATGGTCCAATGATTAGGACTAAGTGCGGAAACCGCCCTGAAAAACTAAAAAACTAACTTATATTACTAAATACTAGTTATATGTATAATGCATTGCCCAGTCAATGCCACTTGCTCCCATAGATCTATTTCAGTTTCACGTCACTTGATAAAAAAGTAACACATATCCCATGATCCCTTACATAAATCACTTATCGTCCTTCCCCGTGACTTGTTACTCGCCAGAAAGGTTGAAATTTGGCAACATTTCTCTTATCCATCTCGTATTCCGATTCAGGATATTCTTCGTAACCTGTAAATGTTTTTAAACTTGAATTTTTTTTTTGAAGTTATACTTCTTTAGGCGCGTTATGAAAAAATGATGAGAGTGAAATTTTAAAATGCGCGCGCATCACTGTAACACAAAATTTTAACAGTCGCTTTAGCGACCAACTTCATGCTGTTACTTTTGTGTTTACCGCAAATTAAGAAAATCTACCAACTAAATAGAAATAGAATCTCTATTTAGTGGGTGCTAACGACTGCATTGTGATGTGAAGGCCTATCAAAAGTATTTATTAATCTGGAACAACGGAACCAAAGCGCGATTCAGGAGACTACAGCGCTATCTCTTGACCATTGGTGTAGTAGAACCAAAAACCACATCTTTATTTTTTGTAATAAAGTAACAGTTATAGGTATTCATATTTATAATATCAAAAGTATTTATTAATCTGGAACAACGGAACCAAAGCGCGATTCAGGAGACTACAGCGCCATCTCTTGACCATTGGTGTAGTAGAACCAAAAACCACATCTTTATTTTTTGTAATAAAGTAACAGTTATAGGTATTCATATTTATAATATCAAAAGTATTTATTAATCTGGAACAACGGAACCAAAGCGCGATTCAGGAGACTACAGCGCCATCTCTTGACCATTGGTGTAGTAGAACCAAAAACCACATCTTTATTTTTTGTAATAAAGTAACAGTTATAGGTATTCATATTTATAATATTTATCCACATGTTTCTAGTTTGTATATTCGGAATACGTGTTTGAGTTTCATACAAGTGCAAATCACATATGTTCTAATAAATTATATTCAGTAGCGATTTTAATTGAATATTTTGATTATTTATTTATTTTTTCAAATTAAAACTGAACTTTATTGACTGTGTCCTTTTCCAGACTTTTTATTAATTTATTGTAATTAATTATTTGCATGCAATTAAAAACTAATTTTAAACGATGCCAAAGAAGGATAACTTCTCACGCGCCTACATAAGTACACGCACCCATTTTTTTGAAATATAATATGCAATAAATATTATTTACAAAGGTTATAATGACTGAAAATATTAATTTACTGATAAGAAGAAGACACTTCTTCTAAAACCACTTCAAATAAGGTGAAAAAAAGTGAAATTTACATTGCCGGTGCCAGTGCGTAAATTTATCATCATCGTCAACCTATTAATGTCCCCACTGCTGGGGCACAGGCATTCCCTATGGATAGGGAGATTGGGCCATGATCCACCACGCGAGCCCAGTGCAGATTGATGGGTGCTGACGACTGCAGATGTAACCGGGCTTAACGTGCCTTCTGAAGCACGGAGGAGGAAGAGTTAGTAAATTTTTGGTCACCTATCCAATGATCGACCACTGCGAAAGTTGCTTAACTTCAACGATCGCAGCCGGACGCGCTAACCACTTGCGCCATCGAGCTTCTCAAATGTGCGTAAATTACTTTACAGCAATCTCAGATCGTTCTCTCTAATTGGAATAATGACAGGGTAAAGGAAATTTCATTTAGTCTGTCAGATTACAAAAGATAATAGACACTTTATTATTTTTTCTTTTGTCAATCAACCAAAAACTTACAAAGATAAAGCGTGGCAAAGTTCGGGAGTTAGGGCCCGTGTTCCCTCTAATTAAAATAGTACTAAGGCGTGACGTCATGCGACATTTCAAATGAATTTTTCAGTTGTTGTCTTTTTAGTAGTTATATAAATATTATTTTTAAATAAGCTATATTACTAATGTTCGGATTCTGGTGACCTGTAACACAGGTATTGCCATACCTATTTCAGGCACCAGACTCTCACATCTTATGTAAGATTATTTCCACCTTATATAGCGTCCCATATTATGTAAGTTGTGTAGAGTAATAAAATTTTATTATTATTATTTAACTCTGTAATGTAAAAAAATATTTATGTAATGTTTTGATTCTGTGAAAAAAAAAATTGAGCCGTCACGAGACGCTTGGCAGAAGTGAAACATCGACATTAATTTGTAATATTTATTTGCAGAAAAGATCAGATTGCGATAGGAACCAAATGGTATAATGATAAAATAAAACATTACGATTTCTTTCCAGAAAATGATGACTGTTTATTTAATAACCATTTATTTTCTATAATTACAAAAATCGAATTCGATTGCGCATGGGAACGCTTGGCCACACCGTATACACATACACGTACTTTATTGCATATAGACTGTATATATCTACAATCATATAGCGTGGCGACGCGTCGCCACGGCATGGTCGCCACGCTAGAAATCGGTTTTACGTGTGCCTGTACATGTTTCACATTAAAAACTTAGTCGTAATCCGTATGAAGAAGTAACCCCCCTTACAGGAGAGTGAAATGAAATGAGACTTCGACGAAACCACCTTTCGTTTTTTTTGTGTTTCTGTCGGTGAGTAAAGTTTTTATAGCTGCACGGGGTAGGAGATTTAGGCCGGCAAGTAAGAATGGCTGAAGTGGCACATTTCTCTGCCGCTCAATAGTAATAATTATGCTATAGATAGCAAATAAAGGGAAGATCTTTAGTGGATATATTAATAGACTGAAGATGATAATGCAATGATGATAAGTAAATTTCCGTCAGGCGGCTTTATAATTAATGATTTAATGATTTTATATTAGAGAGATTGGTAGCCCAGGCAGCTTGTTGAAGTGAAACTTATTTAGGCACGCATGACTTGAGGGGTAAACTGGCGAATGTGTGACGACTTTTGCGTTACGCGCGTAACGCGTAACCGGTAACTCATCGGTAAACAATGAACAATACCCGTCACAAAATACATGAATAGTTCATGGATCAAAATACTAGTGCTTGGTGGGTGATTACGGACCCAGCGCGGATTGGTGTGTGATAACCGACCCAATGCGGATTGGTGGGTGATAACTGACCCAGCGCGGATTGGTGGGTGATAACGGATCCAGTGCGGATTGGTGGGTGATAATGGACCCAATGTGGATTGTAGGGTGATAACGGACCCACCGTGGATTGGTGGTTTTTTTTCTGTCTACAAATCTTCAGGTTAAGTTTATGATTTTCAGATCATTGGAGTTAAAGAAGTAACACGTCAGTCGTGTGGTCATAAGCGCACTCGCTTTTTTTGTTAATAAAATAAAAAAATGTTTGTGTCAGCTCCGACGCACGACTGGAGTTTACTCCTTAAGTTCTAGACCAGTTTATTTAACTTAAAAAAGATTGATACTGTATGAAAGGTCTATTTGCGTGTTATTAATATTCATAATTATATTGAAATGGTTTTATATACTTAAACTAAATTTTCTTTTCCTTACTTCTTGACTAGAAAAAACTGATATAAATGATTTCAAACCCTTTTAAGGAATATTATCGTGAAATTTAAAAGAATGATGACGGGGTAATGTAAATTCTATTTAGTTCGTTAGTTAGGTCATCAAAATATTATGGTTTTATGTCAATCCACCAAAAAATTGCATTGATAAAGCGCATCAAGGTTTGGGAGTCAGTTCTAAGTAATAATTGTACTAAGACATGAGGCTATGCGACATTTCAAATCAATATAGGTATCTCTGTAATGTTTTGATTATGTGAATAAAGAGAAAATACGTGTCCAATACTTTTTGATAATCTAACTGATAGACGAAGACAAAAAGCTAGATTTATAAATCGAAAGCGGAATAACTTATCCTGTCTGATGCCTGGTACAATGAATTAATAAATAAATAAATATTTCCAACTCTCACACCAATAAATAAATAATAAGCCTAGCCCCAAAGTAAGCACTGTAAGGTTTGTGTTATGGGATACTAGGGTAACGTTTAGAATACATAATACTGTACATATTTAATTATATTTATATAGAAGTACATATTAAATATCCATGACTGGAGTACAAATGCTCGTATTCATCACTCAAACATCTACCCCCACCGGGATTCGAACCCGGGACCTCTCGAGTCGGCGACACCATGAAACCCGGCGTACAAACCACTCGGCCACGGAGGTGGTCAATGGGATTTTCTCTTGTTATTTTTTTTAGATTTTAATAATAGATAAGCCAAAATGCTATATCTTCTCTCAAATGTAGAATAGTTGTTCGTTTTGACAAAAATAACAAATTAATGAATATAATATATATAATTATATAAATATATATTTATTTATTTCATATACATTTATTATAACTAATCGCCGAAATATTTTACATTAAACTTTTTACAATAGTCAATTTCAGATGTGCATAAATATATCATTAGGAATGTTGATAAATTATGTAATTATTATTATCAGAGTATTATCATTATATAAATATTAATTAAATCAACATTGTCTGCATTATTAATTACAGTGACAAGTGGTTTATGGTAACTAAAATAAGACACATGGACGTTCGTAGATACGTGGTTGAAAATACCGCATCAATGGTTGTAGCGTGTTGAGAGCCCTCCTCTCTTTCTTTTTTCTTGAGGTCCTCTCCATAAGGTGGTGCTTTAGGGCCCATCTTTTGTCTCTAAGCCTCGCTATGTGACCGTTGTGTTGTTTTCTGTTAGTCCTCGATATTTTGGTAGTGTTGCAACCGCCATGATAATGGAGTAACTCAAACACGAAGAGAGAGTTTTAAGAGAGGTAGGACACAGCGGATTTTCCGTTCGAATTGGAGCGCCTGTCTGAGGAAGCAACCTCCAGATTTTTCTATTGAACCTACACCTTACAGTAAAGTAACACTACCTTTTGGTGGGTAAAATAAGGATGGCTTAGGCGGCACATAATTTCGCAACTGAACTCTACTACACTTAACATCAAGTGGGGTGGGGAATTAGTTGCACCTCGCATAAAAATAGTAGCCATGAAAGTTAAAAACAATATTCTGACAGGCAGTAAAACTTTTTACTGCTCAGCCCAAAATTACTTGCCAGTGTTAAAAGAAATCGCTTCTGGATTTGCACCGCAACGAAATACATACATAAAAGTGACAGTACATTGGCGTGACATTCCGCGGGTATTGAGCTATCGCCAGCCTCGTGTCACGCGATAAAAGAGTCACAGATATTCCATCGGCCGATCCATAAATCACTCGGTGTCCTTTCGTGTCGGACCGGATTGATAATTCGGAGCTGGCGGCGCGCACCGCGTTCGGGGGCATCTTTGACGCGCTTCCGAATAGCTTGCGGACGCTTTTCATTCATCGCTCAAATCGATGTTTACCTATACTGAACTGTGGCTCAACTCAATCAGTTCAAATGGAAGCGATTATGGATACATAAATATTTCTTACACACACATCATTAGCCTTTTTATGTGGTGAAAAGGGTAGCAAACCAGCATATGGCCCGCCTGATGGTACGCGGCCGCCATAGTCTATAAAGACGCTTGTGATACCACAGCTATCACTCGCGCCATGGTACCTTACTCACCTACAGAAACACAATACCACCAAAAGGCAGTAATATTTTACTATGGTCTTGAGTAAGGTGGAGGTTACTTCCCCAGACGGACGCTCCAATTCGAGCGGAAAGCCGCTATAATTCTCTTAGCCTAGCCCCAAAGTAAGCGCTGTAAGGCTTGTATTATGGAAAACTAGGGTGACGGACAGAATGCATTTACTGATAAAAATATTTGTCTAAGAATCACACTAATATTATAAAGGCGAAAGTTTGTGAGTGTGTATGTTTGTTACTTCTTCACGCCTAAACGGCTGGAGCGATTTTAATAAAATTTGGCATGGAGTTAGCCGATGTCCTTTATTAACACATAGGTTACGCGTTGCTGCGGGCAAATATCCCTAATAAACCGCGGGTAACACCGCGGGGCACAGTTAGTACATAATAAATATCCATGACTAAGGTACAAATACTCGTATTCATCATAAAAACATTTATCCCACAGGGATTCGAACCCGGAACCTCTAAGTAGGCGACACCTTGAAATGGCCTAGGTCATTATTGGCAGCACGCGCTTTTTTCTTGCGTACCAGCAAGATCTGGAACGAACCTCCCTCAGCGGTATTCCCTCTACGAATGGTTCTCAAATATTGTATCACTAGAATAATATTGGTTATAGAAATAAAGTTTTTTTTTCTCCTCTTAAAACTCTCTTTTATCCAAGACTCCTCATTAATTTCATGAAAGTTTGCACCATAACACACACACACACTACTTCGACAGTTTTCGGCTTACTACGTCCAATTGGTAATAGTTTGCGAGACATATTTGTTAATCTTTTCTTAAACCTTTTTAGGAAATGGGTGATACAAACCCGAAACGGATGACCTTAGGCATTAAGGACCCTTTGTAAGTTAAGTGAAATTTAGCAGCGGATACGTTTTTACCTGACCACATCATTTGTCATTACTTTAGCAAGGCTAGGCTTGTGTGTAGGGCGACCACGGTTTTAGAAATTTGTAAATACACAATTACGACTTACTTCACAATATGAGTAATGTAATGGTTTAGCTTTGTAAACTTGAATTATTTAAGATGTTATTTGAATCAAGCTGGATTCAAACCAGCACCTGACCTGGTGCAGCGGGTATGCGGACAACTGTCATTCACGCGCCTCATTACCACAGCGCCGAAGCCTTTCATGAATTCAAAGTTCTTAGAATGCCCCATGGTTCATCTTCGCATAGCATCTTTTAAAGAGGATTCTTAACATGGGTGAGGATAAAGTCTCGTATGCAATGGTTTATAATGAGATGAGATATTAAAAAACTCACTTATGTCTTCGTCTCGTGTGATAAAAACCTATCAACAGTTGCAACAATACAAACAATCTCTTTGACTTTGCATTGCCATGCGACCGTCCATAATAGGATGGACGATCCAGTGGTTCTTGCAAAATATGAAACTGGTCGTTCCGAAAACACAGAAACAAAGAGCGTTAGGCAATGATGTAGAGGCGCTACCCAGACGGTACGATGCGACGAGCTTACAATGCACCGACTTTAAGAGCAATCTCTTTGCTTAACGCTATATATGATCGGATGCCGGAGGCTGAAATATTATCTCAAAAAATATTTATATTTCGTTATTATCTTATGTCATAATTAAGTTGTACGCATAGTGGTGCGCTGTTACAATAGGGTATTTGACAAGTTTTAGTAAACGATCTCACGTTATGTTTATGGAGTCCGTAAAAAGTGGATATTTATCATTCTGTTGTGTATTTCAGTAAAAATAACCAAATCACAACTCCATTTTCAAGTTGCCGCGAAAACGTTTCTCTGGACAATATGGCGTCTTAATAGTGTGTGACGTCACACGACTGTTATTAAAACGTCAAATGATACCATGTAATGTCACTTTAACCGTGTGACGTCATTTTAGGCTCTGCCAATTCCTAGCGTTCTGGTTCACGTGACAGTAGATAAGAAAACTAATATCTTTTTCGTGGGTTTTTAGGAAAATTATGAATATTTTTTTGTAAAAATAGTAAAAACCCCGTGACAATATTCATTCTAAACACAGATACTAACAATTGGCACTTTATTTTTAATACTGTCAAATACTCTATTGTTTTTGTTAACCAGTGTACGTTTTGGTTTAGCACTGTAAGTATACTGTGGAGTAATGAATGAATAAATAAAAATAGGTAATACTTAATTTGTCTCAAGATTTTAATGTAGTCCGTAAAAATCATTGATATTGGTCACCCTATCAAGGGATGATCTGTCGCTTTGATAAATGACCTCATCTAATGCTAGCTCCTTTCACTGACTCCGCCCTTAAGTATAAAATATTAAGCGTTGCTCAAACTTAACCTGACAATATTAAGTAGGTGTCTTTGTTAAGATTGTCCTGGAAATAAGTAGCTGCGTAATTTATAAAAGAGTCGCGAATATTCAACAAGCTGAGCTTAAGACTATATCATCCGTACGAAAGTATCGAAAGCTTTGTTTTCTGGACGAGTATTTTTAAAAGTATTAAGATTTTTTTATGATCGGTCGCTGGCTTTTTATATGTTGAGAGGATGGCAAACAAGATTATGGTAAGCTACTACTATTGACTATAGACGCTTGCGATATCAAAAATATCACTGCCCATAACAATAACCGTGGAGCACTTGCAACTTACTCACCGATAGGAACGAAATACTATGGGCTGAAGAACAAGAAGATGATTTTTTAGTGTCTATTATGACTCAAAATACCCAATAAATCTTCGACCACCCATGCGATGACTGATCTTTGATAAAATTGCTTTACCTTCGTAGGTTTAAACCAAATGCTCTTACCAATGTGTTATTCCAAATTGAATTGACTGGCATTGAAGCATTGGCCCTCGCCGCGCCTGGTCGTCCGGTGGTGGAAAGGGGAAGGGTATCAAAGTATTCCAAGTATTTTTTACGATATATAAACAAGGCGACACAGCTTTGATAAAAACTTAATATTCACAGGACGTATTCATAACACGATGCTTTGTGGTGTACTGACGCGAATTGATAGTAGCTTTTGACCTCGTATTTGCTATGGTGCCACGCATTGCGTGTTCCGTGTGTTCCATCTGTCTTTTGTTCTGTAATCTGAGTATTACTGTCATTATTAAGCTGTAAAAACGATATGATTGAAATAGGTGACCAGGCTCGATGGCGTGGGTGGTTAGCGCGTTCGGCTGCGATCGTTGAAGTTAAACAACTTTCGCAGTGGTCGGTCATTAGATGGGTGACCAAAAATCCTCTATCTCGAGTTCCTCCGTGCTTCGGAAGGCACATCAAGCCGTTGGTCCCGGCTGCATCTGCAGTCGTTAGCACCCGCCAATCCACACTGGGCTCGCGTGGATCATGGCCCAATCTCCATATCCCATCCATAGGGAAGGCCTGTACCCCAGCAGTGGGGACATTAATAGACTGATGATGACCAGGGCCCATGCCTTTTCACTACTTACTTACATGTTCTCGTGAGTACTTACTCAAAATCTGACACACTCGGTTTCCATACATCCATTCATCCATTCCATCCATTTGACGATCTCCGTGGCCGAGTGGTTTGTACGCCGGGTATCATGGTGTCGCCGACTCGAGAGGTCCCGGTTTCGAATCCCGGTGGGGCAGATGTTTGTGTGATGAATACGAGCATTTGTACTCCAGTGTTTAATATGGAAGTTTAATATGTATTTCTATATAAATATAATTATCTCTCTACTCAGCATCTCATAACACAAGCCTTACAGTGCTTATTTTTGGGCTAGGCTAATTGGTATGAGTGTTGGAAATCGTCTACTTCAATCTGGGTCTATGATGTACACCCAACCACATGTCAAGTTATACAAAACTATCTAATAAATCAATATAAAGGGATTCATAATTAAAAATTTTGTTACAGAACAACCTGTTGGAGATCCTGGCGACTTTTAAAGGTAAGCTTTTTTTTTTTATTTCCTCCCAGGCGCGGGAGGAGGTATGAAATCTTTATTGATACCCTACAGCCGGCTGCAAAGTTATATCAGACTCTGATTGACCGGGGGGGGGGACATTATTGCCATAAATAGTTTGAGTCTCGGGAAAGTACATATGATACTTTATATCCCAGAAAGTTAACGCGGACGAGGTCGCTAGTAAACACAAAAAAAATCTTATTAATAATTTACTGTAACGATCCCATACTCGTAAGTTTGAGCTATATTAAACTAAATTGAAAATCATAAAATCGATCATTATCCACCGTAATTGGGTAAAGGTTCGACCCACAAAAAAAACTGTCAAGTGTCAAATATAGGAATACATATTTAAAGTGCTGACCCATTTCCGATCTGATTGCGAATGTGCGCTCATCTCGAAGCTATCCTGATATTTCACTCAGCCAGCCATGGTGCCAGGGTCGGATTAAAATTGACATCTCGACTCGAGTATCGTATCGTTACCAATGAGTTGGTAAATAAATTTTTATTGGCTTTCTGTACGCTGTAGCGGATCGATTTCAATGAAATTTTATGCGTATATTCGAGTCAGTAGGTACCTGGAATGTTTAGATTCACCTTTGGAACCTAGGAGCCAAAAACAATATATCTAGGTATTATTTAAACATTTTAATTCACCATTAATGCAAAGTGTATAAGGTCTTACTTTAAACGCATATGTCAAAGAGTTTGATAGAAATGCAAGTTCGTAGAATTTTAAGGCCTTATACCTTAGACAAAGCCTAAGAATATAGATTATAGACAAGCCACGAATTGCTTCTTGTCTAATTAAAAACAACTTACAATTAGAACTGGTGCTGCATACCACAATATTTAGCGTGTTCGTAATGGCTAGTTATAGGATGAGCTTGCATGAGCATCCGTGTTTCGGAAGGCAAGTGTTATTGTATTTTTTCTTAGGCTGCAGAATCGACTTTGCCTCTCCTCTTTTCGAATTGACGAAGATTAAATGAGTAAAAAGTTATAAAGGTGCACTCATCTTTTAAACTGAACTCGCACCTTGACATCAGGTAAGCGAAAAATGTTGCCAGGCGTCCTGTGAAAAACTCCTGAGTCCAGCTCTGCGCTGTTCTAGGTGCCCGTCGTCGTTCAAGTCATATTATTCGGTCGGAATTGAATTGACATTCACCCAATTATTCGGTCAACTTCAATTCAGTTATCGTGTGTGAATGATATTTCGATGGCAAAACAATTTGCAATGGAACTGAGAGGCCTGCGTTATGATTGTAGACAGCGAGGATACGTTTAATTTAATTAACCCCGAACACTTAACACTCTTTTTGGGCACTGGTGTTAATGAATTTTAAAGTGAAAATTTCTTTAAGCATGTTGGGCATTTTTGAGATGTCCCTGCCAGAATACCAGCGTTGCTGTGACACGTTTTGAGGCGTGTTGCGGCAGCATTATACTGAGGCAGGGACCTGATTGACCACAAATGGTATCTACTATGAATAATGTCTATCTACTATGAAATAACTCCATTATGTATATTTTTTTTGTATGTTGTTTTATAAATTAATGTGGTCTATAATAATGTTCTCTCCCTCTCTCTCTCTCAGATGAGATTTTTATTTACATTTTATTATTTATTTATTTGATGGACCTCTTATAGAATGGGGTGATCAAAAATTTGGTAGCTCCAGCTCTTTTGTTAGCACCCACCAATGTAGACTGGTCTCGCGGAATGCAGACTGGTCTCCCATTCTTCCTTTATACAGCGTACAGGAAGCGCTTTTATTCGCGAAGGACTAAAGTCCCTCTATCGTGGCAAAATGAATGTCAGCCGAGTACTTGTCGCTGACAGAACGCACACGATGTGCGAATATTGACTCGAAATTTTTGAAAAGCGCACGCTACGATAGTAAATATTTTGTTTCAGATTACGTTGTGTTGTAATTAACATGAAGTTAAAGAAAAAAAAATAGAAAACGTTTTAGAAGAGAATACTGGTTTCATCTCTTTACATCGGATCGAGCGCGCGAAGTGTTTTTTTTTATTGTGTATGCTGTTGGTCGCAGGTGCCTTTATAGCGTCAACGGGTTTGGGGACGGCAAGATCCTAAGGGGACGGTCTTCAAGCCGAGAATTGATGAGTACCTCTAGAAGTATTCCAGGCGGACGACATTTCCCCACGGGGGAGTCTCCTCTCCCTCTGGAGCCTGTAGACCACTCGAACCTGAGGCGGTCTACTCAACGGCTCTAGTTAGCCGTTGTCGAGGGGACGCGCAGTGTGAACTAACGTTCGCTGTGTGCGTTGTTGCGCCTATAAAAGTCACATGAGTTCTTTTTTACGGGGACACCTGCTTGTCCTGACCGGTCTCTTGGTGTCCTCCGTTGTTTGGGAGACTTTTTATACGCGATAATTTAAATCCACCGTGTGCGTTACTCGATGCAGCTGTTAGCGATCTATTTTGGAGGACATAAGTCCCTCGTCTGCGCAAGGTATTATAGGTAGATACCCGTTAAAAGGAAAGGCACTGTGGCAACATTTAAGAATAATTTCAATCGACGAAAAGCGGTTAAAAGTATTTTCGCAAACAAGCTTCCTTATTGGATGGAATACGCAACACAATTATTATTTTGCACCCCAAAACGAAATCGTTTCCGTTCAACGTTTAACGAACACAAACCGACACACAAAGAACTTCATTACGCCCCGGCGGCACCTGAAGAAATTTGCGAATACGATGTAACATATGAGAATGTTGAGTAAGTAAACAAAATTATCACGATTCGTTCGTGCCCACGGTAGGGTTGCCAGATGCATGTTTATCAATTTCTGGACCCCCCCCCCTTCCAGAATTGAAGCATCAAATCAAAATATAGGTCAGTAACGAATGCTTTTATATGGCTTCCGCTGAAGCTCGCAGCCCAAATATGTCCCTGACCTCAGGTGTATTTATAGTGATATTGTGAAAAAAAAACTTCCATTCAATTTTACGAGACACTTTTCTCGATTCTGGGACCCGGGATGGTCCCAGTGAGTCCCGGCTATCTGGCAACCCTAACCGGCCACTCAACAGGTGCTGTTAATTTCAAACGAGATACGCTAATGCTGGGAGAATTCAAACGTTGTGATCGGTAAACGGTACAGATAAGTATTGACTGTTTGCAAATTACTTGCCGGGTGAATATTGCTTGACGTCTCAATTTATTCAAGTGCTGAATCCCATCGGTTTACGTGATCACGCATCTTTCAATATACGATTTGTAAACGGGCCACAGTTAGACCATGTTGACGTAGCGCAACTTAGTAGATGCTATCGTAAGTGTAGTCTTCCGAAGTGTGCTCGAAGTTTGAGAAAGGTCGGGCATAGTTCTAAACACAGAAGGAGGTTAGAAGACTGATCATAGACCGTTTGTTCGGAACCGATTTCGTCGGCTCGCCACCACTACACTTGACGACGACCAATGGGGGCAGATGTTTGTGTGATGAATCATTTCAGATCAGATGAGCATTTCTACTCTAGTCATGGATGTTTGATATGTATTTTTGTATAAATATTCTTATATATGTTCAGTATATGTATCCTATCCGTGACCCTAGTATCCCATAACATAAGCCTTAAAGTGCTAGGGGCTAGGCTAAATTATTACTTCTTCCAAATAGCTAATAACCAATCAAACGACGCGACATCAAATAATCGAACTAATCAGCGCTCACACCCGTCGGCAACGACGCATCAGAACCAAGTTTTGGACGTTATTAGCATTTGCTAATACATAACTGTGGCACGCCTGTCCCGCCCACAAGGGCTTTCTAACCTCTTTCTGTGTTCCGTGATTCTAACACATATAACACACATACTATAAACTTATTCAGTGTATTCTTTTTATGTCATTTATACCACGGTGAGTGTTCTGAGGAGTTATTTTCACTCATCCTTCCTCTTTCCTTCAGAAGCTCCACGCGCGCTGGCCTTTTTTTTGTCTGGAAAATGCTTTATGCATCCTTCAACCACCGGGGGAGCGAGAGGAAGGTATGTGGGACTCCTCCCTGCTTATTTCATCCAGCCCTCGGCCTCGATGAAATGTACAGGGCACTATCTACGCCCTGAACAGGGCCACTAAAAACCAGACAATACCCCTGCACCGGTCACCCGACACGCATTCAGAGGACCTTAGTCCTCCCAATGCGTGTCGAGAGTGCGAATGTAGTCGGTCGTGGCACCTGATTTCCAATTGGCCACACATCCGCCGGTGTTTGTCCATTGCTGGACCTAACGCGCGCTGGCCTACGTTATCACCAACTTACTGTGGCTAATATTCCAACGCGGACAAATAAATATGGTTACTCATTTTTTTGTCGTACTATCCGCAAACGCGATGCTTTGCTCGCTGACGTGTTCCCCTTCCTCCTACAATCAAAACAGACGCGAAGAATCAATATGCAGGCTGGCACGACAAGGCAGGCTGGTGTGACAGCTAGATCTGACATTGTTACGCCTCCGTCACTTAACATCAAGTGGGGTGGAGTCATTTGTCGGGCCTATTGTAAGAAAACACCTTCATAAACCAACAACTTATTTATCTAGCTCCAAATTAGCAGTTCTCATAATAATAATTAGAAATGACACATCCGAACACTTCAACGGCTATCAACAGAATTTTTTCATCTGTCCACTCTCAAAGCTTAAAAATAGGGGTCTCCACTCCTTCGTTGTTCCAAGGCCTCCTCTCATTTTGACCCTGCACAGGGGAATAGGGGATCCCATTTCTTACCTCGTCGCGCCCTGAAACCTTGCTCACCAACAGAAAAACGACACAATCGAAACATATTCTTATATAATAAAATGCCATTATGTGTAAGAACTGTTTTATAGGTGACAGCGGCCGCCCACGACTTCGGCTAAGTTCCCTCTACTTTTTGAAGAATCCCACAGGAACCTTACATTCTTTCGGAATAAAAAGTATCTTAAGTCTTAATCCAGATCATAAACTATCATCATCATCATCAGCCTATTAATGTCCCCACTGCTGGGGCACAGGCCTTCCCTATGGATGGAATAGGGAGGTTGGGCCTTCACCCACCACGCGGGCCCAGTGTGGATTGGCGGGTTCTAACGACTGCAGATGCAGCTGGGACCAACAGCTTAACGTGTCTTCCAAAGCACGGAGGAACTCGAGATAGATTTTTGGTCACCCATCCAATGACCGACCATTGCGAAAGTTTCTTAACTTCAACGATCGCAGCCGAACGCGGTAGCCACCTGCGCCATCGAGCTCCTAACGATATAAACTATGTGCGTACCAAATTCCACCCAAATCCGTGAAGGAATTTTTGCGTGATTGAACAGCAAACATACAAGCTTACAAACTCACATTAATTTCTAATATTAGATGGATAAGTCAGCCAGTATTTGATGCGATGACACAGAGAGTTCGCAATTGGAAATTGGCAGTAAAACATTTTGTTGCCTCCCGCCATTACATTTAATTGAGTACAGATCAATCGTTGTTTGTGTTTTAAGCTATCTTTATGAAATATGTGCTTTATTGAACTCAGTCGATTTGGAGATAAATAATAACATAATGGTATGACAAATAGCTAGAATTCAAGTTAGGAGAAGAAGCTCGATGGCGCAGATGGTTAGCGCATTCGGCCTACATTGGTGGAAGTTAAGCTACTTTCGCAATGTTCGAACATTGGTTGGGTGACCAAATACTTAAAACCTCGCCGTTGGTGCTGGCTGTATCTGCAGTCGTTAGCACCAATCCGCACTGGTCTTGCTTAGTGGGTCATCACCTGTGCGTGCATCACCATTGGGGACATTAATAGGCTGAGCGAACGAACGAATTTACCAAAAACTGCCAAATTTCTCCAACAAAATTCATTTTTCTTAAAATATAATTCCAAACCTTTTCAGAAAACTTAACAAAGTTTGCCATGAAAAACAATGTACAACAAAATAAAATATAAACACTGGAGTATTTATTAAAAAAGATTGACCTCAATATAACTTCACAGAACTTATAAAAAATATTATGAAGAATGTTCACCGAGAAATCTGTTTAAACAAAGGTATGTGTTTTCTTCTCTCTTAATAAATGCTTTCATAATCTCATTCCTTGTCCTGTAAAGATGGGATTAGGTAAAACCTCGTGAAGGTTCTAAAACATCCGTAAATACGGGGGCTCCTCTTAATAAATGCCAGCAATATTTCCTTTTTTACAGCACCTAAAATATATTCGCGTTTAAACAATTTGTGTTCTAACGCTTACTAAATTAATCATTTTGTGGATTTATTTCGTTGTCCTTTGTGAGGTAGAATAATCTGGAAAATAAACATACTTTATTTAATAAAATATCTGATGATAGAAAAGGAGCGTTTGGCTTGCTATTATAAAAGCAAGTTTTGTAAAGATCGGTCATGGAAGGGTGACCGAAAATTATATTATCATTATTATTGGCGAACTCCGTGTCGCTTACTCAGAGGTCCGAATGATGAATATGAGCATTTTTACCTAGTCATAATTGTTTGTATATATTATTAATTGGTATGAGTGTTAGAAATATTTATTTCTTTATTAAAGTAAATCAGTAGGTATCTCTTGTTATATAGGTATTCCCTCAAATTGTGCTCACCAAAAAGGAAGAGGGGAGGGTATTCTATGTCAGGAGCGAATACCAAGTCAGTACTACATGTACTCGCCGTGTAGCCCCCGGGCCAATCTTCGAACTGAGTCTTAACTTCAGTGATGGGACAGTGTAATATTTTATTCTTATCGATAAAAAATTATGAACTAAATTTTTACATGTTTAATTAGTTTTTTATATCGCAATGTGTTTTTTATCATAACTTAAAACTGTGCTAAAACAGGCGTCTTTTAGGTGTAGATACGGGAGTGTTAGTTAATACTCTGCCAAGTGACGTATAAAATTCAATTACATATAAGTGTATATAAAATCATAATATTGTTTTTTCTCAAAAATAAATAGGTAAAATGTTCTTTGATTTTATATTTGTGCAATGGTCCCACCAGATTAAGAAATAGAAATAAAAAATTAAGCACTCAACCATAACTACTGTAAATTCCAAAATAACATTTTTGATATAAACAAAATACAATAATGAGGTCAAAACGTATTAAGTGCATATTAAAAGCGGTTTCTTTATTCATAAAATAGAACTACTGATATTCAACAAAATCAGCAAAGCTATCGATAACAAAATCGGAAGTTCGAATCGCATCTCTCATGTTGATATATCTTACGGGGCAGCCGTTCAAGTAGCCGTGTTTCCTACAGGCATTAATAACGTCCATGTAGTCCAAAACGGATTTAATATTAAACACACAATAATGTTATGTAACGTAGTGCAACGTCGAAATTTCAGAGCAGCTTGTTTACTGGCGCACCTGTATTGGGGCGCATTTTATAGTCATGACACAAATCCCGCAAGTAATTCTAAAGCCAAAAATTTAACTGGAAAATAACAACCATTCAAAATCGAGGAGGTATTTGAACTTTGAATTAAAAATATTTTTGTTTGAAAATATAAATCAGCAGAACGTCAATGATTTTTCTATTGATACCAAAATTGCATTGTTATAGCGTTGAGATATCTTCCACCATTTATTTATATTTTCTATGTAAAAGAACTTTAAGTTTTATACTTTAGTAAGGTTCCAGGGCTCTACGGGGTAGAGGATTGTGTCAGGGTATTATTTGGGTGATATTTTTGTATCGCAAACGTCTTTAGGCTAGTGGCCATTTACCACCACCCTGACTATATTTTAACAAACAATAATTCTTGCACAACTAGAATAGTAAGTAATTCGATAGTGAAGAAGACATAAATAATAGCCGAGAATCAGTATGTAAAGTTTTGCTTAAGCTGAACTAGATGGCGTTACCTGTAACTAAATGTTGTGAGTAACTACAATGCCAGAATATACCAATAAAATAAATACCAAAATGGGGATCCGAACAGACTGTAAAACTCTCAACCTATCCAGGAGCGTAAAAGACAATTCACTTCATTATGTCATCGATCACTCCCGCAAAAGAAAAGTAAAACAAAACTTAACTTAGTTAGAACTTTTTGAAATTAACAGATTATCTGAGTAAAGAAATAAAACCCATTACCTTTTTTCGCCATTCAGAAGCTCCTTAAAAACAGTAAACCCAGTTGAAAGTAAGATCAAATATACACAGCTCCCGTAGCATTCCCTAACACGATTCAACGTTGAACGCATCGTTGACAAGGCTTATATAGTCATCACGGTACTATTGCTAAAGTCTTATTTATTCAAATTGAGAAACTTATAAAACCACCATAATTATGTGACCTGACATAAATGTAGTATAAATGGAAAGCAGTAGGGGAGTCCAAGATTTACTCGAGCGCGGCAGATTAGCGTACCTTGCCCCTTGCACCATACCTAAACCCGCTATGAAGTGACGAACGTCGAGGGCATTAAAAAATAAATTCAAGTAACGGCTATGACTTTTGCTAGTATCTTAATCATCAGTCTTTTAAATAGGAGGTACCGGAGGGTTCATGCTGTTTTCTCGCTCAAGAAACGTATTTACAATAGTTATACATTCCGTGTAAAGAAAAGAGATGCATAAATTAATAGTTGATCGCTGACTGCTCAGTGTTCACACTGCCGGCAAGCTCGCTTAATCATGCATATCTGGTTCATACGTACGTTTCTTAGGCGACAAAATAGCTAATAGTTAGCCTCTTCCTCACCGTGGTGGGACAACTGCCTAAGTCTTTAAAAATAAAGAGACCACATAAAACACTATTTTATCTCATTTATCATTGAACTTTCGGCTGTTGTTAAAAAACTATAATTTTTGGCCTATCATCGTCTTATTTCAATAAGTGACAATAAACTCCGTAATTCGAAGATCCCCGCAACGATGTTGCCGAGGATGTTGGCTTGCAGAATAAAACTGCTTAGATTTATTGTAACAAATGATTTTGCCCGACCACGAAACTCGCACAAGAAATTTCCTGAGCCCATTTGTCTGAAAGCAGTGTGATCGAACATCGATTACTCTAAACACAGAAATGATGAATAACATATTGCCACAATATTACGTTTAGTGTTAGGTAATTATTAGTAAAGTTTATTTTATGATACATCATCATGATTTTTCGCTCGCATTGGAGCGCCCATCTGGGGACCTTCAATATACAGAAGATCACAGTACAGTAACACTACCTTTTGGTGGTGTTGTGTTTATATCGGTGAGTAAGGTTTCAGGGCTCCACGGGGTAGGGGATTGGGTCAGGATAGGCAACGGTGAGAGTGATATTTTTGGTATCACAAGCATCTATAAGATGGTGGCCGCTTACCACTAAGCAGGTCATCCTTTAAACATAAAAAGACATTAATTATCAATTATTATTAAATTTATTAATTATCTTTCATTTTTGTATATGGGTGCCGATCGTTGAAATAAATTTCTTATATAGGTATTTATCTAAACACAGGCCCTTTAGGGGTAAGCAAAGCCTCAAAAGTGCAGCTCAATTTTACTTGTAATGAATAGCTAACAAATCAATTCTTCTGATTCTATTTTTAGCAATGACAAAGTTTCATACAAAGTTATTATCATATTTCATCGCATATCGATATAACGCTTTTTATGCCTTCTTCTCATAATCTAGATTTCTCCTTTTTACGTCCATTAGTTTTCCAAATTTTCATATTGGTCTCCGATATAATAATTTACTTCTTATACTTAAAATATCTAAAATGAAAATATCAAATACATATCCATATATACATCGTCTGCTTAACATTAAAGGACAATGGGCAAAACGCACCCAGCTCCGCCAACAATGTAATTAGTATGAATCGATAGATCTATGAAAAACTAGCCTTTTTTATTATAGCACCAAAAAAAAATAACCTGGGGGTCAAAAGATATACACCTGGGTATGTTCTATATTAGGGGTTAAGGTTTCCGCACATAGTCCTTATAGACGACCTTTGTGTGTAAGTCATGGGGACCGGTTACACACGGGCATATTTAAATAGCTCCTTATAGAGAAGCTCGATGGCGCAGGTGGTTAGCGCGTTCGGTTGCGATCGTTGAAGTTAAGCAATTTCCGCAGTGGTCGGTCATTGGATGGGTGACCAAAAACATCTGTCTCGAGTTCCTCCGTGCTTCGGAAGGCACGTTAAGCCGTTGGTCCCGGCTGCATCTGCAGTCGTTAGCACCCGCCAATCCGCACTGGGCCCGCGTGGTGGGTCATGGCCCAATCTCCCTATTTCATCCATAGGGAAGGCCTGTGCCCCAGCAGTGGGGACATTAATAGGCTGATGATGATGATATTTAAATAGCTAAAGAAATTCATTCAATTATAATTTTTATTATTTTTAAAGCATGTAACTGCTTGATGTTTAAATCTAAAGAAAATATAACTAGAAAAAATTCCACGCGGACCAGGCAGCAGACGGGACTCGAACCCGCACCCTTCGCAATCCGGGCGAATGCAATTTTTTCTAGTTATATTTTCTTTAAATTCATTCAATATCAATAGTACTTTCGTTTTATAATATTAGCAATAATAAGTGAGTGAATCATATCTTACTGTACAACCAGATACAAAATACTAAACAACAAAGCCTACCGACTATCCTGCTTGCTTGCTGCTTGCACTTACTGAGACTCCTCAAAACGTCTAACAGGGTATGGGGGTTGAAGGATGTGATATTGCAGTTGCCGTTGCAACTAGTCTACTCGTATGCAGTCCTATGTCTTACATTTTGTGCGCTCCCTGTTATTTCATTGATATTTAACTAACACGCTTTAGAAATAGGAACACGATTATCATCGCGTACGTCATTATAATCGTACGAGCTAATAAAAAATCTATGGATCAATTTAAATGCTCGTACTCAGCACACAAACATCTGCCCCCACCAGGATTCGAACCCGGGACCTCTCGAGCCAGCGACACCATGAAACCCGGCGTACAAACCACTCGACTCGGATATATTAATTGACGACCTCCGTGGTCGTCAATTAATATATCCGTTCTATATACTCGTCCTTGTATCTTTAAATATTATGCTCGTTATAGTTACTTTTACCTATGGAATTGTACCTATTTAACTTAAAATAACTAAAGACTCCCGGGATGGAATTTGATGCGCTTTGGCACAAATGATCATGACTATGATACCTTTCAAACAAATGTAGTTTAAGCCGTGGCGGGCGTGGGTGCAGTGTCCATGCAATTTTGCCCATTGTCCTTTACATGTTAAGCAGACGACATATTTATTGGACAGTTTCAAAAATCAAATAGTTCATATAATGGATAAAAATCAGATATATATTTATATATATATATATATATATATATGAGTATATACAATGAGTAGGCTGAATAAAACAAGCGCTATTTTATCACATTAAAAATTCATTAACAACACAGATACACACTCTGAAGAAAGAACAATTCGCACAATTAAGTTTTACAAAGGAGCTTTCGTGCCCACTGAGTCCGTTGTGTTATTGTAATCGACGTCGGCTACTACATCTCGGTCAGGAGAAATCTCCCGGAGCAATTTGTTACAAGCTTTTATCAGCCTATTAGGTACAGGGAAGCTCGCATCGGGCGAGAAAAACTCAACTCCTCATTTATAGATACATGATATAGTTGAAACATCGTACAACGTAACAACAAAAATTGAGTTTTAATAAATAAATTAATATATTGTTTTAAACTTTCATGGTCACTAACATTATAGTAATATAAGTTATTTACGGGATTGTTACCATGTACCTTGTTTTTAGCGAAGTTACTCCGTGATCATGGCGCTTGCAACAGTGCCGAAATATCGGAAACTCGCTAAAAACAAGGTACATGGTAACAATCCCGTAAATAACTTATATTACTATTTATTAATATAGCCTAACATGCGCTGTCGGCACAAAACACTGTTGTTCCTAGCAAAATTTATACACAAGCAAAGTTCAAAATTTACAACGACAAATGCCGTGATGAATAGCCACCGCAGGATGAAGTTTTGCGAATTCCGAACTATTCGATGGTCGGCGTATAAATTGTGGAATATTGACAGCCGGGGATTAAGCGTGTGTCGGGTGACTTTGTTTGAAAAATTGCATTTTAACGAGCATCACTGTTGGGAGCGAATTGACTGATTGTGTTAACGACTCTTTAGGGAATTCCTGCTCTCTCTATTCCTGGAATGTTGGAATACGTAATGAATTCAAATTAATTCTTCCACATTGTAGGTACTTTGTCATTAGTTGTAGTTATTCAAATTGTCTCTTTTCAGTTGTCTGGGTCAAAGCGTTTGATAATAGTGGCTTCAATTACTTTTTAAATAGTTGAGCTTTAAAATACACAGAAAAGGTCAATAAAGAGAAAAATTTATGATTATTTAATTTTATATGAAATACCAGATAAAAATTAATTGTCTTTAAATTATTTCACAAAAATCACAAAAAGATTTGATTCGGGATTTAGGGAGGCAAAATGATGGTAGCTGGAGCAGCATTTTTTTCCATCGCTTCAGTCCCCGTAACATGAGCACCACAATTTACATCGCCCCGTCAAGTTCTATACGAAAGGTCTAGAGGCTCCATAGAGAAGAAGAAAGAAAGAAACAGGAGACTCCCCCCGAATGGAGATGCCATCCATCTGGAATACCTCTAGGAGGCACTGATCGATTCTCGACCTGACGCCCCTTAATTATTTCTATCTAATAAAATAAAAAAGTAGGAACTTTATAAAAACAAGCTATAGGTATAACATATGGCAATATTCATGCTAGGAGGGCAGGCGTCTTCACATTAGGGGCATTTACACAAGTGACAATATTTCTACTGGTTTAACCGAGGAAGCGAACTTTGAAGTTTAAAAATAAGTAGTAAGCATTGAAATGATTTGTCGTAATTTCTCTGTATTAAATATTTGATGTATTGTAGAGATATGCCAAAGTTGTGATTTATGTTCTGTTAAAGTTTATGGCTAATTTTTAAACTTTAAAGTTAGTTTAACTTTCACCAACGGTGATAGCGCATTTTAATGGCTGTATTTCACTTTTTTTATTTATATCTTATTCTTATATATTTTCCATCAAACAAAACGATAATCGCATCGTATAATTGAATACATACCTATTTCGATAAAAGACAAACATAATTTCCAACAGCGACTATCCTATTATCAACAATTTCGCCTTAATTACGACAGCGGCTTTGTATTTGCAAACCATTAAGCTCCGATACAAAGTTGTTCGAGGTAATGAAATTAATCTGGTATTACTGCAGAGGACCCTTTAAGGGTTCTGATGAAAAAAAAATAACGTAAAGCACCCTTCACAGTTCATCGACAAAAAATAATAATCTGCGTTGAAAGCGAAAGGGAAATAAGGGAAGAATGGGCAGACAGAAAAGAAAATTAAGAAAGTTTAATGAAAACATTTGGGGAGATCCGACCCTCCCGTAAAGGGCCAAACAGGTGTAAAGGTAAATAGATAGATGAATATAATGTCTTATATTGTTCCGAACTCGTTAGGGATGCGAATGTTGTGCTTATCGATATTTTTTCCCCCTATTATAGATCCTTCATAAAAGGGATGATGACGGGGTTAGGTAAACGAAATTTCTATTTAGTCGTCAGGTAAATTAGCCAAAAAAATAATAGACACTTATTTTTTCTTTTGTCAATTAACAAAAAAGTACAAAGATAAAGAGTGTCAAAGTTTGATTCGTGAGGTCTCTTCTAAGTAAAAATTGTACCAAAAAGTGACATGTTCAATACTTTTTGATAATCTACCTGATAGAAGAAGAAAAAAAAAGTTAGTCATCATCCCTATCCTGCTCAGATTTTCACTAATATACCCAAGACACGAGAACACAAGTAATATGTCCCTAATATAAACAAAGACACCCAGAACACACAAAACTAGATAGACAGTTTTTATGGGCTATTATATATATATATATACATATATATATATATAGTCTGGGGCTCTTCAAGTCGCGAGTGAATCCGTTTCTTCTAGGCAAGCGCGTCCCACCTTAGGCGGCTACGTTGCTCTTCATCAGGCGCGTGGCCGTCAAGCGTAAGCCTATTTAATGTAAAAAAAATAAACTATAGTTTTAGTTAAATTGCAATTTAGAAAAATTGCCGCAAAAGAAACGAAGGGGTTCGAATCGTCTAATTTGTTTATTTTTGAATCACTCATTTTTTTTAATTAATATTGTGGTACCTATTTAATGGCAAATTTGGTTAATTTAAATGCGAAAAATAACGTCACGTAAGTGGTGCCCACCCACTCTCACCTTCGCAAAATTGCACTCTTTCACACGTTTCCCCTGACTTTTCTCAAGATTTCAGGAGTTATCTCTAGAATTTCTTCCCGAATATTATTTTTTAGTTGGGTTATGGGCTTATTCATTTATACACGCTATTTAAATTATCCGCAAAGGAAAAAAAACCGGTGAACACGGTAGCCAATTAAAAAAGGTTGTTTCTTGAAATAATGCGTGAGTCGTTAATATCCCGTAACAGCTCAACTTTTCGAAACTGAGAATGGGCACCACTCTCGCTACGCTATTTTTTAAGGTTTAATTAACAAAATTCTCCCATTAATAAAGTATCACTTTATCAATTAAAAAAAATAGATTTAAAAATAGATAAATTATAGACTATTTAAAACCCCTTCGTTTCTTTTGCGCCACCCTGTATAAGAAGGTATAATCTCGTACAAATTCTATTCACAAAAACACAAAAACACTATCGGTACATGCTCATAAATGAGACACTCGGTACTATTTCAAAATATGATTAAAATTACTTTAAGTTATCTAAGTATTAATATTCTCTAAAATATATTCCTAGAAGTTTTCTATTGATAATTTAGTTTTACTGTTAGCATCATTACGAGCTATTCTTCTGAAATTGCTTAATTAACGGGTCTATTTCTGACTCAACATTAAATGGACGTTCATTCATGATACGTACTTTAATTAAATTTGAATGTAGCCAATTTGCTCCCATTGTCCAGTTAATTTGCAAATTTTGGGACTTCTACGTAACAGATACCCTTCTAATAATGAAGTTTGGGATGATTATGGAGATCTAAATCCTTCTTACGTTCGGAAACAGTTTTATCGAATTACATAAATAACGAAATACAATTCTCTTTGGAATGAACAGATGAAGCTATTTAAAGGACTATTATGATTAAATATAATAAGTATTAACAGTAAAGATGCACGGATTTATTTATTTATTGACGTTCCACATCCTATTCAGGATGCGTCGCGTCGTCTGAATCAATAATCTTTCGAAGTAGTTTTGTACTTGCATCTTGTAAGATCTGTGCATTCCCACGTATGTCCTTTTTTGGTGTGATTCTCACACAAGGTGGGATGAGATTGTGGTCTCGGCATCTCTTCAGGAAATTCAGCGATGTTAGTTTCCTAGCGCGCTTTGTCTTCAGACCTTCCAATCAGCGGATTTTATTAGCAGTTTCCAGCCCATTCTGGTTATCAAATTTGTTTCTTAGGTTTTCAGGCATACCACTCATCAAATAAAACAAGTTTCAACTGTATAGATGCACTGATTTTCGACGTTACGAAACGCCTATAAATAAATAAAACAGTGCATCTATACCATTGAAACTTGTTTTATTTAAAGAGTGGTGTACGTGAAAACCTAAGAAACAAATAGACTATTATGATTTCAATAAGGCTTGGGAAAGAAAAGAATCCGTTTGATAGTAAAATTATTTATTAGAACAGTTTACTATCAAGCGCACCAATTGCTTGTTTGCTACTCTTGTGGTATAAAATATAATGAATAGTATTGGATGCACATAATATATTTTCCTTTTATCTCTCAATTACTCTAAATTACATACTTCCTGAGGAGCTCGATGGCGCAGGTGGTTAGCGCGTTCGGCTGCGATCGTTGAAGTTAAGCAACTTTCGCGGTGGTCGGTCATTGGATGGGTATCCAGAAATCTTCTATCTCGAGTTCCGTTCCGCACTTAACAGCGTAGAGGGTATTCGCAGAGTTTTTAAGCGGATAGTATGCCGCAAGCGCTCGTAAGCCGCGCGGACTGCTTAACGGCTTCTCCGTTTCGCACCCGTGAGACTTGCGAGAGGCTAGGTGTGAGGTCCGTTCGTTGGTGTGCCCCTTAAAGGCGCCATCATATGTAAATAGAGGTTTTGCCTGCGTAATAAAAAAAACGGCTTCAAAGCCCGCTGTTTCAAGTCATCCTTCTGGTCGTCTACAGACCACAGTGCCTAGGTCATGACCCAATTTCCCTATTCCATTAATAAGGAAGGCCTGTGCCCCAGTGGTGGGGACGTTAATGATGATGATGCAATTATAAATGTTCAGTACATAACAAGATGAGTTAAAAAATATCAATGAACAATGAATTTTACTGATGCTGACATACCAATATTGCGCGTTTTTTTTAAAAAAAAACGTTTCTTTTGCCCATCCTTGTTCCAATAAAAGATAATAAGCGAAGCTGAAGTTTTACGAAACCATCTACGAGGCGAGTCTTGAGAAGAAAACACATCAAAACAATATTTCGTTTTTATAGCTGCGAGTCGGGAGGCCGAAAATGTGCTCGCACTTACACTACAACAATACAATAACTTGACTTAATGAATTTGACTGACTTCAGTAATGATTGATATTCTTTCGCATAATAAGTAATGTTCTAATTTCAAGACCTCTAAGTTTTGGCGACCTCTGTGGCCGAGTGGTTTGTACGGAGAGTTTTATGGTGTCGCCAACTCGAGAGGTCCCGGGTTCGAATCCCGGTGGGGGCAGATGTTTGCGTGATGAATACGAGCTTATGTACTCCAGTCATGGATGTGTACTTAATATGTATTTTCTATATAATACACTTATATGTATCTGTATATGTGTTCTGTCCGTTACCCTAGTATCTCATAACAAAAGCCAGTGCTTACTTTGGGGCCAGGCTTATTGGTGTGAGTGTTGAAAATATTTATTTATATTATATTTATAAGAGAAACTTGAGGAACTTAACATTTTATCAAATTGATTTTGATGGAATTCAATAATAAATTCACATATCGTTTAGTATGTTAAGTTTACCGTTCAATCGATTATCATGAATATTGTTTAACATGCAGAAACTCGAGAGAGTATATTTTTGGCATCCCATCCTAGGACCAGCCATCACGAAAGTTGCCTAACTTTCACAATCGCAGATGGAACGCATTCTTAACTACCCTATCAAGCGAAGTACTAACTAAACAAATAATGTTATTTTCGCTGTAATCTTCAGGTGTAAACTTTATAAAGATTCTAAGACTAGCTTTTATTTTTATAATATTTTTCTAGTACCGTAACATAAACCCATTTATTCTTTAATCTAGGCTACAAAGGAGATTGGATGTTAAAATTAAGGCCTTATGACATCCAATCTTCTGCCTCGTAATAGTGCTTGAGTTTAAATTGAAATTGCTAGAATATAATTGCGAAAGACGTCGAGATAATGCAAGTTTACTTGTAGTAGACACGGCAATGCATATAAGGTTCTCTGTACTAATATTCATATTAAACAAGAGGTACCATACGGTTTCCCCTGCATTAATTTGAGGAATAGTTTGTAGTGGGTCACCCTTAAAAGACCGACATATAATAATAATAATTCATTTATTTCAGATAACTGTGATCCATATTTGTTAGTAGACTTATTCTATATTAGTAGTATATGTTTTAGAAATAATAGATTAGGACAGTACAACATGATTTTTTCTTTATGTCTTCATCACCCTCACACAATGCTTGATAAAGCAACTATCCATTTTGTTGGCAACAGTCATTAGGATGGTGTTTGAGCTTGCTCGAATTCTGCTCAGCAATGAAGCTATTTTTTTGCGCATGCATGCGTGAAAACCGTCAGTGCGCTCATACCAGAGGCACTACAGAATCTTGGCAAACCCAACAGCATCCTAAACGCATTATTATATTGTACGCGGAGAGCGTTAAGTGATCTCTTAGAATAACTGCACCATAGGCTGCCTGTGTAAAACGCCTGACAGTATATTTTAAACAGAGTAATTTTAACTTCTTTCGAACAACGGAAAAACCTACGGGCCAGCATATTCGCCCTCACAGTCAACACTCTCCGCTCCCTTTCTATATCTAATTCGTCATTTAAGTTATCACAAATCACATGACCTAGATATTTAAAACTGTTGACTCTCCTCAGAGACACTCCATTTAACATTATAGGTGGAATATGCTCTAACTTTTTCCCCTTGGGTGTGAAAATCATAATTTCACTTTTTTAAACGTTATATTGCAAACCATGATCTTTAGCCAAATTTTCACATATCTCCAAAAGTTTCCTCAATGCACTGACAGATGGTGCCAGCAGCACCATGTCATCAGCGTAGCTAATATTGTTAATAGAAGTACCATCGATATAGCATCCTAATGGCTGCCTACTGAGACCATCTATCAGCTCATCTACATACAGATTAAACAGGTGAGGAGAGGATACGCCTCCCTGTCTTACGCCACACTTCAACCCATATGCATCAGAGAGCGACTCAGACCATTTTACATGGTTTATTTGATTCCGATACCCATATTAAAAAACAGAAACTATTTCCTTAGGTAAACTAGTGTCGCGAAGCTTCCGCCACAGCATATTGTAACATACTGTGTCAAAAGCTCGCGACAAGTCGAGGAAACAGGCATAGACCGGAGTTCTTCTATCCACGTAGTATTTAACTGTATGTTTAAAGCTAAGAATAGCAGTCTCAGTGGACAAGCCTGGTTTGAACCCAAACTGACCATCGTGAAAATGTAAATGAGTGGTTAAGTGTTTATCCAGAACTCGGTCAAATACCTTAGCTATTATTGTAGCCAGAGAGATTGGTCTATAATTACACTTATCGGAAATATCACCCGTTCTGTTTTTTACTACCGGCACGACTATGGTCTTCATAAAGTCCTGAGGAAGGTACGAGTATGAGTGACTAATGCACAGCGAATAGAACATTGACAAGACTCTAGCTAAGTGAGGGCCCGCATTCTGTAGGTGCTCAATGCTAAGACCATCATGACCCGGGGATTTACCTCTGTTCATGCCACGTATGACATCTGTAACTTCCTTTGTAGAAACCATAATATTACAATCCCCGCCCTGACAGCTCCCATCATCGACCACCTGAGCGGAACGTTCAAGTGAGGGTTCTACACAAAAATGCTTCACAAACATGTCCGCAATTCCCTTGGCGTCTGAAATGCTCTCAACACTGGCAGGGAGACTAGACTTCAGGTTTAGTCTTCGAACGGCTTTCCACACAGCCGTCCGAGGTATGCTAAGCTGTCGCAGACTTTTAAAGAACATTTAAATGGGATCAATTCCGTCTTACATTATTTTTATAAACTTTACGCAAGGCACTCAACGGAAGATCTCAACTGGGATAATTATCCCATTTTTACAAAATTTATCTTCGATGCTCCGCTCCTACTAGTCGTAGCGTGATGTCATATAGACTATAGCCTCCCTCGATAATGCACTATCCAACATAAAAGACTTTTTTGTGAACGGATAAATACTTCCTGAGATAAGTGCGTTCAAAAAAACAATCAAACATCGGCTACATCTGCAGTTAGCACCTACCAATAACGTGGGTCATAGCCCAATCTCCCTGTTCCATCTATAGGAATGGCCTGTGCCTCAGCAGTGGAGATATTAATAGGCTGATGATGGTGATTCAGAGGAGAAGGCCTCCTTCCACTGGGCTCTGATGGGATCAAGGGTTTTTTTTTCGTTTCACTGTAGATATCGCAACGGTGAGCGTGTTCAGTTCAATCTTCATGGGTGACCAGAAATGAATCTCGAATGTGCTTTGAAAATCTTGCTAAGCTTGTCAGTGTGCTTTAAAGTTTTCATATTCAGCAATTTATTTACTCAATCACGCAAAAGCAGTTTTGAACTAACTTTCGCACTGGGAAACTATTTAGTTACCTTAGCAAAATGTAAGCTTACCTATCGTAAGTGCCTTCCGAAGCAGGGCGGAACTCAAGATAGATGATTTTTGCTCACCCATCCAATGACCGACCACTGCGACCGACCGTTCCTTAACTTCAACGATCTCAGCCAAACGCGCTATACACCGGCGCCATCGAGCTCCTCTAGTTAGTCAAAGCTTAGTAAAGAACAAAGCATATCTAACGTTTTCAAAGCTAGACACCGCTAAACTGAATAAATAGCTTGGCTTATCCTTTGCATGATGGTTCGATTGTTAACGCAATATCGAGCACGTTGCGTTTACACAACACGACCGTTGAATTAAGAATTACTTGATGCTATACTATCTGCAACGATGCAACCAAACGCAACAGTGCGTGGCGCGTGGGAACAAGCCTCTGCACGAGTTACATAACGCAACGCACTGTGGTCTGTTGACGACCAGAAGGTCGATTTGAAACAGCGGGCTTTGAAGCCGTATTTTTTTATTACGCAGGCAAAATCTCTTTGCACAGACGTTGGCGCCCTGAAGTGGCACACCAACGAACAAACCTCACACCTAGCCTCTCGCTTGTCTTATACCGGCCATACACACTACGAGAAATCGTTACGATCAGACTGTACAGTCCGAACGGTACCGATAAATCGTAGCGTGTATGTTATAAAACTGCACCGTTTCCTATACTAAACGAAATCGTATAAACTGTTCCGTTAGAACTGTAAAGTCTGATCGTAACGATTTCTCGTAGTGTGTATGACCGGTATTACGGGTGCGAAAAGGAGAAGCCGTTAAGTAGTCCGCATGGCTTACGAGCGCTTGCAGCGTACTATCCGCTAAAAACACCCTACGAATACCCTCTACGCTGTTAAGTGCGGAACCGCGAGATCCCCGTTGAGGGACTTCGCCGCGTCTAGGGCTTTGAATAGAGTGTACATTCCCTTGTCTTATTCTATACACGAAAGGGAAACCACAACTTTTCACTTCCAGGGATCCTTTATTCCACGGACTATAAAATTATGGAACCAGTTCCCCTCCACAGTGTCCCCTCAGTACTATAAGAAATCTTCAAGGGAGGCTTAAATAGAGTGTTCCACGAAAGGCAGCGGCATGACTGTGTCACTGGCATTCCATGTCCAGTCCATGAGCGACTGAGAGCACTACCATTAGGTGGCCCATCTGCTTTCGAAGGCAATAAAAGAAAACAAACTGTCGTCGAATTTAGTTTTTGTTAAGACTAACATGCCACGTTCGGGTCCACTGTCTGTTTATGGTTAAAGACCACTATAAATATGAATAAACTTCGGATTGTAGGGGATGGATTAACCCAATTTTATTTTGGATGATATCTTTTCATTATTTCTATAATTGTAATACTTAAGAATGATTTATGAGCATAAACCTATAACAAGGAAATATTGTACTAAAGCTTTATGAAGTAAGTACTTAATTATACTTTCTAGACTTGTAACGTTTGAGCTTTTATTGATATAGATGTTATGCCTGTTTTAAGGAAGGATAACATAACTTTTTTATGGCTAATGGAACGGACACAGCGTCAAATAATTATCCAAAATTTTCCATTGTTACGGTTTCAATATAAAAACTAAGGTATAATATTTATCATAATTATAGAAATAATATGATAAAAGTGATACAAGTAAAAAATAAGTGAACTGGTAAACGAACCTGGCCTTCTGTTGTCTATGCTTTAATCCACTAAGCTGCGGTGTTGCATATTGTCAATGGTTAACTGGTGATTGTGCAAGCTTTACGTTCGTTGCATTCATGTGTATATGGCTTTAAACACCATGTTGCACGATTAATGAAAAATCATTGATTTGAAATATTTTTGAAACTAAGTTGCTTTTAGGAAGGAATGCCGGATGGGGGCTAGGCGAAATGTTTTAAGATTTTCCATCATGACATAGCGAGGCAGCTAGCTAGATAGCTGGGTGGGTTGCTAGATGGGCAGCTAGGCGGGTGAAAATCACAGAACACAGAAAGACCTTAGAAGGGTGACCATGAACAGTTTGTACCAACCGATGTCGCCGGCTCGCTCCCACCATACAGTTTGTCTATAAAGTCGTGACATTAAATGATGGCGCCACTAGTATGCATGTAGCAACCCTGTACAGTCTGACCAAAATGATTTTGATACTAGCAGTTCATTCGAGTAAAATAGGTAATTAATAAGACGCAATATACAGTCGTATTTTGTTTCTGTTTTATATATAGTAGGTACCCATGCTTATAAAAAGTTTAGCCAAGCATATTTAATTGAATCAGAATGAAATTATTATAGATAAAATTGTACTTTATAGTGTAAAAGTGTGTAATGTTGTTGATTACCGCTGAGGTGCCATTGAGACCAGAGTTAGGTAATCATCAATACACACAAGTATCATCATACGACGTTTTTTAACACACTTGTTAAGAAAATAATACTAAAAATCATTTTATAGTATATAAAAAGTTTATTTAGAGAAAAATTTTGTAAATATGCAGTTAGTAAAATTAGTGATAGGTATCTTCACTAAAAGCATCTGGCCATGGTTCTTTATGTGACCATTTCTTTCTTTGGTAGGCCTTGCCTGTTTTCCCAGGAGTTTCAAACTTTCCATCATTCCTAAAACCTTCGTTGACTATCCGACTCTCTGATTTTCCTGAAAAAAAAAGTAAAAAAATATGTAACGGAATAGAAACAATAACTTATTGACATGAATCAATTAATTCAAAATTGGTAGAAAACCTGACCGAGTTGAACCATAATAACGTATCAAAAGAAATGGTCGTACTACAATATTACCTATTTACAATTAGTGCAGTCATTGAAGCATTATTGCTCCGAATTTTTTTACTGTGAACCGAATCGCATACAATTTTGGAATTAGGTTCATCTTACCCTTAACTTCAAAAGTGAAAATGATTTGAACTCCGCAACCACCTGGGCTGCCACCTCTTCTCGGGGGTGAATTTTTTTTTTTCAAAATAACCTCGGATATCGATAGAGAGTCTAATTTAAAGCAAAAAAACATCTATAAAGTTTTTCAAAAAATCCAATACTTTTCAAGTTATCGGCAATTGAAAATTGAAAATTTTTTCCCGTTTTTCGTCGGTTTTTTGCAAATATCTCCAAAAATATAAGTTTTATCGAAAATTTTATAAATAACAAAATTGTAGCAGGTAAAACAATAAACAATTTGATTTTTTATAAAGTATTCTAAGTGCAATATTAAGCTAGATATTAAAGATTAAAGCCGTTTTTTATTTTGTCTGAAATTTAATCGATGTGGTCAATGCCATCTAGCGGCGAGCAGATGCATTTTATGCATTCTAATACAAAAGGGTTTTGTAGTGCTTGAAATAAGCTTTAAAATGAGCACTATTAAAAGACTTTTGCACGTAAAATAAGTGAGCTGTATTGCTAATAAGGGAATCATCTAATGTTTTTTCTTTTAAATCAATGGGTTTCATAAGTGCCATTTTCACCAAAATTAAAATTAATTGTATTTCGCCTAGAATTAACTTTATTATGAAGAGTTTGATAGATAGTATCAGTTTAGCTGCTTCAGGACACATATTTTTCAAAAAATCACGATTAAAAAAAAACCAAAAATTCAAATTTTTAAAAAACCCACTTTTTTTTTCATAATATCTCAAAAATGACGACAGATTCGTATAAAAGTGTACCCTTTAAAAATTTAGGTATTTTTCTGGCAAACAATTTGGTTTTTTTCTTTTTTCTGTCAAAATAAAATTGATGGAGATATGATTGTTTAAAGAGCACGTGGCAGCGCAATCACAGCCTCTCTTAAGCCCTTTAACCCTTCACCATTTTAGAAAAAGGTTTTTTAATGTATATTGCAATGAAGGATGTTGTAGCTCTCTTAATTTCCTTTACAATGGTTTTACATAAATTGTGATAGCATGAAAATTGAAGGAGTTATGGTCCAAAAATTTATCATATTTTTTTCCATTTAGTAACTGAAAATTTCGGAGTGTGAATATTTGGAGCAATGTGAAAGTACGCAGTATAATAGAGACCCACAACTATTGTAATGTGTATATATATATACATAATATGGCTCATATATTTTGGAAACGTAGGCATGAATACATACCAACATTCTTATATGTATATACAACACATTTCATCATTTCATCAACATCATCATCATCATCATGTGGGCCATGAATGACGGTTTATTAAATCCACTTAAGTCTGTAGATCCACCCGCACCACAAGAACTGCTGAAAATGATTTTTTGCAACTGCAAAAAAGGATGTGGAGCGTCTTGCGGATGCAGAAAAGTTGGTCTGTTTTATAATAGTACCTGTGGAACGTGCAGTGGAGATAACTGCCAAAATAGCCCTCCAATTCAGCCAGAAGACGTTGAATGTGACAGCGACTCCGACATTGAGTCATGAATAATATTATATTTTAATAATAATATTTACTATAAATATTTTATTCAATAAATGTCAATTTTTTACTCTAAATTAAATTATTTTTAAATATGTAATATATATATATATATATATATATATTACATATTTAAAAATTATATTGTTTATATATATATATATATATAGGTTGAAAATGATTTTAATATGAGGTAATTATGTTAGAAAATACTTTACAATTTCATCACTTACAATTAGACATGTTTTCTAGCGATAAAATGGCTCAATGTCAATTTTTCCATTAAGGGGTTGTTTACACCCCTTAAAAATAATAGGCGGAGTTCAGATCATTTTCACTTTTGAAGTTAATTCCAAAATTTCATGCAAATCGGTTCACAGTAAAAAAATTCGGAGGTAAGACCGTATTTTTCGCTTCAATGACTGCACTAAATGTCAATATCCAACCTAAAAATGTGCAATATAAACAATGCCTTTTTTGGTCTCAAAATCGTAAATTGAGTAAATTTGTAACTTCAGGCAGATTACAAACAAATAGTAACACGATTACATACCCGTTATAGATGCTGTTCGCCCATAAACATTATCCAAATCCCACAAAATTCGTCCAGCTTGGTAGTCTTCGAAACATCGCTGGAAAACTTTAAACCCGCGTGCTACTCCGATTTACTTTACTCACTTTTATACCTTTCTGCGTATTTTGGTCTTAATTTATTACAGTTTAATCCAAACAATAAAAAATACTTAATTTATTATACAAGAGTACTTATTAATAGGTACTCTATATCGACAATGAAAAAGCAGAATCATTTAAATGCCTATTTAGTAATTTTACAGAAACAAAGATCAACGTTATTTTCTCACAAAAAAAAACATAACTCATTGTAAATGAAAATTAGCGCTATAAAAAAAAACGAGCCTTGCAGTAGTACGTAGCGTATGATGTGCAACATTTGAAACCTCACCTCATATTAGTAAAAAAAGAAATAAAACCCACTCCAAAAGGAATTAGCCATTTGAACATTATATATTGTTTTAAACTTTCATGGTCACTAACACTATAGTAAGTTTATCGAATATATCGGTATCGAACGCAATAAAAGACTTCGTCGGAGGGTAGACCGATATGTCTGCCAATAACAGCCTACCCGCAATTACTTCAGTTACTCCGTGATCATTGCGCTTGCAACAGTGCCGAAATATCGGAAACTCGCTAAAAACAAGGTACATGGTAACAATCCCATAAATAACTTTTATTACTATAATTTGAAAATTATGTTATGAAATCAAATCAAAAAGATGGATAGATAGATAGATAAATCAATTATTCCCATCAGTACAGCAAATAGCGCGCTTTCGCGACTTCCTGTTACACACTTCCGTCCCATTTCATGAAATCACTCCCACAAATTGCAGGAAAGCGAGAGGAAACATGTTACATATCAATAGAAACATATTCATAAATATTTTCTAAACATCCTCCTATTAAAAAGTTACATAGTGCCTTTACTTTACGAATAAGATGTCGCTCAAGTGAAAATGGCTCGGTCCTCTATGATTTTTTTGTCAATTCAGCTCAGCATGAGTTCCTATAAAAGACACGTGAAGGGGCTTCTACGGGATGATACCCAATCCATGGCATTGCAGGCATCCTTGAACGTTAAGACCAATCACTATTTGGTGCAAGGTTATTTTTCTAATTGAGTTACATAAAAAAATTGTGTTTTTAATATTACGATACATATTTAACGTAGTTTTTTTTTTCTTCAGACGATTCAATAATTATTTTGAACACAAAATCGGTTATTGTGATTAAACCATGATAGCTAGATATATGTTCTTGCGGACTTTTTTGTAGGTCTTAATGAGATCTACAAATCCGTAGTACATCATTTTGTTCTATTGTCAATAGTTTTTGCAGCGCACGCAAAAATAGGTTTTCGATTTTACACCTTGTGTTACAAAATAGCAATTTAATTACGGATCCCTAATTTTGAAAAAAAAAACATAGCCTATAGCCTTCCTCGATAAATGGACTACCCAACACTGAAAGAATCATTCAAATCGGACCAGTATTTCCAGAGATTAGATGTATTTTTTTTTTCAAATATGGTTATCAAGAGCTCACACTATCACAAACACTGATCTCTCTAAGCACTACACAAATGTTTTAAATTATGATTTCACGCATGTCGATTTACTCAAACAGTAAAGTGGACTTAATAGCATCTTCAAAGGCTCTCAGAATAAAATCGTAACAGAAAACCTGAATAGTTGAAAGGTAACAAAAAACTTACTGAAAATATTTCACGAATGCGTGTTGCCAATTCGTCACATTCTCGTCACAGCCTCTCATTAGTCTCGCATAAATACGTCTTTACTGAAACGTGTAATGGCTTATCGGCACTTGGAGAATTCACAAAACGCACGTGTGACGAGTTGACGACTTTGTGACGTATTCGCCACAACGTATACCCACGCTTGCATAATATCACACTAATGTATACGAAAAATCAACGTCACTTCCAACTGCTGTAAACGATCATTGTAAAAGTGCAACATGAATATTAATGCACCGTGGTACGACACGACACGCTTAACATTGATAAGTGTACTCGCTAGTGATGGGAAATTGAGAAAACTCATTTTACGATATACCATACATAATGGAGCTGAGCACTTACTATGATAATTTCCTTTGCGTGGTACGATGTTATTAGGTGGCTTTTGTACTATTATTAAAATAAAATAGAAGGACAAATAATTAGAAATCTACAGCACTGTGGCCGCTTGCCATCATCATCTCACGCGTATGTTTATATCGCCCAACCGTATAACACAAAAAAGAACCGCACAAAATATAGGTTAATAAAATCTACGCCAGTAAGTAATAAGGTTACAAAAATACTCATAAAATCGATAGAAAATACAAACATCTTAGGCGTCGTTCCAATTGGAAAAAACGACACGATGACACGATGCGTTCTCGTCGTACGATGATTTTATACGATAGCTTTAATCGTACGAGCATGTAATAAAATACACCGATCTCTTTTGAATGTCTTAATTATTGGTTGCGCGTCATTTGCACGAGACGAGAGGAGCAAAGGGAAACACTGGTTAAAGAAGTTTTTAGGTTTTACAAGAATGAAGAAGTTTTCGCAGCCCAATCTGCAGACACAGCCTAGCGTCTGCAGATTGGGCGACATTGCGCCAATTGGGATCTTGAGATTATCTTAGGGACCGAGGCGCGGCTACAAATTTTTTTTAGGTGCCGACTTATCGCCTGTTAGGTGACAGCATCGCGCGTTTTACTACGACATCCCTGTTCATCATCGTACGAATATTTTCATCGCTCGACGAGATCACTTCGTGCCATCGTACGATAGTGTCCAATAAGGACGTCGCTTCAGCCACTATTCAGCAACGTCCTGATAGCGTTAACAAAATCAACTAGTTTTTTTGCCCGACTACAAAATCCCGCAGACTCCGCAAGTTATTTGCAAAATCGCTTTACTTGACATTGGCAAAATACCGATTCGTATCGTTAGAACGCCATCACCAAGGGAAAATAAAGAAAGGATCGCTTTTCTTCAAACCCATTTATCTGAGTGAGCTGTTCTCGATGCCTTTTATATAGTACAAAATGGTTTTTGATAAAATTTGATTTATACGTCACATTGTGTAGCGAGCGTCTCGGCGGCGTATTTGTGACCAAACTGTAAATCATATTTTATATATAATGCTGTTAGCTTACTACCATTATATTATGTCTTATGAAGAAACACCTTCAATGGAGGCTTTTGCTATCCGTAACTCTGTTGTTACCTCGTAGTGTAATAAGTATTTAAAATCTAAACTAAATTAAACAAAATGTGTTTCTTCCGTCTGTTTCCCTTAACGATTTCAAGTGTAATAGGCCGAGCAGGTTTTAATTAATTTTGTTATAGGGAGAGTCTCACAGTTAATTTTTTATCGTGAAAATAAACCATATCAAGAGTGAATAGAGGATAATAAAAGTGATTAATATATTGCCGGACACATCTGTCGGCCCACCTAGCATTCTAAATTTTGACCTATATGGTTTAGATGGTCCCCAGCTTAAAAATAAATGTAACATTAAGCAAAAAGTTTTTACGCAGTTTTGAAGCCCCCCCTCAAGTTCGAGTTCTCGATCATCGTCATCATCATCATCAACAGCCTATCCTAGTCCACTGCTGGACAGAGGCCTCTTCTTCTTCTTCTTCTTGTTGCTACGGGCGTTTCCGCAACTCGACGTCCTTATGGCGCCTGTTTTGCGTGAGGAGGGTGTATGGCCGGAATCACTCCAGCCAGCCCAGCTCCCTCAGGAACGCCCCCAGGGCCTTCACATTGGTGACTGCCTCTTGAAGGTTTCCCGGTGAGCCGAGGTATTTCGCCCGGTATTCGGCCACTCCGTTGCATTCCAGCAGAACGTGAGTAGCTGTTTCTTCTGCCTCCATGCATCCTCTGCATAGGGGGCTGTCCGTGACACCTAAGTTGAAAAGATGTCTGTTAAAATGTGCATGTCCAGTGATAGCACCCGTTACCATGCGCAATGTAGGTTTGCTTAGCTGTAGGAGAGTTTTGGAGAAGGCAGCGTTCACCCGTGGCAAAGTGAGCTTGGTCTGCCTGCACGTCTCCAGGTCGAGCCAGTATTGCTGGTGTAGTTCGGCAGTGTGCTCGCGGATTTTATTGACGAGACAGCTTACCGGTATTGGGACGATTGGTTCAGGACCTGTTGGGGTCGTATCAGATCCCTTCCGGGCCAGCTCATCCGCAGCGTCGTTTCCGCGTGATCCACTGTGTCCCTTGATCCATTGGATGGTAATAGAATTGCTTGACCCTACCTTGTTTAAGGTTTGGTGGCATTCTTGTAGGAGGCTCGATCTGACTAAACAGGCATCTAGAGCTTGTAGGCCTGATTTACTGTCGGACAGTATTCGTATTTCCTGACCTGTTACCTTTCTTGAAAGGATCGCTGTTGCCGCCAGTGTGATGCCCATACATTCAGCTTGGAACACTGTGTTGTATGGGCTTAAGGGGAACGCGATTTGTATGTTGAGGTCCTCAGAGAAAACACCCGCGCCCGTGCCCGATGAGGTTTTAGAGCCGTCGGTGTAGATCATGAGAGCCTTGTGTGTTACCTTTGGATCGTTGTCATCCAGTAGATGTATTCTGTACTTTTTGTCAAATATGAAGGCGGGTATTATTTTGTCACATGCAGCATCTATGAGCGGAGTGTTTACCCATTCCTTCAGTATACCGAGGCCTCTTCAATTGCACGCTACTCAGATCGATCTTGCTCTAGTCGCATCCAGCTCCTGCCAGCCAATTCCGTTCAGACCAGTCGTTCTCGATACGTGACGCCAATTGTAATGTTTAGACAATGGACTTTTAATTAAAGTTCTCTTTAAAATATATATGTTTTGGGCCAAGTGATTAATGCGGGCAGTATTAATAATGCCAGGGCAGTATGAAAAATGCCCAGCCATATCGGGCCAAGTGATTAATTACAATCTAAACTCACCTATTTATCACATTGCCCGGCCATTATTTATAATACCGGATGGCTCGTGGTCCATGTAATAAGTCAGTGTTTGAGATAGCTTGAATTTACCGCTTGGACCGGGCAGTATGAATAAATTCAAAACGTTGGTACTATTGTCAAAATGACAGATGTCTCGACATTTTGTGTTTATTTTGAGATCTTGGTAAATAAAAAATAGTATGGGCTCAACATTTAGAAAAAAAGGTAAATGTGGCTTTACAATAGTCTTTAATTCAGAACCGCTTTTAATAAAAGCTTTTATGGTCCATTAAAATTATATCTCTTATATATTGTCAGTTTTCAATGGTATTTTGGCCTGGTTTTGTGATTATTTATATCATTATTATTTAAGTGCGTATGTTCTTCAAACCTATACCTTAATATTGGTCCTTATGCTGGCGCTCAGTAATCGATCTGCGAAGTTAAGCAACTTACAAAATGGCCAGTCTTAGGAAGGGTGATCAAAATACTTATCTCGAGCTTATCCAACTTTTGGTTGCACTCCAAGCTATAAAAGCGTGGTGGGTTATAGCCAACTCTGCCTATCCCACAGACCTAATTGAAGTAACACATGTACTTCGAATTGTATGGAAACCGAACGGGCAGAATTTGTGTACCACGAAAACAAATATGAGGTGAGAAAGCATGGGTCACGTATATCAATCATATCGTTTATACAGCTTAATATTACTGTATACCTATATGTTATGAGCTAAGTGATTAATCGGGCATTATGAATAATACCCGGGCAATGTGATAAATTGATTGGTTATAATCACTTTGCTGGTTAATCTTATTGGGAATTGGCTGAGGATCTTATTGGGATGGTTTGGTTTAATCTTATTTGGAATTTTTCATATTGTCCGGGCATTATGAAAAATGCCCGATTAATCACTTAGCCCATAACATATATACAGTAATATTAAGCTGTATAAACGATATGAGTGATATACGTGACCCATGCTTTCTCACCTCATATTTGTTTTCGTGGTACACAAAATCTGGCACGTTCGGTTCCCATACAATTCGAAGTACATGAACTACTTCAATTAGGTCTGTGGGATAGGCAGAGTTAGCTATAACCCACCACGCTTTTATAGCTTGGAGTGCAACCAAAAGTTGGATAAGCTCGAGATAAGTATTTTGATCACCCTTCCTAAGACTGGCCATTTTGTAAGTTGCTTAACTTCGCAGATCGATTACTGAGCGCCAGCATAAGGACCAATATTAAGGTATAGGTTTGAAGAACATACGCACTTAAATAATAATGATATAAATAATCACAAAACCAGGCCAAAATACCATTGAAAACTGACAATATATAAGAGATATAATTTTAATGGACAATAAAAGCTTTTATTAAAAGCAAAACAGTGTTAATGATAATTAAAGCGAAAGCAGTCCTAATTGATCTTATCAAACCAGATTATTATGTTTATTTAAATAAGTAAGTAATTACACCAGAAACGAGATTACAATGTGAAAGTTTAATAAGATTTTTTTAATGACTTCAATACGTAAAATTGATATTAGTGGCTATATAAGATGCAACATAAAGTCATATTTCGTCAGTCATATTTATCTATTTGAACAATATAGCTTTAAGTACCATTATTACCAACAAGTCAAAATACAACCAACCGTACCTCTGGCTATCCAGTCTTGTCAACTTTCTCCGGTCTGTATTTAACCTTAATTGTTTGACATGAGGATCAAAATCTTCTATAATAATAATTAAAATCATTTATTCAGTTTAGGCTGTTACAAGTACTCATGAATGTCTAGAAGCTATGCCATCGGTTCGTAAATCTACGGCGGGAGACCTTGTACTGAGAAAAACCGGCAAGAAACTCAGCAATGGCTGAGTTTACACAGTCGTCAAGTTGAAGTATTACTTCAGAGATGATTCATGAAGTCACCTTTCATTACATAATGATTAAATATACATTGTAGGTCAGTACTAAATATAAATTGCAGCCAGGTATTGCTGTGTCAGTATAAACTCAAATATATTATTCTGAGAAATTTTAACTATATGGTGGAAGTAAAAGTAAGAACGAAAATAAGCTGATAGTGAGAAGGGGAAAGAAGTGGTTAGCGAGTTCGGTCTGCAATCGTGAAAGTGAAGCAACTCTCGGATTGGCCGGTCATCGGATGGGTGACCAACAATTTTGTACTTCAAGCTCCTCCAATATTCGAAAGGCACGTTAAGATATTTCTCCAGGTTGCATCTGCAGTCATAGCCCCATCTCCCTATAAAAGGCCTGTACGTTAGCCCCAGCAGTGGGGACACTAGCAATTATGATGCTATTGGGGAAAGAGTTCACCACATTCATCCAAGGAGTTCCTCCTTAACCGAATCTCTACTTGGTTTGCTGATTGAAAATGGTATTTAATATATAAAATTTGAAAAGAAATATTCAATTAATATAATAAAGAGCTAAGATTTTTTGTTATTATAATAACTGGTTATTTATTTATAATATTAGCGGCTTACCTCATAATTTATTTATCCACTTATAAATAAACCAGACCTATGAAAAGAGGTCAAGCACTTAATCAGCATATCGTTGTTTGAAGTTCGTTCACCTTATCGATTATGTATTTATCAAAAGTCAACAATGCCTGATAAGATTGTTTAGGAGCGCGAATTAAACAAAGTTACATTGACACTTAGTGTAATCTTATTTTAGGTTAATCGTTCATTGTTTATAAAAATAAATATACTTCCGGACACATTTATTGATTTATTTCTAATTACCACGCATAACACCATGTACAGTAATTAGTAAATAAAAAAAAAACAAAGAATTACAAATATGAGGATTGACACTCATTTTTCTCGCAAAACAATAGAGTCATACATCGTTTTATTCCATCTCCATACACATCACACTCAGGCTTATCATCTGTCAGCACACCTAGCTAGCACTTTCAGATTTCACGGTCCCCAGCTAAAAATAAATGTTAAATTGATCATTAAGTTTTTACGCAGTTTTGAAGCTGTTTTACTAACCATCTTTTTGGTGTGTTTTTAAATATATATTATTATTGCAACCAATATTTTTTACTGCAGACGGTTCAAACTTATAACAGTAAGTAGGTCGATAAATGTGTCCGGAAGTACAACTTATGTCTTAAATAAAACCATTTCAACAAAATTCTTTGTAGGTATACATACGCATAATCAACAATGTTTACATTTCCTCGGACATATTTTATCAGACATACTTCCGTCGACACCGACGTTATCGATAGCCGTCAACGGAACGTCACTAGTCCATAATCGGTCGGTTATCGCTCGATTCAGTCTCAATATACACTTGGCTCATTGCCCGCGCGCGCAAATACACGCCTCGATAACCGACATCGCGATTTTTGCGTATCGACAATTTTAATTTCCGAAAAGGGAACATCACTAGTTACATACTTTTTAGTGATTGAAACTTTTTGAGTCGTTGAGTTGACTGCAAGATACAACAATTAAAAAAAAACTTAAAACGAGTGTGTTCTTTTGACAACTGTTTGCATTGTGTTTGTGTGTTGAAAAATATCAAGTTATTGTGTTCCTAAATTGGTCTGTGCCTTTATCGTTAACCAGTATCGGATTGGCCTTTCATAACATCAGGTAAGTTGTATTGCAAAATATCTAAAGATCATTTATGCACTATTGAAGTGTTTGGATCCTTGAAACAAATGTTTCGTGTTCGATAATGTTCGAAGCTAAAGCCGTTTCACAAATACGGTGCATAAACACATAAAGGAAAATGAAACATTATATTAACTATTATGAAATGATTTTAATTACATTACATTAAATGATTACATTCTGATGTTATAGTTCTCTTCAACATTGTAAATATACAGTTATTTTTGCAGAACATGTAATTTTGTTATTAAGTACCACTGTAAAGAGGGGAAAGTACTGGTCTTCTGAGATACAGACTGCGGCCTAGTTCGGATACCAGTCTCTCCACAATCTTGTCTAAAGGAAATTAATTCATTAAGTTTGTATTTTCTTGCGCATGGGATTGTGAGTAGAAGAAATAAAGCGTAATGCTTTATTTTTTCTACTCACTTAGTAGTTTTTCTTTTACTAATTATTAGTTTTTCTTATCCATAATAAAACTTCAAAGGAGCTAATTCCATGTCAATCTGTAAAGATATAAGAACAATGTGAGAGTGCGAGTTTCTATCATTGGATCGTGATTTTTAGCTCAATATCTTCAATATATATAAAACTTAAAGGTGACTGACTGACATAGTGATCTATCAACGCACAGCCCAAACCACTGGACGGATCGGGCTGAAATTTGGCATGCAGGTAGATGTTATGACGTAGGCATAAAGGATTTTGATCAATTTTACCCCCAAGGGGATAAAATAGGGAATGAAAGTTTGTATGAAACTTTGTCAATTTTAAACCGATCGGCCTTAGACTTTGCATGCAGGTATAAGAATAATCATAGATGAATGTCAATGTGTATAATACAAGTATGAGAACAAAAACTGTAGTCTACACTTCAGCTCTACACCGAAGCGAAGCGAGGGCGGGCCGCTAGTGCTCAACTAAAGTTGGCGAGGCGTATGCGAATTGATAATTCGCCTTTTGCAACGTTCGCACAAAGAAGGAATAAATTGGAATAAATCATGACAATACATGTAGCAATTTCGTACCTGTGTCTGTGTTATACAAATCTGCATACAGTACCTATGGCGTTTAGGCCGAACGGTAATCTTTTATGCAAATCCTCTAAATGATTCGGACTTTTGTACATTCAACGGCATATAATAATTCCCAAAACTGTCAAACTCCAAACGATATTCGACCTTACTGAATTGTTGTTTATAGCTCATTTCAATCGAAATAAAAAGGCAACATTGCATTGACCACATTCGGTGTTGCCAGTATAATCTCTACACGTATGCAAATCTTGTTAAAAAATATAGAACTGCAGTGCAATTTGTTTGCGCTGACAAACTTTGGGGGAATGCTAAATTTCGAAAAAAAAAGAGAAAGTCACTATTTGAATATTGTTACGAAATCACGGAATGTGCAAATAGTTTAAGAACATTACATAGCGACGTCGAGCGAGCGGTTTGCCTTTCATGTTTGGGCATTATAGATGGCACGAGTAAAACTTAAAAAAATAAATAAGCATAAATGGAGCAAATCAATTCGAAATATCACGTTTCATGCATGAAGATCCCCTTGATTTTCCAACTTTATTTAATTGTTTATGATAATGGCCAGAGTAACACGTATTCCGTAAAAACTGGTCTGACAGACAGACAGCGAAAGCGGAATTTTTAAGGTTCCACTTGCCCTCTTTGAATATGGAACAATAATTAAAACTTAATACTTATAATTTAACTTTACGAAGAAAAGATCAATTAACTTAAAATAACCTTGTAATTCTATCCGTATGAATGAATGTGTTGTGTACAGGTCATTAAAATATTTATTATCATGGTCATTAAAAGACTACCTTGTTAGACTAGGTGATACTGGAATTCTGAAAATTCTAACAAAACAATCAATCTTTACCTGCTTTTAATATTAGTAATTAAAGTTTACATAAAAGAGAGACGAACCTCTTAGAAATCCACGAATTCACCATGCGGGTGCCGGGTCCATCGTGTGGGAGAGAGAGAAACTCTTAGCAGTTTCCGGGATTGTCGACCCAGGTGTAGGTTTAAGGAGGCCCCCTTTGAGATGCGCATCAACGCTCACCTTCACTGCTCGAGTTGCCCGCCCTTCCTAGCCAAATTTAATAGGATATATTGTTTTAAACTTTCATGGTCACTAACATTATAGATATTAACGGGATTGTTACCATGTACCTTGTTTTTTATGAGTCTCCGATATTTCGGCACTGTTGCAAGCGCCATGATCACGGAGTAACTGAAGTAATTGCGGGTAGATGTTATTGGCAGACATATCGGTCTACCCTCTGACGTCGTCTTTTACTGCGTTCGATACTACCACTACCATTGGTCACATTCTCACTATTCACTCGCATTTGTTCCCGGCACACAATACTCACAGTATCAGATCGCGGAACGACACTTTTTTGATTTTTGCGGTTTTTACACATACGAACCACTGGATTCCACACACTAGACAATTTAAACCCATCCTCACGATTGAAATTCTTGTGTTTGGTTATTTCAATCGCTTCCCTGACCAATCTTGGTATGTAGTGGCGTTCTGTCGAGATAATTTGTGGCTTATGGAGCTCAATCCAGTGATTAGGACCCGAATCAATTAAATGTTCCGCGATGGCTGATTTTTGCGTATCATTATTTCTGACTGCTTTAATGTGTTCTTTCATTCGGCACGCTATTGTCCGCTTCGTTTGGCCAATATAAGAACTACCACCAAACGAATGAGGGTGGACCGATATGTCTGCCAATAACATCTACCCGCAATTACTTCAGTTACTCCGTGATCATGGCGCTTGCAACAGTGCCGAAATATCGGAGACTCATAAAAAACAAGGTACATGGTAACAATCCCGTTAATATCTATAAAATTTAATAGGAGACCGTTAGTGTAGCCTTAGAAAGATAGATAATACTTTATTGTGCACACCACATTAAATATTACACACTATACTTAAAATAGTGAACAATTGGCGGTCTTATCGCTATATAGCAATTTCTGCCAGACAACCATAGGATGGAGGGATGAAATTTAATGAAAGAGGGGGTGTGCTAATATAACAAATAAAAATATTTACAATAAAACATTCACGATTAAACATACTCATAAATATCTACTATGCAAGTATACAAATTCAATAAATGAGTAGAGAGACATACACATACATACATACATACGGTTGGAACAACACAAACAACTACTGTGAAAGAAAAAAAACTTTTATCTGCTTCTTATATAAACCAATCGTCTGGGCACGTCTGATGTTCACGGAGAGAGAGTTCCAGAGGCGCACAGCTTGAACACCAAAAGAATATTATAAAAGGTGGTATTATGTGATGGAGTTTTAAGGCTCAAATTCTCTGATGAGCGTGAAGACTGAGAGTGGGAACAGTAGAGAAAACTGAAAAGCTCTTTAAGATAATTGGGATAAGAGGGATTAAACAAAACATTGTAAAGAAGAACATTGTAATACTTTCCGTATATGAGTATCCCGGTGACGACGAGTTGGAAGCCACTTGAATTGAGAACGAAACTGGGAAACATGATATATTTTGTTAAACCAAATATGAGCCTTAGTAACTTGTTCCAAAATTTAACTTACTGCAGTTCTCGACAGGGCCAGGTCTTTTAGAAGGTTATAGAGAGATTGTGCTGGTATACTTCTCGCTCCTACTTGTATCGCATATTAACTAGATAGCCATTTTTAGTTAGTTCGTTGGTTAGATCGTAATATTTATTCAATTTTATTGTGTAGTGTTTATATACTAATAGCCACCTTAAAAATGCATCGTCAAGTATTAAGCCCACCCAATTATAACTCCCTCTTATACAAAAGAGTATTTAGGGTCCCCGTTGTCAGAGTGCGTTCCGCTTTTGCACAACGCTTTCCTAGTCACGTGCTCCCGTATGTGTATAATAAAATGACAAGACTGTGTGACATAAAAACAGCAACGTTGAAACCAAACGCGTGCTCACTAAAAGGCTGAAGTGCATGAACTACCTTCAAACAGAGGACCTTATTAAGCACACAAAATAAGACCAACATCTCATCGATACATTCCTATCCCATACTATATCTATTCTTCTCCACATACACACACACACACACACACACGCACGCAAACACACATAGATAGACATACCCATACATACAATATTGATTTTGATTTAGTATTTTTAATTGATTTCATTACGTTTGTTTTGTTACAAATAATAATTACATATAAATTATCAATGTGACGCCATCCTATTTATTGTATTGGGTGCCCACGATACAGGTTTCTTCTAGTGTGGGACCCACAGTCTATGCTACAGTATTGTTACGTTTAGTCAAAAAAAAAAGAAATAAAAAGTCTTTTGGAATGCTAGTTTCCCACGGTACAGTAAGCTTTATTAGTACTATATGTTTGATGCGCCTAGAAAAGAGGAAAATGATCGACCTGGCAACCTACCAATATGTGCCTAGCAGTACGTACCTATTGCCTCGCCACAAGTATAGCACGATTTTTCAGAGGCTTTGCCCCATCTTACTAGGTTAATCTGGTCTGGGAGGGACATTTAGAAGGCATTGAGATAGAATTTTAGTAGAGGAGGAGACCAATCATGTAGTGAAGTGCGCCACTTGAGAGCTAATGGAAATTTATACATATCGTTTTTCAACGTCAAAAGAAAGATTTTGTTGTAGAATATGGTAGCGTTCTCTAAACTTAAATTTGACAAGTGTATCCGCAACCTTCGCTATCCGGGCGCATGCACTGACCATTATGCTACCGCGGCCCTGATGGCCGTATCGAATTCATTCTTGCCTTTCTTAAGCTACAAAACAGCGCCATCTCTTCGCATACGCAAGCTATGGCTAACCACTCACTTTGCATTTCTAAATTTATTGTGTGTACTTTATAGTTATCGTTTTCGTCTTGTTGAACGAAATATTTCTTATGTCTCGGTCCTCCTTTTTTGTTTTCGGAACCCAGCCCGACTCTATTAACCTATGCACCTGCCATAAATTGTTTATTCAATTGAAGTTTTGACTCAAGCTCTGTAACACGTTTGTCTTTTGGAAGTGATGAGACTATTTCATCCTGGGTTTGTCCCAAGAGATGCATCTTGGTGACTCTGAGGTGAAATGAAATTTGGCACACATATAGCTATTATGATGTAAGTTTGGCTAGGAACGGATTTTCCAAAACTTACCCCCTGAAGGGGTAAATCGTGTGTTAACAGTTTGCATGAAGCACCAATATCACGAGGTTAATCCTTAACTAAATAAGCAAATAACTTTTTAAAGGTATTTTGGAAAATCAGAAAAAAAACGTCTATAAAGGAGTTTTATACAGCTTTTTTTTACTGGGTTTGACATTCATTCATTCACTCAAAATCAAATCAACGCCACTTTACGCGAGCGATGTTGCGGGCGGCCTCTAGTTATTAATATACATAGCTGAAACTTCTAAACTGAATAAATTCAGAATCATGGAAAAGATCTTTCATAAAGTTGCGAAATTAAACGACACTTCGTAGACTTAGGTAGGGTAGGGGTTAGGTACTCCCGCGAGGTTAATTCAATTAAGGCACAGTAATCACAGTCAGACATTAGAAAACTGCCTCGTGAACATCTAGCGAACACAGCAAAGCTTTCAACTTACAAGGCGATCACAGAGTACGTTTGTTTGTTCAAATAATTAAGCGCTGTTTAATGTTTGGGGCGAGTTATATTTTTGTTTCAGTATTGTATTACTTGTTTGGCCTTGAAGGTTAACGTTCATTCTTGTCCTTCGGCGGCCACTCATTGTGGACAGCTGATGGTCCAAGGGTATATGACTCATGGTCAACGCGGTCCACTCGATAACTATGCGCCAATATTTTCGTTTTTTTATGTTAAAAGTTTCAAACAAGCACAAAGCACAAGGTAGCGTCCTAAAGACGCTTGTGATACCAAAACTTTCACTCGCGCCTCGGCACTTTGGGCAAGTGCCCAGGGCCCCGCGATCGATAGGGGCCCCCCTCAGATCAAATATAAAGTCCCTAGTTCCTATTAAATCACCAAACATAAGTCATAGCAGCCCCATTACCCTAATATGCCCAGGGCCTCCAATAGGTCAAAGACGGCACTGACCATGACCCATTCCTCTACCCATGGAGCCCTGAAAACCTTACTCATCTACAGAAACACAACACCACCAAAAGCTAATGATAATGTTATTATAATATTATAAAAAGGCAATTTTATTATACAGTGTACTTGGTTTAGCTAAAGATACCATAAGGCGAAAACTCCGGCCTGTCTGAAAAATTTATAGGTAATTGCAATCGAAAAAATAAGATTCCCCTGCCTTAAAATTTGCTGATTATATTTAAATAAACTGTTTGCAAACTGATTTGTAGTATCATCGGATGTGTAAAGATAATGTTAGTATAACTAGTTAGTCTCATTACAGTAATGAGATCATTGAACTATACAAATACGGAAATTGTAACCTAGATTGATAATATATGTACTAAGCGATATTTTATTTTATTATGGATACAAAATAGTTCTCTAAATTGTTTATTATTTGGTCAATTACGAGTATAAAGAATAGAGCACATGATTTTTAAGAATTTAAATTACAGGACATAATACCTGAAAATTTTAAATGTGAAAGTTTTTATGTTATAAATAATCACGGAAAAAGGCGTTGTGGATTTGAAGGAAATTGCCACACAGACCTGGATTATATACTACAAGTTTTTTTTTATAGACGAGTTCATAGGATAAAGTGTTTTCTGGACAGACCATCATAATTAGAGTTATGGGACGCCTATTTTTCGCATAATCTAAACATTATAGAGATAAGTAGGTATATATACAGAAAATCAATAATATTTAAATACAAATTTCCTTAACCTACTTATTACCTGGATTATTATATTTATTTTGATCCCGGGGAAGAGTATACGGAATGACAATAAATATCTTGTCATAAAGGAACCTTAAAGATATAAGTTTATAATAATAAAAGGTGCTAGTGTAATATCAAACTGAATCACATTTAAGAAATTGTTACATAAGACGAGTTTTATTCAAAACAAGAAAACTTTCAAGAAAAGTAATAATAGTAATAATATTGTCATTCCGAGTTTATATTACAAAGTCACCTTACGAGCCAATTAGGGAATGAAAACTTCCACGGTTATTCTCCGACGGAATCTCAGTGAGAAAATTTCAGTAGCAACAATTCGTTTGAAAGCAATTACGGTATTCATCACAGCTCTGCCGAAAAAGATGTTATTAATGAAGCGGACAGGACGCGGCTATTATACGAGAGTGGAGGATACTCAGATTTTAAGAGTAATCTTGAACTAACTTTCAATATTTCCTTATTTTTTTATGTGATAGCTGTATTTTTATTGACCTTGAAATTGAAAAATGTTTCTTGAATTTCACATGATTTACATTTTTCAATGTTTCTTTTGATTTCAAGGAAGTTGAAAAAAAACTCTATTTTCATAGTAAGTGATCATAATAATTAGTGTTATAATTAAAATTATAGCGATATTTAAAATTAAAAGAAAAATATGCGGTTTTTTTTAATTCAATCAATTCATTATCAAGGTTTATTATCCGTAGAATTTAATACAAAAATAATATTTGATGTTAAATAATATTTTTTGGCGTTAGTAAGGGGATAAATTAAACTAAATGATCTAAAAATTCATACACTGAAATCTTTTATTTGCGTTATAATGACCATGAACTATTTTTATCTACCAATGAATTGTTTTTTTTTATTACATTTAAGTAAAAATCAGAAATAAAACACCATATAATAAAAAAACAAAAATATATTTATTTTCCATCACATCAGAGATCCATAATTTGTCTTGTATTGCAATTAATGTTGTGGCTACTCTAAATGTGATGAATAGGTGCCTAAATTAGGTTTCAGCAATAGAAACCTGTGCTACAGGTCACCAGATCCAATCACAGCTAGCATGACTCCACGAATGGTACAATAACTTCGGACAGTTGAAATCTCTACATTGTTGTTACACATTGAATAGAGGCAAAAAAAATAACAATAATCAAAAGAAAAGATATTCTATCTAATAGGTTGCTAGAAAATTATCCAGTTTCTAATAATAATAACCAAAGGCTGCGTGTGATAATGAGTGTTTATGTGTAATTTCGTTCGTTATGTGTATGCAATATGTATGCAGTGTAGTGTATTTGTGTGTATGTGCAGGTATGTGAATGACCAGTTGCAACAGTAGCAGAGGCGAAATAATAATCTAATCAATTGTCACCGCTATCTCAACAGCTCCGGCCTCCACTCTTCATCCTTTTAACGAATCGTAGAAAAGACCTTTTGAATACATATTTTTTTGTGAATTTTAATTGCCTAATAAAATTCAATCTCTATCAAATTTCCTTTTCGTGAATAAATATTTGATAGAATCCATTTATTCCCGACGGGAGCATTATTCTAATTCTCAAGCCTTTCGTGTATAATTTAAGGGAGACCCTTCGATACTTTTGCATTGTTCCTAATGTTCCTACAACAGGTTGTTTAAAAAAAAGTATTTATTTTTCTTTCACAATCTTATGATCCGTACTCACATATTACGTACCAGTCTCTCACTTACGTTCTTTATTATATAATTTGAACTATATTACCATGTGCTTTTATGGTCCACTCTCAAGTACGGTGTTACTCGATAGTTTTACTCTAAAGCGAGTAACAATCAATGCGTTGACTGCAAAAGTAACAATTGGAAGGCTTGATTTTTACTTATTTTAGAGTAAAACTGTCGAGTAACTTGAGAGTGGACCATAAAAGCACATGGTAATATAGTTCAAAATTATATAACAAACAACGTAAGTGAGAGACTGGTACGTGAATAAAATATACATGTAGATTCTATAATAAATATAAGAAAATCAAGTGCAAACAAAGATATGAACGGTTTGAAATGGGGAAAAGATATTTAAAATACTCACTAATCCAGCATGGATCTAGCAAATGGATCTACTGAGAGAGAAAAAAACCGTAGATCCATATCATTAAATCAGAACATTATTATTTTTGTTCTCAAAAATAGTTTTAAAAAAATTATTGAGGACCCGACCAAAATGACTATGACTGATTGTTGAAATTTTTTTTTGCTGCTCTAGATGTTCGGCCCTCTATGTATAAAGTACTCAGGTATGGTGGGAGTACTTCACAAGGTGCAAGGTTGCCCCTCTTATGTTATTATGTCGCGCTCGAGTAAATCCAAAAATTCCCGCTTGGGCTCCTCATACTAGAATATTGTTATTCGGTTTATTGCGGGGGCTTTAGTCTATTTATAACAATGTTAGGCTGGCTATCTTCTTGGATCATTAATAATATTTTATTATTGAAAATTTTACTAGAAAAATTCCAGACGGACCAGGCAGCAGACGGGACGTCTATATTCTACTCTGTTTTTTACCCGTGTGTGTAGTAAAAAAAAACTAAAAACAAAAATATATATAATTGATATATATCTGCCAATAAACAAACCAGATATCATCTAAGATTGAAATCAGGCTTTCAATTCTAAATTGATAGTTCGAGAGGATACTTATTCATCGCAAAATTTAAATGTTATTCAATTTTGCGGTGTACCCATCGGCGATATCCGATTGCTGCAAATTGACAGAAACTTGATGGAACCTTAATTGATTTATTTAAGGTAGGTAGTACCTTACAAATTGAGAACGGTATCGGTCAATCATTTCGTTATTGGCATTAGACATTAAGTTTGATTAAGCATCGAATAATAGGTACTATTGGTTCATTACTGGCAAGATAATTTACCCAGAATTCGTAATTTTGGAAAAAGCCCTAAATTATTAATTGAATTAGGATTCTGCTTATACAAATACTATAGAACATCATTTTTATGTAATCAGGATTAGCAGGGATAGATTATAATATTAGGTAATAAAGATATGAAAATAAAACACTAAAATTAAGCTTCTTAAACGGAATTTGCCTTTTTAATGGATTTAACACTTAAAAATGCATATATGTCTATTTTATTTCTATTTTTTATAGATAATCGTACGTACCTACGCGCACTTAGAAGTATTTAAAATTAAATGGTAATAATTAATAAAACCCAACCGCCCTACCTAAAACATGAACTAAAAACTCAATAGCTATTTCAAAAAAGTCATTTTAGACTTTATACTGGTCTGCGAAATACTTTTTTAATATCAGAGTTCCCTTGTCTACAGTGACTTTATTGAAGTCGTTTTCAACTTTTTAGTACGTGTTTATTAGTTTATTTTACTACACACAAGGGTAAAAAAAAGAGTTGTGAGACACCATCACAACCCGCATAATGCTTTCGAGTTCCTCTTTTAATAGGTATTTTAATGAACGCTAAATATTCAGCACTGGGCCGCAGTTTGGGTCGAATATACAATTAACTCGCCCTTCCAAATTGCCACCCTGAAAGCAAGGATATATTACTACCTATATATTAAAGACAATCTTTAAACATCCTTGAGTAATCTACGCTTCGTTAAAACTTAGTCTAAATAGGTCATGTTGGAGCAGTACAGTACCCTTAGCACGAACCAATATCGAATTCGAATAGTTTGCGAGTGCAAAATATCACTGTCAAATGTGTACTGATATTTAGTTCTCATAACGTCCGTTGTGGTGCTGCTGTTCAAGCTTCTATAAAAAAATTGACAATGACATTTCGGACTCGCAATCGATATTGGCTCGTGCTAAGGGTACAGTTGAGGTTACAAAAATGGACACACTATCATGTTCTTCTTCATATAATTATTTTTTTAGTACTTTACAGAATGTGTACCTATTTCATTCTGATATGAAAGCAAAATAATAAGTATAAATAATTTCATTTTTAGAGAGAGGTTGAGGTAGGGCTTAGCGGATTTCCCGCTCGAATTGGAGCGCCCGTCTTAGGAAGTAACCTACATCTTACTGAAGATCGCAGTGAAAAACACTATCTTTTGGTGGTTTTGTGTTTCTGTCAGTAAGAAAAATTCCAGGGCTCCATTTAGGGGATGTGGCCAGGTTGGGCAACAGTGCGAGTGATTCATTCATATCATTCAAATTACATTTGTCATTTGATGAATTCAATCCAAGCTTATTCTGCGTTTATTAATAAAGGGGAAAGAAACTAGCACGCAATGACTATAATTTGACTGTAATATATTGTTGCTAACTGCTTCATTTGCATTCATTGCAAGTCATTGCAATATTTAATCGTATGAGACGTTATGATTATTTATCTAATATTTAAAAATTGGAACTATCGAAGCTCAGCAGTGAGACCTTACTAGCGACTATAGGTTTCCTTACTCATGTGATAGTGGTGCAACTTTGGTCTTTTTAACTAACTTCAAAAGAAAAGGAGAACCAACTTTGAACAAAAATGGGAAGATCCTATTTTCATCTTGTAGGTACGTATTTGTATCGAAGCTCGGCACTGAAATTATATTTTACGGAATCGCCCAACTTGTCCGGTTCGCTCTTGATCGCAATTTTATCTCTTTACCATCCAGTGATTCATTCGGCGGTCGTACATTGACGCCATTCAACGACCATAACAACAGATTGCCAATATCAGCGCCGATGCGATCCCTCCACGTGTTAACCCTCGAACGATTCGTCAAGAGCCTCCGCAATAAACGTAAAAACAAAGGTTAATAAAGGCCCCACATTTTGGCGAACACAGGGTAATGGCCCTCGGAAGGCAATCTTGCGGGGCCAAGTGCCCTCTTGCGTTCGCATGTGGTGCGATATAAAAGCTTAAGCGGTTTAATTTGAAAAAATAATTATTTGCCCGCGCCCGTGTTCCCCTCCTTTATCCCCGCGACCATCTGGGGTCCTTAAGGAGAGCCGTGAAGAAACATTTTTGCAGGCCGGCAAGGTGAAGAAGGTTGCTGTGGCAGTTTATAACTGCTGTACCAGCTATCTTCGCATTTGGACTTTATCACTACTTAACATCAGGTGGGGTAGAATCATTCAGCCGTCAGTCAGGTCACGTAGCTATAAAAAAAATGCAGCTGTAAATCCAGCGACTCGGATTTAATATGATAGAAGTCTAGTCCAGAAATCAGATCGTTCAGAATGCAGCTGTGAACGACTGCACGTAGCCGCTTCAGATCCCGTACTTGTCATCACCATCATCAGCCTATTAATGCCCCCACTGCTGGGGCACAGGCCTCCCCTATAGAATAGGAAGACTGGGCCGTGACTCCCGGGACCCGTTGGTGGGTGTTGAAGACTGCAGATGCAGCCGAGACCAACGCCTTAACGTGTCTTCCGAAGCACGGAGAAGCTCCAAGATAATAAGTTTTGGTCATCCATCCAATAATCGATCATTGCGAAAGATCGCGATTAAGTCACCAACGGCTTAACTCTCACAATCGCAAGAGGAATGCTCTAACCACCTGCGCCATCGAGCTCCTCAATATCCCCGTACTCGTGTACCTTATTATTTAGTTTATTTTTATTTAGGATAGATAGGTTAGACAAATGACTCCACTCCAACTGTTGTTAAGTGACGGTGAAGTCCAGGCCAGTCAAGGTCCAGGCTAAGCTAATTGGTGTGAGTGTTGGAAATATTGATTTATTTATTTATAATTTATTATCAATGCCGCGCGTTTCTTTTCACTTGCACGAGACGATGAAAGTGAATCGGTGCTCGTACCAATCGTCTTTGCTTTCAGAGTACAGCCTGAATGCTGGGGATGTGCCGCTTAATTGATTAAACGCTTTCCTGTTAAGTAACGACGCTGCGTGCACAGGGATAGATATTTGAGAAAAGATTACCTTGGTAATTTAAATTACGATTACAATTTAATATATATGACAATGTTTAAATGTTAAAATGGTGTTAAACAAGCATATGGCCCAGCTGATGGTAAGGCCACCATAGCCTAGAGACGCTTGCGATACCAGAAATATCACTCGCGCCGTTTCCTAATAATCCCCTACCCCGTGGAGCTCTTGAACCTTGGTCACCGACAGAAACACAACACCACCAAGTGTTATTTTACTGCGTTAAATTAGTATTAGTTAGTCTCTCTTCACTGTCAGTTATGATCCAAACGGCAAATTCAAAAACGGCTGAACGGATTTGGCACACACAAACGTAGTTCATTAACTGGATTGAGGCATAGGATACTATTTAACCCGGAAAAGTGTTAGGTTCCCTTAGGGTTTCTTAAAAAAACTAAAGTAAGCGCGGACGAAGCTGCTGTCGGCCGCTAGTATTAAATTTAGTGCTTGATAAAGTTGTTAAAGTGACATATTGTCATATGCTATTGCTATCACAAAAAGGGATCAAACTTAATATTGCATAGCCCCAACTGCTTGTTGTCTAATAGTATTTATTTCATTACCAAATGACTCATTCATTCCTAGCGTTGACCCGTCAGAGATGTGAATGAACGCACGCAAACAATCCCTAAGTGGTTCTAATCACCGCAGCAAACACACGAGTGTGCTGTACCAATTATAGTGTTACTAAACATATTTGTATAGAACCTCCTGCAGAAATAACATGCTTTCACTTCATGTTGCGTAAAATATTTTTTATACATTAAGGCTCAATTGCATCAAAGTTCTTAATTAAAATTAAGACTTAAACGTGTTTAACACGTCATTCTGTCTGTGTTAATTGTTTAAAGTCTAAAAGAGATGTCACGGACTTTTTGGCGGGATCGGGAAGCGTCACTTTAGCAGTTTTGTTTTTCTTGTTAAAAATTGTGTTGTGGCGGATGTTAGTGTCTAATAATGGTGGATTATTAACCACTAAGTGTTCTAGAACATGCACAAGTGTTGGCAAGTGAAAGAAAATAGCAGAAAGTGTTTTTCGACGTTCCCTCAAGAAGTCCACGGGGAGGTTCCAGTAAATCCCCACACTTTTACTGAAACATAGGGAAAAGGGGATTGACTTGACTGCCACTTACTTTGACTTGATTTATTACTTTGACCACGAGTGCTTTAGTATTTGTAAACATTTTAATACTTGACATTAGCTAAATGCACAAGCCGTGCGAAGCCATTTAGAAAGAAAAAAAAGAAAAAAAGGAGTTGTCACCAAAAACATTCTCATGTCAAATGTTGATGGGATTATAGTCCACCTTATTAATAAACGAAGACTACGCTTGTATTAGTTACTTGGTTTTGTCACTGTCTATTGAATGACAAATGGCATTTGAGTGATATCAACAAAACACGGCGTAACTAGTCTAAGCTAGCTAAATGAAAACTTTCATATTTTCTGTCTACATGATATCTACGTAGAAACTGGCATAGGTAGATAGAAAAATTAAAAGTTTTCATTTAGGTTAACCCAATAGATTTTTTTTTAATCTCGCAAGCCATACATATATGTTTAAATAAGGTATTAAAAGAAAGCCGTAGCGACCTATCAATTAGCCGCCGGGGATAAAATCGACGAACCACGAGGAAATCAAACAGGCCATCTACTGGACGTGTCTCTGTGGAGAGGCGGTAAATAGTGATGTGCCGGATATAAAAAATCTCGTTATCTATTTGATATACCTGCTCACATAAGTATTTTAGGATCATCCCGACACGTAACAATATTTTAAATTGCGAAAGGTCAGTTATTTAACTTAACACACATTATAACAATTACAAAAACGTGAACTTCAACAGAAGTAAAGACAAAACTTATGAAAATAAATAACTGATGTGAAGAAATATAATAATTAATTTCCAGTCAACATAAATAACAATAACTATTCATTTTTCAAAATCAGATGATATTGTTCGACCCTGTCTGTAAATACAAGTAACAAAGCATCAATTCATCACACAATGTTAATTTTCACCAAAGGATTTTAAGCTCTATCTTAAGTTATTAAGATTTAAAATAAATTTTTGGATGACCTGATGCGTTGGTATACAACCAATACAAAAGTAGGTAACATGGGTCAACAAAATGAGAGTCAATGACATATTACAATGAAGATTCAAGTACGGTTAGCATTACCAAAAACACATAATGAATCATATGATTTTGTCAAAAGCAAAAACTGACGGTCGATGAACTAATCTGTAAAGATTTTCACAATTAACAGACAAATCCCTAATTGACTATATATAGTCATTATATTATAGAGACATTGAAGTATCATTAAGCAAGATTGTTAATGAATATATAATTATTTCGCAGAATATTTAATTACAGACTCAACCGATTCATGGTAATATTGAAAATATATTTCTGGGTAAAGTTGCTAAAACTAACTTGACAACAGCTTCAACTTTTTCAAACAAATTTATCATAACTGATATCCATGATAAATAAGTAAGTAATAGTTAATTACTTACTTATTTATCATGGAATTCATAAAAAAAATTACCGTTTGAATATTGCCTATGATTCCGACGATTACTACATCTATACTTACAATTTTACCTTTTTCCCCTATGGAAGCGTTCAGATATAGTTTACTTACTCAAAATTATCTCTAACAAAATAGATTCTCCTGAACTTCTGTCTCATCACCAGGTGTGCCCCTGGTCGCCTTAAACTACCTTCAATACTCTTTTCTGCTGCGAGCAAGTGGCAGTCTAAATGATTTATGTAAAGTAAAAAAAATGACATATTTCACACTAGTTCGACAAATGCGAGGAGTTTGTTTTCACACATTGTGAGGACTTGTTTAAACGTAAATGAGGAGCTCAATATCGCAGGTGGTTAGCGCGTTCGGCTGCGATCGTTCAAGTTAAGCAACTTTCGCAGTGGTCGTTCATTGGATGGGTGACCAAAAATCTTCTATCTTGAGTTCCTCCCTACTTTGGAAGGCACGTTAAGCCGTTGGTCCCGGCTGCATCTGCAGTGGTTAGCACCCGCCAATCCGCACTGGGGCCGTGTGGTGGGTCATGGATCAATCTCCCTATTCCACCCATAGGGAAGGCCTGTGTCCCAGCAGTGTAGACATAAATAGGCTGATGATGACGATGGATTGAATAAATTGTGTTTGCAGTGATAACTTCAGAATTTATAATTGTTCACACTGTTAAGTATACAATAGTTATTTTTGTCTACACGTGAAAACTATAATTGGCCAACTGATACTATGTATCAGGTTTTTATTATGTTTCTGAGCTTTTGGTTTTCCAATAAGTAAATATATAAATTTATTATATTATATTATAGCCTCTTTATTTCCTTAATGAACAAGTAATAATAAATATCATAGAATCATCATTAATAGATAAATAAATGAAAAACTTCATTAAATTGTAACAAAAACTTAGTAAATTAAAATATATATATATATATATATATATATATATACTATTGATTTTACTATGAACATAATATATCATTCAAAATTAATGTGTGAAAATGTATAATACAATGTTCGAATACAATGTGAATTCATTCACGCAAAAATATACTTCAAAAGTCGTTCGATTTTCCAACTACTTTTGAACAAAATTTTGTCGTAATTTCATCACTCCCCTTAGTATATCAGGCTGCATTTTGCATTGGCAAGACCCAAATGCTGTCCAGATAACATACTCATACTGAGAAAACAATGCTACTATTTGAGAATTTTATAAAATTACGACTTTTTAAGTATTACTCTACGGTCCACCTATATTATTGTCTGAAAAAAGAAATATTGATGTTTTTGATACTCGTATCCATTCGTGATACTTACACAGGACATCACTAGGCGTCACACACTTGGCGCCAAAATTGGCTTCCTTCCGGAGCGGCTGGGAGCAACTCCAATATGGCCGCCAACATGGCGCCTGCGACAACCCAACACACGCTCAAATGATTCCCTAAGCTTCAAGACCAGTAATTCAAACGCTTTGTTGGTAAAACAAAGTTCAATTTTAATTTACGAATGTTGGAAAATAATATAAGTTTCTGATTGTTTGTCCGTTTTCACAATTTGCTACCGCTCGGCCTTTATTAAATTAGAGCGAGTTTCGGTGTATAAATCATTGAATGAATAAATATTTCTAACACTCACACCAATTAGCCCAGCCCCAAACGGAGTATTGTGTTATGTGAAACGGATAGTGTACATATACTGATACATATAAAATATATTCATCTATCCATGACTTAGATACAAATACTCGTATTGTAACATTTGCTCAAATCATACAAACATTTGTCCCACCGGGATTCGAACCTGGGCCCTCTGAGTAGGTAGGACACCTTAAAACTCGGCGTACATACTACTCGCACTATGTAGGTCGTCCACAGAGTCGTTAGTCGCAAAGCTGTTCTTATCCTTTTTTGTAAGTGTGATTTTGAATTATGTGTATGTATATTTAATTAATATTTTCATCCTCGCTCATTATGTAATAAATTAAGAATTGAGTTGGAATAGTTTCGCAGTGTTTTGTTGATACCATTCAAATGAGATAATAGTCTTAGATGATCTATCTCGCGGCATAACATATTTTATATGCATGCTTGATTGATTTGGTTTGAAACTTTGAAAAGTCTATTGCTGGGACAGGAAATCGTGATTGACTGAAAAACATCACCCTGAAAAGAAGGTGTAAGGTTCGATGCGCGATTGGGTCTATAAATTACACTACATTTCCCTACTTACTTACTTACTGCTGCGGCGCAACGATCCAAAGTGGAACTTGGCCTCCGACACAAGATGACGCCATGCTCTGCGATCCCGGGCTAGGTCCCGCCAGCAGTCGTCACCCAAAGACTGCAAGTCCTTCTGCACTTCGTCGCTCCAGTATCTGGGACGTCCAAGAGGCCGTCGTCCTATCGGTCGCCCCAAATACGCTCTTTTCATGACTCGATCCTCTCCTATTCTCCTTACATATCCAAGCCAACGAAGTCTAGCTGTTTTAATTTCTCCTATGATGTTAGGCTCGGACAATAGCTTTTCCAGCTCGATGTTCGTCAGAACTCTCCAGCTGATATCCTCTCTTTGAGTCAGCCCCAGGATCTTACGTAGAATCCTTCTTTCCCAAGTGAGTACAAAATGTAATTCTGAGTACAAAACGTCAAAGGTATTGGTGAGAAATAAAATACAAAATTTTATACTTACTAAGCAGAACACAAGGCGTGCATGAAATAAGAAATCTAACGTTATGTACGTTCACAACAACAGAAACTGAAAGAAACTTTACAAACAACAGAATTCTAGTTAAGTACTTAGATACATTTTATTTGTCGCCATTTGAGCCATTTTCCTAGTAGCAAGCACGCCATAATGATAATACACTTTGTAATATCCGTGCAGAACTGTAGCAAGAACTAAGTTAACTTTTTTCTCCTCCTTTTATTTTCCTACAGCTTTCTCTATTAACTTAAATGTTAAACAACATTACATGCCCTGACTCTAAGTTACATGTAGCACATGACGCACGCTTTATGGAACACTCATTTGGGGGTGTATTGCCTCATTTTGAAGAGCTCGATGGCACGAATGGTTAGGTTAGGTCAGGTTAAGCTGCAATCGTTGAAGTTAAGCAACTTTCGCAGTGGTCGGTCATTGGATGGTCAAAATCTTCTATCTAAGTTCCGTGCTTCGGAAGGGACGTTAATTAGGTATGCGTCCGATATATCAAAACGAATCCAAAATCCGATTTCAAACACAAATCGATACCGAACGATTTCTCAACGAGAAAATCCGATTTCAGAAATCTAACCGAACCAAAACGCTAGCGATCTAATACCACCACTAGTATCCAAATGTAAATCGGATTCGAAATTCGTGCTTTCGTTTTCGGAAGTCCGATTTCGTGCTCGGAAGTCCGATTTCGGTTTGCTGTTTACGGAAATCTATTGCTCTTCTCTAAGGCGGGATTATTTATCACTGAAAAGAGATGTCGTCTAAAAGCATCAAAAGTCGAGCAACTGACATTTTTTGAACGCTAACCTGAAGTAATTAGGTTTCATTTTGTAAATGGTTTGAAAAATAATAAAAACAAACAGAAAAACAAAAAAAATACTAATAAAATATGTAAAAAGAAATCATTGTGTATATAAGCCGATTTTTAAATGCGCCGCAAAAGTTTTACTCTTAACCGTAAAGATAACTTTTCTGCTAGTCCTAAGCCACAGAATATATACTCTTGCCTAAGCCTATATTTAAAGCATAAAGGAAAATCGCGCAAATCTACGAGTATGCTTGCTTCGTACAATTAATTGTTTGTGATTGTCGTTAGCTAATAAAACCAAATCATAACACAAACTAGTGAATTGGCTAAGTTCGGCACATCTGAAATCGGATATTTAAAAACGGATTTTAAAATCGATTTTGAAATCTGAAATCCGATAAATATCCTTTTGCGTTCAAAACAAAAAACGCCCATGTCTAACGTTAATACGTTGGTCCCGGCTGCATCCGCAGCCTTTAGTTCCCGCCAATCCGCACTGGGCAAGCGTGGTGGGCCATGTCCCAATCTCCCTATTCTATCCATGGAGAAGGCCTGTGCCCCAGCAGTGGGGACATTAATAGGCTGAAATAGCTTACCAGTTTTTTTATACTTCCTTAATTCATTTTATAAACTCGGAAGCAACCCTATGCGTTTCTTGCTATTACGTATTAATGCCATTATTAAACCAATTTTGATGATATTTGGCATAAAGATTAAGGGAAACTTAGACAAGAACTCGGTTACAAACAAGATGTGTTTTAGATAATAAACAACTATACCCAAAACAACTCATTTTATTAAAATAACTACCCAGTATAGAAAACAGCTAAAGGACATTGCTCGTTCCCCATACAATGAATGCCCTAGAACGCCCAGCAATGAGAAAATGCTAGTTGTGTTCGGAATCATTCATAAACTCTAAATAAGCATTTGTTGAGATACGGACAACTTGAGGAACCGTGGCCTACTACAGAATGTATTCGATTTTGAGGTTATAATTATTATACTTAATCATAAAAGATGTACACTTTATATATTCTGAATAGATTTAGTGTTTACCTCTATGTAAGCACTTAAATAATATGCATTAAATGAACATAAAATGCAATTAATAATAAAAATAATAAATGCTTATATTCATATTGATTTATGAGTTTTGTCAGTTGGCACCTATGATACCTATACCTACCTGTAGTAAGTAATGATAGATTTCTTTTCAAATGAAATGTTCAGTCTTTCCATTTACCTGTTCCTATAGTTTACTATCGGTAATTAGGTATGTACCTGGTTATCATTATGATTTTCATAAAAATAAACAGATATTACATGGGATGGGAGTATAAATATTCATTCATTATTCATTCAGAAATAATCTTTTCATAAATATAATATAAATACTAGTAATAAGTATTATTAACTAAGGTACCTTGTTCTATTTTTATGTTGATAAATACCTATGGTCGCCTATATTGCATTACTAAGGTAAACAATCTTGGCACAACATTTTAACAGAATCACCCATTTAATAATAAATTATTAACGAAGCCAATAAACTATTGAAATAAATCGTTATTATAGACTGAAACCTATTGAATCCAGTTATCAGTTGATTTTTAATGCTGTATTTTCAATGATGAACAGACTGTAGTATCTAGTAACAGAACTTTTATTTTTTAAACAGATTGTCCGTTTACTATGATTAATTGCTAATAAGTTAAAAAAATAATAGAAAAATAATAGTGAAGGACATTCTTTTGGGCATGCTAGGGCCGATTTCGTCGATGTTCTTTACAATCTGCCTACTACAATCCACATATCCTGCTATTCTATTAATATTAAAAATGTGAAAGTTTGTATGTTTATTACTCAACCACGCAAAAACTACTAAATGGATTTTGATGAAATTTGGTAGGTAAGTATATAGTTTATGACCTGGATTGAGACATAGAAAACTTTTTATCCCGGAATAAATAGTTGGCCTAAAATCATAATTTTCTGTACACATTCCAAAACATACCACAGGCACATGGTAACTTGTGCCGTGGGCAATCCTTAGTATCGGAGGGACAATTCATTAGATTACCTAGACATAGTATATTTTTTATCAAGCAAGAAAATTAGGTTCCTGGCGGATTCTCAGAATACTAACGTTGACGCAGATGAAGTCGCAAGCGTCCGCTAGTATCTATATATATGAGAACAATATATATAACTGTGTAGTACAATGGACTGGAACGAGAGGTCACATTGAAGCTCTCGCCGGAACTATTAACATGCAAATCAAATGCAGCGAGGGACACCGAGATTATTCCGAACGAACGCCTATTGTTTCCCTCAAAAGACCACCCTGATTGAACACTTACGACGCTTCGAACCAATCCGTTAGCATACGCACACATAGATCCGACCAAAACAGGCCTGTATTGGCAACAGGGTTACCAGGTCTCCTGATTTTACGGGAGAACTCAGAAAAAGTAGATACAGGCGTACATCGTAAAGTTGAAACAGATTTTGCCTTTGACATAGTAATTTTATGATATCGTTACTATGGTAGTTATTAAAGTACGTGGTTTTGTTACATGATAAGCTCCATGGCGCAAGTGGTTAGGGTGTTCGGCTGCGATCGTTGAAATTAAGCAACTTTCGCAGTGGTCGGTTATTGGATGGGTGACCAAAACTTACTATCTCGAGCTCCTCCGTGCTTCGGAAGGCACGATAAGCCTTTTTTGTTTGGTCCCGGCTGCATCTGCAGGCGTTAGCACCTACCAATCCGCACTGGGCCCGCGTGATGAGTCATGGCTCAATCTCCCTATTCCATCCATAAGGTAGGCATATGCCCCAGCAGTGGGGACATTAATAGGCTGGTGATGTGAGGTACGTGGTTCTGTTAGCTCTATTAAGTGAAATCGCGTAAATCGATAAAATATTGCAATTAAACTGTAAAATAAGCCTTTTGGTGGTGTTGTGTTTCTGTCGGTGAGTAAGTTGTCAGGGCTCCACGAGGTAAGAGATTGGGTGAGAGTAGGCAATGGTGCGTCTGCTATTTTTGGTATCTCGAGCGTCTATAGGCTATGGTGGTCGCTTACCATCAGCATGCGCTTGTTTCATCATCAGCCTATTAATGTCCCCACTGCTGGGGCACAGGCCTTCCTTATGGGTGGAATAGGGAGATTTGGCCATGACCCACCACGCGGTCCCAGTGCGAATTGGCGGGTACTAACGACTGCAAATGCAGCCGGGACCAACGGCTTAACATGCCTTCCGAAGCACGGAGGAGCTCAATATAGAAGATTTTTAGTCACCCATTATATGACCGACCACGCGCTAACTCTACGGTTGCTTGCCCTCCTTTTAATATAAAAAAATATTGTATTATTGACACGATATATGGCGATATTAATTTTGCATCCATTTTTCTGTAAAACGTAGGAGAACTTAAACTAGATTCAGTCTGATTAAAGTCGAACTGTTTCTTGTATATAGAAAAGAATGGTTTTTGTTGCTACCAGTGTGTGTTACCTCGGAATGAAACACAGGGCGTGAAGGAATATCCGATAAAAATATACACATAGCCGATACCATTAGCAATCTTTAATGTCTCGCTTCTCAAAGTGGCCACTTAGATATAAAATTCCGTTGGAGTTGGCTCAGCTCCATCTGCAAGTGAATCCTCAATGAACCGACCGGGGCTCTTATGCAGAACAGGGATGGACTTGGATAGCCTATAGTTAGACGATAAGCAAAAATAAAATCAAGTGCTAATAAAAAAGCTAATACATTCAATGAAATTGAATTCAATGGGTGATGATTTGTTTTCATCTCGTTTCATAATTAGTTTATTTTTAAATATTGTTATTTCAATCGATGTGTTTTTTTTAAACAAATCGTCAACACATTGAAAAAATTAAAGATCATTTTACTAAAAAAAACATTCCACGTGGACCAGGCAGCAGAGGGGACTAGTTAATTTTTCTTTAGATTTAAACATCTAGTAGTGCCTAGCCTTTAGGCTTCAAAATAAAATATAAAGGAAGCAAGAATTCAAATTAATATTCTTCAGGTGAAAATAAGGCCTATATAAAAAGAAACTAAAAAAAATATTTAGTTTAATTTTAAAAAATGTTATTTCAATCGATGTATTTTTTTTAGAAACAAATCATCATCACCTTGAATTTAATTTTATTGGCTTTGCTAGTAAATGATCATCTAAAAAATTCAATTGGTAACCCAAAGGTTAGATTAGGTTACTAATTGTATTTTTTGAGAAATATTTACTATTTTTTGATGATCATTGAAATATGGCCCAATACATATTACTTTAGTAGCTGCCACAGTCTAGCCCCTCAACAGTCTGTGATAGCTATAGCTACCACTTGCAAATTTCCGAGCCGCTCGCTGTTTTTTTTAATTAAGCTTAAAAAAAGCTTTGCTTGGCTTATGGATGCTTTTTGGACAGCTTACACCATCAGGGACCTCCTAGTATTAAAAGACCGGCTCTATCTTATTTGCAAAAATAATTGAAACTGCCGTCATAGAAAGTGTGCTCCCGTCTAAGGAAGTTACATCCTACCTTACAGAAGATCACATAAAAAATAACTTTTGGTGGTGCTGTGTTTCCGTCGGTGAGTAAGGTTCTAAGGCTCCATGCTGTAGAGGGTGTCAGGGTCGACTAAGGTGCGAGTGATGATGACCACTTGCCATCAGGTGGACCATATGCTTGCTTGCGGGTGGCAAGCAAGCATAAAAAGTCCTTAATAATGCCCATAAATCATCAAGTACACAATACGTTAACTATACGTGTATATAACCATATCTCTTTTGACAACTTCCGTGGCCGAGTGGTTTCTCTTTATACGCCGGGTTTCATGGTGTCGCCGACTCGAGAGGTCCTGGGTTCGAATCCCGGTACATTTGTACTCCAGTCATGGATGTTTAATATGTATTTCTATAATGGGTGTAAAAAACCTTTAACGAAGTCGAAGGCCACGTATTTTCCCCATCATGACGATAATTTTTTTTCTTCTGGACCATACCTGGGAAATTTATGGTTATATTGAAGATCAAAGTCAATTTTTTTTCAAGATTTATACATTAATAGTTTCAAAATGTGATTTAGAAACTTTTTTATCGATGCACTTACACATACGCAACACATACACACAGGCGCATTCTTTGCGTAGCGCTACAGTAGCACGCCGCGCTATACATTGCGTACTGGAAAAAAATGAATATTTTTTTTTAATTTAAAAATACAAATGATTCCCACGTATAATATTTTGTAATATTACTTGTTTAGGTGTACAGAATGCGTAGTTTTAGTTTTTGTCATAGTTTTTTTAACACCCTGTATAAATTTACTTATATATGTTCAATATATGTATTCTATTCGTTACCTAGTATCCCATAACACAAGCCTTACAGTACTTACTTTGGGGCTAGGTTAATTGGTGTGAGTGTTGGAAATATTTATTTTATTTATTTATTTATTTCTCGATTCTGAATCCTTCCCTGGTGAAAAGCTGCATAGCACAAGAATCTGAAGTGAAAAGTAAAGTACCAGCCGAAAGTTCTGAACTCGTTTAAGTTGTGATTGATTTAAATCCTTTCCATTATTTATCTTTAAGCCTTTATTCCATATATTACCCATTTGTTTATAAGCAAATTTTGAGTATAATTTGTTTATAAGTTTATTATAACATTTTCCGAGTTCTTGCTAATTATAACGTTCTGTTTAGTGAGAAGATTTTACTTAATTATTTTTACACATTGTGCCACTTATTCACCAGAAGCGCCCCCCTATCAATATCATATAAGTGCCAAAAGATTTTACTTGCACTGTATTAAGGACATATTTTACATTAAAAAACCCCAATGGCAAAATGGATGCCGCGGTTTCCCCGTCCTACACGGTGGACTCTTAATCAGATTTCAATGTTTTCGAAAAACAGTTTAACGAAATTGTTATACACAGTGAGACACATTATTTCTAAACATGTCCCATTCCTTGTGTGCCTATAGAACTCTCTTCCTGTTGAGATTAGACGTGCACAGACTATAGGAAAGTTTAAAAGTGAGGTAAAGGAATTTTTCCTTTTACATTAATTGTTTGTGTTGTTCCCATGCATTCTCCATTCTCAAAAATGTGTATTTTATTTTATGTACCGATGTATATTTATTAAATATAATGGTAATATATTGTTTTATTTTTTTTCTATTTAAGTTTTGTAATTGAACCCCCTCTTTTATTAAATTTCGACTCTCCATCCTATCTTTGTCTGGAAGAAATGGCTCGCCAATTGTCAACCTTTTTAATTATTGTCCTAACTTTGTACTAGATAATGTGGTGTGTTCAATATTATCTATCTATATACCGCATTCTTGACCTTGCACTCACAACCCCATAAAGCGATACAATGTGCAAATGCTACACCAAGAGACTCACTTCTATTTTCAATAAGAAAAAGAAAACACCCATCCGCTCCGATGAACCCGTGATACCCAAGTTCAAACCAATAGCTGTGGCATGTACAAGCGGTGCCCTTGTCTGGCCGTTCACGTTGTCATCCGAGTCATTCGCATCGCCTGGAATGCAATGTCATGCCAGTCCAGCTCGACACTCGAAAAAACCATCGACCAACATTCGACCTTATCATACTTGAAGCACAGAAGTGTTTCACACCGAACCCCAAAATGCAGTTACGATTTTATCAACTCCAGCCTCCGCAGCAGTTCACAGAATTATGACCAGTATTGCGAAAGTCAATGAGTCGAGATTCGCAAAATTTTAACAGCACACAAAGGGCGTTATCTAGACGTTCGGTGTCTGCTCCGCTTGCATTCTTCGCGTGCCATTCAAAAACATTATTTAAAATAAATAGGTTACGGTCGGTATTGGTTTACTCATCTACGCGGAGTTACATCTTTTGATGGACTGTCTTACTGAATGGCGAGGTTAGTTTGTTTGGTAATGGACTGCACGGAATCGTGTTGCGCTTACGAACTAACTCTTATGTTTATGGTTGTTGAGGGCTATTTTCGCTTGTGGTTTTCTAAGGTCACTCTGGTTGTGAGTGCGTCGACATTACAATTTTAGCCCGGATGGTTTTATGCAGTTTTTATTGTAGTGGGGTCATACGCTTCACTTTCATTTTATTGCATGCGTTGTACTGAGAATTTCTGCGTAGTCGATCGATGCGTCCGTCCGGTCATAATAAGTGTACCAACAAGAAAATAGCTTGTGACATGGAAAAAAAATATTTTATTAATTCAAGACTTTATATTAGTGTTAGTGATAACTAAAATAGAAATTCGATGCTTATAGGCTTTTGAGTTATATGCTTTTTTGATATTGTGAAGGTTGCCTTCTTGTCAGGTACCTAAATTATAAAATGACAAATGATTTGTTTAAATGTTAATTACACATTAAGCTGTGATATTAAAATAATAGGTTAAAATAGTAGGTCTTTTCGAATTATAATATGTATTTTCTTACTGGCAAGATGAATGAGTGATTCTAATGAAGAGATTCGATATATTATACAATTTTAATACAAAACAGGTAAAAATACAACGCAAGTCGCGAAAAAAAATGTGATGTTTAGGGACCTAGTGCAGTGTCTGTGAAATTAGTGGAAATTTGGTTTAAGCGTTTCCAATCCGGATTTTTTCATGTCAAAGATGCACGTCGCTCTCGTCGTCCTGTTACGGATAAAATGGATGCCATTTTTGAAAAAGTGGAGCAAGGTTGGCATATCAGTAGTTACGACGTAGCTGACAATCTGGGAATTGATCACACAACAGTTTTGGTGCATTTAAAAAAAGTTGGGTACACAAAAAAGCTCGATATTTGGGTGCCTCACGAGCTCACTGAAAGAAATCTAATTAACCGTATACTCATTTGTGATTCTTTATTATGACTTAATGAAACTGAACCATTTTTGAAGAAGCTGATAACTGGTGATGAAAAGTGTATCACGTACGACAAGAACGTGCGAAAAAGGTCGTGGTCTAAGGCCGGTCAGGCTTCACAGACTCTGGCGAAACCTAGGTTAAGTCGCAACAAGGTGATGATGTGTTTATGATGGGATTGGATGGGCATTATTTATTATGAGCTATTACCGCCAGGCAAGACCAACGATTCTGAACTCTACTGCAAACAACTAATGAGTTTAAAGCAAGAAGTTGAGAGGAAGTGGCCGAAATTAATCAACTGAAGGGGTGTGGCTTTTCATCATGATAACGCTAGGCCTCACACATCTTTAGCCACTCAGCAAAAATTAAGAGAGTTTATCTATGAAGTGTTAATGTATCCACCGTGTAGTGCTGATTTTGCACCTTCAGATTTTCGCCTGTTTCGGTCTCTTCAGAAATCTTTAGGCAGTGCCAAGTTCACATCACGACATCAACATCACGACTGTGCTGCCAAAACCACTTGTCGCGGTGTGATCAGAAGCCCCAAAATTTCTATAGCAATAGGATCATGTACCTACCTACAAGATGGCAAAAAGTTACCGAACAAAATGGCACCTCCACACTTTTATGTAGTTTTTGAATTTTCATATAAAATGCGAAGAAACTTTTACCCCAACTTAATATACAAATTATCACTATGGAATTAATTCGATAAGCGTTGTTATTGAAAGATAAATTGTTCTCTTGGAATTTGTCTTTTTATTAATTAAAGCAATTAATGCCTATCAAATTCTATCAGGCCGTGCTGCTGAAGGCATTCTAAGCCGTTGGTCCCGACTGGATCTGCAGTTTTTACACCCGCCAATCCGCACTGGGCCCGCGAGGTGGGTTATGGCCCATTCTCCCTATTCCATCCATAGGGAAGTGCGCCAGCAGTGGCGGCATTAGTAAACTGATGATGATGATGATGATGAAATTCTATCATTGATGGAAGTTAATGTTCTTATTGTGTATATCGTTTCCGATAAAGGGCGCGTGTGTCTTTTGTTTTATGTCTTTTTTCTTTTAAGTTCTGAGACTGTGAACTCATACTTGAACTCGTTAGATATACCTAGGTACTTATGGATTGTACTGTTTTTGTGTTTTAATTAAAAAAAAATAGAATCCATTCTCTATACTATGATATTATTATCAATGCGAATGTGTGTCTCTCTGTCTGTTACGTCTTCATGCTTAAAGCACCAAAGCGATTTAGCTGAAATTTGGTAATTAATGATGATTTGATGTATACATTCCCATAATAGCTATTTCCGCAAATCTATTATTTTGTAACTGTAATAACATTTTATTTGCGCGATAGTCTGGGAGCGAAATTGAATCAATGAATTATAATAATCAAAACAAAATAGTTTAAAAAATATTTCTGTAAACATTGAAACTCCCGTCCTACATGACCTACAGTCAAAAAAAACAATGACGTCACCCACATAATGTTGCTAATGAAAAACCGATTGCGCAAAAAACCTCATAATGCGCTGCTGATAAGAACAGACCTTGAAAGCCAATGTCACTGATAAACATTACGGAGCCATTACCTCCATGGTAGGTATGTATAAAAATGTATAATTCAATAAAAAACATATTTTTTTTGTAACTTGGCACTCGATGACGCAAGTGGTTAGTGCGTTCGGCCTGAGATCGTGGAAGTTAAGCAACTTTCGCAATGGTCGGTCATTAGATGGGTGGCCAAAAAATATTATTTCGAGCTCCTCCGTTGCTTCAGAAGGCGCGTTAAGACGTCATTTGCATGTTAGCACCAACCAATCCGCACTGGGTCTGCGTGGTAGCTAATGGCATGGCCCAAACTCCCTATTCCATCCATCCTGAATCTCAGAAGTGGGGACATTAATAGGCTGATGACAGTGTTGGGCAAAATGTAATAATATAATAATTGCAATTACTCAATTACTTATATATAATCTCTTTTCAAGACGAGGTAGTATTTTAAATAAAACTATTATATTATGATTTATCAAATGTTTATTTAAGAAATAGATCAGATAAATTGTGTGATTATAACCACCTTTTTTAAAATTGAGACAATAAATGTTTAATTTATTTTAAATTAGACATTAATACTACTCTTTGTTCAAACATTTGATCAGAAAGTTTGTAAGATTTTGGTAAGTTAATCATTGTAGCATATGAGAACAATCAATCAAAATAAAGGTGCACGCCGCCAAGAGACTAGAAAAGGGATAGGTAGCTGTGTAGGTACTGGTAACGAGGCACACACTTACACACTCATAAATTCATGGCAAATTATACACTAAAACTGTGTTTGTGTTGTGTTGTTGTGCTGTCTACGGGCATCAAGCACCAATAACCGCGCAATTTATATGTTACCCTTAAAAAGTAATTTAGTAATTTGAATTACAAACTAATGTAATTTAAATTACTTCGGACGTAGGTAAGTAATTGAATTACAGTAATTTCATTTAAAGTAATTCAATTACTAATTCATTGAATTAGTAATTAAATTACAAAAGTAATTAATTACGACCAACACTAGCTGATGATAATGGAATATGGTAGCAAATCATCGATGTAACACAGAAATATATGGTCCTCCTGATACTAGTTATTTAGATAAAGTACGATAGCTTATAGTTGCTTGCGATACCAAACAAGCTATTTGACAGTATGAAAAATAAAGTACCAATTTGTTGGCATCTGTATCTAACATGACTATTAAATTGAAACCGTGTGACGTCATAAACAGGTACCGACTTTTTATAGAGTCACTATTTACTAATAAATAACGTATGGACGTTTTCGAAAACTAATTTATCACTTGCGCATTACATACCGTAAAAAAATTACACCAATTTATATTAACAAGAAATGCTGATACACAAATAAGTATTTTTTTTATAGTAATGCAAACAGCCAGCTTATGTAGAAATGCTCATATTAATTATACAGACATTTGCCCCACCAGGATTCGAACCCAGGACCTCGGAGTAGGCGACGCCTTGAAACCGGGTGTAGGTACATACCTTTCCACCACGGAGGTCGTCAAATAAGATAGGTCGGTAAAAAAGAAAAATAAAAATAATCACTCTTCCTTTTTAAATACAGTATTGTTTCATCATCAGCCTATTAATTTTCCCACTGCTGGGGCACAGGCCTTCCCATGGATGGAATAGGGAGATTGGGCTATTACCCACCCGCGGGCCTAGTGCGGATTGGCGAGTGCTAACGACCGCAGATGCAGCCGGGACCAACGGCTTAACGTACCTTCCGAAACACGGAGGAACTTCAGATAGAAGATTTTTGGTCACCCATCGAATGAAGGCCGATCCGTTGACCGAGGTAGCTGCCAGCCTTTTGTTCACCGGTCACCTCGGTGAGACTGAGGTGAGACAATTTCTTAAAAAAGGAACGAGCGCTTGGACCCCATGGTCCAATAGACTCAACACCAAACGACACAAATATGTCATCATAAGCCTAGTAATGTCCTCACTGATGCCGGGGCATAGGCCTTCCCTATCGATGGAGTAGGGAGATTGGGCCGTGACCATTTTTTTGAAGTGAAGACTTACTTAGCGGCGTTGTATACTTTTTTGTAATGTGTAAAAAATGTCATGTCAATGACTCGCGTCAGGACACGTGGCCTGATCTAAAGGAGATGTCCCACGTTCCATACATTGTTTGCCCCACAAGTAAAAGTCTATGCGTCTTGATCAAAATAGCATTGCTGTGTTGGTATTTAATTCTACAACAAGAATAAATATCATTTTGCGCTGTAGATAGCGGGGTTTTCAAATTATAGTATTTTTTGTGTTACAGAATTTTATCATAATAAAACCATTTATTTAGCATGACATTTTAGTTTTTATGGACAATATACTTCATGAGGAGCTCAATGGCGCAGGTGGATAGCGCATTCGGCCTGCGATCGTGGAAGTTAAGCAACTTTCGCAATGGTCGGTCATTGGATGGATGACCAAAAACTTATTATCTCGAGCTCTTCCGTGCTTCGGAAGGCACGTTAAGCCGTTGGCCCCGGCTGCATCTGCAGTCGTTAGCACCCACCAATCCGCACTGGGCCCGCGTGGTGGGTCATGGCCCAATCCCTATTCCATCCATAGGGAAGGCCTATGCCCCAGCAGTGGGGACATTAATAGGCTGGTGATGATGATGATGATACTTCATAAAACAATTAGATGTTTATAATGGATGATTTTCTAAATATAAGATAAGTTTTTGATACATGCTATAATAGGTAGAATGTCCTTCCCTACTATTTAAAAGTAATAAGGTAATGAAATAAAACACTGATTATTATATCACTGAAGTTTTTTATTCCTCATTTAACAAAATGTCATCCAGAAATGCCGCAGGAGGACTTAAACTATCTGGATTATATCTAGCCCATGACAAAAACCATATAACAACCATTACATGGGAACAGCACCCAACAGTCCTACTACCTGACTTACAATTACAGTAATAGCCCGTTATACTATCTTCTGTGTTTCCTAATGAACTGTATGTTATATAAGTATAATATACCTTACTTGAATGGCGAGAACTTATGCGACCTCGAATTAAAGAACCATTAATATTTTCCTCCTCAGGCACTTCCAACTGTGAATTAAGTTCGACTACAAACATACCACCATCTCTGACATGTTCGCCATAATATGAACGGGCCTGTTTAATTTGATAAGTGCCCAATGATATCATTTCTAATTGACTCATAGTTAAACAAGGAAAAGTGGAGAGGTGAGGTAAATGGGCACTAATATTTCGGAAATTGGCTCTTTGTCGATTCAAATTATGCTGTGTAACATACTGTCCCAAATAGTTTGGGACATTTAATTTGCTTAATGCTTTTGCAACAATTTCTCTTGCATTTGTCCTATCCCGTAAAAGTGGATGAAAATGGTTAATAATGGCCCCAGCTATGTAAAAGTCGACAAAAATGTGTTGTGCAGCCAGGTCAAAAAATTCGTGCCTCAATAACCTAAAATCCCTTTTGAAGCGCCCATTTACAACTTCTACCACCCACCGTACTAACGTTATCAGTCTAGTTTTGTTGGCTTGCAGAGTGGTTAGTTGGAAGTTACCTTCTTCAATGGATTCCGGCATGTGGACATTATAGCCATATGCTTGTAAATCTTGCACAGCATCCCGGAATCCTCTATCGACAATAAATACATCACCAGCTCTAAAGTATGACCGCATTTGCCCAGCGCCATCAAGAAAAGCATTTTTCATTATTAATGCATCAGATTCTTTAGCAGGGTATGGTCCTAAAATATCTAAAATATAACCATCAGAACACACAAGCAAAAAGGGCTTTACAAGATTACGGTATTTATGTAGACTGTAGGTGTCTTTTTGGAACTTATAGTTACTACTCTTTTGGGTGTAAGTATAAGTTCCATCACAAATAACAATAAGTGGTTGTTCTCCTGAAATGGTCAGATGTCTCCCAAATAACTCACTAGGGATTATCAGATTGTGTTCGCTTGCTTCCTGAACTCTTATGTGGCTTAAGCCTAAATGACTACTGACGTAATCTTGGGTTAGGCATTCTCTTACAATTGTTATATATCTATTAAATGTACTTTTAGATATACCAAAAATTGTTGAAAGTCTTCTATCAGTATCTCCAGTTCTTAATTTGGCCAAATACATGGCCAATGCTGTTTTATATTTCACTAATCTATTAGTTAAGCTAGCAGTGCCATTTAAAATGTCATTAAATTGTTGTACTGTTATGCCTATCCAATAATGACGGATATGGTCATTCATATTTTCAATATTTTCAAAATCTAATAAAACATTTTGATTATTTTGCGATAATTGCAACATATCCTCAATTTGCTCACTACTAAAAGTGTTTATTAGTCGTTCATTAATTAAATTGGCCCAATCAGGGTCAGATAAATGATCTGAACAAATTCGAGCACATCTGGGTATAAAAATGTTTAAATCAATTAAAATTCTCTGTCTTATTACAGATGGTATTAATCGCAATATTCTATCAATGTTCAAACAATCGCTAAATATGCACCGCCTTGATGTTGAAGCAACTCTTGTATAATTTGGTAATGTTATAGTTGGTCTCTGTGGTGCTTCCATTTCATCCGGCACAGGCATGGGTAGTGGTGGTGGAGTTGGTGGTCTCAATGGGTCCTCAACTTGAACACCGACATTTACTTGTAAATGTTGCTCAGCATCATCCTACAAAACAGTAAACATTATAATTTATAATATACACATAAAAAATACTACCACAAAATCAGTTATTGGGTTTAAATTAGATATTGTTATCTAATTTTTTTACAGTAATTGTTTCAACTGTAATGAGAATATTTTTTTTGTAATTGAAATGTCATAGTTCAGAAATAATATTCATAACTTAATAGTATATTAAACAATGACAGGCAGTCATACTACTGAATGTCAAGTAGACCAGTCTGTTTGTAACAAGCTCTTCTACTGAACATGCAAACTGAATATGCTGCTACAAAGGCACACCAAAACAATAGGGATGATGACTAACTTTTTATTCTTCTTCAATCAGGTAGATTATCAAAAAGTATTCGACATATATTTTTTATTTTTTGACATAATCAAAACATCACAGAGATATATTGATTTGAAACGTCGCTTGACATCACTTTATCGTTCAATATTTACAAAATGACATCACAAGCCCCCACTCCCAAACTTCAACACGCTTTATCTTTGTAATTTTTTGGTTGATTGACAAAAAAAGGTGTTCTTTATTATTTTTTGATAATCTAACTGACAAACTAAATTAGAATTTCGTTTACTTGATCCTGTTATTATCCCTATTCTATACATAGGGTATAGTAATAGGATGCATACTCAAAACAACCCATGTTTCGCTGTAGGAACTCGGGGACTTTTGTTTTAATAACAAAATCCAAAAGTTTTAATTTGACTTGCCTCTTCACTAAAATACAAATAATTACAACAATAACAACCTCTATAGATGAGTAGCTTGCACACAATTTTCAAGGTGACACACCTATGAGGACCCAGGTTAGATACTCAGTCAGATCAGTATAGAAAACAAGCTTCATTACATTGCCTGTGTTCTGGGTGGCTGTAGAACTCGGATTCTCATTAGTTATTTCATTTTTAAAATACAAGTGCTTTATTACATACCACTTGAATGCCAACATCAAGATCAGGCATGATTTGATCAAGTTCTTGTTGTGAGCTTGCTGTGCTTGTTGCTTGCGCCCTATTAGCTCTCCTCCAGCAAGGTCTGCAAACTCTTGTAAATATTGGGAGGTCTGCCTGAAAAACAAAAATATGGGTATGAAATAATAATATTTATTATTGTAGTATTGTAAAAGTATATTTATATTATCTCATAATACCTGAATCTGTGGCACCCATGCTTGTATTACAGTGCACTCATGACGATTACTACCCATAGGAATGCTTCTTGCTCGTAGAACGGACACACCACATCCCAAACATACTGATTTGTGTCCATAATTTCGGCAAGGTTCATCCATCTGAGCTTGAATTTGAAGAATAACAAAGCATTCTTCACAAACTCTGTATTCTGATGAAACCTGTAACAAGTGTTTTATATAATGTTACATTTTTATTTTAACTTTTTAAACACAAAAAAGACATATTAAATAAGTCTATATCCTCAACCCTATCTGTAAAAGTGGAAACCATTTGTGTGTGTGTGCATGTATAGAATTTTATTGCTTGGTATTTTATTTTCACAAAAACGTAGATACACAAGACAAAAACAATATGTGTGACTAAATAGATATTAAACGTTTTTGGTCTTGTTTAATTTAAATTCAATAAGTGTCTCTTCTTTTTCGAGCCCAAAAAGCCATGGAATGGTTTGGTAGCGTGTAGGTAAGATGTAATACTAGTTATGATACGTACTTACCTCAATAGGTGAAATCCAAGATATCAAGAGATCACGTAAAGGTGTATCTAGTTCCAACACTCCTCGTGATACAATACGTGGATTTCGTAAGGTAATAGTACAGTTAACACAACGATTATAAAACGCCATTTCACTGCACTAAAGAGTCACTGTCTCAGAAAAGTTTCACTCACAGAATGGTTTACGCAAATTAAACAGTACTACGAAGGATCGACTTAACGCAGCCTGGAAGAATTTTACGCTAAACAAACGAGAATACACAAGAAAATCACGAAGGCACAAACGTCTGCAGCACATCGAAATTGCTTGTGATTTTTTTTCATGTTTTTTTTATATTTATATATTTATTGGGAAGGCAAAAGAATCTATGTCCAAACAGCCAACTCTTTAGTATTGTTTTTAGTAAATAATTTGGATCAAAATGTAATTTATCACACAATCGTGTGTTTTTACAATTAATGCTGGTATACTATACAATAATAACAGTAACTAAATTACATGTTATTAATTAAATGAAATATATTGGAAGTTTGTTTTTAAGTAAAGCAAAACAAAAAAAATTAAAACTATGAACTTGGCTGAATGAACAGAATTCCTTTGCCTTTATATATATCGAAGAAGTTTAAAATAAAAAGCTCATTGCTTGTGTGATTTGACCTTGGATTTGGCTAATTTGAAGTGTTTTTTATTTTTATATTCATAAACCCCTCTAGATAGGAGGTTTCAGTTTTTTGCGTTGGAAATGTAAATTCTTACTATGTTTTTTCATATATGGTCTTATTAGGTCTCCTGGTATATTTCGTTATACAAATATGAAACGACTTTGGGGCGTATCTGGGACAACTCCTTTGTTAGTACACTTTTTTTACAATAGATGTCGCTAGGTGCGCTTAAATATGATGCATGTAAGTTGATTTTTCTGAGAGATAAACTTTTTAATGTAAGTTATATAAATTGTCACGTTTGTGTACGATAGCGCAATAAATAAATATTGTATTCTACCACATAAATGATAGCACTTTTATACTATTTATATTATTTAAGCAATTCGCGCAAAAGTATTCCCTAACCATTCCAAAATATCAAAATTGCACAACGTTAATATTCAAGCTTTCACTTATGCCGGCACTCCCGGAGTGCAACCCGTCGTTTTTTCATGTTTAAACAGTAGGACACGGCATTCCTTCAAAACGGCATTTCGGCCGGCCTAAACTTTGTTAAATCAGTTTTTTTATATATTTTTATATTTTATAGTCATTATATTTATATCATTTACATTTGTAATGGAAAGTTACTTCATGAGTTATCCTCATATTGAAGTCATTTTTAAATTTTACGATTCTATAGATAATACAGGGAGAAAAAACAGCCCTTGCTGAGTTTCTTGCCGGTTCTTCTCAGTGCAAGGTCTCCCGCGCGCCGTAGATTTGCGAACCGATGGCGTAGCTTTTCGACATTCACAAGTGCTTGTAACAGCCTAGACTGATTAAACGATACTGAATTTGGAATTTTAAATTATTTGACCTACCACGCGGGCCTACTGCGTATTGGCAACACAAATATGTACTCTTCATTAATTTTTAATTTGATAATATGATCAACTAGGCAGGTGTTTACCGACTTAAGTTGGACAAACAGTGAGAACACTGTCAAGGCGGGAATTTAGTGGAGAGAATAGGAGGGGGGGGGGGGTGACAAAAAAGGTGACTTCCATCCAAACAAAGGTGCCCTTATAGAGAAACATGTCTTCAGTAATTAGTCATGCTTAATGGATTATTTGACGTAATGTGTCACCTTGGACTAAATAGGAAATCGCGTTTCGTTGTCACTGCAAGCACCTTTATCGTTAAGTCCTCATTACTTACATCGTAAATATACAAACTTTTTGTTCATTTCCGATTCTCAAAGTATTCTATCATACTATTTTTTATTATCTGTCAAGTTAAAAACTGTCCATGCAGGTAAGAGAGAAGGAGAACGATCGCTGTAGAAAATAGTGTCCCAGAAATATGGATAAAATGAGTGAGGCGCTGCGATCGCTAAGTAGTCTCAATAAAATAAATTGTGCGCTAATTTGAAATGACCAATGCCGCGAAGAAAATTTGTACATTATTCAACTAACATCATCTACTTGTACTCATAAACGGCTAACTTCATAGATATTACTTACCGACGGCAGAGCGGCTGGTGGCTGAAAAATTAACTATAAATTCTACAAATTTTCAGCGACAGGCGGACTAATGCTTTAGTACGTAGCGATCGTTCTCCTTCTCTCTAACCTCCATAAGACTGTCCATCTTTCAAAAATATCCACGGAATCGTTGTCTGATAGTTAAAGCCTATGTTAGACGGACGTAATCCAGGGTCCCAACAAAGGTGACCATGCCCGTTGCTATCCATCTAGACGAAGAATGTAATCCAAATTTTGATTTGACCTTCAACGTCCTTGGATGCGTGCGTGAAGGCTGCGTGTCTCCATCCGTTTGGCCGGCGGATAACATCCAACCAAAGACAGTTGCGCTGTGGCAGTCAGCGGATGCGCACGAAGTTATGAATATCATTAAACTCCAATAACTCTAATAAGTTTGAATGACTGAGAATCATTCGCTGTTGTAACCAACGATTCATCCACATTTTTTTCTATTTTAGTAACATACATAGTATCCATATGTGATTATGAGTAGTCATTCTCTCTTAAAAATCTCTTCGGCGGTGTCGTAAGGCTTAGTGAGCATTCCCTAAAAAATGTTTGAGCGCAGCGATGGCTTCATGCGTTCATGCGTCATGTTCGTGAACGGGTGCTGCCAGCAGAGCTGAGTCTGCTCTTGCTACATTGGGTACTATTAATCGTTGTACTTAGCTTTAATCGTTATTTTTTTATGCCTAAACAGTAGGACACGGCATTCCTAAACTTTGTTTATATATTATATGATTTTGTAATGGAAAGTGACTTCATGAGTTACTTCATATTGAAGTCATTTTTCAATTTGACGAGTCTGTATATAAAACAGAGAGAAAAAAAACAGCCCTTGCTGAGTTTCTTGTCGGTTCTTCTCAGTACAAGGTCTCCCGCCGTATATTTGCGAACCGATGGCGTAGCTTTTCGACATTCACAAGTGGTTGTAACTCAATAAACGACATTGATTTTGATTGATTTTGATGGCGATATCAAGAGTATGGCTTTCGACTTCCCTACCCTTAATCTATCTTACCCTACCGTATCTTTAGCTAATTAGGTAGTTAATGCGAAAAATAGTGCCTTTAACTGTTTTTAAATATTTGACGAATGGTTGACTATCACGAGACAAAATAGATTTTTTTTTTGAGTGTGTATGCTGTTGGTCGCAGATGACCTTTACAGCGTCACCGGGTTCAAGGTCCGACTGATGTTGGTCGGGCATCGTATATATCGACTGTTAGCTTCAGAATTTTACTTGCACGATTGAGGCTTCCATACTATTAGATTAGTTTCCAGAAGTTAAACCACAATGTTAATTTTCCACTTGCTTTATTCAACTTGTACTTCACTGTAATATAAACTAAAATTATTATAACAAGAATATTTAGCAGCAACACCACGTTAAATTTTGGACCACTATTCACGACGAAGGCTCTCGACTGAATACCGTATTTGTGACCGCTCCACTCGCTAGTCCGTCCCCCCTTCACGTCACGTGATAAGATGGTGGGGAGGTAAGGTGATGTGGCGTGATTTAGCATAGACAAACTAAGATAAAAACAATAACTGTACTATTGACCGATCTGTAAAAAATGCTAATATTATAAAAATGCTAACAATACGTTGTAAGCACAGCGACGAGTGACTATTTCCTCCATGTTAATTATATGTGGGGCATGTAAATGTGTAATTTGAAGCATTGCCATCTAAGAATATTAAATCTTCCATAGCAATTTGACATGTAAAAATGTATTTTTTTAAATAACAAAGTTTGGTTGTTGCCTTTTCGCACATGCTATGTAAGAAAACGCAGCTATATTGAAGTCATAATGAGATAGCTGTTTTTAAACAACGTTTTTTTCCAACTTAATGTTCCTCTTTATCCCCATAATTAGTTAAATATAGCAGAGTTTCACCTAAAATTCAACAAAACATCTAGGTTTTGGTGTGTCAATCTCATGTATGCCAATAACTATACATTTGAAAAAAAAACTGTTGCTTTTGTAATATTTTAAAACCTATTTGTATTGAGCATTTTAAAGTTGTTTTATTTTCAATAGAAAACTAATAATTAATTTACTACAGACGAACAAATGAAGAATTCCGTTTAAAGGGCCAATCATTATAATAGTACACAACTATTGTAGTTTTTTTTTTTTTATTAGGAAACTCAACAGCTTTTATTTATTAATTACATGCTTAAGTAAACTTATTTAAAAAACTAAGCCAATTACAGACTTTCTCGACATTTTAGAATAATTAAGGAAGTAAAACATAAATTATTTTCTTAGAAACACAAAATTACAAAATAAGAAAATCTGAGTAAGTTATTCTTATGATAAACTGAAGTAACAAATGAATAAACACTTTTTGATCGATTGTCAGTATAGATTCACAGTTTCAAAATGTATAAATAGTATTACAATATAAATATAAAACCGAAGCAGAATAATAATCAAGTTTTTCTTTTTTAAAACACATTCAAAGGGTATAAATAAAAAATACATTTAATATAGTTTTTTGGGGGGGGAGGGATAAATAAATATAGATATAGTTATTAGTAGATAAGTGTTTGCCAGCTATGGCTTATTTGATTCAGTTAACTTGTTTACTATTTCGACTTTGAAGCGATGTTTAGACGATTCGAAGATATCAAGCTTTTGATATTTTTTATTGTACGTTTCTAGCAAACGACTCATGATGGCATTCATGCCATACTTTGTGCGATGTGTGGATACACTAAACAAAGGACTTTTCTTGTGCGAAACCTAAGTGTACAGAATTCGATTTTTGCGAGAAGGTTAGGGCTATTAAGATGATTATGAAGTATATCATGTAAGAGGCACATATCGATCAGTTCGCGACGAGATTCCAGAGGGAGAAGACCATGTTTATGATAATCCTCCTGATACGTCCCAAGTTGCTTACCACTTTTGAAACTAAGATGTTTCAGGAAACATTTTTGGATTTTTTCCAATTTGTTAATAAACGTAGCATACTGAGGATTCCAAATGGAACTGCCATACTCGAGTATGCTACGACATTAAGCGTAGTAGATTTGCTTCAGACTACTGAGGTTCTTAAAGGGTTTACAAGTCCTGATTATAAAGCCAAGGTTGCGGAAAGATCTATTTGTTATAGAGTCTATGTGATTGGAAAACAGCATTTTAGAGTCCAATAGAACTCCTAAGTCCTTAACAAGCTCAGTACGTTTAATTGACTCTCCATCAAAGTGATACGGGTAAACCACCTTATTTTTTTTACGGCTGAAAGTGATACAGAGGCATTTTTCAATATTTACTGTTATATTGTTGTGTAGGTAGTAAGAATACAAGTTGTTCAAGTCTTGCTGAATAAGTTTACAATCTTGAATAGATTTTACCCTCAGGAAAACCTTTTTGTCATCCGCATAAAGAAGATGGTTTGAAAACTTGAGGCATTGAGCTATATCGTAGATATAAGCGCAATAGAATAAAGGACCGAGATGTGAACCCTGGGGAACACCTGATGCAATTATTATATAATCGGATTTGAAGCCACCAATGACCACGGCCAGCATGCAGTTACAGAGATAGGGAGTTACCCATCTTAATAAGTCTCCTCGTATTCCCACTTTATACAGTTTGCTCAGGAGTATGTCGTGATCTACACGATCGAACGCCTTTTCAAAATCTGTGTAGATCACATCAACCTGACCGCAACTTTCCATTTCACAAAGTACATAGTTACTAAATTCAGCCAGATTAGAAATAGTGGACTTTCGCTTTAAGAAACCGTGCTGATGATGCGAGATTCCGTTAGTGATGATTGGATAAATTCTTTCGTAAACGATTCTTTCCATCATTTTACTTAAAACATTCAAAATAGAAATCGGACGGTAATTACACATATCCGCCTTCGATCCTTTTTTATGGATAGGCACTATGAAGGCTTTTTTCCACATAACAGGAAAAACGCATTGTTTTAAAGACATATCAAAACAACAGTGAAATAGGATAGGCCAATGACTTAGCACATTTGCGCAGAAATATGGGTGCTATTCCATCACAGCCTGGACCCTTAGAAGTATCTAGAGTTTTGAGTTTATCATAAACCTCGCTGGAAGTCACAGATAAACTGGATATTATATCCAATGGACAGCCCTCATCATTACTACTTGTTAATAGCGGTTGTGGTGGGTTGGAGGTGCAAAACATATTATTGAAATAATTATTGAATTTATTACATATAGAATGACCACCTGTAATAGACCTGCCCTGGCTTGTAAATTGTTTGGGGTATTGAGAACCACCGCGCTTGGACTTGACATATGACCAAAAGGCCTTGGGAGTACTACGAATACCCTCTTCGATACCATTTATATATTTGCCGAAACATTGTTGCTGTAGGAGCTTTTCACGAGCGCGAAGTAATGCGAACTCATCGTAATCACGAGGGTTTTTATACCGTTTCCGTTTTTTATGCACCTTACCCTTTTCCCTGATTACCTTAACCAGAGCTGAGTTATACCATATAGTATATTTATTCATATGCTTATTTATGTGCTTCAGTGGGATAAATTGATCGAGACATTCATTCAGTTTAGTGTAAAAGTTAGTAACAGCTTCATCTATCGTCACATCGCACAGAATACTACACCAGATAGTTTGCGAAAAGAAATTATTTATAGCTACGTAGTCACATCTGCTAAAGTTACGGCGTGGTTGAAGGGACTCTTCAAAGGGAGTCACATACAAGTCAGTGATATTAATTGACAGAGATGGGTGGTGTTTATCCTCTAATAACAGTGGAGAAGAGGACCTCACAACTTCACTATTTATATTACAAAATACAAGGTCCAGTGTTCGTCCTATACCATTCAAAATGTGATTAAATTGTGTAAGTCCAAAAAAGTTCATGTTCTCCACAAATGATATAGCAGCATCTTGCATCTCAATACTTACGTTGTGGATTAGTTCGCAGTAACTTTCGTGCCACCTTAAGCATGGTAGATTAAAATCACCAAGCAACACATATATGTCATCTGGGTGCTTCTCGATAGAGATAGTTCATTGAATCGAAGTCTTATGTCTAAAGTCGAGGAATGCTTTCCTCATTATCTATTTTATCTTGATAGCAAGTTACTGCATTTTCAGATTCATTGTGTAACTTTCCTTAGTAAAAGATTTTACAAAAGTCCCTCGAGAAATCTTAGATGTTTTAGTGTATTAATAAAGCCAGATAAAAAGGGTTTTTCTAGGCCAGCGTAATATAGATCCTTAATCTTAAGTAAGCCCGGCCAGTCCTTAAGGGCCGATTCATACCGGAATGGCAGCGGCAGGTAGCGACGGCGACGCGGTGAGCACTTTCTCACTTTACGCGGTGTGAAATAAATTGAATCTTTATCTACACGCTCAATAGACCAGTAAACCTTTTCAAGCGATAATTACTATTATTTTAGGTGTGAAAGTAGATACAGTTTTATTTTTTTACACCGCTTTTAGTGAGAAAATGCTCGCCGCGTCGATGCAAGCCGCTGCCATTCCGGTGTGAATTGACCCTAAGACTGCGATGCTAGAGTAACGCAGATCCCTCGACTGAATAGTGTATTTTAATGTAAATATTTTTAGGTGGACCGCTTAACTGAGTCTTCGCCTGCGGGGTACAGGGTGTGGGGGAGGACGAGAACGGGGGCCGTGAGAGGTGCGGGCGGCGGGCACTTGTAATTTTGACAAGAATGGGACACATTCCCTTCTTATTCTTTACGGTGGGTGGTTTCCGCAACTCGACACCAGGTGACTATTTTGCGTGAGAGGGTGGCTTTAGTCATGCCATCCCAACTCCCCCAAGAAGCTCAGCAGTCTCTTGGTGTCCCCGCAGGTGTCATTATTTGTCTAGTCACGACGCCTCTGCACTGTAGCAGGACGCGAGTGCCCATCTCCTCTTCCTCCATGCAGGTTCTGGACAGAGGACTGTTCGACTGTAACTGTCAGACACCTATTTTAAAGAGAGGTTTATTAAAGTGTCCATGTCCTGTGAGAATGCTCACAATTTGTTTCAAAGCATGTCTTGGTAGCTTGCAAAACTTACTTGCTAACCGTGGGTCTACCTTAGGTATGGCCTCCCTGGCGTGCCTGCAGTCTGCAAGTTCAGCCCAGTATCGTTCTCCCCCACACGTCCTTCCCCACACCCCTTTCGCTTAACTATAGCTCAAATACCACGTTGAGTAACAAGCCCTGAACTTAAAGCTTATCTCCTTTACGCGCTTTCCTTTCCTGATCTGATTAAGTGCTGTTTTATTGAAGCCTGAGGGGAAATGTATTTTTCTGATATCTTACTGAAAAAAGCAAACGCGAGTGTCGTGGAACACTCGGTTGGAACAAAGTTAAAATAAATGTAAATATGAGTCATAGTGCAGACGCGGCTAGGCGGCCAGTAGGCGTAGCTTTCCCCTCTGTCGATTTGGGTATACAAATAGGGCATACAAACGTTGCGCTCGGATATATGTATGTAGGATTTAGCGATGTACTGTGTCAATATTTATATGTGAGTGTAGACTTTCTTTTCACTCTTTTTCGCCTAGCCACCATAGTGACATTTTCGTATCATTCCGATAAATAAACTTCGTTCCAAAACACTTTTAAAACAGAACAAAATGTAATGTATCCTTTACTTAAATACGTAGGTTCATTTAAAGTAAAATTAACGAAATTTAGAATCGCTACTTAACAAATTCAGTTTTTTATTTATAAGAAGTAACTAATTATTTGACGACCTCCGAGGCCGAGTGGTTTGTTCGCCGGGCTTAATGGTGTCGCTGACTCGAGAGGTCCCGGGTTCGAATCCCGGTGGGAGCAGATGTTGGTGTGATGAATACGAGCATTTGTACTCCAGTCATGGATGTTTAATATGTATTTCTATACAAATATACTTAAATATGTTCATTATATGTATTCTTGCCGTTACTCTAGTATTAGTGCAGTCATTGAAGCGAAAAATACGGTCTTACCTCCGAATTTTTTTACTGTGAACCGATTTGCATGAAATTTTGGAATTAGGCTCATCTTACCCTTAACTTCAAAAGTGAAAATGATCTGAACTCCGCCTATTATTTTTAAGGGGTGTAAACAACCCCTTAATGGAAAAAATGACATTGAGCCATTTTATCGCTAGAAAACATGTCTAATAGTAAGTGATGAAATTGTAAGTATTTTCTAACATAATTACCTCATATTAAAATCATTTTCAACCCATATATATATATATATTACATATTTAAAAATAATTTAATTTACAGTAAAAAATTGCCATTTATTGAATAAAATATTTCCTAATATAAAATTGTACTATTATTATTAAAATATAATATTATTATTCATGACTCAATGTCAGAGTCGCTGTCACATTCAACATCTTCTGGCTGAATTGGAGGTCTATTTTGGCAGTTATCTCCACTGCACGTTCCACAGGTACTATTACAAAACAGACCAACTTTTTTGCATCCGCAAGACGCTCCACATCCTTTTTTGCAGTTGCAAAAAATCATTTTCAGCAGTTCTTGTGATGCGGGTGGATATACAGACTTAAGTGGATTTAATAAACCGTCATTCATGACCCACCCCCAATCCGTTGGATGAATGATGATGATGATGATGGTGATGAAATGATGAAATGTGTTATATATACATAAAAGAACGTTGGTATGTATTCATGCCTACGTTTCCAAAATATATGAGCCATATTATGTATATATATATACACATTACAATAGATGTGGGTCTCTATTGTACTGCGTACTTTCACATTGCTACAAATATTCACACTCCGAAATTTTCAGTTACTAATTAGAAAAAAATATGATAAGCTATTGGACCATAACTCCTTCAATTTTCATGCTATCACAATTCATGTAAAACCATTGTAAAGGTAATTAAGAGAGCTACAACATCCTTCATTGCAATATATATTAAAAAACCTTTTTCTAAAACGGTGAAGGGTTAAAGGGCTTAAGAGAGGCTGTGATTGCGCTGCCACGCGCTCTTTAAAGAATCATATCTCCGTCAATTTCATTTTGACAGAAAAAACAAAAAAACCAAATTGTTTGTCAGAAAAATACCTAAATTTTCAAATTGTACACTTTTATACCTATCTGTCGTCATTTTTGAGATATTATGAAAAAAAAGTGGGTTTTTAAAAAAAATGAAATTTTGATGTTTCTTCTAATCGTGACTTTTTTGAAAAATATGGGTCCTGAAACAGCCAAACTGATACTATCTATCAAACTCTTCATAATAAAGTTACTTCTAGGCGGAATACGAATAATTTAAATTTTGGTGGAAATGGCACTTATGAAACCCATTGATTTAAAAGAAAAAACATAAGTTGCTCCCCTTATTTGCAATACAGCTCACTTATTTTACGTGCAAAAGACTTTTAATAGTGCTCATTTTAAAGCTTATTTCAAGCACTACAAAACCCTTTTGTATTAGAATGCATAAAATGCACCTGCTCGCCGCTAGATGGCATTGACCACATCAATTAAATTGCAGACAAAATAAAAAACGGCTTTGATCTTTAATATCTAGCTTAATATTGCACTTAGAAAACTTTATAAAAAACCAAATTGTTCATTGTTTTACCTGCTACAATTTTGTTCTTTATGAAACTTTCGAAAAAACTTATATTTTTGAAGATATTTGCAAAAAAACCGATGAAAAACGGGAAAAACTTTCGAATTTTCAATTGCCAATATCTTGAAAAGTATTGGATTTTTTGAAAAACTTTATAGATGATTTTTTGTTTAAAATTAGGCTTTCTATCGATATCCAAGGTTATTTTGAAAAAAGATAATTCACCCCCGAGAAGGGGTGGCAACCACCCCCAGGGTGGTTGCGGAGTTCAAATCATTTTCACTTTTGAAGTTAAGGGTAAGATGAACCTAATTCCAAAATTGTATGCAATTCGGTTCACAGTAAAAAAATTCGGAGCAATAATGCTTCAATGACTGCACTATATCCCATAACATAAGTCTTACAGTGCTCACTTTGGAGCTAGGCCTACCGAGACGTGTTCATCAAAAAGAAATTTCTCAAAAATGCATTTTTTATGTTTTTGTATGCGTGTCAATGGAAATTGGAGTCTATTGTCGTTTCGTCAAGGTTTTTTTATTCATTGTTGCAGGTACATCTATAGTTCACTTGTATTTAGTTAGACAAACTATCCTGTGAAGTCTGGCAAGAAATCTCGACATCAATCACGCGAAGTGTTGTGAGCAGAATAAAATCGTAACTAGAGGTGAGACTGTCATATGTACTGTCGTCAGTAATCTGTCGATGATACATTCATTGTTCAACATACACAACTGTGTTCTACAAAATTTCAATAGAGTCTGTGCGGAAAGAGAATGGGCATGGCGAAAAACGGAACTAACATTAAGATTTTTATTTGGCAATCAAACCTAGCAATCTGTAAAACGTCAAAGCTTTGAATGGATACGGATTTGTTTGTTGTTGTGATTTCTTGCGGTTTTTTGCATTTAATCATGTCTAAAAGGGGTAAAACCTTACAAATACGTTAGAAAAGCACTACAGCACCCTCCAATCTAAATTCCATTCTCTTACCGCACAGACTCTAGCAGTAAAAGCAACACCTTATATTCTAAATTTAAATGTTAACTAGGTTTAGTCGACAAATGTAATATTCTGGAAATGTCATACGAGTAAAAACGCCTGATTCTATGAATAGCATATTTTATGAACGGCAGATTCTACAGACGCCACGTTCTGATAAAGTCCAAATTCTAAAAATGTCAGATTCTACATATTATTATGTCAGATTTTGAATTAACTGCACTTAGGAACTGTGAAATACAAGTGCACTATACCCTATTCGTGAACCACAAGACTTAATTTATCTAAAATATAATCCACCGTAAATATATTAACTTGACTTCGATTTGATTAATTTGAACAGGAATAAATGCTTAATATACAGGTCACTTAATGGACATTAATATTATCCTTTCTTACACACTGAGTCACATAAACACAAAAGATATAGAATTTTTGAAAGGCAAACCAGAACTCTTTTGCTCTCTCACTATTTCCTTCCCTTTGAAAATCGTCATTTAGAAAATCACAAAAGCCCTATGTTAAGCGACTACCGCTGCGCCACGTCGCACAGTATCGATACAAAAATAAACGATAGCGTCCACAACACTATTAGGTAGAAATTTTATTCCGCGACTAAGTTTACTGAATTTTTTCACAAAGGACATACTTTGCTCGTCCCTGAATAAAGTCGCCGTTTCGCGTTTGCTTTTCTGTCATAGAATGTTTCACAGTTTCCATTTGCTATTAAAATGCTGTTATGGGCAGAAACGAATTTCAAGTTTGTTTTCTGTTCAGCGATCTCTTTACTTTACTAGAGCGTGACTTACAGATTCTCGCAAAAGATTTATGAAAATTTAAGTTTCTCGAATGCCATTCACTTCGTTTGCTTTGAAATAAAAATAAAATGTAGCCATGATAAGGAATAGAGACCGGGAGAGTTTCAATGTTTATCTTCGGTGCTGCATTAAGGTAAATTCTGCTATTAATAAAATGTACTTAGATAGTAAATGCCTTTTGTAAAAGGAAAATCTTCAAGGCAAGCAACATGTCACTGACGGGTTCTTTAAAAAGTCGGTAATTTGTCATGTATTGATTAAAAAAATTGTTATCGTATTTTTTAATACTGTTCCGATTAAACACTTATTACTGAATATTTCAGTCTATTTTTTACCTTTCATCATCATCATCATCAGCCTATTAATGTCCCCACTGCTGAGGCACAGGCCTTCCCTATGGATGGAATAGGGAGATTAGGCCATGAGCCACCAGGCATGCCCAGTGCGGATTGGCGGATGCTAACGACTACGATGCAGCCGGGACCAACGGCTTAACGTGCCTTTCGAAGCACGGAGGAACTCGAGATTGAAGATTTTTGGCATCCAATGACCGACCACTGCGAAAGTTTATAACTTCAACGATCGCAGCCAACGCGCTAACCATCCGCGCCATAGAGCTCCTCCACCTTCATTTGAACAATAATCAAATAATTATTTGAGTTCTTTTTTTATTTTATGCGAACGTGGTAATGCCACATTGCAAGAAGGAATAACTTGCGACGAAACTAAAGTAATAGTTTGATTAAAAAAGAAAGAAAATAACTCTTTACTTCTGAAACTGTATTTTGGATTTAAATAAAGGCCAATGAATGATTAAATGCCTGCACAATTCTAAAATCGCGAGAGTTTTCAATTCAAAAAAAGCTTCGAAGCCCTTGAAAACGGCGTAGATGTGTACGATCATGGTGTAAGATATTGTATGTACGGTAGTATAAGTCGCGGCACGAAACTCTAGCGCTGACAGTTATTACGCAGAAGTAAAAATTAAGATGTCTTGGGGGGAATAGAGGTGCGCGGGCGGGCGTGCGTTACGCCGATTGGCTCTCCAGTCGTACCCATACGCAGCTATTCCCTCCGCGTTTTGTTTAGCGCTAGAGTGACGTGCCGCGACCTGAACTATTAGCAGTAGTAATGTTTTAAAGCCCATCGTACGAAAATAAAGAAACTCTCAGACAGAACACTCCCAACTCATGGAACAGCGGAATGAAATGGGACTACAGAATTCAGGTTTACTATGATCGACCAACAATTTCGATTCAGTTCTCAATAAAAACTGATTAAGTTCTGATTTAATTTCGTACTATGACATCCAAAACCCAAAACCTAAACTGAGTCGATCGGATAGGGAATGAACGGAATAAATGATAGTCACAGATTAAGTACTATAATACTTGAAAAAAGTCTGTGAATCATAGACCTACATTTCTATGTGTTGAATAAATATTTTAAAATATATTCTGATCATGGATATAAGTACTAGTAGCACATTTTTATAACAGAAATCCAAAAAATAGCATGAAAACATAAACTTAACATAAAAAAATTAAATAATTGTTAAAAACTCATAACTATATAACTTAATTATTATAGAATTAAACAATTTTATACCTACAATTTTTTTTAAACAGTATTCTATATTATTTAGGTAAATAAAGATAACCCCAACGTGATGGCGGTATTTGAAATTTTGAGCATACACCTTTATGTCGCTTATACACTTAGCAAATTAAGACTTCACTAGGGGTAAGAACATCCGGATTCTCTCTGACAGTGCCTCGGTACTCCAGGCGCTAGACAACAACATAATATCCGCCGGCCTGATTTTCGAGTGCCAATGCAAAGTTATGAAGGAATGCAACGAAAACGAAGTCTATTCCAATGGATAAAAGGACATAGTGGGTCAAGGGCCAACAATGCGGCAGATATCTGCCGAGAACCAATCGTACCTATCCCATACCGACTGCTGCGAGGCTGGATTAGGGAACGATACCTGCGATATGAGCATACTCACAGGACACGGACACTTTAATAAGCATCGTGTCTCGGACAGTCCTCTGTGCAGAGCTTGCATGGAGGAGGAGGAGACGAGCACTCACGTCCTACTACAGTGCAGAGGCGTGACACCGGTCCTCCGGCCGGCCGGCAGACCCGCAGATACTACTCGAGGCCTGCGGGGATATCAAGAGACTGCTGAGCCTCTAGCCCCCAAGAGGCTCAGCAGTCTCTTGTTGGATATGAACTCCCCAGTTGGGATAGCATGAGTAAAGCCATCCTCTCACGCAAAATGGGCACCTGGTGTCGAGTTACGGAAAACGCCCACCGTACAGAAGAAGAAGAAGAAGACTCCACAAACTGATATTATAGTTATTTTCTGGCATATGAAAATAAATCTTAATACTTGTCATTTATGCAGTTCCGAGCCCCACCTATTCCATCCATATATATTTGTTTATATCCACGTTTCCCTTTCATCAACGTTGGGTTTAATACGCACTATCGCTTGGAGGCACACCACAGCCGGCGTCTTATCTCGGAATTACAAGGTATATTTACGTCCGCCGCATAAAGAAATAATTTACGTGGCGAATCTTTACGATGTCGAATAATTCAAAGGATACTAGCGATTATGTTCTGCTTAACTTCTAGTATTATAATCTGTTCCCTGAAAAAAATCATTTGGTCCAGTTTATGAAATATTTTTAGTTTTTCGAACCGCGTAATAGATCGTCTAATGAAAATATAGTCATCATCATCTGCCTATTAAAGTCCCGACTGCTGGGGCACTAAAATGTGAGTGGACATTTAATTAGTAGCGATATGACTTTTTTATAAATGTTGCTACTTCTGTTAAATGATGGTGAGTTTCTTGCGCCCATTCTTCTCATCAGCTAAATGACGTCTTGAATGGGAAACATTGTCAAAACAACAATACAACAACAATATTAGACGATTCAAAAGAGCTTTTGAACAAAATATCATTTCATTTCATAAGCTTCCACAAAGTTGCTGTCGCCACTGACTTGGGCCAAAGCAAGGAAGAAGTAAGGAAAAAATTGCAGGGTTACCGTCGACAGCCCGTTACGTGAGATGTGATAGAGTGCCGTGACTGGCGTGTTGTGCCATCGCCTATGGGCGGGCGTGTGCGCACTAACAGCGGGTAGCGACGTGAAGGCTGGAGAGTGAGGAGGAAACCAACTGATCACTTTGGTTTAGTTTTGAAATAAAAAACAATAAGATACTATACACGCTGATGTAGGTATATAGGCGTAAAAGGGATGATAACTTAACTATTTTCCTTCATCTATCAGGAAGATTTTCAAAAAGTATAAGAGACGTAATTCTTCTTTTTGCACAATCAAAACATTACAGACACGTATTTTACATTACAGAAACTTTTAATTAGTAGTGATGACACGAGCCCACACTCCCAAACTTTGATGCACTCTGTCATTTTTAGTTGATTGAGAAAAAAAATAAGAGTCTATTATTTTTTGATAATTTAACTGATAAAATTTCGTTTACTTTACCCAGTCATCATCCCATATACGCTTATTTAGATCAGATGGCATTATTATTAAATAAATGACTCATTGCCGACTTTTGAGCTTAGAGTTCAGACGTTACCTATTAATGGCCATGCACAAGTAATTAGGGGCAGCCAAGTTAAACGTTAAGTTGAAAATTAGCTTTTAAAAAATATACAAATTTTAAGTATTATGAATTATTAAGTATTATTTGGTGTTGAGACTATGGGACCATGGGGTCTAACCGCTCGTTCCTTCTTTAAGGAATAAAATTTTCTAAGAGACTCATCGAGGTGACTGGTGACCAAAAGGCTGGCAGCTACCTTGGTCAATAGATAAGCCTTGCTTTCCAACGTGGAAATGCTGCCAGCCTTTTGGGCACCATTCCTAACGGCGGCGCTGGGGGTGATATATTTTTTATTTTGTAATTGTATTTTATTAAAGTACTTAGTTAATTCTCGTTTTTAAGTTTTGAAATATTAAATAGTTTTAAGCTTTTGTAATTTTAAATATTTCTATGTAAATATAAATAAATTTAATCAACAAATTCAATAAATACTCAGTATTATGGCAGCAAGGCAGCGCCATCTCTTCGCATTATAGGTGACCCACAATGTCAAATGAATAGTTTTACAACGAAGGGTGCGGTTTTTAGTATCTCAAGCGTCTATAGGCTAAGGTATCCGCTTACCATCAGGCGGGCCATATAAGACTTAATATTAGCATTGATATATGTATTTTTTACTTGTCAAATATTAATTAAATGCTGCTTTTTATAGAGTGTACAGGTTACAAGAAACATAACCGCTGCTTTTATGAAACCGCTGACAACCACTCCCACCCTTACCACAGATGATAGTGTTACCCGAGTCATTACAGCAAAGAGGTAGATATAAAGGAGAAGTATTACGTGTTTGTTTAATGGATACGAGAGCTCATATTCTTTGGATTGTTTTCATTTGTTTAAGGTATTAACGGTAAAATTTACAAGGAATCAGTTGAAAGTTTTCAATTTGAATACGTCCGAATATTTTCTTAAGAAGTTTTTTTTTATGTAAAAAGTAGTAGTGTAGTTTAACACTTGTAAAAGTATTCATTTCACATTGTGGGTTACCTATAATGCGAAGAGATGGCGCTGCCTTGCAGCTTAATTTCGAGAGGAATTTCGACTCGGTCCGTGAGGGCCGCGGTAGGTAAGGTAGCTCGACAAAGTAAATAAAAAATCATTATTCTGACGATGCAGACCTGAAAAGGCTGCGAAACGTCAATAAATAAATAAAGTTCGTGCATTAACCCATACTAGAAACATCAAAATATCAATATATCGTGATAGGAAACTTATGCAATTGATACTTTCAAAATATGTATTCCATTCTGTATAGGGGAAATGGTATAATGCAATGCCAGTAAATATAACACAGGTGCCGCATAACTAGGTTCCCCGAAGTGGAATTTAAATTTCCACTACTGAATATTAGTTTCGTGTTGCGCAAAGCTTATATGTTACAAATTCAAAAGTTTTCATTTCAGTAAACGTACTTTTACGATACGTTCAATGTTTTCTAGTTTTGGATTGTTTTTATAAAATTGCGCATCAGCTGATGCCGCATAAAAGTGTACGAAATATATATACCTATGTTTTAAGTGTACTGTACTCTTAGTACGAGTTTGAGCTCACGAAAACTATCATAGTTTTCATAATTGTAAATTATGTTTTTATGTCCATTTTGGTGAAAAGTAACCAAACATACTTAAAATTTAAGAAGACGCAAATGATTTGATGATAGAATTTAAACACTGTTTATTTGTATTGCAATCCGTCCAGTGGTTTGGGCTGTGCGTTGATAGATCACTATGTCAGTCACTCACCTTTGAGTTTTATATATATACTAGCTGACCCAGCGAACTTCGTACCGACATAAAAAAATTTAATTAAAAAAACATTGTCCAGCGGACAAAATTGTGAATCTAAACCATTCTCAGATCCCCTTGAACACACACAAAAAAATTCATCAAAATCGGTCCAGTCGTTTAAGAGAAGTTCAGTGACATACACACTCACAGAAGAATTATATATATAAAGATAGATATTAACATCATTACATAATTATAACTTTTATTTTTTTAAGCATGTAACCGCTTGATGTTTATATCTAATATGTTGTTATAGATGAATGAACATATAGATGTTTAATAATTACATAATTTAAAAAGCGTATAGGTGCGCTTTATTTACGAAAAAAAAAACAATGGGAGTTCCTTTTTATTTATTTGATCTTTTTATAAACTATTGATAAAAGTATTGTTTCAGTCGATGATTCAGTGGCCGCCACTATCATGATTTATCATTATAATTAATCACTGTGTATGACTCAGTACCCCTAGCATGAACTATTATCGAATTAGAATATTTGCAAACCGAAATGTCAATGTATTTTTTTTTTTTTTGTTTCTGTGGCTTTCTCCGTTTTACACAGAAATTTCGCCAATGTCCAGTAAATGCCAAATTTTGTATGGAAACTTGCACAGCAGCGGCACAAAGTACGTAAACAGAACTAAAAATCAATACACATTTGACAATAACATTTCGGACTCGATTTCGATGCGAATTCGATATTGGTTCGTGCTAAGGGTACTGTTTAGAAAAAAAAATTAAACTCAACTGCCGTTATTATAATTAGTAGTAAAAGGACATCGACGAAATCGGCCCTAGCATGCCCAAAAGAATGTCCTTCACTATTATCTTTCTATTATTTTTTTAACATATTAGCAATTAATCATAGTAAACGGACAATCTGTTTAAAAAAATAAAGTTCTGTTACTAGATACTACAGTCTATTCATCCAACTTGGCACTCCTTTTTATTGAAAAAACAGCATTAAAAATCAACTGATAACTGGATTCAAAAGGTTTCAGTCTATAATAACGATTTATTTTAATAGTTTATTGGCTTCGTTAATATTTTATTATTAAATGGGTGATTCTGTTAAAAAGTTGTGCCAAGAGTGTTTACTTTAATAAATGCATTAGAGGCGACCATAGGTATTTATCAAAAGAAAAATAGAGAAACCTTAGTTAATAATACTTATTACTAGTATTATATTTATAAAAAGATTATTTCTGAAATTATGTAAAGATAGTTTATACTCCCATCCCATTTAATATCTGTTTATTTTTATGAAAATCATAATGATAATCAGGTACATACCTAATTACCGATAGTAAAATATAGAAACAGGTAAATGGAAAGACTTTGAAAAGAAATCTATTATTACTACAGGTAAGGTATAGGTATCGTAGGTGCCAACTGATAACACTCATTAATCAATATGAATATAAGCATTTATTATTTTTATTATTAATTGCATTTTATGTTCATTTAATGCATATTATTTAAGTGCTTACATAGAGGTAAACACTAAATCTATTCAGAATATATAAAGTGTACATCTTTTACGATTAAGTATAATAATTATAACCTCAAAATCAAATACATTCTGTAGTAGGCCACGGTTCCTCAAGTTGTCCGTATCTCAACAAATGCCTAATTAGAGTTTATGAATGATTCCGAACACAACTAGCATTTTCTCATTGCTGGGCGTTCTAGGGCATTCAATGTATGGGGAACGAGCAATGTCCTTACTGTGAGTCAACCAATCGATCTGTTTAAATAGGTACATAAAAGTGCGGCAACTCGCGCGTGATACTAATTAAAAAATAATTGAAGCAAATGTGAAGAAAATTTTATTAGAAAATATTTCACTTGGTCGGGACAAGATCCGGAGGCCAACTTTGATTCAACGAAAAACTAAACTAAACGTACAATGAAGCGTTATTACTTAGACGTAATTTGTCATTGACTGGCAGATGACAGCTAATATTATTGGTTTAAAATCATTTTTTTGGTTGTGATTGGTTGTATCAAAAATCATGTGATTTCCGCAGCCAGTTGTTATAAACTTGAAGATACACATTTACCATAATATATAATCTGTGTCGCCATTAATTTAAATGTTTGAACGACATTTTATGCGGTATAAGGAGATAATGAAATCCATTTATATTTTGAAGACTTCGACATATTTCTCTATACATAAATGCATGATAATAATTGAGGTACAAAACTGTGCAGTTGTATGGAGAAAATAATGGATAATTTCGTTTGAACTTGGTTATCGAAAGCTCGTTTCGGAGTAAGAGAGTGGATCCCCAGACATCAGACACGATTCTAATTTTAGAACCAGCACCTTTCCTTATGCGTGCGGACGCACTTACCAATTGTGCTATCGGATTGTTCATTGACGTGTCGAATTTCTTCTAGTATTTTTAGGCTGCTATGTCGCCCGCATTGTGGCAGGTTAAGGTTCGACTTCTATCTGATGCTCCAGACCAAGTAGAATATTGTCTAGTATTTTTTTTTAATATTTTAAATCCGGCAATTTAATCCAAATGTGGCCAGAATCGCATTGCCTATTTAAATACACAAAACAAATATAATATGTATCTATTTCCTCCAGTCCATTGTTATGATTGTTAGGACGAAATACACTTTGTTGACAACAAACAAAACGAATATAAATATTGTTTTATTCGATGTGATACACACAACCGGCTTCCACAATGGAGCGGTTTGTTATTAAAACATTTTGGTGTCACTGATAACAAGTGTAATTTAAATAGGATTATACCTACATTTAATGGTTGCTGCTGGTAGTTTTGCAATGTATGTGATGATACTGATAGTATTAACAATAAGAACACATGACGATTTGATGAATGAATTACTATTATCATGGGCTAGCAGCCGTAACAAATTCTTCCTAGAATAGGGATAGGTAATGACTAACTTGAGGAGCTCGATAGGGGAAATGAACAGCACGCGACGCTTAGACGCTGAGACGCTTGTAGCGTTTCCGCCTTCGCCAAGTTACCCTCCAACTTCCATGCCTGTTTGTTACCTGAATTAAATAAATAAAATAAACTTTCATGTTTCATCTTTCCATAGGATTTTTTCATTTACACCCCGTCTGCAAAAAAAGTTTTCACTTCAAAAACAAACGTCCATTATGTTTGGTCCATTTTTTTTATTGTATGTACTTCATAAATTTGCACGCATGTTATGTTTGCCAAATATCGAAACCATTTTGATATGAATGGTCGGTGTGGCAGTTTGTAACTGCTGCATCAATTACCTTAGCGTCTGAACTTTACCGCCACTTAACATCAGGTGGGATAGAGTCATTTGCCTCCCTAGCTGTAAAAAAGTAAGATAACACCATATTGTGATGTAGAGGATTCGATACTTGGAAGAGTAGGCCCATCAGAATCCGAGCGTCGAGATTTCAGGGGAGTTCAGGGGGTCAGTTGGTGTAGCAGGCCCTAAACGGCCCCGTGACGGCAGCCCCCCCCTTGTAGTTCTGTCTTGCAAAGAGGGGGGCGGCGGAGGGAGCTACACGGGCACACCCAAGTAGCCTTCCGCAGCGGACGGGGGGCGGTACGGTGGGCACTAGGCCGCGTACTCAGCCCCCATGCGCGGGCCATCCTGCGCACGTCTGCGGGGTCCCCGCGATACCCCGGGAGACGGCACCCTTGCCGTGGAGCCTTGCTAGGTGCGAAGACGCGGAAAAATCCCTAAACGGGGATCCCGCGGCTTCGCGCTAAGCAGCTTAAAGGGTATTCGCAGGGTTTTTTAACGTATATTATGCCGTAAAGCGCCCGTAAAAGTTATGGGGTCCTCAGTGGGTAGCTACTGCTGGGGCTTGTAAGGCTTGCGGCAGCCAGGTGTGAGGTCCGTTCGGCGGTGTGCCTCTTAAAGGCGCCGGCGTTTGTAAACAGTATTTTTTGCCTGCGTATAAAAAAAAGGCCCTAAACGGCTGATGGAAGTAATGGAAGAGGTTGAAGAGGTCGAGGAAGAGGAATGAAGGCAGGGAAGTCTCATTGAAGCCTTAATGTTGTCATATATATAAGTGATAAAACGTACCTCGGACTCAACCAGCCTACTGTGTCGACTGAGATCAGTTAAGTTGAATGGGTCCTGGACCTTATTACCGCAGAGAGCTAACTGCGAGTGGCGCTCCGAGGCAAATCGCGGGCACTCGGTCAGAAGATGAAAAGGGCTTTGTGGAGTAATGGAGTCACAAGGGCAAGAATTGTAATGATGTTTTAGTTTTTGGAGAACCTTTTAAATAAAATAAATGAACTTCAAAAGCAAATACTTATTACAAAACTGTGATAATGTTTCAAATATATTTTTAAACTATGTATTTCTATTTTTAAGACCCGTATCCGTAGGACACAAAATATAACTAAACAAAAACAAATAGTTTAGCTAGACGTTGACGATGTGTAGTATCACCGCATCTTGGCAATAGTTCAATTCTGGTGCCATTCAGCGGGAACCAAAAGTGATAGACAAAATAAACAACTCAAGACCTCTACTATGATATATTTATTTACATTATGGCGATATTCGCTATTGTTATATGAAATTTCAAACAACCAATAACATCTCACTTTGCGTTCACAAACACTTCTTTCTTTCTTAATGGCTTCGCTGTGTTTTTTCGTAAATATCCACTACGTACTTTCTCTTACCAACTCACGTTACAATCACTCGTTAAGAGCCCTTTTACAAAATTGCGCCGCTGCCGTACTGATCGGCGCGTAGGTAGATTTGCACTAGTAAATATTGAATTATACGGGTGATGTTTCGAGTCATATAAAATAATTATTAATAAACTAATTATAAAAGCATATACATATTTCAGTAGTTCAATGATGGTAGATTAGTTTTATGAAAGTTTTTGATGGTAATTCTATTTAATTCAATACGAGGTAAACCTGCATTATATTTTGGGAAATCTCACGGAGGTTAGATGTTTTTTTTCCGTAAACTATATGCAATAGAACGATCAGTACAAAAAAGGAAAATAGTATTTGCAAATATTCTACATTAACTTACAATAGGAAAAATAAATCTACTGCTTACTTTTATTGGAAATGATCAATATCTTTTTTAAGAGGGTAAACGAGGCGCTCAAAAATTTAGATTTTTTTTTTTTTTAAATGTGAAAGGGCTCTTAAACAAAACTACCAAAATACACGCATCAACCAAGTTGAAAAACAGAAAATATGGAAAAAACCGTAAAAACACTGCGTTTAAACGATCATCGGTACTTTTTAATGAAATTTATATAGTAACAGTCGGTAGCGCAACCCACCAACGGGCTTTGGCATCAGTTCAACCATCTGCTCCCATTGAGTGGTGCCGCTATTGACTCCCAGCCTCGTGAATGAGATAAGTTTTTGTGCACGTGGTGTTTTTGTCGCCGAGATTCGGCTGTAGTAAGCCAGTGGGTACCGGTTGGAAATAAATATCATATTTAAGCCAACCAGACGGACGCTACACGTAAACTATTCCTATATTTATCATAGATTTTTATCGAAAGTTGGAAACTTTTCCATTTTTCAGAAAGTTCAATTTAGAGATGAGTAAAATTTAGTGTTGTCATTCTGGGTTTGTTAGGCATGATACCACACTTTTTTGAAAATGAAAATAAAATAACAATTTAGGTAGCAATCAAAATTCAGATTCGCTGATAGCGGACGAATAAACCAGTAAAATGATACAGCACACCTATAACAATTATATAGATTTTCAATCATAAGACTCCAGTTACGTTAGTCAGTAAGTGATGTACGATTCACGAACATAATATAGTAAGGTCGCATTTGCATTGAAGCATGCCGATACAAAGCAGAATCAACTCAATAGAAACCCACGCTGTGTGAATATTCATAGTGTATCAATAGTCATGAAATGCCCCAACCCAAACAGATATACATAACGTGATGAACTACCAAAGTTCTCGGTTTATATAATCTAACATCTATTGCAAAAGTAATAGATACGAATTAATTACGCTCTGACGTTTCTGATAATTATACTTGTAGAGAAATAATTTGATTCACTTATAAGAATAATGTGAATAAAAACAACATCGTTGTTATTTATATTCTCTACAACTATTGTTTTTTATATATATAAAAAAAATATAATAATAGTATAATTGACTCCATTGCTGTGCTAGATAGTACATCTAATGAATTAGATGCGATCTTTTCGAACAAATCGTAATTATGAATGGATAGATTACCTTCGGAATTTTAATATGTTGACATTTGAAATGTAGTTTAACTCTTGCATTCATAAAAAAATCACTATGATATATTGATTTAATTTTGTAGGAAAACTAAACCCAAAAGCCTAACCCGTCTGGAGTCACTAGCTTACAAGTGGATCAGGTATAATATTTTAATATAGGTATCTATCTAAAATTCGACTATAGCGCCTTTATAATCGCAAATGAAAAAAGTTGTATTCATTTATTTAATTACTGAACATTTATATAAAATGCTACAGCTAACTGATATCGTCCACTGATTTCAAGAGAGGTTTCGATTGAAATTGTATTCGAAACCTTCCATTGCATTTTACGAAGTAGAAATTCGTTATCTACTTGTAACGAGAGTCGAGACATGTGGAGCTTTTACACAAGATTCACTTCTGTGGATAGGTACTTAGATGTACTGAGCTAGATTTCATGTAAAGCCGCACCGAGTAACAGAGCGTGTCTCCGTGAGAAGAGGGGTTCGGCAAGGCGACACTGTAAGTCCCAAATTATTCAGGTTCCATCTAGGGGACGTATTTAAGCTCCCCGACAGAGCTGATAGGAGTATAAATATAAATTGGGATATCTCACTAACCTCCGTTTCGTCTCTGACCTCCTGAGTGTAATGAAAGAAGGATGCGTTGTTTACTCGCAGTTTACAAATGAATGATTGATATGATGAGACAACAAGAAAGTTGGTATTGAAATAATCTGGAGCCCACCGGAAAAAAGAGAAAGGCTGGTTTCAGTCTTTAATAGATGAACGTATGTAAATATGATCTGATTTGATAGCCGTGAAATTATAATAATTATAGGTATCTAACAAAGGTAGATCAAATAGCTACATAAAGTGAAAAATAGGATATTTTTTTTGATGATCCTTAAATATGAGCCTTTAATAACTTCAACTGTTAATTGCCCTACATCCAGCCTAAACTATTTTAATAAAATAATACTTACATTAATATAACCATACATATAACAAACAAAGGACATGGCTAAGAAACTGCCCTTAACGTGTCTAATTATTTTGCCCTAGCACATAATTATGTGCTAGGGCAAAATAATTAGACACGTGGAATATGTTTTTATGGTAGGTGTTTATAATTCTCATACAACTTTCGTGAAACAATCAAATATTTGAAAGTATAAAAATTGAGTTCATGTCCGTTCCAAAAGCAAAATTTTCCTTTTACTAAAATAAATGAACAATAAATGTATATTAAAAAATAGTTCTGTCAGTATATCGAAATAAACAGTATTAATTCAAAACTCCCAAAAACTATGATATATTTGGCCCTTATTTTTTATAACAAATCACTGAAGGCTTAAATAATAGATTTTGTTTTTTTGATCAGGCTTGAGAGAAGGCCGTATGATAATTAATGCTTTGATTTTTGCAAATGAACAAAATGAAACTTCACAGATTCATGTCAGGCCGACAACAACAAATTATTTATATTTACTTTTACTTTTAAAAATGCTTTTTGTGAAGTGTTAATCAGATAAATCTGAAGGTATATTCTAAGAAAATGCGAAATTAATGGCTCTGTAAATAATTGTCAACATCTTTTATCAAATGTAGCAAGGTAATGACGTCGTAGGAAATCTCTTAATTTTCAAGATTGTGACTTTATCAAAAGACCCTGAGCCCTTTTTCATAGAAATTATAAATATTCAGCCATTCTGCATTTTATATTACTAAGTACAATATTTATACATTGCTAGGGCAGTCGCTCATACAAAATTTTACTATGTCCTTTACTTAGTGTTTTTTTTTAATTTACCGTAAAATGAATGAATGTTACCGAATAAACTCATTAGATATAATATAGCAATGTCAACACAAGATCACACATACGATGGTAGAATTTTCCACAAATGATCTGTATTTGACCTTACGCCTCGCTTCGATATTGCCATCGATACTATAAAAATACGGTTTTAAAGAAATAAATGCGTTACGTGCAAAGATGGTCGTTACCTTTAAAGCTGCCACCTATCACACCATTGCGTGTCAATTTTCTAACCAACACACATTCAAGAAAACTTCCATTGAAAAAATACATCAAACTTATTATGTATGTAAAAGGATATACTTAATAATATGATATTACATGAATCACAAAGTACCCAATGATATGTAGTTAACGAGTTGTTGAGGGCTTTGCGTTTTTCTTCACTTACGTACCTTCCTGTATTCAAGTACAACTGGACTTCTATAGAACTAAATATTTTTTTCAATGCGTTGACAGAAATTGTGAAATTTTATTCTTTACATAATATTACAAAGGGCCGTTAAATGTTTTAAAAAAATCCATTATTGCTAAAAACGCAAGACGAACTTAATAAAGCTAAAGTGTTTTATTAAGTTCGTCTTGCATTTGTAATGTGACGTGTTGGAATGTGGCAGGGCAATAAATTGGTTAAAAAAAAAGTTAAGTTTGACACGGTATTTGATATGGGAACTCTATAATTAATATACCCAAGCCCATCGAGTTTGGTCTCTCCCCCTTTATTTGCTTAGTTTTGTAATTCTAAGGTTTGCTGATTATTATGTAAAATATAAATGAAATGGATCTTATTTATAACATTAACAAATAAAAGGGCCTTATTGCTAATAACATTGATTTTAATTATTCATTCTTTTTTATTGCATAAATTACAATTAAAAAGCTTGTTTTTTATAGGTTTCTCTGTTTTATTGCATATAGTTTCGAAATTGTTAAATTACAAGTAAGGTATCCGTTAACAAATAGCATGGAGAATACATAGTTAGGCAATTGAATAAATATGAACGAAATTACACAATTAGAATTTTCAATAAAAATTGCAAGATAAATTATTAGAACGGTCTGATAGTCAGCCGACAATGACCTTCAGACAAAAGGCACAATGAACCTAAACGATTATTTAGATGTTATACAGTGTTCATGAGATAAGAGAGAATTATGCCTTTAATGTTGAATTAACTACAGTCCGTTTTTCTCAACTTGTTAATTTGCTTTATTTAGGTAACAAAAGTTGAACTGTTGAACCGTTCATTAAGTTATTTGAAGAAGAGAGTTAATTCATAATTGTCTTGTTTTAATTTGCTCAGCCATACTTTTAGTTTTGGTTATTCACATGATGCACTATAATAATATACCTACTTACTAGTACATCATGTCACCTACATCAGTTCCTCTGATTCTTGGCCGGTCCTCAACATTAAATTAGCAAACGACTTTTCGTCTTGAGTAAACATTTATTTGTCTCTAAGCGATTTTCTACAACTCACCCAACATTTTGATGTTTGCAAAGGGAAATCACTTCGAAATCTGTCAGTTTCTTCAAAACGGTAGGATTTAAAGGATAATGGGGGATTTTGTATGGACCCGTTGTATATACGTTAATTGTACACACAATGCATTCATAATCAAATCAATTTAGTAACAAATTACTAAACATTCAAATATGCAATCAAATCAATTTAATAAAAAGTACTAAACATATATGTAGAATTAGTAGACTTTCGATCTTAACACATGTCTAACTTTTATAGTGCTGATAAGGTAAATTTGAGGCTCTTGCAGATTTAGGTTCCTAAAAAACTTTAAAAATATTCGGCCGTTAGTTTTGATGTAAGACATCAAAATAAAAATGTTATCTACATTCAGAGATCAGTACGCAACAATTTCGTAGAGTTCGTTACACCTAGAGAAGAAAAAATAAAATCTTGGGAAGCCGTGAAGGTCACGACACGACTGACGCTGATCATCTGATAAACATCATTGTCATGATGTACACTACTCGTTTTTTTAGCAAGAATCTATATTTCGATTCATTAGCTGATTATATAAAACATATTTTGTTCATATGGCGACTATAAAACGCAAGTCTTTTAAATAGTTCAATGTTCAAAAATCTACGACTCACTTTCTAGTCTTTTACTTCACGTAAACAGGCTTGCGGGTGTTGATTCTGTTTTGTTGGCTTACCACCACTCTGTTGTCACCACGCATGTTTAGTACCCTTAGCACGAACCTATATCGAATTCGAATAGTTTGCGAGTCTGAAATGTCATTGTCAAATTTTGTACGGAAACTTGAACAGCAGCACCAGAAAGGACGTAACGAGAACTAAAAATCAGTACACATTTGACAATAACATTTCGGACTCGCAAACGATTCAAATTCGATATTAGTTCGTGCTAAGGGTACAGATAGTTTTTTTTTGTAATATGCTATCGTATTCTTGCCGCCAGTTGTTTGTTGATGTGGTATGATATCAGTGACATACTGTATTAATATATTGCACCCTTTCACATGTTAGTTTTTACTGTAATTAATTGTTAAATATAGTTATTGGTCTTGTCAACCATAGGCCCTGCCAGAATATCAGCGCCGCAGCGGCCCTGGCGTCGCCGTGACACTATGCTGAGGCAGGGACCTAGTTGACCTTTTTTTATTTTAATGCTTTTGTTTTGTGTAATCTTATTCGATGCTCTTTTGAGCTCGATGGCGCGGGTGGCTAGCGCGTTCGACTGCGATCGTTGAAGTTAAGCAACTTTCGCAGTGGTCGGTCATTGGATGGGTGACCAAAACTCTTCTATCTCGAGTTCGTCCGTGCTTCGGAAAGGACGTTAAGCCGTTGGTCCCGGCTGCATTTGTAGTCGTTAGCACCCGCCAATCTGCACTGGGCCCGCGTGGCGGGTCATAGCCCAATCTCCTTATTCCATCAATAGGGAACGCCTGTGCCCCAGCAGTGGGGACATAAATAGGCTGATGATGATGATGATGAATCTTATTATTTAAGGCTAATAGAAATGTTTCTTTCTTTTTTATTATTGTAATGCAGTTTTTTACGTTAGAAAAATTTTATGTTAGGGTGGCAAACATGTATAAGGCTCGCCTGATGGTAAGCGGCCAGCACAGCCTATAGACGCTTGCAATACCAAAAATAACACCCGCACCGTTTCCTACCCTGACCCAATCCCCTACCCCATGGAGCCCTGAAACCTTACTCACCGACAAAACACAACACCACCAAAAGCTAGTCTTATTTTACTGTGAAGTCTACCGTGAAGTGAAGGTTACTTAATATAGTAATATAAGTTACTTACGGGATTGTTACCATGTACCTTGTTTTAAGCGAGTTTCCGATATTTCGACACTGTTACAAACGCCATAATCACGGAGTAACTGGGATTGTTACCATGTACCTAGGGACACGAAAAAAGTATCGATACTTTGTGGTATCGAGTACTTTTCCTTTCGATACCGATACTTTTGTACTCGATACTTTGTATTCGATACTTTTACTAAATGAGTACTTTTTGGCAAGTATCGATACCTTTAAAAAATTTGGATTAGCGCCTCATACTGATGGCAACGCCATCTTGTCAAATCATAGCAAACCTTCTAAAACGTTCCATAGGGTATTTGACAAGTTTTAGGCAACGATCTCACGTTATTGTCTAATGTTTATGGAGTTCATAAAAAGTGGATATTCATCATTCTGTTGTGTATTTCAGTAAAAATAACCAAATCAAAAACTCCATTTTCAAGTTGCCGCGAAAACGTTTCTCTGGATAATATGGCATCTTACTAGTGTGTGACGTCACACGACTGTTATTAAAACGTCAAACGATACAATGTACTGTCACTTTGACCGGAAGTTTACTTGCGTGTGACGTCATTTTAGGCTCCGCCAATCCGAAGCGTTTTGGATCACGTGACAATAGATAAGAAAACTAATATCTTTTTCGTTATTTTGGCACTTTATTTTTGATACTGTCAAATGACCCATTGCGTTGTTATAAAGTCAGTAACTGACATATTCAAATTCTTTCCAATCTGTGACTGTGTTTATTTTGCGCTTTGTTTTGTTTCATAGTTACTGTTATTTATTTAGCGACCATATTGTTAGGAACTGTGATTGATTCGCCGTTTATTGTGCTTTTCGCTTGACTGTATTTGATTTATTCAAGTGTAACACTATTATTCTGTCTGTGCTGTGTATAAGTATACACAGCACAGACAGAATATTTGTTGTCAAATAAGTATTTGAAACCACCTGAAAAAAAGAATATTAATGAACACTTTTTTAGTGTCAGAAATCACAGCTATTTTCTTTTCATTATATAATATAGCAATTTGTGAATTTACATGTCCTTTTTTTGTTTTTGATTATACGTACTATAATAAAATTCGATTGTTTTTCTTTCAATTTTAACACCGGGGGGGGGGGGGTTGCTCATCAGGCCACAGAGGCTCCGATAAGACCCTATGAAATGTACTCGATACTTTGAAGTATCGATACTTTTGTTTCGATACTTTTACGAGTACGATACTTTTTTACCGATACTACTCATGAGTACAGTATCGATACTTTCTATTCGATATCGTGTCCCTACATGTACCTTGTTTTTAAGCGAGTTTCCGATATTTTGGCACTGTTGCAAGCGCCATGATCACGGAGTAACTGGGATTGTTACCATGTACCTTGTTTTTAGCGAGTTTCCGATATTTCGGCACTGTTGCAAGCGCCATGATCAAGGAGTATCAGTTTTCAAGATACATGGTAACAATCCCGTAAATAACTTATATCACTATAATGTTATGAACATGAAAGTTTAAAACAATGAAGGTTACTTCCCCAGACGGGCGCTCCAATTCAAGCGGAAAATCCGCTATGCCCTACCTGTCTTTCATAATGCGGTACAAAAACATGTTATATTCTATTATTTAAATTATTTGATTCATTTCATTGCTCCGGCGGGTTCGCGGTAGCCGAAGCAGAGTTGTGCGGGATTTGATTGTTCATGGGAACTGTCCACTGATATTTTTTTTGTAGATAAGGTTATATCTGTTTTTAATATAATTCACTAACATAATATAATGACTAACACATGGATCTATGTTGTCCGAGTAATAAATGATTGGAATTTACCTTTACTGCGGCTTCGTCTTTAAAGTTAGGCTTAAGTATACAGACACGATTATTTTTATGTAAAGTAAGAAAACTTGTCTATACAGTAGAGTGATTCTAAGCAATTACTTATGAATGCAGCTACGTTAACTAAACTAAGTACTTACATCTAACTCAATTTAAGTTTCACAGCATTCTCTAGACTGAAAGTTCTCATTTGATAAGTTCACCTATTTGGTCGTCTGAATCGAGTGAATTCAAATTATTCACGTGAACCATCTTCTGTAGTGCATAAGGTTTAAAATTACATCAGCCAATTTCACGGTTGATATCCATTGAATACGAAGGATTGGAGTATGTTAACTTTGTTCCTATAATATATATATTTTTTATATTTTCAAGCATTTCGGTTGAATGATTGGTTGCGCGTTAAGTATGATTTAATGATTTTGAAATGTCTTTGAATGTACTCGATGAATATTGCTTAAAAAAAAGTTCATTATAGTTGCATATTCTGAGTAATTGTAGTAATTTATAGTTATGTTTTTATTTTTTTAAGCACATAATTGCTAGATGTTTAAATCTAAAGAAAAGTTTTCCTAGAAAAAAATCCACGCGGGCCAGGCAACAGACGGGACCAGTAGCCCGGATAGTGGAGGGTGCGATGTTTGCAGTCCCATGTTTTTTTTTTATAGATAGGTCCGATAAATGATTCTACCTCACCTGATGTTAAGTGACGGTGAAGTTCAGACGCGATCCATCTGCTGCCTTTTTTTTAGTAAAATTTCTTTAGATTATTAAAAGTTTAGTCTTGCGATCTCAGAGCATGTAGGTGTGTAAAGGGTCCGGTAAAATCAAGAATAATGAAAAAGAACAATTTATTGCAATTTATATCCTGTCAAAAATTGTTTATAGATCTTAGAATAAAATAGGCTGGTGCGTTTAGTATAGATGCGTCCTGGCCATTTTATATAGCAAAAACTTAGATTAAAACAAAAATTGTAGATACGGCACTAGCCTCACAAAAGTGATCCGCACCAATTGTGGTCCACGACCCTAATCGCTTTAGTCACAACTTGACATGCAAACGACGTACACGTGTACGCCAAAAAGAAATATTGCTAATATTTTGTGTTTATATGATAGAACAATCCCTAAGTGTGTTTTTAAAAACTGCTGAAATTGCTCAAGAACTAAAAATTAAACCCACGGCATCACTTTTCTTTCGTTAGAACTATAAAATATATTTTTTCATATAAATAAAATAAATTGTTGTTTGTTTTGAATCTTATTCGGTAGTGACGTCGAGTACTGGTCGCCTGATTGGTCGGTAATGCAGTGACGCGGATCTCGCCGTCTCGTTTGCGCTGCCATTGAAACTTAACGTGCTGTTTCGTTCGGTTCGGTAATGCAGTGACGCGGATCTCGCCGTCCCGTTTGCGCTGCCGTGGGATCAGTTTTTGTTTGCTGCAAGTATGAGCGTACCGTATCTACCCTTTTTGTTTTAATCTAAGAGCAAAAAGAGGTTTCGATTACCAGAAGCAGCAGAACTGAAGAATAAATGAAATGTAATGAAAATAACGTTAAGTAATAAAAAAAAAAAACTCATTTGAATCGTCCTTAAAAAATTCATACCAATTTATAATCTCACGTGCTGAGAAAATCTTTTAGGTGACAAGAAAAACAAGCGCAAAAACCTTCTAAATTCTATTTTATTACATATTTTCTATAGTGAAAACTCCTGTATAACGACATACTCAACTGCTTACAAGGCACAAAATATACAGCACAGAAGGAAATCATGCACATACAAACTGCGCTCGAGCTACACACACATAGACAGCGCTCACGGACACGATAACTAGGACTACTTGAGATCATTGCAAGCGCGAGTTCCATACGCTTGAGACATGCGTATGTGAACTTTTTTGAGAAAACATGGAGCCACAAAAAATAAGTTATTATATTCCATTCAGTAGATGATTGTTTACATTCAACATTAAACGATGAATTTTCATTTTTATTAATAAATTTTGTAATATAAAGCTTATTATATATTAAAAATATAAACATTAAAATTGAAATAATTTAGTTATTATTGGATATTTCCGTTCTTTCTATTTCATTGTCGACAATAAATCAAACAACAAGATACTAGTACCACTACCGCGTTACTTTTTTGTGCATAAACCAATGTTGACAACCTTAGCGCGACCGCCGAGCGTATGTATGCCAAGTGAAGCACATGCATGAGATTCTCTTCTGTACTCTATATTCTGTGTTAAGGTGTAATAGGTATCTACTTGGACATGAAATTTCTTGGCGGAAACAAGATTACCTACTACCAACATCTGTACACAAACTCGTAATGATTAACGAGTGTTACCAACTTCCAGATATAAATATACAGCGCATGTGTTTCTAAACGACTGTTCGAGTTCGTATGAGGTACATATGTATTATATTTATAAAATATTATGCCAGTTGCAATTTCATACTTACTAGAAATACCCATACGTTAACATTTTGAAAGTTTCTCCGTATATTTTTCACAGTGTAGTTTCAGGGATACAGTGATAAATAGACTTTATATATAATACTTTTTACTTGACTGTTAAAAAGAGGTATTATTTAAAGAAGTTGGGCATAGCTAATAAGCGCTTTGAATGACGACGACGCTCACCGCCGTATCCTAAATTGTGGTGCATGACCACAATTCGCTTTAGTCACAATTGAACATTCAAACCAGCTGCATGTACACTCAATATAACAATATTGAGTATATTCGGTGTTACAAAGATAAAACAATGCTTTCGATGCTTTTATAAAGAGCACAAATAGTTTAAAATCAAATAACAAAGGACAATGTTAAAATTGGCCTAAGAACCAACACCAATTTGGCATTTATGATAATTCTTAGTATATTTTTTGCGATAATTATCAGTATTTAAATTGTGACGGACACTTCCAGTTAAGTAAGCTAAATTAAAAAGTTATAAAGTAATCTGAGTCGATAAATACCAATTTTTGTGTATAATCTATGGTAGCGCTGCAAACAAAACACTTGTTCTTACTAATGCCGGCACTTCACTTGGCTATACGTATTTGCTATTTTAAAACATGTCATCAGTCTGTCTTTTTCATTCCTTATTAAGCATGACAAGGACAAACTGTTGTCAAGTTAAGGGCCGGCATAAAACTCGTTACTCTGTGGTTGTGGTGCATGCAGTTTGCATTCGTAGTAATCTGTGGCATTCGTGCATTCCAAAGAGTAGTCTAATATACTGGAAAGTGCATTCTCGTTTCGGATTACCTGTTATGTGTGTTTATTTGCGATTGTTTTTCTTTTTCGATGTTACCAAAGAACAGAGTCCTTATTACCAAGTGCTAGTAAACCTGTGCCACAACATCCTGAGAGGATCATACTGCCAAATTATTCAAGAACACCTGATACACATTCACGCTGCATATTTACACAATATACATGTGATATATAAATAAATACAATATGATACAATTATGTGAAAAATAGTCAATAAATAAGAAGCAAAACTACAGTTTTTATTTTATTCATAATTCCTACCTAACCAAGTTTTTCCTAATAGTTATTCTTTAAAATCGCACCGAATAAAATGAATTAGCTGTAATATTAATTCACTTCATACTGAGTTCATACTAAGTTCATAGGTTGACCTATGTTTCATTGAATATTAAACATAACCTCAAAAAAATTTTAGTTTTCATAATAATTTAAGTTCTCAGAAGTGTCCGTCAATAATCTTTGTTTTTACTGTCATTTACTTACGATTTTGTACCTAGAAAATAATATTTCATGATTGTTGGTTCTTAGGCTAACTATGTATGGACGCTGAACAATGTCCTTTCACGGCAACAGTTTTCATTGGTAACAAATATATAATCATTTGTTTCTCAAAAATCACGGTTTGTCATGAGGGTTTCGTGGATTCACTTATTCGCCATTTGTTATCAAGAAAAGGAAAACAATACAGCTCCGTCGTTTGTAGAGAGAGAAAAGAAAACGCATTCTGTTGCCAAGCGATGCGCAATCTCGCCGTTTCGCTCGCGCTGCGTCGAAGCGTAAGCGTGCGCGTGAGTCGGAGCATATTTTATTTGTTGCTAGCATAAGCGTACCGTATCTTTCCTTTTTGTTTTAATTTAAGCTCAAAAACGTACTATAGTCATACATTCCGTTTGAACAAAAGAGATCCATTTATTATTAGTCGCTGACTGTTCACAGAAATCAGAAATCAATATATCTTTATTCAAATTCGATGTATAGTACAAGTCTTTTGAATCCTCCAATTTTTTTTCCCTACCACTCGTTATGGACATATTTTTTAGCTGCGGAGAAAAACGAGCGAAAAAAACTCCACAACATTAAAAGCCTAATGTAACAACATTTACAGATCATTATGTTGTTACAACGTCAGTACAATTATGATTTATTTAATATAGAAAACCTGTTGGAATGATTTGAACAGTTCAAACCCAAGCATTTTTGTCTGTAATATTTCTAATAAGTTTTTTTAATAAGTGTTTTTTTTATACTATCTTTAAATTTATTTATGGTTAACTCTTGGATATTGCTTAGGACTTTATTGTATAAGCGAACACAAAGACCTTTAAATGAATTATATTATTAATTTTGTGAAGCCTAGTAGCAGGTAAAGTTAGTTTATTTTTGTTTCTTGTATTAAGTGTGTGAACATCACTGTTTTTAAGAAACAAATTAATATTTTTTCTTACAAGTAATAAATTTTCGTAAATGTACTGTGATGCGACCGTAATTATTCCAGATTCTTTAAACTTATCTCTTAACGATTCTTTAACTTTAAGATTATAAATTGATCGAATAGCTCTCTTCTGTATGCATGTGCTCCTTGAGTGCACCAGATCCGCGGGGAGAGTCTCGGTACACGGGATCCGTCGTGGATGCCCTGAGAAGACTGATCTACTTCTGGAGGAAGTTAAGCTGGCTGGAATAATCAGCCGCCATGCATGACTCACGTACAATGGTCCATTTTAAGAACTAAGTGCGGAAACCATAGAACCTCTGCGCCATTGAGTTCTCATTACCAAGGCGCTTGGTGCATTCAAAGGCTGCGTCACACATTTGTTGTTTTTGCAAAACCCCGTAAAAGCAATCGTGAAAATATGACCTTTTACAAAAACTATGACGCATTAACCGCACCGGTGCGGTGAGTCAAAGGTCATCGACACATCACGTGTGCATTGCGCACTGCGCGCCATGTGATACCCACGGTTACTGGATATAGGACTCGTGCTAATCTCATCATTAGTGCAGTGGACGTGCGACACATGAGTTATAACATTATTTGCGATGGAATCTAATTCGGAATTCCTATTGTGTCTGGAGTTGCTACGCATCTTACTGCAAATATAGAGAATGTCCCACGGGTTTGTCACAGGGAGGGAAAGTATATTAAATATTGATGATAGGATATTTTACTAAAAGAAGAAATCATTTTATTTTTAACTAGTGGCCCGTCCTCGCTACGCTTCGGTGTAGAGCTGTAGTGTAGACTAAAATGACTCTTCATATAATTATAAAAAAAAAACTGAAAATGGTATATTTGCCTTTTCCAAACTTCTATTGACATCACGTCACTCAATCCCACTCCACTAACGTTTGAAATTTATAGTATGGTATACAATTTCAAATTGACTTTTAAGTATTATTACGAATCGTTTGTATGGGAGTATAGAAAAGTGCTGCTTTTGGACTTTTTCAGGCATTTTTTTTATTTTTTCTCCGTAAGTACCATCCTCGTACTTCAAGGAATATTCTAATAAAAGAATTATCGAAATCGGTTCAGCTGTTCTCGAGATTTGCGCTACGCTACACATTCAGCGATTCATTTTTATATTATAGATAATTATCTAATTAATTATTATGCCAAAACCGGTAAGACGCGATAAAAAAATTTACAATTTGCATTATATCACGTTTCTTAATCCGCCTAACTCAAATCCATAGTAATTTGATAATGAGCATGATAAAAACGTGTTATATATCATATCGTGGTGCTCATGCTACGAATCGATGCCAGTTTGGTACATGTCAAGTTGTATTCATTGTAAGTTTTCTGTCTCATTTTGTTATTTTGTTAAATTATGACATTGATTTTGATTTAGATTTTTACAGACACTAAAATTACACTATTTACCTTTTGGTGACCGGTGAGTAAGGTTCCATGGCTCCACGGGGTAGGGGATTGGGTCAGGGTAGGCAACGGAGCGACTGATATTTTTGGTATCGCAAACGTCTATAGGCTATTGTGACCGCTTACAATCATGCGGGCAATACGCTAGTTGGCCACCTTTATAACACAAAAATATAACGACAAGATCACTTGTTTGCTCTCGTCTATATATTCATACGATAACTCATATAAGAGTACGTAGCTATTACTGATTTCAACGCTTGTTTCAGCAACGAGCTCCGGCGTATCAGAAATAGAAACATATTACCAATATGAAGTACTATTCAGTACAAACTCGAGTCTTTTTATATCTGGCTGAGTGGTGTGGTATATTTAGATGTTAGTAATCATGGTACTTATTATATAGCTTAGCGATTTAAATCGTATTTGATTATTGATGTGTAACATCTGTCCTCTCGCTTTCCTGCAATTTGTGTGTGTGATTTCGTGAAATGGGACGGAAGTGTGTAATAGAAAGTCGCGAAAGCGCGCGCTATTTAATATGATTTTAGAACATAATGTTCAATTGGCTTATTCCTTTTGTAGTAGGTTTAATTTCTTTTTTTACTAATATAAGGTGAGGTTTCAAATGTTAGACATCACACGCGACTACTGTAAGGCTCGCTCGTTTTTCTTACATAGTATCGGTTTAAACCCTATCTGATACACGCCATGTTATCCTCTGTGAGGGTTGTGATGGAAAGATCGCAAATTAAAGTTAAGGTATAATTTTAATATTTGAGGAGCTTGATGTCGCATGTGGTTAGCGGGTTCGACTGCGATTATTGAAGTGAAGTAACTTTCGCAGTGGTCGGTCGCACTGGATGGGTGACCAAAAATCTTCTATCTCGAGTTCCTCCGTGCTTCGGAAGGCACGTTAAGCCGTCGGTCCCGGCTGCATCTGCAGTCGTTACCACCCGCCAATCAGCACTGGACCCGCGTGGTGGGTCATGGCCCAATCTCCCTATTCCATCCATAGAGAAGCATTGTAGGTTTCAGAACACTACGTTACAGGTGGACCATCATTATCACTTAGGGATATGAAAAATAAATAGACCCACTGAATATGCATATAAAATTTCATAAAAATCGGCCGTTTCGAAGGATTATGGCAACTAACATTGTGACACGAGAATTTTATATATAAGATATTAAATACATACTGATGATATTTTTACTTTTCTGTGCTCAAACTTATACAATAGTTTCCAGTTCAAGAAGCTCGTCAGATCTTTGTATTTTACATAATATAATGTATTGTTATTTTTAGTTTATTTTATATTTTGCTGGCACATTACTCCTCTATCTCTTTTAAACTATCCCTTGTCTTAAAGGTTGTCTGGAAGAGACCGCTTTCAGCGATAAGACCGTCTTTACCCACCATAGTGTACTATCTGTTTTGTAAGCCCTTTAATTGTGTATGTGTGAGTAATAAAGAGTATATCTATCTTTCTTTATTTTTATCTTAATTGATGTATTTAAGATTGTAAAATATGTGGCTAATAGATAGATGTATAAATAATAGCTATGTCAACAGCGCTACATTAAACGGACCTCTTATATTATATGAAAATCATAAATAAATCACAAATATTGTTTAATTTGTTTCAGGTACGCGTTATTAGACCAAAGGATGAATCTTTAGTGAGTAGATAAATAGATTTTTTACTGTAATATAGTTTTTCATAATATATTACGACTAGTGGGTGCATGTGACTTCGTCTGCGTGGAAAAATTACATTCCCATACAAACATCCACCTCCATTTTCATCCCCTTAAAGGATGAACTCTAGGATAAAAACTCTAATGTCCTTTCCCGGGACTCAAATTATCTCATCTCATCTATATTATGTTCAGCGGTTTAAGCGTAACGAAGTACGACAGACAGACAGAAAGACGGACAGAATCAATTTCGCATTCATTATATTCGTATGGATTCATTAAATCAGATTATAATTTAATTTGTATATTATGCCTTCGCTTATACAAATGAATTTGTATATTTAATACTTTTTGATGTTTCATCTTAAGCAAGTGTTGTTGTAAAGTACATTGTACTTTATGAGGAGCTAGCGAATAAAACAAGTATAATTACATAAAATTAAAATTTACAGGAGCTGTATAAAACTGAATGACATACCTCCAGTGAGGTTTTGGCATGGTTTTTAATTCATAAATTTAGTAATTTTAACACTGTTTTAGGCGGTTTCGTTTGAAAATGATTTGAGATTCAACACGCCCGAAACCTCCGGACCATATACGTAATTATACCGTTTTGTTCGCCAGATCCTCATTATGATATGTGACCTATAACATATAAAATATGTCGTTGAGAATGTTGCTAACGTCCAAGTACGTGTGTTAAATTTTGCACGTTAGGTCATTCTAGATGTAGTCTATTATATATATACATATTATATATATTATATCTATATATACAAAACTCAAAGGTGACTGACTGACTGACATAGTGATCTACCAACGCACAGCCCAAACCACTGGACGGATCGGGCTGAAATTTGGCATGCAGGTAGATGTTATGACGTAGGCATCCGCTAAGGATAAGGAAAGATTTTGATCAATTCTACCCCCAAGGGGATAAAATAGGGAAATAATGTTTGTATGAAACTTTGTCAATTTTAAACCGGTCGGGCTGAGACTTTGCATGCAGGTATAAGAAGAAGCATAGATGAATGTCATTGTGTATAATACAAGCTTGAGAACAAAAACTGTAGTCTACACTTCAGCTCTACACCGAAGCTAAGCGAGGGCGGGCCGCTAGTATAACATAAATACTACTTTTTCGACCGTCGCAATTATATTACGATTTATTAACGTTCATTTATTTGGTGCGAAGTGTGTAGTTTGTTTGAGCTATGAAATAACGTTTTACGATCTTCACCCAGTTTTGAAACAGCGAAGACCTAATGTTTAAATAAACGGTTACATTATCGCTTACAGCTTTAAGAACGTTTGCTTGTTTCATACTATTATTTTGTGAGGGATAGGCAGAATGAATGAATTCAAATTCTGCTGTGCTATCGGAAAAAACAAACTCACTTGTCACCGCAGAATTCGCGTGTGATATAAAAATAAAATATGAATTTGATTGATGTGAGGAGCTCGATGGCGTGGGTGGTTAACGCATTCGTTTGCGATCGTTGAAGTTAAGCAACTTTTGCAGCGGTCGGTCATTGGATGGGTGACCAAAAATTTTCTATCTCGAGTTCTTCTGTGCTTCGGAAGGGACGTTAAGCCGTTAGCCCGGGCTGCATCTGTAGTCGTTAGCACCCGCCAATCCGCACTGGGCCCGCGTGGTAGGTCATGGCATCATCTCCCTATTCCATCCATAAGGAAGGCTGGTGCCCCAGCAGTGGGGACATTAATAGGCTGATGATGATGACGATGTGATTAAAATTTAGTGTTCTCATTTCCAATCTCACCGCGGATTTCGCTTATGAGTTTTCGTTTTTACGGATCGGCATTGCAAGGCCAGCAAGATGAAAAGGGGATAAATTTACCAAACATATTGCAACCAATACAGTGTCTAACACGAAAACACTTTTCCAATTCATAACAATTATATTTCGATTCTTCCAAATTAAGCTTTCGAGCACAAAACCGAATATCCCATTACAACGTTGTCGCACCGCGGGTCAAAAACAACATTAATATTCACCCAAAAAAACTTGTTTAAAAATTCCCCAACACATGTCGGTTAATGCTCCCTTAGAGGGAAGTTAATTGAAGGATGGCTCCTACTTTGACAAGGTAAGCCCTTGATAATAAATGTGCCAGCCGAGCCAACCCTACCGGATAATTAAACGAACACATATTCTCTCGTGCTACGTAATTTTAAGGGGTTAACAGTTTTAAAATGCATTGTACGCTGAAAACTCGATGCTGCTATCTCTTTCTGTCTATACTGAAAAAAAGGAGATAGAAGCAAGCTGCTGTCTGCAAAAGTGTGCTAAGTGAGCTCTTAATAGTTAAATTGCGCAGTCAACGACGACATAGGACTTTAACATCTACTTTTAACTAACCCCAGACTTAACTTTAAGCACTGTAAATGTCGTGGGTTACTAGGGTAATGGATAGAATACACTTAAAATATATTGATATATATTATAAGTTTATTTTTATTTAGAAATACAGTTATAAAATCCATGACTTAGGTACAAATGATCGTATTCATCACACAAACATTTGCCCCACCGGGATTTGAACCAAGGACGACGGAGTAGGCGACACCTTGCAAACCGTCGTGCATACCGCTCGACCCGCGGAGGTCGTCAATCCAGATCTTCCAGAGAAACCATTACATTTTTTTTTTATGTTTTCATACTTGTAACGACAATCTATAATTTAGATCTTATTTTTTTGTCACTTAAGAGGCTTTTTAGCTTAGGACACTTGAAAAGATTTGACACGTCAATTTCTATTTGAATTTACTTTTGTTAGATATAAAATAATTAGAAGCGGTAATTTTATCATTACCGACTACAAATGTATTGGTCGAGTACGCCCGAGTCGAGTTTTAGTTTTGGTTACCGGACACCGTCTTCCAGCCCGTATTCCAGTGTGAATATTGCTTCGGATACCCGAATCCGAGTAATTTTTCGTGCACCCGAATACGGGCTAACGACCAAGTATAATTGAGCCATAATTGTGACCATCAAACCTGAAACAGATTAAAACTATCAAATAAAATACATTTTATAAAAGCATTTTTATGTCATTTTTATTAGGGTTCCGTAGTCCTTACAATTCTGAAAAATTCATGTCAATAGTGCTTTTCATAAACTTTTAAGGAAAATTATAAAGGTTAAAATAGATTTGTTAGTTTAACATTAATAGTCGTTCAACTTATGGATTAGAAAATTTCTGACCTAATAAAAATTGCTTACAAGAAGACATTAAAAGTGACTTAGTCGAAGTAATTGCTTAAAATTACATTACTGTAATAATTAATTACTTAAAACTCTTTCCAAAGTATATTTTGGTGACGACGAGCAACTACGAAACGACGGTGGCACGACACGCACTAGGCCGGTTTTTAATATAACACTTAATTGTATTTCCAACTTCAGGTCACTTTCATTTCAAAAAGTCTTATTAAAAGACATAAAAGTGCAAACGGTAACGTATAAAAAGATTAATTTCAGGAAACACAAAAAGCTGTCTTTTTTTCTATGACACTCCAACAAGGAATTTTTTTTAAATGTAAAAAGGCTTCCTTTTTTTGTCTCCTATATAAAGATTCAAAGTAGATCCCAGGTACTTGTAACAATACGACCTTTTACAATAATTTAATATTAAAAATAAAAGTTTAAAAATTTTACATATGACATTTTTAAATGACAGCAACATTATAAATAACTACTCAGAATAAGTGTCTGTTAAGTACTATCACTATGATTACTTTGGTACATTTTTATACTTACTAAGGTCACCCCGCATGCCCCAGGGGTGGCACATTACCCGAGGTTGCCGGCAGCCGTTAATATTTTAATCAGCTTTAGGGCTGTCCCTCGGGAGTTGCGAGCGAACTATGACTCAATGTCACCGCACAAACCTGTGTAATAAAGTTCTTGATTAAATTAAAAAAGTTCAAGGCTGTGTTGTGAAAAAATTCTAGGTAATTTTGTAGTTTTCACAGTAAGCACCACTTAGGTTTAATAAATTGACATCTGTCGGACCAATCAATTACTAAAAAAATGAAATCTTGCACGATAGAACCCATTATAAGTCATTTTCTAATATGAAGTCCCTGTAATAGATGCTGAGTTTTTTGTCAGTATTTCTCAGTACATAATCTCCGGAATTGAATAATAAAAAATGACTAACCCACCTAAAGATTCCCAGGACTGCCATTCGTAATTCTCGTAAAGAAAACGTCAAAAGAATGTTACAAAATAATCATGACTTTGAGACTTACCACTACGCACAAATGCGTCACTCTGTTTTGTTTAGCCCAAACAAACATTTGAAAATAGCCCGGAAAATCGGTTTGTGTTTTAAACCATTCGACGAGTTGAACGACCTGTGCGAAAATTTGTTAAACACTTCCTTTTAGTTTGAACTGACAAACCATAAAGTGCTCTGACAAGATCGGTATAAAGTGCTATTTAGTTTAATAAGTCCGCATAAGTATAATGCTTAAACGGGTTTGCGGAGGAAATGAGTGTACATTCTGTTGTGAATCCTTGAACCTATAGATCAAAGATTTTTCGTTTAAGTCAACGTTCGGGCATAAAGCAAACAAGATCTGCGGAGGTCAAATTCTGGATTGAGTTTTTGCTCAACACTCAATCATATTGTTGTTCCAATAGATAATCCTTTTGTCTGTTTTTTTTAATTGGATAACATTTATTGTTAGGAGATATTAAAAGACGTTTCTCTTATTAAAAGTAACGATCCACCTCTCATTCAAAAACCGAAAAACACAATTCATATCGCAAAAACATTGCGTTAGTTCGTGATTTTGAAGATAAAAAAATACAGAAAATCTACCTGCATATATATGCATAAATATTTTCATTATTTTACATAATTGACCCAAGACAAATAAAATCAATCCGTGATTTTTAGTAATAATATGTGCTTAAAAATTGTAACGAACGCGGTATTAAATTCGTTGGCTAATTTGTAATAGCACGTCAAACTGCTATTTCTCCATTGCACGTATATTTTTAAATCATCAAACAATTAACATACCTAGTATATGACGAAAAGATTTATAATTTACCTAAATAATTGCATGTGTCCTAAAATGCCGACGGAGCAGATGTATGCTCGTACAAGTTATATTTTACAACTTTGGTGTTCATGGTTTATATTATATTCACAATATTATCTAGTAAAATTAACAGCATTAATGAGGTCAGATCACTTGAGGAATAATAGAAAAACGGATAACTACGAGTCAAACTCGTAAAATTAATGGTTCCGAAGCATAATATAAAGCATAATTTTATTCCATTTCATTCTTCTAACTGACTGTTGCAATAAGTCATTGCGACATTAATATTATAGTTATAAGTCGCGGCACGAAACTCTAGCGCTGACCGTTATGGCGCAGAAGTAAATATTAAGATGTCTTGGGGAGAAACGAGGTGCGCGGGTGGGCGTGCGTTGCGCTGATTGGCTCTCCAGTCGTACCCATGATTGCTACCATGTTCCTTGTTTTTTCTGACAAGCTAGCAATCCCGCTATTAACTATAATATTAGTGACCATGAAAGTTAAAAACATTAAAAATACTATTTTTACTAATTTATTTAACTAAAGTCTAATACTAATTTAGTTAAAATTTTATGAGTTTTATCGAAGTAGGAAGTGGGTTTTTATTTAAATCATCCTCAACCCAGCATTAAAATGCTTGATAAAATTATCTTAATGCAAAATAGTTTAAATCTTAAAAAAAAGATTTCATAGATTATTCTATTCAACTTAATATTTATTTTATTAAACATCCATTACACCGGCATACCATATCTTAAGAATATGCCCATCACTTTCTAGTCTAGCTCATTTTTTTTAAATAGTACTTATACATTAAAGGCAGTCGATAATATACTTCTTTGGTAACAGTGACTTTCATAAGTAGACACCATAGATAGAACGTTTCAATTGAAATAAATACTGTGTTTATTAATTATGTTTTCATATCAATATCATCGTCAGCCTACTATAGACCCCACTGCTGGGGCACAGGCCTTTTCTATGGATGAAATAGGGAGATTGGCCGTGACCGAACACACGGGCCCAGTGCGGATTGGTGACTGCTAACGACTGCAGATACAGCCGGGATCAACGGCTGAACGTGTCTTGCGGAGCACGGAAGAGGAGGATAGAGGTTCTGGTCACCCATTTAACGATCGACCACTGCGTTACTTAACTTTCATGATCGCAGGCCGAACGTACTAACCAACTGCATTATGAAAAACCCCCACGACAACAGCTAACTAGAGCCGATGTCCGAGTCTCAGAGACGCCCTCTAGTTAAGTCGACCCCTTCAGGTGCGAGTGGTCTAGAGGCTCCAGGCGTAGAGGAGACTCCCCCGTAGGGAGATGCCATCCATCTGGAATACCTCTAGAGGCACTCGCCAATTCTCGGCTGTAGGTCCCCTTAGGATCTCGCCGTCCCCAAACCCGGTGACGCTGTAAAGTTCATCTGCGAACAACAGCATATACACTCAAAAAAACATAAAAAGTTAACTAAATAAATTCATTTGTTCTTTGTTTTTATTTAAAGCTAACATTATGATATGTCCCTCAACATAGCGCGGTACAAAACAAAACCTAAAACAGCGTGGTAACAAACGGAAATTCTTATGGGGCAAAAACCATAAGTGAATAACACCGTTGATTTTTTATGGCGTGTTTTTTTTTCTTTATTAAATTTTCGTACAGCGACCGATTGTTCTTTAGATCAAATGCTAAATCTAATCTTGAATGCGGATGTTGAAATCGTTAAAAGGCGTGACAATCAAATAGGTAGGTAAGACACATATTTTTATTTTAGCTTAAAAAAATTAAACACTTTAACATTTAAGTAATGAAAGAAAATAATAGAAGCTATTGTTGATACCTTCTTCTTATAAAAATAAACTTTATAACACACGTTTTGGTATAAAGTATGCAGTTTCCTTTTGTATCATCATCAGCCTATTAATGCACAGGCCTTCCCTATGGATGGAATAGTGAGGTTGGGCCATTACCCGCCACGCAGGCCCAGTATGGATTGGCGGGTGCTAACGACTGCAGATGCAGCCGGGACCAACAGCTTAACGTGCCTTCCGGAGCACAGAGGAGCTCGAGATAGAAGATTTGGTCACCCATCCAATGGCCGACCACTGGGAAAGTTGCTTAAGTAAAGATCGCAGCCGAACGCGCTAACCGCCTCTAATTTTTTTTTGTAACACTAGTCAAACCTCTGTTATCAGACGACGGTGCCTTTAGAGGCACACCGCCGAACGGACCTCACACCCTGCACCCGCAAACGTCACGGGCACGATGGGGCTAACCCCCAAAGTAACCCCCGCCATTTACGAGCATGCTTAACGGCGTACTATCTGCTAAAAAAACCTGCGAATCAGACCCCTCTTTCCCAGTGGGCACTTTGGGCAAGTGCCCAGGGCCCCGCGATCGATAGGGGCCTCCCTCAAATCAAATATAAAGTCCATAGTTCCTGTCAGATCACAAAACGATAACCACGATAAAAATGTAAGTTTTTTGGCAATACATATTTGTATTGCCAAAAAACTTACATAATTCGATGAAATCGAACCTTACAATACCAACTTACTAACTTTTACATAAGCGAAGCTATTCTACTCTCGCCCAAAAATTAGGCTTTCCGACTTCAGCATGCTTAGATAATTTTCAATATACATATCTATGTATACTAAGCACATACATAGTTTTAAAGAAAAATCATCAGTAGTACACTCATCAGGATGACTCGCTCCATTTCAAGTCATAATCCACATCAAAGTCATAGGAGCCCCATTATCCTAATATGCCCAGGGCCTCTAATACGTTAAAGACGGCCCTGCTGCGAATACCCTCTAAGCTGCTTAGTGCGAAGCCGCGGTATCCCCGTTTAGGGATTCTTCCGCGTTTCCGCACCCAGCAGCCTCTCGGGCTAGCCGGGGCTGCGCCATCAAGCTCCTCAAAGTAACTCTCCTTAATTACTACGAAATATTAGTAATTTTTCATCACAGTAGATATCGATCTAGCAGTTAAAGCATGATGTTGCGAATTGATTGGATGATTGCTATAACCAGTCATAGCATTTCTATTTAGTCAGAAATTCCGAGTGCACATAATTGAATTTAGTTTCATCAGACGAGATCATCGGATAGATCACGGATTCGTGCTGAGGGGAGTTGCGATTGCTCGAGTAGTAATCGATTTGTTATATTCGATCACTTGTTCGTGAATTAAGATAATGATCTGTAATCGGCATATGGTTTCATTCTACTAGGACTTTGGTCATAATTTATTTTTAAGCAACATCATTTACTAGCACATCTAGTATTGCCAGATGCTGGCTTATCAATTCCGGGACATTTGCACCCCGCCTCCCCTGAAAAAATAAAGCATCAAATCAGACCCCCATCACCCCCCATAATTAATAAATCAAGCAGGCCAGCGGTGTCATTCGTTATTAGTTAATTTTGTTACGAAACTAACACATTAGCGGAATCCGGGACAATAAGGTCTAATTACTGGACATGGGAGATGGCGGAAAATTCCGGGACAGTCCCTGATTTAACGGCCATCTCACAAGCCTAAGCACAGACCTAGATTTAAGAAGACGCCGCTTGTCTTACAAATTGTAAGGTAGCCGAGTGTGTCACATTTTGAGTATTCACGAGAACAAGTAAGTAGTGGAAAAGCATGGGCCCTTCCCTACTCAACTGTTTTGTTTTTTGTTTTGTTTTAGATAATTTTAAAACATTACACACGTCATATATTTACACACGTCCGGTATCGAGAAAGGTGACGCGAAGAAATAAATTAAAGAAAGAAATTTTATTGACCTTAAACACATACGTATTTACAAAAACAGAAAATAGCAAGACAGGCCAACCAGGTCCCTGCCTCAGCTTAATACTACAGCTATACCAGGGCTGCTGCACCGCTGATAATTCTGGCAGGGCCAAAGGTAAATTAGCGTAAAAGGAAGAGCATTAATCTCCCTTTTGGCAAGCGAAGTATATAAACTTGCGTTATCTATTTCGATCTGTGTCTGTACAGAAAATCACCAGAAAGTTAAAAAAGTTATTGTGGGTCCCAACGTCAAGAATATTAAATTGGCGTTCAAAAGTGGGCTCTCACGGAAACGAATGGTGTTTTTGTGTGAAACCTTCTTAATTTTTCATTAATATGTACCTGTGTAAAGCCAGGTGGGTGTTGTATTCACGAAAAGAAGCTATAGTTTATAAACCTCTCCATACCATGGTTAAAGGCATATTGTTACGATTACGATCAATTTACAATCTTAAAGAATCCTTAAAGCCTACCATTCACGGGCGCGCCAATCCGCCGGATTTGTCGCTGGCGACAAGTCCGCGGACAAATCCGCGTGTGAATGTATTGGTGAGTGCGGCTCGCGCCTCGGCGCGGCGCTCGCCGTCGAGAGACGCGAGCGCCGCGCCGCACCCCAGCCGCGCCGTACAAATCCGTACGTGTGTGTGCTTGCACAGATTTGTCGGCGAACTTGTCAGTCATTTGTAGTGCGTGCACGCAGAACGACCTCTTAAATTGTTAATTCTGTATCACGTCTGTATCACGTTTTTGACGTTTATGCGATAATGTTTTAAGTCAAAAAGTTGAACATAATACTCATTTAAGTTGATATCAAGTTAATGTCATTTTAAAGAGTAGATCATAATACGCTTAATTTGATCATTTTGATATCGCATTTTTCGGAGAGCATAATACGTAATGTGAAATTGACATCAAAACAATATCACAATTAGCGAACATAAAGAGCTAATTGTATCTCTTCTACAAGGGGTTTATCTCTTCTACGCACGTCCTCGGCATGAGCTCGTTCTAAATAGTCCATTACTAACCCGAAACGAGCCATTTTACTCTTTTTTATTAAAAAAAAAAGGAATTTGATACAGAAAAACCACCTCCTAACTTGTTAAGTCTGTATCACATTTTTGACGTTTATGCGATACTGTTTTATGTCAAAAAGTTGAACGTAATATGCATTTAAGTTGATATCATTTTAAAGTTGATGTCATTTTGATATCGCATTTTTCGGAGAGCGTAATGAGTAATGTGAAATTGACATCAAAACAATATCACAATTAGCTAGCATAATTGGCCTGCAGTTGTGTTGTTTGTATCATGAACGAGTATAATAACATGTCGTTCGGCGATCATAAAGAGTTTTGGCAAGAATTTATCCATACAGGGAAGAACGATACGCGCGAGGCTCACCAAAGTACACAAGCGACTGGACTGTAACTCGACGCTCGTGTAGTGTGTGGGCAATGACGGATTTGTCCACGGATGGGTACGGCTCGGGGTTCGGCTCGGGGTTCGGCTCGCGGTGCGTGTAGTGAATGGTGGGCTTAAGAGTAGCGTTATGACGGTCGCATCACAATACATATACGAATATGTTTTGCTCGTAAGATAAAATGTTAATTTGTAAAAATAGCGATGTTCAATATACTTAATACCAGAAACAACAATAAACTAACTTTACCTGCTACTAGGCTTCACAAAATCAATAACTTATTTAAAAGTCTTTGTGTTCGCTCATACAATAAAGTCCCAAAAAGCTCTTATTAAAAAAGCTTTGACAAGACACTTTGTAATACAAAGTGTCTGATTATATTACAGATAAAAATGCTTGGGTTTGAGCTGTTCCAATCATTCCAACAGGTTTTCTATATTAAATAAATTATGAGTTGTACTATACATCCAATTTGAATAAAGATATATTGATTTCTGATTGCTATAAAAGTCCGAGACCAAAAAAGAGACTAGACAGCTGTGAACCATGGATTAAAGTAACGAAATGATTCATAAACCACATTACAAAACCCGTTCAAGGTATTCAAATACTTACTATAATGGATTTAAAGTTTATTATTTCTTACATTATTTATATCTACCATATAAGTAGAAGTAGTAATCGTGCTTATTACCAAGTAAGCAATATGGCATGCCGAGTTGCAATGTAATTTGTGACGAAACCTCAGGCTTATGTGTGAAGGTCTCAAGTATTTCTCAATTTCGTTGTAGAACCATAATAGGTTATTATCTCGAATTGCTATTAGCAATAGTTACTTTCATCATCTTCAGCCAATTAATGGCCTCGCTGTCAGGGCACAGGTTTTTGCTATGAAAGGAATAATGCCATGGTTCACCACGTGTGGGCCCAATGTTTATTGTTTACGCTGTGATCGCAGATGACCTTTACAGCGTCACCGGGCTTAGGGTCAGCGAGATCCTAGAGATACCTGAAGCCGAATTGGCGAATTTCACTAGAGGTATTCCAGGCGGATGGCATCTCCCCACGAGGGGAGTCTCAATGGGGGTATGTGCAATGTGCATGTGATATTATATGTTTGAATTAAACCTACGATACAGAAGGATATCTTAGTGTGAGGCGAAATATTTAAAAAATACATATATATCAAACATTGATAGTAGTCAGTCCATAGCCTAGAACGATTGATTGTCATATCATTACAAAAAAGATAATCTATGGTCAATCAAATTATTATGAAATAGCCATTTAGAACTTGTGACCTAAATGTGCATGCAATTATGATCCTTAAGGTGGTAAACATTTTCTGACCGCGACCGTACATTGCGTAAACGGTTAGTTACGCAATATTCATGAAGGTTGGAATTGTACCCTTTTAAAAGTTCCCAATGGAGCCAATAGGCTATGGTAAACGCTTGCCATCAGGCGAGTCATGCACATGTTTGACACCTTTTTAACATAAAGAAATCATTTAACCTGAAAGGCTAGAAGGTGCAGTGAAAAAAGCGTTTTGTCTACGATCATTATAGAGCAACACGCTCGATAATTTAACCCAACGTGAAAAAAATACCAAAAAAATAACCTGTCGCGTGCGCTGCAGAAGTCATTGACAATAGAGCAAAGTGATGTACTAAAGTTTAATAGAGGAACATCAATATCTACAAAAAAATCCGTGATACCATAATTATGTCATACTATTACAGTTGTTTTACAACTAGGGATCTTCTGCAGTTTCACCCGCGTTAATTTAAAGAAAAAGATTTTAGTGAGTGAAACTTAAAATATGGATATATGCAGTCACGGACTTTTTTACGGAACTTTTAAAGGGGAAAAATTCCGTCATATTTGGTTTTTGTGTAACTTAAACCGTTTACCCAGCGTACGCAACGAAATCTCACAAATGGAATATTTTTACGCGTTTTTGCAACATTTTTCATCGATGCTCCGCTGCTACTGGTCGTAGCCTGATGTTGTATAGCCTATGGGCTATACAACATCAGGCATGGCATCATGGCATTCCTCGACAAATGCACTATCCATTTCAAAAATATTTTTTCAAATCGGAACAGCAGAACAATGGTGCATTCGGTACAACGGGTCCTAAACTACGCAACAATTTTTGTACTTGTAATGAAAGTTTTATAATTATTATGAAGAAAACCTTTGAAACAAAAACTATAGTCTACACTAAAGCTCTATACCGAAGCGGAACGAGGGCGCGCCACTACTGTAAAAATATTTTCATACAAAAAGCGGCTAATCTTAACAAACGTTACAATAACACGTAGCAAATCCTCAGCCTCTCGTGTTATTGCGATGCGAAGTACGCGCCAGACCGCGCCGATTGTGCAACGGAACGTAACCGATTGTATAATGACGTAAGTGAAAATAGCTCCGCTGACATTGGCATTACTGAGTGAAAGTACTTACGCGGTGGACACAGTGCAGGTAATGGCGGTATAGATAATATATATAAATATTTCCAACACTCACACCAATTATCCTAGCCCCAAAGTAAGCACTGTAAGGCTTGTGTTATGGGATACTAGGGTAACGGATAGAATACATTTACAGTACATATATAGTACATTTATATAGAAATACATATTAAACATCCATGTCTGGAGTACAAATGCTCGTATTAATCACACAAACATCTGCCCCCACCGGGATTCGAACCCGGATCGAGTCGGCGACACCATGAAACCCGGCGTACAAACCACTCAGCCACGGAGGTAGTCAATTGTATAATCCCGTAGTCTGATTAAATAAATAACGCAATCATATGTGCCTCTTTTGTGTATAAAGGACAATGTTAAAATTGGCCTAAGAACCAACACCAATTTCGCATTTATGATAATTCTTAGTATATTTTTTGCGATAATTATCAGTATTTAGATTGTGACGGACACTTCCAGTTAAGTAAGCTAAATTAAAAAGTTAAAAAATAATCTGAGACAATAAATACCATTTTATGTGTATAATCTATGACAGCGCTGCAAACAAAACACTATTTCTTCCTAATGCCGGCACTTCACTTGGCTTAGTTTTCCAATTACAGAGCATAATGCGAATCAGTGGCGCACAATGCCGAATTATAATGATGCTTAATTGGAACGTGAATTAGTTTCCAAATGCACCAGCAGAGTGCGCTAAGTCAATGTTTGTACCTTCATCCATACTTATACTTATTTAGGTATGCATGCTTAGGTAGGTATGCTTATTTAGGTAGGTATTTATTTTTTTAACACAGTTTGAATTAACTTTGATTATTTTAAAAGAACTACAATGAAACGAAAGCTTTAAAACATTTTCAACAAAACATAAAGAAAAAACACTTGTTAATTTTCTATCACTGAGTTGGTAGATTGCACGCATCACACGAAAACATTAGGTACTTTTGAGAGTGCTCGATTGTGCGAAGCGTTGCTGTAGTTGAAATATTCAACGAAAAGCATTATGCCGCATAATTCGCTCTAGTGCTGTAATTGGAAAACTACCCTTATTAAGCATGACAAGGACAAACTGTTGTCAAGTGAAGGGCCGGCATAAAACTCGTTACTCTGTGCTTGTGGTGCAGGCAGTTTGCATTCGTAGTAATCTGTGGCATTCGTGCATTCCAAAGAGTAGTTTAATATACCGGAAAGTGCATTCTCGTTTCGGATTACCTGTTGTGTGTGTTTATTTGCGATTGTTTTTCCTTTAATTTAACTATTTTGGCTATCTAATATGCCATCAATGTTACCAAAGAGAAGAGCCCTTATTACTAAGTGCTAGTGAAACTGTGCTACAACATCCTGAGAGGATCATACTGCTTAATTATTCAAGAACACAACATCCGACACACATTCACACTGCATATTTACACAATATACATGTGATATATAAATAAATACAATATGATACAATTAAGTGAAAAATAGTCAATAAATAAGAAGCAAAACTACAGTTTTTATTTTATTCATGATTCCTACCTAACCAAGTTTTTCCTAATAGTTATTCTTTAAAATCGCACCGAATAAAATGAATTAGCTGTAATATTAATTCACTTCATACTGAGTTCATACTAAGTTCATAGGTTGACCTATGTTTCATTGAATATTAAACATAACCTCAAAAAAATTTTAGTTTTCCTAATAATTTAAGTTCTCAGAAGTGTCCGTCAATGATCTTTGTTTTTACTGTCATTCACTTACGATTTTGTACCTAGAAAATAATATTTCATGATTGTTGGTTCTTAGGCTGACTATGTATGGACGCTGAACAATGTCCTTTGAATTGTATCAAGTCTTATGCTTATAAGAAAATTGTATAGTATCCTATGCAATCGTTAATGTATGAATATGTGTGTCTGTTAGCATGCCTAAATAAATAAATAGTCCTTTGTAATCAAAATAGCCGTCAAAACCCTCTGTTATGTTTCGAGTTCTACTGAACCTATGTCTTCACATATGTCTTGAATCAATCTTTAATATTTTCTGCATATATTTCTATTTATCTATTACATATCTAAATATAGTATTATAATATTGCGTGGCAGAAATCAGACACTTCCACAGACAGGGGTTTCTTGACCTTGGCAGAAATCTGCCATTTGCACAGACCACCGGGATAAGTAGTCGTTCAGCGCGTTTATCTTAAGTAAGTCGCATTACATTATTGATTGCTGTTAAAAAAACAGACGTTGTGAATAATCATCGGTGGTTCGATGGTAGAAAGTTCGCCTTCCACGCATGCATTTTGGGTTCGAATTCCAGCCGAGAAAGGACGTTTTATTGTTTTAAACGTTTAGCGCACAATTTTCGTCACAACATCTGGGAGCACTGGGTTCGTTTACTTCTCAGGGACTTGCGCTAATTTCATAGCCTCCATTAAGTTTGGCAGTCTTCTAGGTTACGCCTGGTTTATTAATAAAGTTCGTATACGGTTAGACCAGTGACGCAGTGATTTGCCTTTACAAGTAGGTTTGTATATCGAATTACAAAACTAAGGCCCACTTGCGCCAAAGTAATTAATTAAAATTAAGGCTAAATCGTTTTTACACATCACTGCATTTTTTTCAATTATTTAAAGTAAAATAGAGATAGAATGAGGCATAAACATGATTAGCTTAAAAAATATTTGTATTATGTACTGTAGTATAAAAGTTATTTCAATATAAATATAAAAAATATACTGTAATTTCTGATTGTGGTCATCCTTTTTGATGTGTAACATCGGTTTCCTGCAATTTGTGGGAGTGATTTCGTGAAATTGGATGAAAGTGTGTAACAGGAAGTGGCGAAAGCGCGCGCTATTTGATTTGATTTTAGAACATAATGTTAAAATTTTTAATTCTTTTGTAGTAGGTTTTATTTCTTTTTTTACTAATATAAGGTGAGGTTTCAAATGTTACACATCATACGCGACTACTGTAAGGCTGTTTCGTTTTTTTTTTATCAAATACCATTAATTGGGAATGATTTTCTATTTAAATGGAAATTATCGAATTTGCTCACTCAATGTACCTACTGTTAGAAAGTGCACTGTTCAATCTTTATTATTCCGTAACCTACAAAGCGGATTTCAATGTAAATCTAATCGAATCGCCTAAAGAATACGATTTAGATTAGCTTGTAGGAATCAAGCCAATAGCGGTTGCGGACGATTTACTTCGCTAATGTGGTTCATTGATATTGTAGCCGTGTTCATAATATCGCGAAATAGTGTTACAAATAAGAGAGGTAGGGCAGAGTGGATTTCGCGCTCGAATTGGAGCGCCCGCCTGGGGAAGTAACCTGCATTTACAGAAAATCACAGTAAAAAAACACTTTTCGTGGTGTTGTGTTTCTGTCGGTGAGTAAAGTTCCAAGGCTCCACGGGGTAGGGGCTTAGGTCGGGGTAGGCAACGAACGGTGCGACCAGCGTTGCCAGACGTCCCGAATTTGGCGAGACGTCCCGATTTTTAAATCAAAACTTAATGTCCCGTGCGGGACACGCTCAATCCCGCTTTTCGGGAATAACTCGACCGTGCGTGCAGCGTTCCTACTGATAAAGCGCGGGCGGGTGGCTCAGACAAGTGTGGACTGGCCGCCTGCCCGGTGCGTAATGAAGATAAATATTCAATAACTTTTGAATTTAAAGGTATTTTTTACTATGTCCCGCTTTGGACGAAAGAGAATTTCCAAAAAAAAATCTGGCAACGCTGGGTGCAACTGATATTTTTGGTATCGCAAGCGTCAATAGGCTATGGTGGCCGCTTACCGTCAGAAGCTAGTTTACCATCCTTGTAACATAAAAATGTCTACTATATTTAGGAGACAGTTTTATTCGTAAAACAAAGAAGGTTTCAGTCTAGGCTCGAAAGCGGTAGGTACTAGTTTTCAATCTTAAAGTATGTTGCTGCCAAAGTAATAAACATGTTCTTGCAGATTTGGGTTAGGTTAGGTTAGGTAATCTACAAAAAGACTCACTATCCAACGTATTAAGTGTGTTTCTTAGCTTTTCTCGCACACCACTTATTAAATAAAACAAGTTTCAACGGTATAAATGCACTGATTTATTTATTTATGCCGCTTCGCAACCTTTTCAGGTTTTTCGGCGTCATAATTCTGACAACGCAGCATAAATAAATAAATAATTACATCTATATCGTTGAAACTTGTTTTATTTAAATACTTGGTTTTCAGCGAGGCTCTTTTTGGTACAGTTTTAACTTTAGTAGCAGCCAAATAAACAAAATCAAAGAAAAAACCTTTTACTTTTTTTATAAGAATTACTACCGAACCAATTGGTTTCTGATCCAGCATATGTTTATTTTCTTACAAACATTACAAAATAATTAGGTAGAATTTAGTTAAAATGTACCATACCTGAAAAATAAGTTGTTATTTCATGAACAATCATATTTGAAGTGACAGATTTTGCCACCTTCTTGTTATTATAATCTCACAACAATGAGTACACAAAAAACAATTAAATGCGAACAACTAATGTTGGTTTAAACTAAGTGTCCCATTACGAGTTTTGCATTATCAACTAAAGATTTTCCTATTAGTTTATTCGTAATGTCAAGAACTCGAATAAATTTACGATGTTAAAAGTTATTTCGAAATTAAAACTACTACTTATTCCAATCTTATCTATAACGGGATCTTTTGCATTGAAAACAAAGTTAAAATTTCAAATATTTTTAAGTCACTTAAACACAGTTTCCATATTATTATTTCCATAGAAGAAAACTTTTCTGTTTTGACATTTTAAGCGATAACAAGTGGGTAAGGAACCAATTTGATTGATAGTACATTATTTTCTGCAATACTCTCAATTAACCAAATATACAATAAGCACAACAAAACCTATATTTAACGTTACGTTAACGTTACCAGGCATTACTCCACTCGAACATAAAAATATCATTGCGTATTTCTTAACGAAATACGTACCCAACTCACGGTTTGGGTGAGGGTCTCTTATAATCGATTTTGACCTTAACTGCTGTTGTAATAAGGGTGTTTGCAGTATTTTTTGCGTGCACGCGTATCGTAAATACAGATTATCTACGGTGAAGTAACGTAACATTTATTGTCGAAAAGGTGGATTCCCAAGTGGCATCATTCGATGAAAATGGAATCTTATTATTAAAGGAAAAACTGTTTCTTTTTCCGCAAGCTTATCAGAGGATCATAATAATTTATTTCAAAACCTAATGGAATTGAATAAATATTTCTCAGATAAATGAAATATGTAGCTTTAATATATATTTTTAATTAAAGCATTTTTCTGAACTGATTTCCGAATGGGATAGCGTTTAACCGATACAAAATTACAAACACGCTTTTTTAAGGAAATCAGTATATAAATAATGTTTGGACACATCATATTATATTCCTTAGGACGAGACTTCTGGGTTTTAAGAAAAATGGTCAGCTGCCTCGGCATTCAAAAGTAATGTTGTTAGGTGTCTGTATATTAGCACAATGCTGTCTTACTGGTTTGGGAATTTACCGAAAGTTGAAACAAAATTAAGTCTCATTTATTGCTCATCGTCTGTTAGAGAATTTATTTATTAATTGTATTTTAGAAAAAGAATTATACTTCTCACACTTTTTTATTATTTAAGTAGGTAGGTAAAATTGCTTTAATTTGCCATTCGGTAATAAACCACCAAAGTCGATGTTTATACGTAGTGCGTGCCAGAAAGCATTTAAATTTTAGCCAGGAACGATGTTTAAATTTCTTTTAATAATAACAAAACACAGCCGAAACGAATTATCGCGACCTTGGGGATCGAACCTGGGGCGTACCATGAGCTTCTAAAGCAACTTATTTGCAAATGCTAATGGCAAAATATAAAACTTCATGACGCTTTGAACGCTTAATTTGGATTGCTATCACACCAATTGACTCATTGATGTGAGGCTCAGGCTCTCATATCCACCATAAGTGTCTTATCTATTCTAGTCATTGAGTTACTTAACGTACCTTTTGATTAAAAATGTAATAATGTGTGTATATTCTAAACGTTGTCTGAATTTGCGCCCCCACGACAACGGCTAACTAGAGCTGAGGTCCGAGTCTCAGAGACGGCCTCTAGTTGTACCGACTCCTTCAGGTCGAGTGGTCTAGAGGCTCCAGACGGAGAGGAGACTCCCCCGTGGGGAGATGCCATCCTACTGGAATACATTTAGAGGCACTCGCCAATTCTCGGCTGGAAGTCCCCTTAGGATCTCGCGGTCCCCAAACTCGGTGACGCTGTGAAGGTCATGTGCCACCAACAGCATACGCACTCAAAAAAAAATATGAAATTGCAGATATTTTTTCTCAGGTATCTCAAAATTCACAGTGTTTATTATGGTGGCTGCTTACCACCAGGTGGGCCAAATGCAAATTTACCACCCCTTTTACTATAAAAATAAACTGCCAAAACGTGCGTATTGCAAATTTGATTTGCTCAACTCATATCAATAAAAGATTTTATGCCCTAACATCGTGCGGCGAAGAGCTTTCTGTCGTGTACTTGTAAATATACTGTTGCAAGCAACATTATTGTTGAACCGAATATGAATATAAATGAAAACCAGTGGTATCTGACGACTTTATTTATTTGGTCTTTGATCAATGTCATCATCATCATCATCACAGCCTATTAATGTCCCCACTGTTGGGGCACAGGCCTTCCATATGAATAGAATGGGGAGACTGCTCCACGCGGGCGCAGTGCGAATTGGTACTAACAACTGCAGATGCAGCCGTGACTAACGGCTTAACCTGCCTTCCGAAGCACGGAGGAGCTCGAGATAATAAGTCTTTGGTTACCCATCCAATTACTGACCATTGCGAAAGTTGCTTACTTCCACCATCGAGCTCCTCGATGTGCTTACAGTGAAAAAAATTGGTAGTCTATCCATTTGTACATTATAACCTCATGAGCGTTCAAAGCGGTAGATACAATTCCATTAACGAGATCAGTATGAAGAGTCTTTTATACGAACCCTTAGCACAAACCAATATCAATTTGGAATAATTGAATTCAATCTCGATACGCGTCAAATGTCAAGAAGTTTTGTATGGGAATAGCACCACAATGATCTAATGAGAATTAAGAATCTTCTATACAAAACTTTTTCGAGATCAAATTCAACTAGGTATTCGAATTCGATGTTGGTTTGGGCTAAGGGTACTGAAAAGAATATCCTCGTCGTACCTGCAACTAAACAAATGTGAAAGTGATAGCAAAATAGAATATGGCATAAGAAATTATGCCAAATAAACGGACATCATGGCTTATAGAGTGTGGCAAGCAGCGAGTAAGGGATCCACAACGTAGCTACCTATATTGGCATTTATACGTTAGGACGCCACTCAGTAGGCAGCCTCCCCCCATGAGGTGGGCCAATGATATAGTAAAGGTCGCGGGAACCCGATGAATATCAGTGGCGCCAGATCGATCGGTGCGGAATACCTTGGGTGAAGTCGGAGCTCAGCAGTTAAGAGAGGGCATAGCGGATTTTTCGCCCTAATTAGAGCTCCTATCTGGGGAAGTAACCAGTAGTCCACCTTACAGAAGACCACAGAAAAATAACACTATCTTTTGGTGGGTTTGTATTTGTGTCGGTGGGTAAGGTTCCAGGATTCCACGGGATAGGAGATTTTATTAGGTTAAGCAACGGTACCATCAGCCGGGCGTCACGTTTGTTGCACTTTGAGTGGAAAGTTCTATATTTGGAAAGTAAAATAAAATAAATATATGTAACCAAACCTTACCTTATTACTCATTCATTACATAGGAAGGGAGGTACATGACCTATTTTTGGTAATTCTGTTTTAAGTTTAGTATCGGAGTAACTTTCTTTACGGTGTCAATTTGCTTTACCCACTTAAGCGAACGTCTTAAATCCACTCGCGTGACACGAACTAGTTTGAAACGTAGGTAAACTTAGTTACGTATGCTTTACTTAATAATTCTAAATTGGGGCTTGTTAATACACCATTCAACTACCTGCTTACTTAGGTTGGTTGTATTTTCTGCTCAGTTTAAATTGTGATAACGTTTCACTAGCAGGACGTGTGATTGGATTAGAATATTTTATACAATTTATAATTAATGGACTGAAAGAACAACAACCAATGTTGGCCGTCGATGACCGTTACAAAGGACAATGTTAAAATTGGCCTAAGAACCAACACCAATTTGGCAGTTATGATAATTCTTAGTATATTTTTTGCGATAATTATCAGTATTTAGATTGTCACGGACACTTCCAGTTAAGTAAGCTAAATTAAAAAGTTAAAAAATAATCTGAGATAATAAATACCATTTTATGTGTATAATCTATGACAGCGCTGCAAACAAAACACTCTTTCTTCCTAATGCCGGCACTTCACTTGGCTATTTGTATTTGCTATTTGAAAACATGAAATCAGTCTCTCCTTATCATTTCTTATTAAGCATGACAAGGACAAACTGTTGTCAAGTAAAAGGCCGGCATAAAACTCGATAATCTGTGTTTGTGGTGCAGGCAGTTTGCATTCGTAGTAATCTGTGGCATTCGTGCATTCTCGTTTCGGATTACCTGTTGTGTGTGTTTATTTGCGATTGTTTTTCCTTTAATATATCTATTTCGGCTATCTAATATGCCATCGATGTTATGAAAGAGCATAGCTTATTACCAAGTGCTAGTGAACCTGTGCCACAACATCCTGAGAGGATCATACTGCCAAATTATTCAAGAGCACCTGATACACATTGACGCTGCATATTTACACAATATACAAATACATGTGATATACAAATAAATACAATATGATAAAATTATGTGAAAAATAGTCAATAAATAAGAAGCAAAACTACAGTTTTTATTTTATTCATGCTTCCTAACAAGTTTTTCCTTATAGTTATTCTTTAAAATCGCACCGAATATAATGAATTTGAGTGTGAACGAAAAATGAAGACTTATATAAAATTTGTTAAATACATGTATTGTACCTTGGTGTAAATGAGGGGTTAGGATCTCGCCGTCGCCATACCCGGTGACGCTGCTGCGACCAACAGCATACAGACTCCAAAAAAATCTTATTCTACCATCTCCATGTGTTAGAGTTTATATATACGACCAGTAATACTAGCAATAGCACTTTTATAAGAATATAGTTATATATATATATATATACATATCAGCTACTTTCTAGATATCAGGGTTCTGACGCCGTGAAGTCCCTCAACGGGGATCTCGCGGTTCTGCACTTAAGAGCGTAGAGTAGGGTTTTTTTTAGCGGATAGTACACCGTAAGCGCTCGTACCCGCGCGGACTGCTTAACGGCTTCTCTGTTTCGCACCCGTGAGACTTGCGAGAGGCTAGGTGTGAGATCCGTTCGTTGGTGTGCCCCTTAAGGGCGCCAACGTATGTAAATAGGGGTTTAGCCTGCGTCGCCATCAGCGTTCCAATTCGCTCCCAGTTTATCACAAGAAACGGTTAGTAAAGTTAATAGGCACACGAAAGTTCATAGTTCCACACAAGAACTTCTCGATTCCCATAGGAAAAGCGTCTGTCGGCTGAGAAATTCGCTTCTAACAAGTCAGATAACTAAGTTATCATTATGTGACAAGGTTTTAATATTATTGTCCCGGAGTTCACCTTCAAGAGTTCTGCTAAAATCATATTCAGAACACGCGTTCGATGCGTTGCTTATAAAGTAACTGAAAGTGTCATGAAAGACTTTTTGCGCGATTCCTATACAATAAGATATTTGGGTACTCTACACTCTCCGTCTACTGTTCACAAATGCGGCCTGTCGTACACGAAAAACACAGGGCTGGCGTTCCAAACCTACGATCCAGGTGCAACAATTGTGAAATTTGACAAAAGTTTCATAAATTCATACATTTTATGTCAAAATTTAAACATCTGAGTAAAAAGTTGCACTTGAATTGTAGGTTTGGAACGCAGCCCCGGCTATAGAGTTGTCAAAAAATGGCCGATGAAGCAATACCTTGCCCCTCGACCCGCGCGGGGGTGGTTTGTGTACGTGTTTTCCATCGGGCTCGGAAAGCAAAAACTTTTTGATTTTATTTTTTATTTTTATTTATTTAGGATAACTAACAATTGCGCAATTTTGTACGTTATGTAGTAACACTATTAAATACACCGTTATCCACTAAAAATATATCACAACACAGAGATGATATTTTTATAAAACATGATAAGTTTGCAATATCTATTCTACTTGCAAATCGATGGTATAACTAAAAAAAGTTACAAAACACAATATTTAAATATTTGGTAAACAATCAGTAATGGCCTTTTTATATTGAATAAAAGACATTTTAAAGAAGTACAAATCAAAATCAGATAGGTTGTCATTAAAAAAGTTCATTAATCGATGTAGGGGAGCGCGTTCACCAGCACTCGTTCTGCACTGTTTGGGGAAAAATAGTTGAAGCAAACAAATATGTGTTGAGAAACAAAGTTTTGTGTTGGGTTTTATTGAATGTTGATATGTTTTTGTTGATTGTGTAGAGCAAAACACGCACTGGAGGCCCGGCTTAATATCAACAATATAATTACAAAGCTTCTTCTACTTTTTTCAAAGTTGATGTTTTTGCAGATACAGTGAATCATTTATTAGAAACTGCTTTACTGTTACTTGTCAAAATCATGATATTATGTGGTCTATGGATTGGATATTATAATATGTAACTTGCAACTATTTTTGCTTAGATTACTTTAATTAGTTTTGTTTGTTTTTAATCCTTAGACCAAACGTGTTGGCATTATTACCTGTAACTTTGTTATGTTTATAAATAAAATAAATAAACAAAAACTCGTGCAGAGAAATCAATTATTTTACGCAAACAAAGTCATAGGTCAACAGTATACTAATTAGAAAAACAATCCACGTGGCAGTTTTTCTAGTAAAATTTTCTGTAGATCTAAACATCTAGCAGTTAAATATATTTTCCTTTTGCAACTGCCGTATCCAGTTTACCTTAAACATTATTTATATCTACATCAGTTCGTAAGGAATGGTTTTGTTTGCTCTGCTTGCTACCAACCGCTCCTTTCTGTATTTACACGAAATATTCTCCCCAGTACCTATTTGTGTTCACGTAATGTTCAGCTCTCTGTATTTGCCAAATATGCCAATTACAAGTTTTGTTAGGGGCCCACTTTGTTTTGTATTTCATTTGGCACTTTTGCATATTTTATGTGACTTTTCAATATGGAAAATATCGGTGTATTATTTAGCCTAAAAAGTTACATGTGAAGTAGGGCACAGTTAGTGAAGTCCTATTTCAGGGAATTTCCCAATGAGAATATTCCCGTAAACTTTAGATTGACTAAATTAATGGTAATTTTATTTATTCCCAATGGCACAGAAGAGTAAGTTTTTTAGCTTCCTAGGGCTCCCAGATACACTTTGGAGTACTAGAAATCTAGAAATCTTACTGACCGACTAAAACATACCACTAATAGTATAGTTATCATTTAGTTTTTAATAAAGTAGAGATTAATATCCAGAAAGTCACTTTAATTACAGTAGCAAATGCATTGTCCTACCTTTGTTACAAATAATAAACATTTTTTTTATTTTAAAAGTAACATACTATTATGTTAAAAATAAGTATCAAAAAAGCTTATGACCCGCCTGATAATAAGCGGGCACCTAAGCCTATAGACGCTTGCCATACATAAAATAACACTGACCCCATCCCCTACCCCATGGAGACATATTAACACTTTGCAAAAAATGAAATACCTAATAAAAACGCCACTAAATTTTGTTCATAACCAACAAACATTCAAATGAAGCGCGTACTGGAATAACCATCCAGCTCCTTGTGCATTATTCTATTTTTAAGATAAAACAGTGTCGGTTGGAGCCGAAAACACGTTATTTTGTGCGAACCATTAACAGTAGAATCGGGACACGTTAACGCGCCGCTGAAATAATGCCTTTGCTCCCACCGTCTTCTTTCGCCGTTTAATATTGCACTGAAGCTATATTTTGGAATCAATCGAGACGTATCGAGCAGTCGATTTCTACTGTTTTACATCCTGGCAAACTTCTTCAGCATCGACCATAGAAAGGGAAGCCTATGCAGTAGCTATTTTACATACAAAAACGTATATTTGTCTTTGTTTTTGTTCAAGAAGTTTGCCGCCAGCTAGCCACCACCTATACCTAACTAAAAATACTCACAGAAATACCACTGTTAACGATTATTTGTGAACATTGTGTTATTTAGTAAAATTTTAAAAATACGAAAGAAAATTCGGAAATCCTATCTTTTAATCTTCAATGTCATTATGTATATAAATTCAACTATCTAATTTATCAAATACGATACCTTGCTTTTTTATTTTGGTTCAAAGCTTTTTCTTTCAATTAACGCTCACTGGAATCAAATAATATTTTTATTACTACTATCATTATATACCAAAATAGTGTTTAATTCAAATATAATTTTAAAATACAAGAAAGCTACTCAGCAAACAGAAATGTCGAGTGTGATCAAGTCGTGTACGATAAATAAAATTCTTCCAACGAGCGATTCATAAATTGCTGCCTTGAATATTAGTTACGACTCAGTTTACTGCTTATTTAAATGACAATTTTCAACGTGAAGTGGGATTGTTTCAGAACTTTATTCATGTTCCCTCTTTTTGAGAACTAGCTACATATTGAGTTGAGCACCTTTACCCCTCGTTTACACCAAGAAACAAGTCATAAACTAGTTTTAAACAAAACTAGTAGAATACTTGTATTATTTAAAACTTTCTTTCCTTTATATTCAATATTTACTTCACATATTTTGTTTATGCAACAAGTTTGATGCAAGTATTGTATGCTACATGTTTTATAGTATACAAGTGTGAACAAAAAATAAAGACACTGTATTAAATTTGTTAAATACATGTTTATACCTTGGTGTAAACGTGGGGTTAGACTACATCTTATAATCTATTCTTATAAATGTAAAAGTGTTTATCCATCCGTCTGTTACTTGTTCAGGCTTTAACTACTTAATCAATTAAGATAAAATTAGGCATAGCGATATTTTGAGTTTCGGGAAAGGAAATAGGTAGGTATAAGAACTACCTTGCCCCGAAAAACTACTTTATTGAAAAGACATAGGTATAGGCCACATTAACGAAGTCAAATCGAGAACAGGTAAGTATCTGATAGGCACGCTTTCGCATTTTTAATATAAATTAAGTATTCAATGTCTAAGTATGTCTAAGAGACTCACCGAGGTGACTGGTGACCAAAAGGCTGGCAGCTACCTTGGTAAACGGATTAGCCTTGCTATCCAGCGTGAAAATACTGCCAACCTATTGGGCACCAGCATTCATGACAGCGGCGCTTGGGGTGATATATTTATTTTGTAAATTGTATATTATTTAAGTACTTAGTTATTACTGGTTTTTAAGTTTTTGGAAATTAAGTAGTTTCAATCTTTTGTAATTTTAAATATTTCTATGTAAATATAATTAAATCAAATCCGAGTATACGATTCTACTGCTAGATTTTCACCTAAGCTTTGTTGTTGTTAGATTGTTGACAACAACAAAAATATACGGTAAATCATGCTTAAACCGTTTACATGCTCGACAGATTCTCTCATTGTTTCATGAAATTTATTTTGCTTAGTGTTACTGTAGGAGCAAAGTCTTTAATTTATTGCTGCACTTATTTATGGGCGTGTTATGTTTTAGCTAACTTATATACAGCTATGTAGCTGTGTTAACTGGATTTATATGGCTGTTAAGAAGACTGAATTGCATGTAATCGTCTACGAAGTTGAATAGCAGAAAAAAATATAAACACTATTATTTTCAGACATTTATTCCGAACAAGCTGAAGATGAGGAGCTCGATGGACAGGTGGTTAGCGCGTTTGGCTGCGATCGTTGCAGTTAAGCAACTTTCGCACTGGTAGTCCATTGGATAGGTGACTAAAAATCTTCTATTTCAAGTTCCTCCGTGCTTCGGAAGGCACGTTAAGCTGTTGGTCCCGACTGCATCTGCAGTCGTTAGCACCCGCCAATCCACACTGGATCCGCGTTGTGGGTCATGGCCCAATTTCGCTATTCCATCCATAGGGAAGGCCTGTGCCCCAGCAATGGGGACATTAATAGGCTGATGATGAAGCACCGGATAAAAGGTTGAAACTAAAGACAAACTATTTTTACACGACTGCCCAAAAAAAGGAGTGTTATGTTCTCTCTCCGAGGTGCAGCGACGTCTACCACAACCATACCTCCAGACATGGCCACCGGTCTCCAGGAACCACTGGTATACTCTTCAAACCACCAAGCCAAGCGATATCACACTGCCACATCCCTGATTGCAGTAGTGCAATCACTTGAGCGGCTTCATCAGCGGTGGTATTCATCTTCAAGGTGCTTTTTTTGTGAAAGATTCTCGTGTTTACCTCTTCAACGGTTGGATAGCGAATAACCCAAATTGAACCTGTATCAACCCTTTTGTACCCACTAAAGGTAGCGCAACTAATGACCTTTTTGGGGAGCAAAAGTGTCATTTTTTAAAGTCACATTTGTGGTATCAAGCTTTTTTTTTGTAATGAAATGAAATAAGGGTTTTTTAAGTTTATTTAATGGACTTTCAAATGACACCAATATTGGTGAGGGTACATGCGCGTGTTAAGGGTAAGTAACGGTTGAAAGTTATTTTCGCGGAGGTGCGATTTTTTTGACGCCGAGTGTATATGTATATTGTCGCGTGTGACGCTCCTGACGTTCGTAGCGTTTCAACCTTCGCCGAGTTACCCTCCAACTGACATGCTCGTCGGGAAGAGCTGCGCTCGCATCCCACTCACACACATACACATATATAGTCGTGTGGCGCTCGTGACGCATTTCCGTTTCATATTTTCTACAGGATTTTTCCATTTACACCCCGTCCAAAAAGAATTTTCACTTCAAAAATGTTAGTAACAGTAACAGGTTTTTTTATGTTAAAAGGGTGGCAAATCAGCATATGGCGGCCACCATACCTGGCCCCATCTTCTACCTCGTGGAGGGGTCATATAGAATTGTCATGTATCACCATCACAATATGTTCAATCTAAGACCAGAACAGAACAACGCAGTCACCTATAACGGCGCGTTTACGATGCCCATAAAACTGGCTAATATATCGGAGAGCATAAAGGTGCATTCACACAGATCGAAGAAAGCGTACTTTATTACGATTGTGTGGGAGCCCTATATTTGAAACTTAAAGGCAGAGTGGTTACATACAACATAAGTTACGCTGCGTATTCTCTAGTTCGCCATTGTGATCAATTTCTGGTTTATGGTTTCTGTGTTTTGTACACTATAACAATTATGAACCATCACTTAGTTATGAAATACAAATAATATTATCCATGTGTCTCCTACTATATAATATTACAAATGTGACAGTTTGTATATTTGTAACTCAATCACGTAAAAACTACTGAACGGATTTAGACTACATTTGGAACACATATGGTTTATGACCTGGATTGAGACAAATGACTTTTTATCCCGCAAAAAGGTCAGGTTCCCGTGGAATTCTCAAATAACTAAAGTTATCGCGGACGAAGTCACGGGCGGCCGCTAGTTTTAAATAAAATATTGCTATGAGGATGCTTATTCGAAAGTAATTACTGTTTTTACGTTCCGTGTGAACTTGACCTTAGCAAATACCTGTGTTTATCGAAAGAAATATGCTTAGAAGCGGCCGCCGACGCAATTATCGTAAAACATAGGACTCTTTATGGCCACCTTATTTCTACTACTTAATCAAGATTATAAATGAAAAAAAAAGCATTTTAAGCAAATAAATATAGACGTTTGATAAAATAATTTTTATCTCTTAACTTTTATACTTACTATCTTTGTTAATTATTTTAAAACAAATTCTGTTAGTTTCTATTTAAATAGACTTCTACCAATTTAATTTCGCTTCGTCGCTTGCGTCAAAATCGAAACGGAACACCTACTATTCCTTCGGGTGAACCAAAGCCAAACTGCGTTTGAAGAATATAATTACTTGATACAATTTACACCGAAGGAGATGCAGCTAATGGTGGTTGATTGACCATTCTTCCACCAAGTATACACAGTGGTAGTCATTATGAACATATGCAAGATGCAATGGTATAGTGTTCGTGGTTACGGTGGGTGGGCCAGATCTACTAATATCATCGCGGCTTATTATTCTAAGATGGAATAGGTAAAACCCTGAAATCATTTTGAATATCATTGAATTTGGCCACTGTACATGAGAAATCTGTCATTGGGATAGCAGTAGCTTCTTCTGAAAAAATTCGTAGATAGACAGATTAAGGTATTTCGGCGGCGGAATTAATCAACCCCCACGACAACGGCTAACTAGAGCCGAGGTCCGAGTCTCACTAGACGAATCTAGCTGAGTCGACCCCCTCAGGTTCGAGTGGTCTAGAAGCGCCAGACGGAGAGGAGACTCCACCCGTGGGGAGATGCCATCCGCCTGGACTACCTCTAGAGGAACTCGCTAATTGTCGGCTTGAGGTCCCCTTAGGATCTCGCCGTCCCCAAACCCGGTGACGCTGTAAAGGTCATCTGCGACCAACAGCATACACACTCAAAAAAAAAAACAATCAATATAAGCAATATTAAATTCAATACTTTGTACTTTTTTAAATTAAAAAGGTGGCAAACAAGCGTATGACCAATCTGATGGTAAGCGGCCACCATAGCCAATAGACGCTTGCGATCAGAACTCATTCGCGCCTACCCTGACGCCATCCCCGACCCCGTGAAGCCCTTTTTTTCTTTAAGAGGCACACCGCCGAACGGACCTCACACCTGGCTCCCGCAAGCCTTACGAGCCCCAGCAGTGGTTGCTCACTGAGGACCACGTAACCCTTACGGGCGCTTTACGGCATAATATCCGCTATAAAACCCTGCTTATACCCACTAAGCTGCTTAGCGCGAAGCCGCGGGATCCCCGTTTAGGGATTCATCCGCGTCTCCGCACCTAGCAGCCTCCCAGCCTTGCCGGGGCTCCGCGGCAGGGGTCTCCCGGGGTATCGCGTGAACCCCGCAGACGTGCGCAGGATGGCCCGCGCGTGGGGCCTGAGAACGTGACCTAGTGCCCACTGTACCGCCCCCCGTCCGGTGCGGAGGGCTACTAGGGCGGGCCCATGTAGCTACCTCCGCCGCCCTCCTCTTTGCAGGACTGAACTACAGGGGGGGCTACCGTCACGGGGTCCGTCGGTGGCGACCCCGTGGAGCCCTGGAACCTCACTCACCGACAGAAACACTACACCACCAAAAGCTAGTGTTATTTTACTGTGGTCTTCTGTAAGGTGGAGATTGCTTCCTCAGACAAACGCTCCAATGAGAGCTGGAAATCCGCACTCCCTTCCTCTCTTAAATGTGTGTGGTGTCTTCACTTGGTTTACTCAATCATAATTTTTAACGTTGTACCTATCGTACGGAACCTTCGTGTAAGAGTCCCACTTACGCTTCGTCGATTTTTATAATCCTCGTGCCGCGAGAGCTTTTAATTAATATTTCAGATCTTTTTAAATAAAACGCCGGTCTCCTTTGTGTCTCATAGCTGGCCCGTTCAGAACTAATAAAACTTTGTAAACGCTTAAAGTACTTATTTTGTTGGCGACAAGACATTATAGAGAGTCGGACGCCATGCTTTCCAAGTTCGATGCTATATAAAATAACCAGGATTATGATACAGCTCCTATCACTTATTCTTAATCTTTCCTAAATCTTATATACAACTAGCTTTTGTCCGCGGCTCCGCTGGCGTCAGATTTGATTTTGAGTGAATGCGAATGAAAGTCAAGCAGTAAATTAAAAAACTCCACAGAATTGCTAATTTAGTTAAACCATTAACCTCGGGATCTTGGTGCTGCATACATATTTTGGACCGCAATCCGTTCAGTGGTTTGAGCTGTGCGTTGATAGATCAGTCAGTAATGGTTGCCTTTTTTATATACATTTATATGTCGTGAATTGTTGAACGGAACGTCAAGCCGGAACCGACTTGAGTGTTCGGCGAATGAGTTGGCAACACTAGTTACTAATCAACGTCATCTGACGTTTGATATATGTCACTGTGAATGTATAAAAACGTCAAAATGTCAGTCTTCGGGTCATTAGTGATCTAGACGTCGAGCACTGCGGTCGTGTTCAAACCCTTTAACAACTTCACCACGTTCCGATTTAATCCGTTTGTATCCAAGCAATCATAGCTCATTTTAAGCTAATTATTTATTAGATTATATTTATGAAACTTACACAGTGCAAACCGTGCACTATTTAGAGGATTTGTAATAGACGACGACCCCACGAAACCACGAAACGAACGAGGACGTGCCCCTTCTACATATATAAAAAATATGTCCCAGAAAACGCAAAACAAATATTCAGTCGATGGAAATTTGGAAAAAAGCGCTGCGATTGTCCTGAAGAACCCTGAAGGAAAACAGGAAGAGTACGTTCTTGATTGGTCCTGATTGAATTTTCTCGTCTTAACTTTTTCCTCGATAAATATTCATTCGTACCTTTTAAGCCTCCACTAATCGTGAACTGGGGGGTGTTAGGGAGAGAGGGGGGGCATATGGTGGTTTTACTGCTGTCATAAAAGTAGATAATATACTTAGTTGGAGTGCCCGTACGCGTGATCGAAATACGCGATATGTGTCATAGACAAGCAAATAAGCAGTAGGTTATGTTTGTACTCGTCTAATCCAGAAAGAGGGTAATGTTTTTCCTAGACATATGCGTGTTTCTATCCACATGTGTTCGTTCCATTGTGACCTCCTCAACAGAATGACTGATTTTGGAGAATAAGGTATTTAAATTAGTTAAAATCAAGATGGCGGAGGTAAGCGCTGTTAAGTTTCAAGTGTCCTTATTTTTTTAGTACTGAATATGACTTACCACGCTCTGTTCTGATCACGTACACCTAGAACGGATTGGTGGGTTCTGTCGACAGATAAGCAGGCCATTCTAAATACAGCGTAATTCAATAAAATAATATTTGGCCACCTGTAACGTAAAGCTCCGATTTCCCAGGCCAGTAGTGCCATCATATAGCGGCCGCAATACAGCGGTGAAAGACGTCACTTTAACATTATCTGTGTAAACAAAATGGCACGATTTTCTAAAGAGCGGTAATTCTTCTTTCTGTCTTTTTGTCTCCGTATTGAGCATCTTTAAGCTCCCTCTTTAGTGTTCCATATTTATCTTTATATATCATATTATCTGCGAATCTCCTCGTTTACCATGTAAGTTGACTTACTGTCCTAAATTATCCTATTCCCTAAGTATTTATTTCGTACACGTATACCATGTAATGAAATCGAAATTCTTACATATTGAATGAGCCCTTTAACGGTTCACTGCTGAAAGACCTAAAAGCTCGTCTTGTTCATTTGGGATTTACAACGAGATAGGTAATCTACAGCTTCATTTTGTTTTTTGATGAGATTCTTTTTTGTAAATGGCAGTTGAGTCGTTACGGTAAAATTGTAGCTGCAGAAGCTAAGCATGTTTAGCAACGTTTGGTTATGAAACTGGTAACCCAAAACTAACAATCTAAAGATCTGTGCTTTTCAAACTATGCTAAGACATTGTTTGTGACTTTCTGTGTTTTGGAAAGCATATTAAGACTAGGTAATGCATCTTTAACAACGGTAAGTCGTTTTTGATCAAAGTGAAAATAACGGAAAATATATATACGGAACGAATGTTGCGCTACTTTTCCATAATAATTTATTCCCTTTAAATTTTCATGTCAAACTTGAAGCTTTGATGGTGCAAAGCAAACTTCACACCGCTTTTCTTCGCAAAGTAGATATTATGCAAAAGCAAGCCTTATGTTATGCATAGGTTATAGAGAAGAGACACAATTTAAATTCTACAAATAGAAATTGTGTTGTAGCTATATTGTACTACATGCAGTTTGTTTAGAACTCTTGGTGCAGTGGGTATCGCATTGTGGGATAGTGGAAGTTAAGCAACTTTCGAATTGGCAGGTTATAGGATGGGTGATCAAAAAAGCGAGAGAGCGATGCTTCGTATCTCCCTGCGTGATGGAAATAATAAATGAGGAAATCCGCAGGAGAACTAAAGTAAACGAAATCGCTCGAAGGATTGCTCAGCTGAAATGGCAGTGGGGACACAGCGAGGAGCACCGATCGCCGTTGGGGCGGAAAGGTTCTCGAATGGCGAACACGCACCGGACGATGCGCGGTGATAGCCAATAGATGCGCGTAGCACAGGACCGATCGATGTGGAGATCCTTGTGGGAGGCCTATGCTCAGCAGTGTGCTTCGTACAGCTGAGATGATTATGATGATGACGAAAAAAAATATCTCGAGCACCTGCGTAGTGCGGAAGGTACGTTAAGCAGTTACTATCGGCTGCATCTGTATCACCGAACAATCCACACTGCGCTCTCTAGTAGTGGATCATAATGGAATAAGGAGTGCGTTCCTTATTCCACCCATGAGGAAATCGTCTACCCAAAAACGAGCTACATGAAAACCGCTTTACGAAAACTCGGAGTCTTGAAGAAGGTGCAGCGATAGTTGACGCTTGAACAACTGTACTTGTTGTTTACACAAGACGCAAGTGCAGTCCTGCGTGGAATATTGCCCGCATTTCTAGGATGGGAAATCTGGAAAATAATATAGGTATTAAATATCCCTCTTGTTCCCTCCTGGATAGATTAAACGGAATAATGCGCTTATCAATTAAACTAATATACACTTAAGTAATAAATATTACAGACATTAAAAAATAAATAGTAGGAATATACCTTTAATATTCAATGTTAAATATATAGGCATCTAATGATGTCGTAAATACATTATCCAAACTAAAGTGGAAGTAATTTCAAATTGACAAAGTGAAACAACTAAAATAGTATGTAAAAACAACACTTAACTAAATAGCACTTGTTTTTTATTACTTTAATAACGTATGTGAAGAAAAAATTAACTCAATATACAAAGGACAATGGGCAAAACACACCCAGCTCTGCCAACAATGTAATTAGTATGAATCGATAGATCTATGAAAAACTAGTATTTTTTATTATGACACCGTAAAAAAATATCCCGGTAGTCAAAAGATATGATACCGTAAAAAATATCCTGGTAGTTAAAAGATACGGCACATGGGCATATTTAAGTAGCTAAATAAATTAATTTTATAGAACCTTCATTTTATATTATTAGTAACCATAATAATATGCCATATCGTACTATACAACTAGATATACGACAAAGCCTGCCGACCATCCTGCGCTCGCACTTACCGACGCACCACAAAGCGGTTTACGGGGGTTGAAGGACTTGCAGTTGCAAGTAGTCGACTCGTCTTACTTCGTTGTGATTGTGGGCTCCCTGTCACTTGACTGATTTTTATCTAACACGCTTTGGATATTGGAACACGATTATTGGTTTTGTCAATTAGTATGGATGAACTGGAATCATGTTTTTTCCGAAGCGTGGACAAGTTTGTATGATTTGTGGTCGCTCCGTTTTACATAGAAGACAATTTACTATAACGAACAGACTGTTTGTAAAAACCCTAACCCATGCGAGGAGTTTTGGATTTACTTTAGCACGGCAGAATAACATAAGGGCACCCTTGCACCTTGTGAAGTATTCCCATAATACCTGAGCCCTCTATGTATGGTCGATCTAACTAAATTAATTCCCTTTTTTCATTAATGTTCGCTCGTTATAGTACTTGTACCTATTTAACTTAAAATAACTAAAGACCCCCGGGATGGAATTTGATGCGCGTTGGCACAGATGATCGTGACTATAATACCTTTGAAACAAATGTAGTTTAAGCCGTGGCGGACGTGGGTGCAGCGTCCATACATTTTTGTCCAATGTCCTTTTTTCATATATAATTAACTAATTTTAAACACCCAACTGGAAAATGACGCTGCGTGCTTTTTAAAATTTTCACTAAACCCTACAGCGTATGCGCGTAACAAGCATGGAAATGTCTGTAATTAATTTGTGACAAGGACAGACTCTATATTGAACACTTAAAATTTAAAAAAGAGTTTTTGAGTAAAATACTCAAGGACTTACTATACTTATTTTTCAAACTAGTCAACTTAACTCTTAGGTATTTTATACAACTAGATATAGGTATATGTATTCATTGGTAATCACCATGTGTGACTGTTTCTTCGTTAATAAAAAAAAATGCTCTCTGCCAAGTCACGGAAAACAACGATTAGAGGTGATCTACTTCTTTAAGAAAGAAATCCTAAATGCCTGTTGAGAGGAAATAGACGTAAGCTCGCGTGGTGAACCAAGTTTCTAGAGCTCAGTTTTATAAGGGTTCCGTTCCTCAGAAGGAAAAAACGGAACGCTTATAGGATCACTTTGTTGTCAGGACCGTTTTTCTCAGGAACGCGTGGAGGTATCAAACTGAAATTCATATCTAATAAAAAGGTGTACTGTCCCTTAAAGCTGTGAAAAAATAAAACTTATAAGCCAAAGCAAACGAAAGATACAGCCGCTTATGCCGCTTTCCGCAAATTTTCAAAACTCACAGGGGTACTTCCCGTGAACTTAGAATCTTGTAATTTGGTACGAAGTAACGTCTTATAGTACAGATTAAGGAAAAATTGCGAAAACCGTAAATATTTAGTTACATCTTAATTTTTTTTTAATTCTATTTGTACGGAACCCTCGGTGCGCGAGTCCGACTCGCACTAGGCCGGTTTTTATTTGGATGAGTTTTACGTAGTGAAATCTTAAGATTACATACAGGTACAAGAAGTTTTGTGAGCTAGTTAAGTAATATTACGAATCGTTTGTATGGGAGTATAGAAAAGTGTTGTTTTTGGACATTTTCAGGCATTTTTTTTCTATTTTTCTCTGCGTAAGAACTATCGTACTTCAAGGAATATTCTAAAAAAAGAATTATCGACATCGGTTCAGCTGTTTTCGAGATTTGCGCTTAACAACACATTCAGCGATTCATTTTTATATTATAGATTAGTGGCCCGCCCTTGGTTCGCTTCGGTGTAGAGCTGTAGTGTAGACTAAAATGTCTCTTCATATAATTATAAAAAAACTGTAAATGGTATATTTGCCTTTTCTAAAGTTCTGTTGACATCACGTCACTCAATTGTTTTGCCTTCCCGGAACCTCTCCATTAACATTTGAAATTTATGGTATGGTATTAAAGTTCAAATTGACTTTTAAGTATTATTACGAATCTTTTGTAGGGTAACGGCACCAGTGGTCAGCCAGGAACCAATGGTCAGCCCTTTGCGTCGTTTATTAGTCATAAATATCACAACAATTAGAATAAACGAAGCACGTGTACTTAAATAGAAACTTTGATTCCTCATTGATTAATATGTCACACGATAGATGCGGCAGGGAAAGGAGAAGGAGAAATATACTCGTTCATACAGGTGACGGACGGCGGTTGAAAAGCGCAGTATTGTCATGTCCGCCATATTTTTTACTTCGCGTGGTGTGCTCTTTAAAGGTAAGAAAAAACATGTTTAATTATGAAATGTGATAGTCTTTTATGCAATTTGGCTTTATGTATTACTTCATGTATTGAATTATATTAAATTTGATTAAAAATATCGCTGATTTACGTTAATATTGTGGGGGCTGACCATTGGGTACTACTTTTTTATAAAATATCCAATGGTCGGCCTCCCGGGGCTGATCACTGGGTTCTTGAATTATTTTTAAAATCCAGTATTCAGCCCCGATCTAGCAAACGAAGACACTGTTAACCACCCATAGACTTTAATACGTTGCGACAAGGTTTATGTTTGTTTGTAAATGTACAGTTAACAGTGTCTTCGATTGTACCCATTTAGGTAGCATTTTTAAGGACGTCGGTAGACTACATTTTAGTTCTACCTGAAATAGTTATAAAATATATTTAGGTAGTTTGTATTTCAGTAATTGAGAAGGTACCTATGTAAATAATTTTGTATATTTTTCAGCCAAAAATTCCGCCAAGATAAACATATCTTCCAGAGAAACTCTCTTTCAATATGGAAGCCACAGTTCGGGTGATCGATAAATATGAGTATAAGATATATATGTTTGTTGATATATAAGAGAGTTGAGATATATAAAAATAGGAAGATTAGAACTGTAATTATTTGATTGTAAGAATAGTTTTTACAAAGTAGTTACTATTAGTAGATTTGCTAGTGACCTATTTCTCTTTCGTGTTATGTGTATTAAACCTGAGAGGAATATTGACATAATATATAAAAATGCATACATACTAACGTCGTTGATTTTCGTATAAATAAATATTGATGTTTTTATGATTGAGTTCCAAAAAATAAGAACACAAATAAGTACTGTGACTGTTTGCTTGCAATAATATTTCGGTCAGGATTTTTTTTGTTTTGATAATTTAGCTATAAATAATAAGAGAGAACTAAATAATATCATTGATTTTGATATAAATAATGCTCATTTTGATCTCATGCTTATTAATAGTTATAAGGGCTGAATACTGGGTTCATCGAGGCTGATTATTGGATTTTAGAGGCTGACCACTGGCAAAAGGTGCCATTTTTTGTTTGAATTTAAATATATATTTTATAAAGGGAAAGATAGTTTTCAACTTATGTTGTTTAAAAACTATAATAAACAATTAATCCAATCATGTACTACGTTTCATTATCCGACGAATCCTGTAAAAATGCCAGCTTTCCAAACTTCAAAAAGTCGTTATGAGGCTGACCACTGGTGCCATTACCCTATAGGAGTATAGAAAAGTGTTGTTTTTCGATATTACTTGGCATTTTTTTTAAATTTTCTCCACGTAAGAACCATCCTCGTACTTTAAGGAATATTCTAAAAAAAGAATTATCGAAATCGGTTCAGTAAAACGTTCAGCGATTCATTTTTATTTTATAGATTTCTATTAATAGTTTCAAGTCCATTTTGCTTTACTGCAATGTAAATATATATATTTTTAATACCCATTGACAGTTTTCCAATAACTTAAAAAGTTTCACTTCTGACGCTGTTAGTTTTTGACTGACCACGAATACGTTTTTCCGCTAAATATGCTTTTAGTCATAGATAAACGATCATTCATCTCTGCTTTTAGTATTTAATATTAAGAATGATTCCCAACATTTTGTCCATCCTAGCTACAACTGGTAATATTCAAAATGTAATGCCAGGCATTTTATACTGCTGGCCTTTGGTATCATCATCAGCCTATTAATGTCCCCACTACTGGGGCACAGGCCTTCCCTATGGATGGAATAGGGAGATTGGGCCATGACCCACACGCGGGCCCAGTGCGGATTGGTGGGTGCTGACGACTGCAGATGCAGCCGAGACCAACGGCATAACGTGCCTTCCGAAGCACGGAGGAGCTCAAGATAGTAAATTTTTGGTCACCCATCCAATGACCGACCACTGCGAAAGTTGCCTAACTTCAACGATCGCAGCCGAACGCGCTAAACACTTGCGCCATCGAGCTCCTCACCTTTGCTATAAGTTTAACAAGCTAAACTTTAAATTATACAGCAATGCATTTCGTGCAATGTTAGGGTTGCCATGGAGACGTAGCGCGACGAGCCTTGCCATTCAACGTGGCAATGTTGCCAGCCTATTGAGCACCATTCCTGACGGCAACGAACGGTAAATTAGACATTATTCATTATTAGGATAATGTAATTTGTATTTAAAGAACATTGGGCAAAATGTATGAACGCTGCACCCACGTCCGCCACGGTTTAAACTACATTTGTTTGAAAGGTATTATAGTCGTGATCATCTGTGCCAAAGTGCATTAAATTCGATCCCGGGGGTCTTTAGTTATTTTACGTTAAATAGGTACAAGTACTAAAACGAGCGAAAATTTATGAAACAAGGTAATTAATTTAGTCAGTTCAACCCTACATAGGGTGCTCAGGTATGCCTTCTACCTTATATTAATCTGCCGCGCTAGAGTAAATCCAAAAATCCCCGCATGGGTTGGGGTTTTTTCAAACAGTCTGTATATTATAGTAAATTGTCTCCTACGTGCAACGGAGCGACCACAAATCACACAAACTTGTCCACGCCCCTTAGAAAACATGATTCTAGTTCATCCACGGTAATTAACAAAACCGATAATTGTGTTCCAATGTCCAAAGCATGTTAGATATCAGTAACAAACTAAACTTTAAATTATACAACAATGCATTTCGTGCAATGTTAGGGTTGCCATGGAGACGTAGCGCGACGAGCCTTGCCATTCAACGTGGCAATGCTGCCAGCCTATTGGGCACCATTCCTGACGGCAACGCTTGGGGTGACATATTTTTCATTTTGTAAATTAGACATTATTCATTAGTAGGATAACGTAATTTGTATTTAAAGAACATTCGGCAAAAATGTAGGAACCCTGCACCCACGTCCGCAACGGCTTAAACTACATTTGTTTGAAAGGTATTATAGTCGTGATCATATGTGCCAAAGCGCATTAAATTCCATTCCGGGGGCCTTTAGTTATTTTACGTTAAATAGGTACAAATAATAAAACGAGCGAACATTTATGAAACAAGATAATTAATTTAGTCAGTTCAAGCCTACATAGGGTGCTCAGGTATGAATTCTACCTTATGTTGTTCTGCCGCGCTAGAGTAAATCCAAAAATTCCCGCATGGGTTGGGGTTTTTTTCAAACAGTCTGTATATTATAGTAAATTGTCTCCTACGTGAAACGGAGCGACCACAAATCACACAAACTTGAAAACAACGCCCCTTAGAAAACATGATTCTAGTTCATCCACGGTAATTAACAAAACCGATAATTGTGTTCCAATGTCCAAAGCATGTTTGATAAAAATCAGTCGAGTAACATGGGAGCGCACGTTGCAACTGCAAGTCCTTTAACCCCCGTAAACCGTTTTGAGGTGTCCTCATTTAGTGCACGGATGGTCGCCAGGCTTTGTCATATATCTGGTTGTATAGTACGATATGGCACATTATTATGGTTACTAATAAAATACAATGAAAGGCCCTATTAAATGAATTTATTTTGCTACTTAAATATGCCCTATAGCCCCATTGTCCTTTGTAAATAACATGTCTGTTAGAGTCTGTGCGGAAAGAGAATGGGATTTAGATTGGAGGGCGCTGTAGTGCTTTTCTACTGTATTTGTAAGGTTTTACCCCTTTTAGACATGATTAAATACAAAAAAAAAACGCAAGAAATCACAACAACAAACAAATCCGTATCAATACAAAACTTTGAGGTTTTACAGATTGCTGGGTTTGATTGCCAAATAAAAAAAATTGTGTGTGTCAGCTCCGACGCACGACTGGAGTTTACTCCTTAAGTTCGATAGTCTAACCAGACGCAAAAAGAGTTTATTTAACTTAAAATAGATTGATACTGTATGAAAGGGTAAATTAACAAATTAATGAAAATAATATATATTTATTCATTTCATATACATTTATTATAACTAAACGACGAAATATTTTACATTAAACTTTTTACAATAGTCAATTTCAGATGTGCACAAATATATTATTTTAAGTTATTGTACGTCTTAGTGTTTTTATTTGTTTTGTTACCTTAAGTCATGGTGGGCGATAACAGAGTCATGTTGTTAAGTTAAATATTTGTAAGGACAAATCTCAGTTTGTCCTTGGTGGGCGATTATGTATACGCCATTTGTGCATTTAAAATTTTAGTTCATATGTATCTAAATAGATGGCGTTGTAGTTCGTTGCATCACGCTTGTAAATATGTTTGAAGCTACATATAGGCAAAACGTCACCTAACTAATAAAGAAATCTATGGTCTAACAAAATACATTGTAGTTTCAATTTAATTCTTTTGCACCTAAGCTCTTGGATTTAAGAGTCATTTTGGCTCGAATAGGATGCGCACCAAAAACGTAACGAGGTCATTCATCGATAGATTTTACTCCTCAGTCCTCACATTTTTCTCATACCGGGCCCCTTATATATGCAAATCGATTCTTAAGGAGTAAACTCCAAAAATTTAATGTTAGTTCCGTTTTTCGCCACGCCCATTCTCTTCCCACACATACTCTATAGAATTATTATCCGTTTAAAGTACGTAGATCCCAAAATAAGATTTATTATGTATCGCTCGGCTATATTGCATAGAAATCAAGTGATGATTCCTAATATCTTTGGCTACCAGGATATTTTTTTAAGGTGTCATAATGATAAAGGCTAGTTTTTCATAGATCTTTCGATTCATACTAACTGCATTATTAGCGGAGCTGGGTGTTTTTTGCCCATTATGCTTTAAACATTAAGTAGTTTTTAGTTGCAGTTATTTTATTTTCTATATATTATAATACTGTAAAGCTATGGAAAACAATTCAAAATCTAGCAAGAAACAAGATCGAAGAAGAAGTTGGACCAAGTAAACTTATTGTGAACCAAGTTACGGTCACTGACGGAAACAAAATCTGTGAATGTTCCAATAATTATTTTTCTACTATTGGCTCAATGCTAGCAAGTAATATCTGGATTAGACATAAACAGAATGAAACTCAAACATTTGTACCAGACATATCTGAAACTACAGGCCTTGCGAATCTTTCACCGGCAACCACGGATGAAGTAATTAAAATAATCGATGAATTAGATCCTAATACGAGCGCTGGTATTGATGGAATTACCACAAAATCAATCAAATGTATAAAAAAATTAATAGCCAATCCACTCACTAACTGTATAAATGACTGCCTGGCCCGGGGAGTTTTCCCTGAAAGTCTAAAAATTGCAAAAGTAAAACCCATATTCAAAAGTGGACAGAAATCAGATCCAAGTAATTATCGTCCAATTTCAGTATTGCCAGTAATATCGAAAATTTATGAAAAAGTTATTTATTCACGCATAGAAAAATATATCACTGGTAAAGACATATTATATAAAAAGCAGTACGGTTTTCGGCCTAGGTCTAATACATTAGCTGCAACTGTAGACCTGGTGACCAAAATTAGAAATAAAATTGATGAAAAGCAGTTAGCGCTTGGGGTATTTATCGACCTCAAAAAAGCTTTCGATACGATTAGCCATGAAATACTTCTAAAAAAAATTATCTGAAATTGGTATTACTGGAAAAGCTCACGATATTTTAAAATCATACTTCCATAATCGTAAACAAATTGTTAAAATTGGACAATACCAAAGCTCCCCTGAGTTAATTACTTTCGGTGTTCCACAAGGTCCCATTTTGGGTCCTCTAATGTTCTCAATATACATCAATAATATACAACACATAGGTTAAAAAGCTGACATCACTTTATACGCAGATGATACAAGCTTATTCTACTTTGGCCATTCTATCAAAACCATAACATCAAAGGTACAGAATGATTTAAATTTACTGAATAACTGGTTCCTATCAAACTTACTAACAATCAACACAACTAAAACCATTTTTATTATCTTCTCAGCAATAAATAAAAAATATAATGATCAAGTACAACTTACAATTAATAACGAAATTCTGAAAGAGAAAACAAGTGAAAAGTATCTTGGTCTCATTCTGGATCGAAATTTAAACTAGAAAGAACACATTGATAAGATTAACACCAAACTCCTATCATTGACCGGTACCATACGAAACATATCAAAATATCTACCGCGAAAAATCAAAAATCTTATTTATAATTCTTTGATCAAACTACACATAGACTACTTAATCGAAGTTTGGGGTACAGTTTTTAAATCCAACCTGGAAAAAATCCAAGTAGCACAAAATAAATTGATTAAATCATTGTTTCATTATAATTACCGCACGCCTACAAAAAAAATCTACGAAGATACTAAAATAATGAATATTAAACAAACTTATACCTACTTCACATGCATTTTAATAAATAAAATATTAAATGGCCAGATTCACTCTTCGTTAACATTTTGTAAAAAAGCCCAAATACAAAAAATGAAACTACGAAATGCAAATCATTTAATATCTACGAAGATACTAAAATAATGAATATGAAACAAACTTATACCTACTTCACATGCATTTTAATAAATAAAATATTAAATGGCCAGATTCACTCTTCGTTAACGTTTTGTAAAAAAGCCCAAATACAAAAAATGAAACTACGAAATGCAAATCATTTAATATCACGCCCCCCCAGAACTAACTACGGCAAAAGAAACATTGAACATGACGGTGTAATAATATATAATAAGCTGCCAATAAAAATAAAAGATGCAAAGTCAAGGATAAGTTTTAAAAAACAGCTCAAAAATTATATTTTAGAAGAAATCTATTAATATCATAATAAGTATAAACTTCAAATATATATGTTACGCTCAAAGATCGAAAACGCTCAGTGAGCGGAAAAATAGCTCACAACGCGTTGTGATCACAGTAAAACATCCACATCGCGAAATTCGAGTTATGGCTCTAATGAAAACGCGCACGACGTGTTGTGGCAATGAAGAAAAGCCATGACGCGTATGGAATATTATTTAATTACGACGCACACTACTTTCCGATATGGATTTTCCTACTTTCCTACTAGGCCTAGGCTGGAAACGTTTAGGTAGATGTCTTTAGGAAATATTTTATAAAATCACTGCATAGCGTGTTTGTCATTATTAAATATGTTATATAATTATATTAATTAAAATAAAAAGATATTTCTTATTTATTGAGATTACTTTATATTTAAAAAATCAACGTATTCAGTAATAAATTACTGAACACAAAATATTAATCAATTGTAAATTACTTTCGCTATTTGGTCTTTCTGTGATTGCCACAACGCGTCGTGCGCGTTTTCATTATAGCCATTACACGAATTTCGCGATGTGGATGTTTTATTGTGAGCACAACGCGTTGTAAGCTATTTTTAGGCTCACTGAGCGTTTTCGATCTTTGAGCGTAACATATATACAACATTGAATAAGACAGATATGTTCATATCTTATTTTTATTGGGGCAAAATAAATTAAAAATATGAAGATTTTGTGAAATACATATCTACTATATCGATAAACTATAAAAACATGTTTTTTTTAATAAATTATAAAAAAATTTACCTACCAAGTAAATTAATAAAAAGTTAACATAATATAAAAAAGTTAAACTAAATAAATAAAAGCAATTTTTTTAAGCATTTAACTGCTTAGTTCATAAATAAATGGAAAAATTAAATCTACTCCGTCTAATTTACATCAAACATGCCATGCCGCATCTAGAATCGATCCCAAACAGACCGTTCTTTGTACATCCGTGGTTGCCTAGTGCAACTGTGCGAGTTGCGATACAATATCGATCTACCCAAGTTGATTTTATTATTATATGTGAACGCTCAAGTGTTATATGCATTAAGTTAAAACTTCATTTTTCTCAGTAAGTGAATTGTATTATTCTTTTTGAGAAATAAAATTCTTTAACCATAAATTATAGTATCTAACAGACAAACTAAATAGAACTGCGTTTAATTTACCCCGTCATCCCTATTCAGGCTGTCACAGTTAGCCTGGTCTACTAACTAAGGTCAGAGAATGAGAAAATAAGACAACAGGATACCATGCAAATTAAAAAAATAATAAAAAACTCGACCCGGAGAAAATAAAAATTATACAGGTGGGGTTGAGCACTTAATCCACACAAGTTCTTTAGCTTCGTCGGTTCAGGTACTCTCCTGTGTAACGCCGGGTAGTTGGAGATCCCGGGAGTCGCGTTACGGATACCGCTGGCGACTGGTGGCTGCAGGAACGGGTAGCTGAGCCCGGCAGAGAGTACTCTCGTGTGGTGAAAGTAGGGGCTGTGAGGTGATACCGGCCAAGTTGGTATCCCGAGCGTTGAACCCTGGAACGCGCCATTAGAATACAATTACAAGCGGTCCAGTACTATTTTGCGAACATCCACGGGCACTACGTCGTAAAAGAAAGTACCTAATTGTAGTAGTAGTGCCGTGGAATCATCACAATCAGAAACGGAGATTACAATTTCGACAAATAAATGGATTGATAATGAAATTTACGTATATTTAAAATTATTGAAATATGAGGGTGGAATTAAACGACAATGAAATCTTTTATGTACCAAAAGTATGCAAAATCAATCTAAATGTGATTTATATTAATATGCATAATGCATGTTAAACACAAACATTGGGTTTGAAAATGAATTCTTACACTAATAACTACTTTAACTGCCTGCGACATTAAAATTACCACTTACCCAGTTTCGGGGCGGTCGACACTCACTTCACAATAATTTATGATATTATTTATTTGAGGAACGCTTAGTGACGATCACGAAAAATATTATATTGGTTACGAGTTTTAAAGATTATTAAATTTTCCCGTATTAGCGACCATAAAATTCTATGTGATGTACGTTCGCTCAAATTAGATCGAGAAAAAAAATGAATTGGCGGGCGGCCGGTCATGCAGTTTTATCTTAGCAAGAACAAAAGATCTTGCTTGGAGCGCTAAAATGTTGCATCGCGCGAGTTTACGTATACAAATCCGCTTGATGAATTTATGTTGCATTTTAGTGTCAGTGAATAGTTTTATTATTGTAAATAGCCAATTTGTTTATTAATATTATTATGATTTGTAAATAATTTAGTTATAATAAAATTGTGTTTTATTTTTACAAGTAGTTTTTAGTGTCGAATTAAATCTAATAGTGTTATTATTTAGTTTTAGGCATTGTAAATATTAAATTTAAGAGTATTTTAGGGTAATAATATGATTATGTAACGCATAACGTTACAAGGCACACCCTTTTAATCCCATCAAATCTGATCTGGCAGAATGTAACTTGATTTTATGTATGTACACAAGTAACAATATAAGAGACGCCAAAAGTGCGTCCTACATTCATTTCTCGGCGTAAACTGAATAATCTGATAAAGATGACGACGTCATCTTTGTTTAACACGTTACAAAGGAACGTGTTTGCGGAAAATAGCGGATCAACCGTGCTTTTGTTTCTTGGAAGAACGAGAGCAGGTTCTTCTATGATTTCTGATGCTTTCAATGAATAAATGAATGAATGAATGAAATAAAGAATGAATGAATAAAATAATGAGTGAATGAAAGAATGAATGAATGAATGAATGAATATTCTTTATTGTACTATTACACAAAATACATAAAACACAGAAACGCAAACACAAAAGGCGGCCTTATTGCTAAGGTAGCGATCTCTACCGCCCTTTTGCGCAGGCCGCAGAGGGTCATCGAGGCCCGGGCTCTTGCGGGCGTACCGCACGGTCAGCCACGGGGCTGCCTGCGTCCTGGCAGGCACGCTCCCGTGGGAAGTTGATGCCCTGGTTCTGTTCTAGGTGCATCAACACAGGGCCGCGGCGAGAATGCGGGGCAAGCGGCCCGTTCTGGAGGAGGTAGAACGGGTCCGCACCGAGGCGCAGAGGGAGGCTCTGCGCCGGTGGGGCGAGGCACTCGCCAACCCAGCCGCTGGCTACCGGACGATCGAGGCGATCCGTCCGGTGTTGGAGGAGTGGGTAGGGCGCCAGCGGGGCAGCTTCACCTACCGCCTGGTGTAGGTACTGACCGGACATGGGTGCTTCAGTCACTACCTGCACCGTGTCGCCCGTCGGGAGGAGTCACCGCGGTGTCACACAGAGGCAAGCCGATCCTGAAATGCTCCCACATGGGCGTAGGAGGGTACCGGTGGGTTTAAGTGGGTAGGACCGGCGTTGTTCCGCGCCGGGGAGTCCCACACACGCCGCGCGCGGTTCGGACCGTAAATGGATTTCCCATCGACAAAAAAAAGGTAGCGATCTCTACCAGGCAACCTGTGTCTTTATAAGATCATATAATTTGCCCTGACAGCCCATTCCATGACCAATGTTGTTGGAATTATCTAAACAGACGCATACCTAGTACAAGATTTGCTTCTACACTTGCCATGCATGTTATTTTGTAGGAACAAAAGGAATTTATCTCGGAATCCGCGGTGTGATTTAAAATGAGAAGACGAATTTTAAAGAAATCCAAATCACGCCGTCGAATTCCGCGGTGAAAAGTAAGTATGTTCTTAAAAATAGCATTGAAAAGTTAAGGTGTTCGGTTAGGAAAAAAACTATAGACAAATAACAAAATTTTAATACGAAGTTTTCATAAATTTGTAAGTATAAAACTAAAACTAATAGTAAAAAAATAAACATAATTATAGAAATTAGATTTAAGACGCCCGAGGCATTTTTACAAGAAAGAATTCATAAGTCGCCATAGTGTTCTTCAAAAACCAAAGAAAATATGAATTTCTTCCGAATTCCGTTCACGCGTTCAAAATTACCTCCCCATAGGAACAAAACGCCAATGTGGCACACCAGTTGATTGAGGTGTACCCTGTACAGTTCCGGCACGACAAACTGTGACAGTAATTCTATTTCGGCAGCTGGCTGTAAATAATAATGACGGGGTCCTGATTCAGCCATTCAGAGGTTGAATCGGCCAATTTGGCCCCAATCCTCTCTGACCCTTGCGATTGTGAGCCGGACTTCGGATCCAGCACCAATGGCTACACTTGTTCCTTGAATAATGAATCCGTGAATTGTTGGAGAACTTTGTGGTCCCCATGTACGTACTGTTTTGTTGAGTCTCTTTTGTTAGCACGCTTTGTTACTTTGGAAAAGGTTTGCTTATCAAGGCGAATAAATATTGCCTGAGTTTCTTGGTACTCATTTTTGTTCCGTGCATGTCTCATACTCGGTTCATGTGACAGCGGAGTTTTAAATATGTTTTCTAAATCCATGGTGGTTTGAAACTGAATAATTTGCTTTTACTTTTACAATTACTGATGAGCATCAGTTAGTAAATATCATTAATAATGATCAAGGAAGGGCGAGGACCAAGGAAAAAGTATCCAAGAAACAATTTGACCATTTTTTAATATAAATTTGTCGGGGCGAGCTGTTGCGAGTGGAAAAGTCGTGAATTTTAATACTGTAACTGTGTAACGGAACTCGAGAAAGATTAGGGAGTTAAAAAGTTTATTTATTATCTCTCGGGAACATTCCAAATTGTTTATCGATAAGGCCGCGAGTGTGTCCACCGAGGAAATTTAAATAAACCTGAAACTTTACTCTTTCGAATTTGTAACTTGAACTCAGTTTTTCTTGAATCCTAGAATTAGCCCGTGGCTTTGCCTGCGTTAACTTTAGTATTGGGTCATGAGATTATTTTTTATTTTATTTAATCCTTATTGCCTTTACAATGCAAATGGCGGACTTTATGCCAGTATGGCATTCTCTACCAGTCAACCGGAAAGAAGGTGCATAGAAAATGAAACTATATTAATGATATGTCCAAGATAGTGGGCCACACCTGAATGCAATTAATAATGACTGTATTGTGATCCTGCCCCAAACATTATTTGAAAACATTAAAAAATACTCTTCAATCCAAAACAATGGTACGAACCCCTGATTTGTACAAGTAAATAAATGTTATCGTACATTTATTAATTATACAACAGGATCTGAATACATTTTCCAAGGTAAAAGGTATCACATGTTTTAATCAAGCTAAGAAACTAGTTGTCTGTCTTTAGTACAGGTTACTTAATAATGGCAAATAACGACCTCGAACCGGGAAGCGCAATGTCGGTCGACCCCTCACCGGGTGGATTGACGACATCAACTCCAAAGACAACGGTTGTGCGGTATCCGCAACCAGTGGGTCATCCCGAAAAAAAAAGTTGGGGTGATCCACTGGGTGCGGAAACCGCACAACCGTTGTGTTTGGAAATCCCTACAGGAGGCCTATGTCAGCAGTGGACGTCCATCGGCTGATGTGATGATTTTGAAGTTAGTAATTGCGTGCGAAACTTCATATAAGTAAACCTTTCAGCCGTTATCGCAAGATAGTATTATAACGACCATCCAAATATGTATTTTGTAAGATATTATGAAAGTAGTTATTTATTTACTGATTTAGTTTTATTTGTTTCTTAGGTTTTCACGCACATCACTCATTAAATAAAACAAGTTTCAACGGGTTAGATGCACTGATTTATATAATATAATAATTAATAATATAATAACCGAGAAGCGTCAATAAATAAATAGAATCGCACTGATTCTGGTCTAACACGTTGAAACTTGTTTTATTTGATTTGGTTGTATAAAATTTCGATTGGTTTTATAACTCAACCATCAACTTTTTATTTTATTAAATAACATTAGTTTTTCACGGGTTAATGCACGAAACTTTATTTATTTATTGACATTTCGCAGCCTTTACAGGCTGGTTCGTCGGAATCATTTTTTTATTTAATTTTGTCGAGCTACCTTCGATAGACTTTTATTGAGCGTTCGGTTATTTCATTGTTCGATTTTTAAAGTTTTATTGTCTATATATGAATTTATTACTTAATTTAGTTACTAAAGTACTTTATTTAAAATTCTTTTTTGTAATTTTGAGTTTATTTATTTGATCCTAACTACCGTAAACTACCACCGATTCCCAAATTGTGAGACCTTTCTGAGAAGAACCGGCGAAACAAACTCAAGAGAGGCTTTCTATCTCCTTCTTATGTTAAATTATGCAAACAAAAAGAACTAATAGCATCTGTTAGTCTTGCAGTGTGTGCTCGGGGTTGGGATTTTATCTCCTGTATAATGGATTCCCAAGCTGGTGGTATATACCAACCATCTTCCCTATTGAAATTTGGATATTTTTTTAACTCAATAGCCTCGCGTTTATAGGAATGAATCGTTGCTCAGTTGCAAGGATCTGTGGTTTATCAAACTAATGGTTTGGTCTAATGGACCGTCAATAAATAAATAAAGTTTCGTGCATTAACCCGTGAATAACTAGTTTTATTTACTATTTTATTACCTATAGTCTATATTAAATCAAACTTTATTCTTTACGCGTCACAAAATAAGAAATCAATTTTCTGAAATCCAACTCTATGATTTCACGAGATTGCAATAAAGGAAATCGTATTACCGTCAAATTTATTTATTCCATTTCGAGAACAATAACATTCATTCTGAGATCTCATCCGAATTATATGAAATTTGATTGTCTCAATTTACGCTTGCGAAAGTAGGTACCTACATCATGACGTGATAACACATGAGTAAAGAAAGGACAACATAGCTTTATGCATGTGTTAGTGAGCACTGGCGGCCTGTGACCACCAAAAGGATATTTCACAGTAGATAAATAATAAACTTATTTGTTTCTTAAGTTTTCTCGCACACCACTCATTAAATCGTACAATTTTTCCCAAACGAGTTTCAAATGCGTTAAAAACGCATTTTAAACCCGCTGGGAAAATTTGTTTCATTAATATAGATAATATTTTTATTTAAGAACCACCACAACACAATTAAAAGCAATTTAAATCTTAGACAAAATATAATTTAAAAGCTAAACGAAAATCTCAGCCCGAGTGTGCTGCAGCAGCCTGAAACAGCTTAGTATTGAATATAAAATACCAAAAGTTGGCATCTGTATTTAAAATGAATTCTACACAAAAATCACGGAATAGAAAATGTTTTTTTATCTACATATTGTTACGTAACCGAAAATGCCAAGGATTAGTGGCGCCTAAAATGACGTAACACATAATATGCAAAGTCCCAGTCAAAGTGACATTGCTTGTACCGTTTGACGTTTAAATGTCAGCCGTGTGACGTCACACAGATAAACCCCCATATTACCCAATGAAACCATTCAGCGCAATATTTAAAAGTATAATATCTGTAATGTCATTTTTTAAACAATTACACAATAGGAACACAACATTGGTTATAATCATTTTTCATGATCTCCCGAGTAAATAACGTAACATCTGTTTTAAAACAGTTATCCAATACCTTATAGAACGTTTCTCTCCTTACGCGTCGGTCACCAGTGCTCACTCACGCACGCGCAATTATATAAAGCTTTGTCTCTGTGCCTTATTTAGTTCTGTGGTAATACAGCACGTCATAATCTATAAACACGCCAGGTGCCTATTAGGAATTTGTACGAAAAAAAACCTGATGGTCCCATAGACTACGATTTTGCCTCGGGAGACAAGTATCTAATAGTAACTCGCATTGCAGTTTCAATTTATATAAAAAATAGTGAATTGATTTAAAGAACCCATTCTTATTTTTTTACTATATATGCACAAATAATGTGTCATTCAAAAGAAAACCTCACTTATTTATCCTCACAAGGATATTATTTCGATACATTTGAAATTCAGATTACATCCTTACCTTATGGTATTGTCTGAAAATTGTGCAAAAGATTTCTGTAATAAGTGATGACGTCAAAGGGTTCTTGTGGGAGGTTTTCGCGGAGGAAATTGCTTCGTTTTGCAACCAAAGTGCTCGGTCTGCGTTAAAAGATGATAGACTGTTGAGGGAAAAGACATTTTTCTTCCACATGTTTATTTTAAGCCATTGTTTTATTAATACTTTAGACTTTGCCCATGACTTCTTCCACGTTGACCCTATAATATAAAAATTCCTAGTGATCTAGGGAAGAGATCTAGAGAGCGAGAAAATGGAACAAACAAACATACATATATATGTTACCGGCCAAACCCGATTTTAGGACAAACTAGTTTTGCCTAGGCTAAACTAGATCTTCCTATACGCGATAGGATTAACTAGTATAGCCTAGTCCAAACTAATTTGTCCTAAGCCCGATAGGATAAACCAGTTTAGCCTAGGCCAAACTAGTTAATCCTGATATAAATACTCACACTCTAGGATAAACTAGTACGGCCTACGTCCCTACGGCCCTAAACCAATTTAGCAGAGTCGAAAGTAATTGAACAAACATGTCAGGACTTTTACAGGTTGCGTCATGTAAAAAGAACGCTGGAAGAAAGTGGAGGGAGTGTTTATGCGCATGGGTACACTTGAACACATAAGTAATAGGCCTTCTGTTTTGTGAGATGCAGCTGCAATAAAAATGTTCCACAAACAGATGCCAATGATGGCAATGATACTCTGCAATTCAAGAAGGCGAGAAGGCAATGATACTCTGCAATTCTAAGTGCCACCAAAGTACACCATGTAAAATTAAATAACAATTTTAATAATTGAGATATGATTATTGCTTCTATTAAAAAAACACATATTATTTGTTATAGTATAATTGTTTGTATTACTAATTATCAATAACTTTAAACGATGAATCATTATCGTTTTTAAAAAAAATTATTTTTCCAATTACGGAGTTTTTATTCAGTTTATCTATTTATTTTGACTTTCTAGATATACTATAATGTTTAGACTAGGCCATACTACTTTATCCTAGAGTATGCGTATTTGTATCAGGATAAACTATTTTGGCCTAGGCTAAACTGGTTTATCCTATCGGGCTTAGGACAAATTAGTTTGGACTAGGCTATACTAGTTAGTCCTATCGCGTATAGGAAGAAGCAGTTTAGCCTAGGCAAAACTAGTTTGTCCTGAAATCGGGTTTGGCCGGTAACATATACACTCATACAAATACATTTCTAGTTCATGTATTCGCAGGCACTGAAATCTAGCATAATACCTACCTGACATTGCATGTGAAAGAGAAATGAGCTAGAAATGTATTTGTATGAGTGTATATATGTATGTTTGTTTGTTTCATTTTCTCGCTCTCTAGATCTCTTCCCTAGACTTCGACTTAATCACTAAATCATTCTTGACATTTACTCAGAGTTATGGTAGCCATAACTACGAGAAATCGTTACGATCAGACTGTACAGTTCGAACGAAACAGTTTATCGTATGTGGCGTACGTAACTGTGCAGTTTTATAACATACACGCTACGATTTATCGGTACCGTTCGGACGGTAAAGTCTAATCGTAACGATTTCTCGTAGTGTGTATGGCTACCATTCGACGCAAAATATATACAGATATAGAAATATTACCTACTCATACCTTTTATGAATTCTGTGTTCGAACTAGCTGGTTTCCGTGATTGTGTCTGCGCATTAATAAATTAGTAACCCATACAAAACAAACATGCATCCCCTATTTTATCCAAATGAGGCTAAGAACTCACTACGTCCCGCAGCCGCGGCGGGCGCTGGCAAAACTCGTGCGTGAGTTCTTAGCCTGAAAGTTTTATTTTCGCGTCACAAAATATGCCCGCGTATTTCTCCCTCATTTTTAATCGAAATTAGTTTCAGCACTTCTAACATGAAAACATAACAGTTAGACAAAACTACTCACTTTAGCATATAGTATAGATTACTGAAAAGACAAGCATTCATAACAAACTAGATTTCCGCTGACGAAATTGGAAATGCCACCCAAAGCAGGGGCAATAAAGTTGTAATTAGCATGGCTTGTTAAAATTAATGAAGCGTGTGTGCTGACTATGCTATCCGGCTAATGGGACCGGTGGAATGACCCTTGCGCTATCAAGGGTCAGATGTGCTTAGGAAAGAGTCAGCTCTACTGAGAAATGATACTGACTTTTTCACACTAGTTGATTTGATTAAAGAGAGGAATGGCAGAGGAGCTCGTCTGCGATCGTTGAAGTTAAGCAACTTTCGTGGCAGCCAAAAATCTTATATCTCGAGTTCCTCCGTGCTCCGTGGTTGTCAGTGCTACGCGTAAAATACCTATAAAATTGCGACCTAGATTAAAGAAAGAATTGGATAACATGCAAAATTTAGAAATTATTAAAAAAGAAGACCGACCTACTGATTGGGTATCGAGTATAGTAGTGGTAGAAAAGCCTAACAAGAGTTTACGTATATGCTTGGATCCTAGGAATTTAAATCGCGCGGTTAAGCGAAGCCATTTTCAGCTACCGACCCTGGATGAAATATCTAGCAATCTCTCTGGAGCTCGGTATTTTTCCAAATGTGATGCAAAAAATAGATTTTGGATGGTGAAATTAAATGAGCAGAGTTCTAGGCTCTGTACATTTTCTACGCCCTTCGGAAGGTACCGTTTTTTGCGCTTACCGTTTGGTATAAATTGCGCACCAGAAATTTTTCATAATGAAATGTTTAAAATATTTAAAATAGAGGGCGTGGAAGTGTATATTGATGATCTGTTGATATGGGGTAAAAATAAAGAGGAACACGACGATAGGCTTATGGAAGTGCTACGAAGAGCAAAAGAAAATGGGGTCAAACTGAACAGAGACAAATGTTTATTTGGTGTAGAAGAAATCACTTTTCTTGGTCACAAGTTGAATAAGGACGGTATGAGGCCAGATGAGAGCCGTGTCAAGGCCATCACGATGATGCCGACTCCGGAAAATAAGAAGGGGTTAGAGAGACTCTTAGGAATTACCAACTATTTAGCTAGGTTTATAGCCGTTTACATGTTTAGTCGCTTCGGGATCCCTCAAAAGATAGTGAGTGATAATGGAACTCAATTTTCGTCACATGAATTCAAAATTTTTAGTGAATTGTGGGGATTCACTCACGTCACGAGCTCTCCGATGCGCGAGGTCGAACGGTCTAGCAGAAAGGCATGTCCGTACGGTCAAAGCCTTGTTGACAAAGGCGGCCGAAAGCAAAGAAGACTGGCAGTTAGGTCTCCTTAATTTTCGCAATACGGCGCTCACAGGCGAGCAATACTCCCCGGCACAACTGCTTATGGGTCGCAGGCTGCGCTCGCGTTTACCGGCGACTAGCGATGCGCTGCGCCCCGAGCTCGTGGACGCCGACGCGGTGCGCGCTCGCAGAGAGACAAATAATCGAGTCACTAAAAGTTATTACGACAGAGGTACTCGGGACTTGCCACCGTTGCAACCCGAGGAACCAGTGCGTATGAAAGACAAGAAAGAGTGGGTGAAATCGGAGGTAATTAAACCGGCACAAGATGGGCGTTCATACTGGGTCCGAACTGAAAATTATCACTTCTTGGAATTTTCATCAAAAAACATTTGATTAAAATTCCAAGAAGTGATAATTGCAAACATAAACATTCAAATGGGTACATTGACTTAGATGATAAACTCTGGAACTCGATCCCTAATCAGAATAAAAGCCTCGATCCTAATAGCCTGCCGCCGGTTGTGGCATCGGGCCCATCGTCGTCGCCCCGGCCGATCACTACTCGCAGCGGCCGAGTGGTGCGTCCGCCGCGCCGGCTAATTGAGAATTATTAATATATTGTTAAATAACAAACATAAAATTAATTTTGATTTGTTTATAAAACTAAAATAAAATCATTTGTATACCGTACTTAATGTTAAGAGTTAGGTTATAAGAAATATATATATATAATAAGTGTGTCAATAACTGATTGTGGCGTTCTGTTGTAGGTGCTCACCTAGATGGGTTATGAGATATAATTAAATTATAACTATTTCATACAAAATATATTTGATAGACAGTATGGGTACCTATGATAAAACTTCATATGTTAACTGTGTATACAATTAGTGTATGTATGGTGATGATTTTGCATGTATTTACTTATCGCTGTCAATGATGTTGGAAGGGAGATGTTGTAGGTAGTTTAAGATATAAAAGCAATGTACCTTCAGAAGTGAATATACTTAATTAGTCGTTTCCTAACTGGCGTATTTTCATACATACACAAACATATTACATGGTGTCAGGTGTGGGGTTTAGTGCCTTCCGAAGAAGGCACATTAAGCCGTTGGTCCCGGCTGCATTTGCAGTCGATAGCACCCGCCAATCAGCACTGGGCCAGCGTGGTGGGCCATGGCCCAATGTCCCTATTCCATCCATAGGGAACGCCTGTGCCCCAGCAGTGGGGACATTAATAGGCTGATGATGATGGCATAGGGGATTTCTCATTCGAATGAGCGCCCGTCTGGGTATGTAACCTTTATCTTACAGAAGACCACAGTGAAATAATTCTACCTTTTGGTGGTGTTGTGTTCCTGTCGGTGAGTAAGGTACCAGGGCTCCACGGGGTAGGGGAGTGGGTCAGGGTAGGCAACGGTGAAAGTGATATTTTTTTATCGCGATTCAAGCATCTATTGACTATGATGGCCGCTTACCATCAGGAGAGTCATAGCCTTGTTTGCCACCCATTTAACATAAAAAGGGTATATCATAGGGGATTTCCACAGAACACGGAAAGAGGTAAGAAGGGTTACCGCGCCTGCCCCGCCCACAAGGCCCTTCTAACCTCTTTCTGTGTTCTATGGGGATTTCCCATTCGAATTTGAGCGCCCGTCTGGGGATGTAACTTTTATCTTACTGAAGACCACAGTGAAATAATACCTTTAGCTGGTTTTATGTTTTCGGGCAGCGGAGTCAGGTAGGCAACGGCGCAAGTGATAATTAGGTGTCGCAAGCATCTATATTCTATGGCCATAGAGCAACATGCCAGACGCCCCTCCGATTGCATCGGCCTAGGCACGTCTTAGAGTACCCCGACGACGAAATCACCCACGCCAATTTGCCTCCGACTCCAACCACACAGGCCACAAACACCAAGACTACACAGCTAGCAAACTTGCACACTAGCTTAGCATTAGGCAGACACCGCACCCGTAGGATAAGAATGCGGAGACCCGGTCTACACACGACACGCTATACCAGGAACAGGCAACGTGCCTGGGCATTTTTCCCCGCCCCCACGACAACGGCTAACTAGAGCCGAGGTCCGAGTCTCAGAGATGCCTTCTAGTTGAGCCGACCCCCTCAGGTTCGAGTGGTCTAGAGGCTCCAGACGGAGAGGTGACTCCCCCCGTGGGGAGATGCCATCCGCCTGGAATACCTCTAGAGGCCAATTCTCGGCTTGAGGTCCCCTTCAGAGCTCGCCGTCCCCAAACCCGGTGACGCTGTAAAGGACATATGTGAGTAGTAGTGACCAACAACATACACACTCAAAAAAAAAACAAAAAAACGCCAGAAGGTGAGTAGGCATACACAGCCTTCCCCTCTGTCGAGTTGGGTATACAAATTCGGCATACAAACGATTTGTTTATGTGTGAGTGTCATAATTACGGTTTTATTACATACGCAGTTATGTAAAACTGCGTTTATGTGCATATTCCCTTTCGCAAAAAATGGCAGAATGATTTGGATGAAATTAATGTCGCTATGCTGACTCCCTTCCTTGCTGCTGTATGACTATGACGACCGCATACCATCAGGGGGTCAATTGCCTAACGGGAATGCTATGCCTATCGCTATCACTTTTCTAAATAAAATAGATTAGGCGAAACTACTATGTTTTGCTTAAAGCAGACGTTTGCCAGAAAAAGCTTTCTTAAAAAATAAAAACAATTAATAAGGCCTCAAAAATATATTCATTTCAAATATTTAAGTAAATAGTTTAATCACATACTATAGTTTTTTCCATCTTTTGCCATCCAATATATTTTTAGAGGTAACAGTTTCGAAAATACTATATTTGATAGAAAAAAAGCTGGTAACCTCGATGCTACCTAGCAGCTTGTAAATTCGCCATCATAATACATAAATAAAAATTACAGTCCTTATTTTACCATTTACTTACAATATAAAAACTATGTACGTGTGAGTGTATATCTGCATTAGCGTGTGTGTCTGCATGTGCATGCGTGTATGTTTATGAGAGTGAGAGTGTACGACTGGTACTAATTACTAAAATGATAGTTGCATGTGATTTTACATGTAAATCCGTGTATAATTTGATGACCTTGAGTAAGCTCTCCGTTTCATCATAAGAAAGGGAATGGAACCACTGCCTAGCAACCGTCTTACACTTATTAAGGGTAAGTGGATATATGTCAATGATTTTGCTGGCCCGTTTATATAACATAGGAGCAATGTTTGAAAGGTGGCGACGAGACAATGTTAGCCTGCATCAGATGCAGTGCATATACTAATTTTGCAAACTCTACCATATCCACGCTTACTTCGGGCAGTTTCTGAGTTATATGGCCAAGATGCGTGTACAGAATAGCATTAAGAATAAACAGCTGCCTATCAGTCAAAACACCGGTGAGTGAATATAGCTCGACAGTTGGATATCTAAAGGCTTTTGCATCATCACCTTCAGAACCGCTCTCTGGGCTCTTTCTAAACGCAACAAAACACTTCCAGAAGATCCACCCCAAGCACCCAAGCAATATGTAATTAACGACTGGGCAAGAGAGTCATAAATGACTTTTAACGTAGAAAAGTCAACCAAATCTCTTAAATTTTTAAATACGTATGCGAGCTTTCCAGCACGTGATGAAACTAGACATATGTGTTCCTTCCGGGATAGTTTCGTCTAAAATAACTCCTAGATATTTGATTGACGATTTAATTTAAAGTTTAATACAGAAGCACGACTGTTTTAGAGTATTTGGACTAGCGTTGCAAGTACATGCTTGGATAACTATAGAATGAGATGGTAGGGACGATTTTGTTGGACCAAACGAAATGATTTTTGTTCTGTCCCGAATCTGGAGTATTTTCCCCCTTATACCAATTAAATTAAGTTTATGCAGAAGAATGTCTAGAAGCTACGCCATCGGTTCGTAAATCTACGGCGGGAGAACTTGTACTGAAAAGAACTGGCAAGAAACTCAGCAAGGGCTGTTTTTTTTTCTACTCGATAATACGGGGCGAGTGTTACGGGGGTAATGATGACTAACTTCTTTTCTTCGTCTGTTAGGTAGATCATCAAAAAGTATTGCACACGTATTTTTTTCTTTTTGCGCATAATCAAAACATTACGGGGATATATTAATTTAAGAAGTCGCATGAGGTCACGTCTTGGTACTATTGTTACTTAGAAGTGACGTCACGAGCCCCATTCCCAAACTTAGACGCGCTTCATCTTGGTCGTTTTTTAGTTGATTGACAAAAGCAAAAATACGTGTCTTTAATTGTTTTAATAATCTAACAGACAAACTAAACAGAATTTTGTTGATATTTGTTTCTTAGGTTTTCACGCACATCATTCATTAAATAAAACTAGTTAATAAATAAATAAAGTTTCGTGCATTAACCCGCTAAAACTAGTTTTATTTAGAATTTTGTTGACTTTACCCCGTAATTACCCCTACTATTTCTAGTGAATTTTTTATTTCAACTTGACGACTCTGTAAATAATAAGACGGGGAGAAAAAACAGCCCTTGCTAAGTTTCTTGCCGGTTCTTCTCAGTACAAGGTCTCCCGCCGTAGATTTACGAACCGATGGCGTAGCTTCTAGACATTCATGAGTGCTTGTAACAGCCTAAACTGGATAAATGATTTTTATTGTGGTTATGATTGTTATCATTCAAAAACGCTTTTTATCCCTTATAATACGGGAACTTGAAATTATACTATTAGAGTATTTAAATACCAACAGTTATTTAGGTCGGCTAGGCCTTTAAGGCTATTTTAATTAAGGTTTGGGACGACGGTGCGTGATCTAAGTGTTTGATATCGAAGATACCCCGGGATGAATAATTAAGATTAAAGCTTAGTCCGCGCCGTATTAATTAATTTCCAGGGACTGTCAGTGGGACGATCTCAATTAAATTGGTTTGTTTTCGGTGACGGCTCACTCAATATTGTTTTAAATTGCAATGTAATACTATGTTTATGGAAGTGAAACTTCTTTACGGCCGAGGTGTAAATCGAAAAGTCCTAGGGAAAGTTGATCTTATGGATAGGAAATGCGTCACGAGCGTCACACTTCTTCCCGACGAGCATAAAAGTTGGAGGGTAACTCGGCGAAGGCTGAAACGCAAGAAGCGTCACGAGCGTCACACCCGACAATACATATGAGGAGCTGGCGAACAAAACGCATCTGGTCAAACTACCTTTTTTACAGTCCGGACTTCGGTTTCGGCCCCGTTGAATTTGAATATTAAATAATTTTCATGACATTGACATTTAATGTCATTTTGTTTTATACAGCTCCAGTAAAATTTAATTTTATGTAATTATACCGTTTTGTTCGCCAGCTCCTCATATATGAGTGATGCGTGCTCTGCACCATTCCCTTATGCCTTATGCACCGCCTAAGGTTAGGTTATTTAGGAAAAGAAGTTTCGCTTTAGATGTGTGTTCCGAGCACACAATATTTTATTATTCTGTTTTTCGTTGAATTGAAATGGCAGATTAAAATTAATGATTGGCTAGGGTGTTCGGTCGGTGCTCGAGTAAGTTAAGAAATTTCGCAATCACGGAACAGAAAAAAAATACCGTAACGACCAGTCGCTGCGCCCAATTTGCCGGGTTTACATGTAAATCTGGTCGTTGCTGCCACTGGTCGCAGTCGTGGCCGTCTGGATCTGTCTAAAAGACTGCTTACTTCCTTTGCGTGTATAGCCCGCCTGATGCTAAGCATTTACTATACCAGACCATCACTGGTACATTGCCTACCCTGACCCTCTTCGATACCTTGTGGAGTCACACACAAGGTAGCGAAGAGGGTCACCGTCAAAAAAAATGTGTAAATTACTTCCACAGCCAACTGAAAAAGCCCTTTGATGATTATATCCACTGGGAAAACCTTTATTTTATATATCATTCAATAAATAAATAGTATTCATAATATATGTAAAGCTCGCGGCACATAACTCTAGCGCTGAACAAAACGCGGAGGAGATAGCTGCTCATGGATACGACTGGAGAGCCAATCGGCGCAACGCACGCCCACCCGCGCACCTCGTTTCCCCCCAATACATCTTAATTTTTACTTCTGCGCAAAAACGGTCAGCGGATTATAAAGGTATATAATAGGCAACTGTTACTGACTGACTGCTGACTGATCTATCAACGCACAGCTCAAAATACTTATCGCCTTATTAATTAAGCTTGGATTAGTTACTCCATGTTTTGTCTCTGTTCATTGTATGACAAATGGCATTTGAGTTATATGAACAAAACACGGCGTCACTAGTCTAAGCTTATTCCTCATTTATTAATAACGGGGTAAACAAATTGCACTGAAATTTGGCAAACATATAGCTATTATGATGTAGCCATGCATTAAGAAAGAATTTTCTAAAACTCATCACGTTAAAGTGTAAAACAGGTATTCAAAGTTAGTATGGGAAAGTTATAGTTCCACGCAATGTATAGAATGTGAGAATACAAAGATGATGCTAATAAGCTAATTTATCATCAATAACAATTACATAAGTATGAAAATCAAGCATTAAACACACTTTTTTAACAAGGAAAATCAAGTATCTGCGACGCCTCAAAAGGAAGAGATCTTAATAGGTAACATCAGCAGCGGAAATCAGGATATCGAAAATTACAACAAAATGGTGACGCACAGCGGCGGCGGCGGCGATGGAGATGTAATAAATCGTGAAAGGAGAGAGATCCGAAGCAGGAAGCGAGCTTATGTTCAATTTGGACGACAAATGACGACTTTGGGAGATTGATGGCACAGAATGACGAGTTTAGTACTAATCTACTTCTATCTGAGTAGTAGGGTGGGCACGCGGTATGTTTCATTTGGGATAATTTTACATATATTATTTCTTCTAAAGAAAAGTTTTACTAGAAAAAAAAAATCCTCGATTCGAGTCCCGTCCGTTGCCTGGTCCGCGTGGATTTTTTTCTAGTAAAACTTTTCTTTGGATTTAAACATCTAGCAGTTAAATGCTTAAGAAAATAAAAACATAAATATTATTTCTTGTCAAAAGGATGGACAAACAAGCTTTTAGCCCGCCTGATGGCAAGCAGCTACTATATACCTAGAGACGCTAAAGCTACCACTCGAGGTGTTGCCTACTCTGACCCAATCCCCTGCCTCGTGAAGCCCTGGAACCTTACTCACCGACAGAAACACAACGCTACCAAATGATAGCGTTATTTTACTGTGGTCTTCTGTAAGACTTCCCATTCGGAAAAACTTACCTCTCTTAAAATATTTGTTAAACAAACTTTTTTTATATAAAAATGAAATTCGTTTAACCAAAAACAATTAAAGTAAGAGAGAGCATTTGTAATTTACTCAAATCTGCTAAGTTAATCTATATTAAATATTGGTGAGCAAACAGCAAATCAGATTTATTCGATAGGCTTGACACCGACTCCACTTAATTGTTAATTTGACTTTAGATTTAAGTAAAATTAGTTTTACAGGAATTCGATTATATTTAGTACTAGTTGAAAATTAACATTTCATACCGTAATTATTATTATAAAACTCACAGCTTATATTATTCAAAAAAAATCTTACAATAAATATTTCAAAATAATGATGAGAAACAAATTTTATTATTTGTCCCTGGTTTTACGGCAATGCCTTTATTACAATGTTAATATTTGAGTAAAAATATCAACTAAACACCAATATTGTTTTTTATAATAAGTAGTTTTTTTTTTAATTTTATCATTATATATTATCAAGTTACATTAAGCTCAAAGTCTATTACGGAAAATCGTCAATTTTGCGTATTTCGATCTGTATCGATAGGTATATTACCAATGCTTAAAAAAAATTCAGCGTGGTTTTGTGATAAAAATTCCAACAATCGCGTATATAAAACACTAGTGGGTGTCCACGACTTCGGCTGCATGGAAATATTACTTTCCTATACATACTTTGAAACCCCGTTTCCCTGGGGTAAGTTTTGGAAAAAAATTTGTTAGCGCACTCGCACGCATAATACCTATACGTGAGTAGAATTTCAGCGGAATCCGTTAAGTGATTTGAGCTGTGCGTTCATATGCTTTGGACTTTATCACCATTTAAAATCAGGTGGGGTAGAGTCATTTGCTTACCTGGCTAAAAAAAACGACGGGTTGCACTTCGGGAGTGCCAGGCAGAAGTGAAAACTTGAATATTAACGTTGTGCATTTTTGATATTTTGGAATGGTTAGGGAATAATTTTGCACGAATTGCTTTAATTATCAGTATAAAAGTACTATCATGTATTTGGTAGAATACAATTTATTTTTTGCGCTATCGTACACAAACAAGATAAACTTTTTGAATGTAATATAAATTATACTACATTAAAAAAGTTTATCTCTCAGAAAAATCAACTTACATGAATCACGTTTAAGCGCACTTAGCGACATTTATTGTAAAGAAATCAACTTACATGAATCACATTTAAGCGCAGCTAGCGACATCTATTGTAAAAAATGCATTTTCTTCGCAATAAAGCTGCCACGTGGACGTCCTAGATAGAGACTTATTATTATAATACGGTAAAATAAAATATTACTATGTTTTGTCCAATATATTGGAAGTCAACAACCTTTCCAATTTTATTGTGTGTCATAATGCGATCAGCCCACATTTTTAACCTGACGCGAGTTTAACAATTTTTACCCATACAAAAAAAGTGTACAACGCCGCTAAAGAAGTTTTCACTTCAAAAATAGTTCAGTTAGTCAGTAACCGTTGCCTTTTATGTAGACAGGTTAGCGCGTGAAAAATTATTCACTTACATTTTTAATAATGGTTACCCTTACCGAATTTACCACCTAAAAAGAGCCACGGCGGCGGTGACACCTTTAGGAAGGGTGAGTTGGGGAAAAATGTACCCAACAATTCTGGGTTAAATTACTGAGAGACTACGCGAGGCATACCGCGGCGGCGGGCCTTAGATATCTGACGTGCCCCATCTGAACTTGCCACCTTTATATGCACAACAGCTAGATAATATTTCACGAGTTTACTTTGTTAGAAGTTATATTTTTTTAATAAAAAAAAATATATTAATAATCATTTATTTCAGATAAACATCCATAATTATTAGTACAAGTTAGTAACAATGTCGGGCTTATCCTATGTAATGATGAAATACTTAGTAGTATTAGTATACATATTAATAAATCGTTCTTAAATTACCAAATTAAGCATTTCTAAGCATTTAACAGCTAGATGTTTATATCTAACATATTACTAAAATTGCTATTTCTTCTTTCAAATGTTTAGTACTTCTAAAAGTATTCATATGACATTGTGGGTTGCCTACAATGCGAAGAGATGGCGCTGCCTTGCAGTTTAAGAAACCCTAGAGAAAATCTGACACGGCCGTCAGGGCCGCGTAGCATAATGGTCAGTGAATTCGCCCGGATAGCGAAGGGTGCGGGTTTGAGTCCCGTCTGCTGCCTGGTCCGCGTGGATTTTTTTCTAGTAAAATTTTCTTTAAATTGGTTAGTTGTGTTAAAATTCTTATTTTACTTCTCTGTCTTTTGGTATAAGAATACTTTTTTTTAATTATAATACACTTTACTCATAATTTGGCAAATAAGAAGTACATAAACTCTATCATATTTTATTGTCATTTACATTAATACTTTTTCTAGTAAAAAAATCTTTTAATTGGTTAGTTGTGTTAAAGTTCTTATTTTACTTCTCTGTCTTTTGGTATAAGAATACTTTTTTTAATTATAATACACTTTACTCATAATTTGGCAAATAAGAAGTACATAAACTCTGTCATATATTATTGTCATTTACAATAATACTCTTTCTAGTAAAAAAATCTTTAAATTGGTTAGTTGTGTTAAAGTTCTTATTTTACTTCTATGTCTTTTAGTATAAGAATACTTTTTACCCGACTGCGCAATGCAAGAGCGCGAAGCGCGACGCGCAGACAGGGTATAGTGTTTAACAGTCTATATATGTATGTTTGTTCCTTTGTGGCACACTAGAGACCAAACGCCTGGACTGATTTTGATGATTCATACATCAGTCGATTCGTCTCAATCATGGGAGTGCTACTAAAGATATGATAGTAATAAAAATTTAGTATGGGGAAAATTAGCCGCCATATTGTGACGAAGTAAAAAAAATAAGTTGACAAAATATGTCAAATGGGGTATCATTGTCTAGATAATCGAAATCATGTTTAGGTTCCTTACACCATTTTTCATTTCATATGATTGTTTAGGATGTACAACGCTTTAAAGTTGTATATTAACCATTTGCGCTTTTTATTTCAATCTTACGTTTGTATGGATCTTTGTTACTCTTTCACCTAAAAGAATACTGAATGGATTATAATGAAACCTAACAGTAATATAGTTCATATGTGATAATAACATATATATAATAATTAATGTAGTTATTGAGTGAATTGGCCAAAATATAACAATAAGTGTCACATAAGACGGAAAAAAACTCCCATCTGCGAGCCATTTTGCCCTGCACTGCAAAAACAATAAAAGTTTCATGAATGTAATGTAGAGTGAAAACGTATATCTTAAATAGTTCTACAAAAAAGTCCGTGACACTATATATCTATTTTTAATGTGTAAGCCATTACCGCTAAAATAGTGAATAAAAACTAAAATATTATTTGATATCTATTTCCAAAATGCACATTTTGTATTAACAAATTATTTTTTATCAAAAAAAATACTTTTGTCACTTTTGATATTTAAAGACGATAAACTTTGCCTTTTACACTATGTCATTTCGACAAATATTTAGAAAGTTACAACGATGACAAAGTGATAGCGCGGTGTACTATGTAGGAGTAAACTGCGGGAATACTAAGAGAAGAAATTTAATTTAGTTGTTTAAAAACGTAGATAAAACCTAGGCGAAAAAGAAAAAAATGGGCTATTCGCAGTATCTGATTCTATACGACGTACTTACAAATAAAACTGTGATACAGTTACTTCCTATTAAATGATGAAAAGTAAATTATCATAATAGGTATTTATGATTATTGAATTTTAATGAAAATCTCAGAATTATACTTATGTTTTTATTTTTCAATTATATAAGCGCTAGATGTTTAAATCTAAAGAAAAGTTTTAATAGAAGAAAAAACAGAATTATACTGTTTTTGGAGTTTACTCCTTAAGAATCGATTTGCATATATAAGGGGCCCGGAATGAGAAAAATGTGAGGGGTAAAATCTATCGGTGAATGACATTAATGACCTCGTTACGTTTTTTGTGCGCAACCTCATCTGCGCACCTTTCAGTTTTAGCCATGGCAACGGATAAAAAACATTAAGTTGTCACAAATGTCAATAAAATAAATAAACTAAAAATAGATAAAATCGGAGCAAAATTAATGAAAACAAATAAATAACAGAGTATAGAGAAATGCCGGTAAGTGTCCAGCACTCTGGAATAGTGGTTCTCAGTACAGATGGAATTATAATACATATTTACAAAATGATGACTAGTGTGTGATATTTTTGAAATTGTGTGTTTCCAGAAATACATAATAAAATATATGATATATATCGCTGATGTTAGATGATAAAATGTGTGACATGGAACCTATGATAGTCGAAACCATGGGACGATTCCTGAGGTATCTCTACTTGTAACCGACTTCTTCGGACTTGATTTTGTTTTGTGTCTGTTCAAAGACAATCGTTTTTAGAGTGGAAACTCCGGTCGTGCGTCGGAGCTGACACACACAATTTTTTTAACGATATTACTTAATGTTACAAATAAAGGGTTACTTAATAATGACAAATAACCCATTTTTCGCTAGTAGGTACATACTTATTGGAATCCCTGTATTTATTAATCAGCTCGCGATAATATTGGTTTTGTAATTATAAACGATAATTCTGGAAAATTCAAAGTAAATAATATAGAGTTTTATAGGTAAATCACCCTACGCCTATAAGTATTGCGATGTTGTAGCTAAGAACCAAGTTCCCATCTACTTCTATAGGGGAATTCATTATAATCGATTTAGCTATTAGGGCACGGCAGCGCAACAAACAAACTCACTTCCGCATCTATAATATTATATTATACTTACTAGTGATCCACCCCGGCATTGTACGGGCGAAATTTATTTTATCGGGATAAAATATAGCCTTTGTCACTCAGACAAAATGTATTTATTATACAAAATAAATATTTGGAAAATAATTGCCATGGTTGCACTATTTGCAATACCTGCTAGGCTGGTAGCAGCACGCTTGATAGGTGGAAGTATACTCTTCATTCGAGCTTTACACTACCAATAAAGAAGGGTCGATCACAAAGTCTTTGACCTGTTATTGGTGAACGCTTAAAAAGAAAACTACAAAGAGAACTATAAATTGATAATAAATGAGATTGCTATGGTGCTCTATCTAACGTTATGAAAAATTAATTATGCACCTTTAGTTTAAGCAAATATTATCAATTTTGCTTTGGTGATTGCAAATTATTTAATTTAGCGAATTTAGCCACCATTGTCCAAAACAACAGACGGGAATTACTGCTTTCTTCAACCTGAGACATAAACGTAATTTCTGACATCTACATGTTGGGGTTCTGAGAATTATGTAGGTATATCAAATTATGAGACTAGGAGATGACACTGCATTTGTGTATATCACAATCTTAGAGCCGGACGTTGACATGGCAATGCAGCCACTGCCAATTTTTAATAGTCGACAAATAAATAAGGTAAAGTAAATGAATTTGATATTTACTGCTAAACTACTAAAAAGAACATAAACAAAAGATGACTTTTTGAGTAGAGTGTGCGCCAGATAAGTCTGCGCGCGGCCAAAATCGGAACTAATCGTAGGCCGCCATGTTGTCGTTACGTCAGGTGTTGTAAGTGTGTGGAGTGTTTTGCGTTTTTATTAGTTTTCAGTGGTCAAATTTGGTAACCATCGTGCCAAAAGTCATTAAAACTGCTGGCAGAGAGATTATTTTGAATGTGAAACGTTCTTGTGAAGCAGAACGGGACAATAAGGGACCAATTGTACAATTTTCTGAAGTACGGGCACGGACAGCTTTCTTGGCAGGTAATTTTTGGAGTGACCATTGCATAGTATTTTGCTATCGTGAAGGGTAATTTCTATTTTTTGAACACGTGGAAAAAATAGAAGACCAATATTTCGAATCAGATAGACTTATGGATATAGAACTTGACAAATTGATCCTACAAGTGACGATGAAAGGTTAGACTCTCTTGACGACGAAATCAATGAAGACCCAGAAAGTAATACATATAATGGCATTGACCCACTGGACGACCACAATTATACAAAATTTTGAAGTACTGCTAGATAATTCAATAAAAGATTTGGAGAAATATGAATTGTTGTTTAATTTTTAATTAAAAACACTTCATAAAAAGCAGATACTACAATACCTTTATGTATTGTGGGGGATATTCCATTTTTTTATTTAAATATATATATTTTAGATCTATCCTTAAGTATATATTTTTTATTTGTAGTCCACTTAGCTAGTTAGCTTTTGTTCGAACACTAATGTACTGTGAAAACACCATGTTTGTTAAAACTGTGAATAATAAGAATATTTGCTCTAGAAAACCATATATATTATATTTCAATCAAACATGACAAACCTGATGACATTAGTAGACAAAGTATTTTAACCTCATCATCCCCCTCAATTCTAATTTTCCATAAAATAAGAATTAAATAACTAATGAGAAGTTTTTTATTAACCTCATCAGATTTTCCCTCTTCTCCTATTTCGTGTCTGTGATCGGAAATTTATTTCCCATAACTGGCAACATTAGTTTCGCCACCAGTCGCGCGCAGACTTATCTAGCGCGCACTCTAAGTGCTAGTTTACTATAAAATTTACATACATTAGTTAAATAGGTAACGACTTCAATAACTTCACTCATTTTTGCGAAAATTGAGGCCCATCTGTAGCTTTGACCCCGCTGTAAAGTCTCTATACTTCTTAATAAATCAATCGTTTAGACCACCGCAAGGTACTTAATAATTCCCGCGATATTAATTCCCTTATTGAAGTAACAAGACTACGGTAAATACCGTCTTATAATACTAACTAACTAAAAAGTGTTAAATAAAAAAAGGTAAATTTAAAAAATCAAAAAAACACGACTGCTATATTACACTTCAAATAAAAACTGAAAAGAAAAAAACAAGTCCAGTAGTCTATAATTCTGTTAATAAGGAACAAAGCTACTTTAAAGCCCACCATTCACTACACGCACCGCGAGCCGAACCCCGAGCCGTACCCATCCGTGGACAAATCCGTCATTGCCCACACACTACACGAGCGTCGAGTTGCAGTCCAGTCGCTTGTGTACTTTGGTGAGCCTCGCGCGTATCGTTCTTCCCTGTATGGATAAATTCTTGCCAAAACTCTTTATGATCGCCGAACGACATGTTATTATACTCGTTCATGATACAAACAACACAACTGCAGGCCAATTATGCTCGCTAATTGTGATATTGTTTTGATGTCAATTTCACATTACTCATTACGCTCTCCGAAAAATGCGATATCAAAATGACATCAACTTTAAAATGATATCAACTTAAATGCGCATTACGTTCAACTTTTTGACATAAAACAGTATCGCATAAACGTCAAAAATGTGATACAGACTTAACAAGTTAGGAGGTGGTTTTTCTGTATCAAATTCCTTTTTATTTTAATAAAAAAGAGTAAAATGGCTCGTTTCGGGTTAGTAATGGACTATTTAGAACGAGCTCATGCCGAGGACATGCGTAGAAGAGATAAACCCCTTGTAGAAGAGATACAATTAGCTCTTTATGTTCGCTAATTGTGATATTGTTTTGATGTCAATTTCACATTACGTATTATGCTCTCCGAAAAATGCGATATCAAAATGACATCAAATTAAGCGTATTATGATCTACTCTTTAAAATGACATTAACTTGATATCAACTTAAATGAGTATTATGTTCAACTTTTTGACTTAAAACATTATCGCATAAACGTCAAAAAAGTGATACAGACGTAATACAGAATTAACAATTTAAGAGATCGTTCTGCGTGCACGCACTACAAATGACTGACAAGTTCGCCGATAAATCTGTGCAAGCACACACACGTACGGATTTGTACGGCGCGGCTGGGGTGCGGCGCGGCGCTCGCGTCTTTCGACGGCGAGCGCCGCGCCGAGCCGCGAGCCGCACTCACCAATACATTCACACGCGGATTTGTCCGCGGACTTGTCGCCAGCGACAAATCCGGCGGATTGGCGCGCCCGTGAATGGTAGGCTTAACAGTCGGGACCCAATATTGAAAAATATTATGTATTCTTGAATATCTAATGGGTCTCGACTGTTAAAGTAGCTTTGTTCCTTATTAACAGAATTATACACTACCGGACTTGTTTTTTTTCTTTTCAGTTTTTATTTGAAGTATAATTAAGCAGTCGGGTTTTTTTGATTTTTTAAATTTACCTTTTTTTTATTATAATTCACTTTACTTATAATTTGGCAACTAAGAAGTACTGTCATATTTTATTGTCATTTACATTAATACTCTTAGTTTATATTAGTATCATGGCCATGGGGAGCTCGATGGCGCAGGTGGTTAGCGCTTTCGCCTGCAATCGCTGAGGTTAAGTGGTTAAGCAACTTTCGCAGTGGTCGGCCATTGGATAGGTGACCAGAATTCTTCTATATAGAGTTCCTCCGTGCTTCGGAAGGCACGTTAAGCTATTGGTCCCGGTTGCATCTGCAGTCGTTAGCACCCGCCAATTCGCACTGGGCCCGCGTCGTGAGTCATGGCCCAATCTCCCTATTCTACCAATTATAACTATAATTTATCACTAAACGGAGAGCTCTGTTCATATCATTTAAGTCAACTAATTAATAAACGAAGAAAAATCTTAGATTAGTAACAACAACATCTTTTGTATCTGTTTAATGAATTACAAATGGCATTTGAGTGATATGGACAGAACACGTCATAAGAAGTCTTAGCTTATTCCTTGTTTACCCAGGAAGTAGTATTGTCGTCTTACTCTCAACAATATTATGATACGAAATATATATAATAGATTATTTGTTTGTTTCAGGTATGCTGTCTCTGAAAGCAGGTGAATTGATAGGTAGATGTATTTATGCGTACCTACTACATAGTTTTACGCGCATATCTCTTGGTAAGTAGGGGCATAACGAGGGATTTTCCCAGGTGGGAGAAGTGATCCATCTTTCAATACTCTACCCTAATGCCAATAGAGCCCGTCTTGAAACTAATGTGTAGGTAGGCCAAAGGGGAAGATCTTCCTCCGAGCTAGGTGGTGGTAGCTCGGCGGCAGCGGTCCAACTGTTTTTTGAGTGTGTGTATGCTGTTGGTCGCAGATGACCTTTACAGCGTCACCGGGTTTGGGGACGGCAAGATCCTAAGAGGACCGCAAGCCGAGAATTGCCGAGTACCTCTAGAGGTCTTCCAGGCGGATGGCATCTCCTCACGGGTGGAGTCTCCTCCCCGTCTGAAGCCTCTAGACCACTCGAAGCTGAGGGGGTAGGGCATTGTATATATGCAGTATTAGCCTTCGAATTTCACTTACGCGATGTAGGCTTCCATACGTTGTGAGCGCGGCGCCGGTAGCGCCATCTCTTGTATAGGGGAGTGATTATATCCTATGTGGGGCATGTAGATGCCACAAATGTAAAGCTAAAGTTCTATTCACGTTATTTTAAGTTTTTAGTCTCTTTTCCTCTACTTTTCAATGATACTTTATTTAATTCCGCAGCGAACCGAATTCAGTGTGTTATTTCAATACATCAAAAAATTATAATGTAGGGTTTTAAGGTTATATTTTTTCTATTTTTAAAGTGAATCTTTTTATACATCGCCACAATTTTTTTGTTCATCTTTAGCATGTAGCATTACATTTTTAATTATTATATATTAAAAAAATCAGACTTTATCAACAAGCGCCGGTGGTTCAGTGGTAGAAAGCTTGGCTGCTACCCAGGCGGCCCGGGTTCGATTCCCAGCAAATGAAAGACTTTTTATTAATGATTTTAAGTTTTAATTGCGTCGTGGTTTCGTAAAACCACCCACACCATTTTTTTCTATACTCTAATCCCGATTTCCTGTTTGATCTATATCAGGTAGACAAAGACTAGGTCCATTGTTTTTTCACCTTGAAAGTTCATTATTTATATTGGTTGATGAAATATTTTTTAAACACATTACATACTTACCTCTGAGGAGCTCGATGGTGCAGGTGGTTAGCGCGTACGGCTGCGATCGTTGTAGTTAAGCAACTTTCGCAGTGGTCGGTCATTGGATGGGTGACCAAAAATTTCTATCTCCAGTTCCTCCGTGCTTCGGAAGGCACGTTAAGCCATTGGTTCCGGTTGCATCTGCAGTCGTTAGCACCCGCCAATCCACACTGGGTCCTCGTGATGGGTCATCGCCCAATCTCCCTATTCTATCCATAGGGAAGGCCTGTGCCCCAGCAGTGGGGACATTAAGAGGCTGATGATGATGATGACATACTTTCCTTCTCTATAATAATTATTAGTACTATTAGTACATAACAAATTAATTTTCCCCAACATTCTAGAGTTTAGTGAATTCATTGCTCTCATTAAGTATTCTCTTAAAACTTAAAGGTATTTCCGGAACTAGCGCGCACCTGAGCAAGTTCGGTTGTAAATTGGAATTATAGGTACAGGTGTTGAGCCACTATGCTTATGCTGAGAAGGCGAATTTCCTCCAGAACTGAGACTTAATGCTTAGTCCGAAGACATATCGAGAGTTTGTTAAAATAGATTTAAGCATTTCATCATAAAATTTTATATTCCTACTGCTGAAGTACAGCCCTTCAAGTTTGGACAGAAACGACTTACTGTAGCCACTATTCCAACGCGAACAAAAAGCCTTGGTGACTCATTCCTTGTCGCACTATCCGCAAATGGAATGCTTTGGCCGCTCACGTGTTCCCTCCAACAACCCAGGATCCTTTAAAAGAGGCATGATGAGACCTTGCAGGCCGGCATGATGAGACCTTGCAGGCCGGCAAGGTGATGATGGCTGGTGTTGCAGGTACTACTGGTGATCTTGCCATCTGGACGCCACAGGCTTGACATCAGCTAGAGTGAACCCTTTTTTTCCAAATATATATACGAAAAAAAAAACACGGAGTACCCATATTCCCGCAAGGGCACGAGCTACTGCCTTCACAGGGTCACTTTACTATCCAAATGGTTTGCAGTCTAAGTAACCAGCCAACCGATCAGCTCCCGTACCTACTAGATAAAAGAACTCCCCACCCACCTGATGTTAAGTGAAGGTGAAGTCCAGACGCGAAGATAGCTGGTACAGCAGTTCTACCTGCCACACCAGCCATGCTCACCTTGTCGGTCTGCACTTTGCTTCTGCACGCCTCTTTTAAAGGATATCGTGTTGTAGGATGGAGGGAACAAGTGAGCGGGTAAAGCATTCCATATGCGGATAGTGCGATAAAGAAAAAAGTCAACTCTCGGAAATTTTCACTTTTCCCTCTATAATTGGACATAACTGTTATACTTTATCCTTGTGAGTACATCTAATATTCCTGGTGTTGCAGACGTCTATAGATCGTAGCAAGTGCTTACCATCAAACAGACCTTGCCTTGTCCTTCATCTTCACCTACATACTACAAAAACATAAAGTACATTAATACGTGTATAGTTACGACTTTGTTAATAATAACAGTTTCACGAGCCATTAAAAGTTTTGTAGACTTATTTCGTCCAAGATTGGATCTTTCCTTTGCCTTTTGTCGTTGCTCAGTAAAAGATTGTTTTCTTTGTGAGTCGCGATACCTCAGTGTAATAATGCGAAAGCTTTCGACTGTGCATTGTCCGTATACCTTTTTGTTACATTAACTCGAAAAAAATACGAGCTGCCTACTTCTGAAACATTGGACAAATGTATTGTTGCTGTTGCTGTTTTTTTACAGGTAACAAAGTTAATTATTTTCGGAGTATCGTGTGTCTAGGTCTCAACGTGGTCTTATTACGCTTAATAACATGAAAAGCGGTGTTTCTGACTTTGTAGGTAGCTTTGTCCAACAACAGGAATACATTTAACAGTACTATGGACATGTGTTCACTCTCGGTGGAATTTCGGGGAAATTCATCATCAGCCTATTAATGTCTCTGATGCTGCTGGGGCATAGGCCTTCTCTATGTATGAATAGGGAGATTGGGCCATGACACACCACGCGAGCCTAACGACTGCAGATGCAGCCGGGACCAACGTCTTAACGTGCCTTCCGAAGCACGGAGGAACTCGAGATAGAAGATTTTTGGTCACTCATCCAATGACCGACCATTGCGAAAGTTCTGCGAAACTTTAACGATCACAACCGAACGGAACCATCGAGCTCTTCAGGTATTCGGAGAAATTAAAACCTATTTACCCACACCGTGAGCTTTGCTCGCTGTATTAAAAATGGAGGATATCGGAATTTTCGCTCGAATTGGAGCACCTGTCTGGGGCAGCAATCACGACCTGCAGAAGATCACAGTAAAATAACATTACCTTCTGGTGGTGTCTCCGTGGTGAGTAAGGTTCCAGGACTCCAGGGTAGGGGTTTGGGTCAGGGTAGACAACGGTACGAGTTATATTTTTGGTATTGCCGGTGTTTATAGGTTATGGTGGCCGCTTACCAATAAGCGGGCTATACGCTGGTTTGCCATCCTTTTAACATAAAAAAAACACCAAAATTCATCAAAATCTGTGAGTCAGTTTAAACGTGGAATCATAACTTTGGAATTTTTGCGGTCATTACGATAGTGGGTGGGCTGTTAGAGGTTTGCATTTATCAATAATATAATATGAACACTGCAATATTAACATGTGACGAAATAATCGGAAACATTTTCACGTTATAATTACCATTACCGTTATTATTACTGAAACATTAATAGCACATAAAGCTGCTTAAACAACGATTTCGTAGCTCATTTTATTATATTCCGCTGTTTCCAATGACTTCCGTTAATTGAATGATTGACCATTGTTCCGGATGCGGTTCCGTGAAAATATGCAGTTGCGGAGCTCCAATTCTATTGATTTAACGCTAGAACGCGAATAACTAACTTGTAACTACGCATTTAGCGTTAAAAAAAAGGTTTCCAAATTTTGAATTTGCGCCATTCCTGATGGCAGGGGGGGGGGGGGGGGGGTGATATATTTTTAACCGACTTCAAAGCAGGAGGAGGTTCTATGTTCGACTGTTTATTTTTTTTTTACGAATGTTCACCGTTTTCTTCGTCAATTGTGGACCGATTTCCAAAATTCTTTTTTTATTCTAAAAAGTGCACTTCCGAGGTAGTCCCATTGGAACCAAGTCAGGATCTGATGGTGGAATCCGTGGAAATTGAGGGAAACCTTCAAATTTCAAAGGCACGCACGATGCTTTTTTATGCATGTTCACCGATGACTCCGTCAATTCTGTTATTGTTTACTTGGACGATGTAATTTTCACTAAAATGGATGAAATATTTTTTTTTTAAACAAAAATTCGTTTTTTTTGTAAATTATTTATTTACGTAGGAAAGTAGATTAAGCTTTATAGTTTTTAAGTTTGTGTTATTGTTCTATCGTAATTAATTATCGGACTGCGTGTCCATAGATGCTAGACGATAGCTCGACTGGCAATTTTAGACACGTATAAAAGAGGTTTTGGGTGACGATAAATTTAAATGTGCAGCTGATAAAATCTGTCTACTTACGATGGAACGAATTCAAATTACGAAAACTAATTTAAGCGCATTTCAGAAAGCTTCGTCGCACAGGTGTGGGGTAAGCATCATGGCGCGATTACACTTTATCGTTAGCCCGAATACGAGTGCCAATGGAATTCGGTTAAACGACGTGTAAATGAACGGAGTGGAGTACGCCCGTATTCGGGTAGTTTTTGTTTTGGTTACCCGACACAGTCTGCCAGAACGTATTTCAGTGTAACTATTGGTTCGGTTGCCCGAATTCGAGTTATGTCTTTCGTGCACCCGAATACGGGCTAAGGACTAACTTACCCAACGACTACCGATGCAGCTGTGTCTTTTCACGAGCTTTCTGAAGTACGGGTGAGCACGAGATACTAATTTTATGTTCACCCATCTTATGACTGACCATTGCGAAAGTTGCTTGACTTCCTCTATTGGACTGAAAGAGCTGATCACTGTGGCTCATCAGGTAAGTAACATTATCACGAGCACTATCCGTAGAAAGGCTTTTACAATCTACGCTAGAGAGTTAACAAGGCAGTGGTTTTTTTCGCCACTTACGATGACGAAGCGGTTGTTTTGTCGCTGAAGAAAAGTACAGTATACATATATACTCGTATTTATTTATTTATATATAATATAATTGCACTACTCCGAAACGGCTTCACCGATTTTTGTGAAATTTTATATGCATATGAGTATTTACTAGGTCTGAGAATCGGACAACATCTATTTTTCATCCCCCTAAATGTTAAGGGTGGTCCAGCCTTAATTTTTTATATTGGATTTTTTTTTGTTTTTTCATCATCACATTAAACAAGAATACATACAACCCAAAATTTTCACCCTTCTACCACCAAACCCTATTTTTTTATGGTGGTACGAAGTTTGCTGGGACAGAAAGTACATACATACATAAATATATATATATATATGTAATTCGTGTTAACAAAGGATATATATATAGAATAGTTGTTTGCTAACTGTTTACACTGCCGGCGAGAACTCACTCCACTAGATGGTCGCTGAGCGACAAAAGCTATCAAAGATAATATTCGCTTGGCGGTCGGACACGTGGGCGTACTTTGCTCAGGATTGTCATCACGAGCGAGTAGCGCGAGTAATGACCCTTCGTATTTACTTACAGACCAGCGATATAACTATAAGAATGACATGCTCTTCCCACCGTTCTCTACAACTAAACTTGCTTCTAATTTCTAACTCTACTCGTTTCTCGTTGCAAGATAATTGCAAGTGCCTCTTCCACTAACATCTCTCGAATATTCTTCATCCTGTCCCTTTCCCGTAATCCCGTGGAGAACTGGAGACATAACAGTACAGAACAGTTAATTGCAATCTCGGAAAGATGGGTCATATTGCCTCAAGGGGGCACTCCAATTCGACCGAATGAACAGCTATGACGCTCCTCATCAAAGTATTACATTTTGCAGATCAAATATCAATCAGCTTTATTGTGTTAGTTTAACAGTACAATATAGCTTTTAAGTTACGTTTAAAATGATATTAAACAAATCATACACCATTTTGTTTACCTGCTGAATTCAAAATGGCTGCCACCTACATAGGTAAATTATTTTGAAGAATATATTTATAAATAAATTATGAATTATCACACGCTAAATGCAATATTTCCAGCTTTCTTTTCTTATGAGAGAGATCTAGGGCATAGCCGATTTGCCGCTCGAATTGGAGCGCCCGTCTGGGGAAGTTACCTCCACCATACAGAAGCCCACAGTAAAATAACGCTACCTTTCGGTGGTGTTTTGTTTCTGTCGGTGAGTAAGGTTACAGGGTTCCACGGGGTAGGGGATTGCGTCAGGGTAGGCAACGGTGGTATTTTCACAAACATCTATAGGCTATGGTGGCCGCTTACCATCGAACATGCAATACGCTTGTTTGCTACCCTTTTAATATAAAAAAAAACCGGCCAGGTGCGAGTCGGACTCGCGCACCGAGGGTTCCGTACAAACCTGAATTTTCAAAAATATCTATATCTATAAAACTCAAAGGTGACTGACTGACATTGTGATCTATCAACGCACAGCCCAAACCACTGAACGGATTGGGCTGAAATTTGGCATGCAGGTAGATGTTATGACGTAGGCATCCGCTAAGAAAGGATTTTGATCAACTCTACCCCCAAGGGGATAAAATAGGGAATGAAAGTTTGTATGAAACTTTGTCAATTTTAACCGATCGGACTGAGACTTTGCATGCAGGTATAAGAAGATTCATAGATGAATGTCATTGTGTATAATACAAGCCTGAGAACAAAAACTGTAGTCTACACTGCAGCTCTACACCGAAGCGAAGCGAGGGCGGGCCGCTAGTTTTTTTTATATGATGTAACTAAAAATTTTCGGTTTTTGCAATTTTTCCTTTATCTGTACTATAAGATGTTACTTCGTACCAAATTTCAAGATTCTAAGTTCACGGGAAGTACCCTGTAGGTTTTGATTGCCGTGCGAGTTTCGAAAATTTGCGGCATAAGTGGCTGTATCTTTTGTATGCTTTGGCTTAGAAGTTTCATTATTTCACAGCTTCAAGGAACAGTAGACCTGAGTATTACACATGAATTTCAGTTTGACACCTCCACGCGTTCCTGAGAAAAACGGCCTTGACAGACGGATGGACGGACAACAAAGTGATCCTATAAGGGTTCCGTTTTTTCCTTTTGAGGTACGGAACCCTAAAAATGCAATATTTCTCGCTTTCCTCCAATATGTAAAGATTACGTGAAAAGGGACAAATGAGCTTCCACTGTTCAATTGTTTTTTAGTTTGCTTATTTATTATTATCAGGATCTAAAGAAAACTTTTACTAAAAAAAACCCACAAAATCCATGTTTCAGACAGGACGATAGGATAATTTTTTATTTAATTTATGTAAATATCGAACAGATTCATGTTTAAAAATACTTATGTTAAACTACAATACCTGTTTGAATGTTTCCCTTGGTAGGTTCAAATAGGAATATATTTGGCGAAACCACTTACACAAAGCCAGTTTTGTATAAATATAAATTCAGTATTGAGAGCTGCGAAACCTGCGATTAGTTTGCAAATAAATCACTTCAAACATTGTTAGCATCAATGATATTACTTACTTAAACCGAACGTTTAAACTTTTAACCCTGTGCAGGTAAACCATGTGACCCTTAATCCCACCTTACCCAAGTAGTAGTGATACATCCGGTATTGCTTACCATATTTCAGGGCCACGACACTCTAATCCTCTGCTCAGTTGAATCAACATATAGAGGGTGTATAAACAATCAGATAGCTATTGAAATAGTATGAAGTATAGATATTTATATTTTCTTATGTTTTCATGCACACCACCCAATAAATAAAACTACTTTTCGACTGGTTTCAAAGTAGTTTATTGTATACATGTACAAGTATAGAAGTTTCCGAACGTTCAACCAAAAGTCTTTTGAAGGTAGCTCGTCAAAAGTAATCATAAATCTTGATAATGCAGCCTCAATAGGATGCGAAACGTAGAGATATATATATATATATATATACTAGCTGACCCAGCGAACTTCGTACCGCCCTAAAAAAATAGGGGTTGTCCAGCGGACAAAATTGTGAATCTAAACCATTCTCAGATCCCCTTGAACACACACAAAAAATTTCATCAAAATCGGTCCAGTCGTTTAAGAGAAGTTCAGTGACATACACACTCACAGAAGAATTATATATATAAAGATATATTAAAGTATTAAAAAACGAATTTTAAACACGTTTAAAAGTACTTTTCTAGATTACCTTATAATAATGGACTGAGTGTCGTGGAACACTCGGTTGGAAAAATATTGATATACCAATCAGCACTGCACTCGCGTGGAGATTCAAGACCCAGTCTCCCTATTTTATTAAAAAGTATCCTACCCACCAATCTACACTAGGCCCTGAGGTAGATCCTAATACAATCTCCCTATTCCATCCAAAAACAAAATGTTCTACCCATCAATCTGCAATGGCCCCGCGTGGTGGATCATGGCCCAATCCCCCTATTCCGTCAAACTATTGAACAAAACTTCAAACCAAGTCCACCGCCACCACCTTCAGTTGTCACCCACTTAGCTGGCCATCTAGCTACCCACCCAGCTGCCAAGCTTGCGGCCTCGCTAGGTTGTGTGGGAATTTTTAAAATGTTCGTTCCAACAACAAATTCTGCTTTCCATCCCGTTTGATGTTATTAACATTCTTGAGTTTCAAAGTTACTTTTATTGAAGTATAAAAACTTTAATAGCGATTTGACACATGGTGAGTCAATTAGGACTTTATCAATATCGTCAAACTCTGTAAGTAATTAGTTGTGAGATTTACTTATGTTGTAAATCGATACAAAATATCCCATTTAATCAGCAATCATATTATCCGCTCACTTGTTTTCTGGACACTATTGTGTCCGAGGCCATAAAACAATTTTGCTCCATGGTCACTATAGTGTCCAAGACCAAAAACCCGTTGTTTGCGTCGTGGACACTATAGAGTCCAACAGCTGACACCCTAAAAATATGGTTGTCACGCTTTAACTCACGCTTGGACCCATATTCACCCGTCTCTTTTACATTTTGTGATAAATTTTACATATTCCTGCCGCTAGAGCCCACGTCTGTTCATATTAACTTTACTTTGTACGGTAGCTCAAACCGTGGTTAGTGAATTTCAGTCCGGCGTCAGTGCAACAATTGTGTATAGATTTGTGTTTCTTAAGTGTTTTAGAGAAAGTAAAAATATGATACAGTATTGATATTTACTCTAAAATCAATACTGTATCATATAAGTAAAGTGTAAATAAGTGCGAAAGCAATCGGTTTGGTAGTTTATACATTTTTATCATTACAAAATAAAGTAGGTAATCGGACGCAAGCAATTGACCACCTGATCGGGGCCCGCCCCTGAGCAAGTAACACCATTCTTTTTTTTTAGTGTTTATGCTGTTAGCCGCAGATGACATTAACAGTGTCACCGACTTTGGGTCGGCGAGATCCTGGGGGACCTCAAGCTGAGAATTGGCGAGTGCCTATAGTGGTATTCCAGGCGGATGGCATCTCCCCAAGGGGGACGTCTCCTCTCCGTCTGGAGCCTCTAGACCACTCGAACCTGAGGGGGACTGCTTAACTAGGGGCGTCTCTGAGACTCGGACCTCAGCTCTAGTTAGCCGTTGTCGTGGGGGGCGGGGAAAAACGACCAGGTACGTAACTGCACCTGATATAGCGTGTTGAGTAACACCATTTGGCACCTCGCTCAGAGCAAATGAGCGGAGGTGTTTTGTACATCCTGTATAGTATGTACAAGTTAGACGTTGATTCACTTGTAACAACTTAGTGAGTGTTGCTTACCGATATACCAAATTTCAAACCATAAATTGTTGAAAACCTAAGGTAATCGTATATTGCATCAGTAACTTTATTGTTTGTAGCGAAGTTGCAAACAATCAATTTGTTTGATAGATAATTTAATTTATGTTTGTTGTCAGTTTGGATAAGTGGAGAGTTTAGATCGGATTCCCATATTATGAGATTTCAAACTTTTGCTGAAAGCAATTTTATTAGACAGCGTAGACATTGTGCTTGTTTCAAATAATAAACGTATTTGAGATCTGATTTTGTCAGTAAAATTTATTGAAACAAAACCGTTTAAAAATTAACAGTGTATTATATCAAAGGAAATAACTGAACCTCAAATAAAGGAAACCTTTCATTAGGTGCGTACGTATTACAAATCTTTTGTTAATATTTTCCTTTTTCGTACGCGTAGCTGAAAACCGCATACTCCCCTGGCGCCAAATTAGAAGGTACGTATTGAATTTTAAATGGTCCGCCCGTGGAAACAGAGGAAATGGCGGTGCTTGTAGCTTTAGTGTTTGAATGGCAAAGAGAAATTTGGCATTAGAGCTTAAAGGGACCTCTCACGCTTTCACCGACACTTTATTAGGCAAAGCTTTTTTGCCTCTTAACATTTAGTTGGCAGGGAACGGTGTTGGAGATAACACAGATTCTGGTAGATTCCATGAATACGAAAGACTTTCAGAATTATATGCGGTGAACTCAGTGGATTTTAATGCGATTTTCTTTTTGTTTCGATTAAAGTGGGTAATGATGATGATGGCAGCCCTTGTTGAGTTTGCCTCCTGAGGAAATGAACTCGTTATCAGGAATATGGATGATATGCGCGGAACAGTGTTTCCAGGTCTCCCGATTTTATAGAAGATCTCAGTTTTTGTGAAATTTCTCCTGTTGTACTGTTTTACTTAGAATACGATTTTCTTTTTTAAGTTGCATGTTGAGTTTCATTCTCGGCCATTAATGATGTAGGTAACCTTAATTATTATAAAATAAATGTTATTGTCTAAAACAAACAGAAGCCACAGAAACACATTCGTTACTGGCCTATATCTTGATTTGATTTATCAATTCTAGGGGCGGGGCGGGACGGGGGGAATCGGACAGAATACGCCTATGCATCTACTGTTTTTTCTTGTAACCTGGAAACACTGTAATTTAAGAAACTGTAGGTTATATTGATTAATCTTCCTATCTAGACCGGTCTAAATCTATGATTACAGCGAAACCCGATAGTCTAGTTACGTAAGCAACTGTTACGCGTAATCACAACTGGATCAACAGGCTGCCGACGTCACCGCCCCGTTTGTAACCAGTACCCCAAGCACGAACAACTAGCGGGGAAGTATTGGTTCTATTTTTTCAGGGACACCGGCGTACTTTGGTCCTGTCCGGTCTCTTGGTGTACTCGATTGTTCGAAGGGGGTTTTCGTACGGGCTACTATAAATCCCTCGTGTATGTTCCCCAATACAGTTGTAAGCGATCTATTTTGGGGGACAAAAAAACCGCAGAGAAAGTCCCTCGTCTGCGCAGGCTATGACTGCCTCTGACTCGTCCCACACAGGCCACAAGCACCAACACTACACAGCTAGCATACTTGCAAACTAGCTTAGTACTAGGCAGACACCGCGCCTGTAGGATTAGTGCGAAGACCCGGTCTACACACGACATGCTATGCCAGGTACGTATCTGGTCGTTATTCTCCACCACCCACGACAACGGCTATCTAGAGCCGAGGTCCGAGTCTCAAAGACGCCCTAGTTGAGCTGTCCCACTCAGGTTCGAGTGGTTTGGAGGCTCCGGACGGAGAGGAGACTCCCGCCGAGGGGAGATGCCATCCGCCGGGAATACCTCTAGAGGCACTCGCCAATTCTCGGATTGAGGTCCCCTTAGGATCTCGCCGTGACGCTGTAAAGGTCATCTGCGACCAACAGCATGCACACTAAAAGAAAAGGCCTTCTTTATTCCTCGTCCCAAATGTGTCAAAAAAAGTATTCACTCTATTTTCAAAAACCTTATTCTAATGATGATAATCGTTTCCACTTGTTTTCGTACATATCCGTTATACGAGCGGCGTGTAACTTTACACGCGTGTTGTATTGAACAGGACCGATCTCGGTCGTTTGTTTAGGTTTGCCGGCCCCTTCCGCCTTACAATAACTAAATGGAGGCCGATAAAATTGAAAAATAAACCTTTTTCATTGTTCGCCCCGTCGTTATTGTATGAGTGTACGGAGTACAATCAAAATTCACCCCTGTTCTCTGTGTTGGAGTTACGAATTTTCATTTACAGTCATAATAGTCATTGTATTGGCTACATTATCACTCCTTTTCTATTATTAAATATGTAACAATGATCTTCATACTGTAAACAGTACCCTTAGCACGAAACAATATCGAATTCGTAACGTGTGCGAGTCCGAAATGTCATTGTCAAATGTGTACTGATTTTTAGTTCTCGTTACTAACTTTGTGGCGCTGTTGTTCAAGTTTCCATACAAAATTTAACATTGAAATTTCGCACTCGCAAACTATTCGAATTCGATAGTGGTTCGTGCTAGAGGTACAGGTAGCTATTACGGGGAGGATAGATATATTGAGACAACGCAGTGGGTAGCACTTTCGGTCTGCGGTCGTAGAAGTTTAACCACTTTCGTAATTAATATAGGATGGGTGACCTAAGCACCCACCAGTCCGCACTGGGCTTGCAAAGTTTTCTTATATTCTATTTACCCAGTTCTGAATGTTACTTCAAAAAAAGCAGTAAGTACCTATTCAAACTTTGTTAAAATCTTAAGTGGCTTTAAGATATAAAGAAAATATTACTAGAAAATATTCCACGCGGACAGGCAGCAGAAGAGTCTCATACCTCGAATGCACTGAACATTATGCTACCGCGGCCTTGATGGCCGTGTCAAATTCTTTCTAGCCTTTCTTAAGCTGCAAGACAGCGCCATCTCTTCGCATTGTAGATAACCCAATATATCAAATGAATACCTTTACCGATAATATTAATGTATATTTCTTTTTGAAAATATATACACCGTATAATGGCCTGGCCGCGTCGGCCGTATTGCGCTATGTATAATGGTAACATTCATTTATTTATTTATTAATTTAAATCATAGTTTTTATTGGTCACACATAGTATATTTATTGAAATACGTCATAATATACATAGTTCACCAGACTGACTACAGAGCATGTAAATTAAAAACAATATACCTATTTAAAAAGTGTAAATGATTGCTGCGCAAATATTTATTTTATTTATTTATTTATGTGTAACACATTACAAGGTTTGTGTTATAAGATACTAGAGTAACGGATAGAATACAAATACTGTACATATGTGAGCATATTTATATAGAAATACATATTAAACATATATGACTGGAGTACAAATGCTCGTATTCATCACATAAACATCTGCCCCCCACCGGATTTCGAACCCGGGGAATTCTCGAGTCGGCGACACCATGAAACCCGGCGTACAAACCACTTACTCGGCCACGGAAGTCGTCAATAAGAAATAAACTTAACAATTTTGGAAACATACTGTGAAAAATATTCGGATATAACACAATTCGAATAAAAGTCAAAACTTGCTCGACGTACTCCATACAATTCCGTATACATCAAGTTTGCAAAGCGAAAATAACTTTTCTACTTATGACAACCCTGCTATTGGCATCAAAAGTGTTGGTAATTTGACACTGGCAACGTCTACCCACGCTTGTAGCTTTTCAAAGGATCGTAAACGTACGAATTCACGAAGAAATTGCACTAGGATATGTCGGTTTGTGTATTTTACGTCTCCCGCCATATTTACATATAACTTTATATTTACTGGAAAAATCTGAGGACTCCTTCCATTTAAAAAAAGAAAAAGTAAACAAGTCTTTTTATAGAAAAAAACCTTTTATCCGACACAGGTAGTTTCATTACACTTACACTGTATTAGGCGTTATATTTGTAAGTATTATTTAACTGAGTAATTTTCTGTTAAGATAGACAGTAGTACTCCTCAATTAATTCGAAAATAATATCAAAATTCTCCAATTCTCCCGTAGCAGTATCAAAATTCTGTGTTCTTTAACCTATTTCCGAGGTCAATTGAACAGCAAAGTCGCAACCTATCCCCGTAACTACGGGACAGCTAATTAAGTGAGGACTTAGTGCCCAAGTTTGATGCACTGCTAGAACATCCACTCGAGTTCACTTCTCAAATTGGTGTCAAGTTGCTCCCCACTCCACGTGAATATGCTAGCTAAGTTATTTGCACTGTCGAGTGTTCGTTCTATCGAATCATATGAGTGCGTGGAAGGGAGAAACGGTTAACAGAAGAATTTAAAGAAAACAGAATTAAAAAACCGGCCAAGTGCGTGTCGTGCCACGCGCAGTTCCGTAAGGGTTCCGTAGTTGCTTGTCGTTACCACAATATATTTGAGCAGGAGTCTTTATCATCTGTAACGGAATTTAAAAAAAAAAAAATAGTTTTTTTTTAGATTTAAAATAATTAACAATCATAATATATACAGGAACAATGAACCTAAAACTAAAAACCTCAAAAAATATAATTTAATAACTAAAATATATTGTTAAAAAAGTCTCTTCAGGCAAGGTTCCGAAGATACTGGTAGCGTTCCCCCTTTGAATAGCTAAACTAATTCTTTGTCCGGGGTAGCTGCCAGCTCTTCGGTCTCCAGTGATGTCGACTAACCTTTTTGATATTTCCTTAAAAAACTTTATAGCGTTAGGACCCCACGGACTAAGGGTCTCGACACCGAATGGGACAAAATCATATTCGGAGCCTAGACCCCTGTATTTGCATGCTTTTGCTTTTTCAGCCGCTTCACAAGCCGCACCAGCTCTGTTGTTGGTTCCATGTAGATGGGAAGGGGCCAGCGTATCTGAACAGGTTGCATCCCATACCAGTACCCGGCCCATCTTCCATGGAATCAAACTCATACCGTCCGGTCTCTTGCCATCGTCTCTTGCAATACCAGTCGGCTCAAGTAAACTTGGCACGTTGACGGTGGCAAGGGACCGGCGTATGATATCGTTAAGTGCGGCATGTCTCGAGAAGCAGCCTGCTCTTTAGATTTTGTTTTTCAATGTAAGGCTTTACGTTACTATAACTTTATCTATGTCACTATTCATGTTTTCTTCTAAGTAATTTTCAATAGGTAAGACATTTTTTTTACCCAAAGTTGAACGACTATTACTCTTATACTAACAAATCTATCTTAACCGTTATGGTTTTCCTTAAAAGTTCATAAAAAGCACTATCTATTATCATGAATTTTGCTAAGTTTGTCAAACCAATAGTTTAGCTTTTAGAGGGGGGGCGGCGCCCTACTCGAAGAAAAATTTGCTATTTAAAGTTCAATATTTTGCAAATGGATCCCTAAATCGAATAGTCTTACAAACCCCTAAGTAATTTTAAACGACCTATTCAACGATCGATGTTTAAACACATAATATGCTGCGACTAAAGTGAGAGCCCAGATATTGCGAAAACAATTGAATTGCTCCTTGATGAAATTCTTAGGAAGTAAAAAACATCTACTTAAACCGTTTCATATAACGCCGTTTAGCAATTTGTATAAAACTCAAAAACACTAGATAATATTCGGCATTCAGTGTTTGGTTACGATTGGTATTAGATTATACCGAGAAATTCGATCGCTATCAAATATTAATCAGCTGTCATGTAGCTTATCCTTGTAAAACCCAGCCAATAGTGTAATCTTAGCAGGGCTGTCACTGATTTATCCAGCAACGTATTTAATTTTGAAATTACGTAAACGTAAAATTTCGGTATCTTTTATGAAATATAAAAGGTTAACAAGATTTTCCAATTATGAACATATTTAAAAGAGGCAGGGCATAGCGGTTTTGTCGCTTGAATCGTAGCACACGTTGGGGGAAATAACTCCGCCTTAAGTGAGACCAAATTAAAGTAATAGTATCTTATTTATCTATAAATACATATAAAAATTCTATCACTTACTGTTAACATTACGAAGAAAAATATTACTGCAAACTATGGAAGCATCTATGATACTCTGTCAACCCCACAAAAAATAATATCTTAGATGAAAACAAAAAGGGAAGATACGGCACTCGCGGTTTAAAAAGGACCCGCTTTAATTGTGGTGCATGACCACGATTCGCTTTAGTCACAATTGGACATTCAAACACGCTGCATGTGCACTCAATATAAGAATATTGCGTATATTCTGTGTTATAAAGATAAAAGAATGCTTTTATAAAGAACATAAATAGTTCAAAATCAAATAACAAATGCCTCGGCAAGACATTTCATTCGTAAAACTGTAATAAAAATTATTTCTTAAAAAATCACGGTTTGTCGTGAATGTTATTTATGTAATCTTCATTTTATTATCAAGAAAAGGACAACAATACAGCTCAGCCGTACGGACTAAGAAGCGGATTCGCCGTTTTGCTCGAGCTGCGTTGAAGCGTACATTTCTGTCTCACTCGCTCGATTGAATTTTTATATACAGACGTGTGCGTGTGTGAGAGTTTCTTATATTGTTGAGTGACATATGATGTTTATTTGATGCTAGTATGAGCGTACCGTATCTTCCCTTTTTGTTTTAATCTAAGGATAACATCCATCTAAAGACTTTCGGGCGGATAGCGGAAGATGCGGGTTCGATTCTCATCAGAGACAGGGCCGAGTGGAGTTTTTTCTAATAAAGGGTTCTTAACATTCTAAACATCTAGCAGTTAAATGCTTAAAATCCAAATATAATATGCTATAAAATTGATATCAGGTTCCTTTATTGACAATAACAATATGAAACAGATTCCACATAAGTTACCATAAATGGCATGCAATTTATATAAAAGACAAATTGAAATTGACCAAGGTGCTTGAATGGTGACCTTACTGAGGCCTTTGTCCAGCAGTGGACGTGCATCGGCTAATAATCATCATCATCATTCATCATCAGCCTATTAATGTCTCCACTGCTGCCATGACCCATCATGTGGGCCCAATGCGGATGGGTGTGTAAGTCTAACGTCTGCAGATGCAGCCGGGATAAACGGCTTAACGTGCCTCCTGTAACACGAGCTCGAAAAAGTAAAGTTTTGGTCGCCCATCCAATGACCAACACTGCGAAAGTTGCTTAACTTCAATGATTACAGCGTTGTTAAGAATAAACGAGCAGTAATTTTTGAAGCATATAATCATGTAACGTTTGGTCCACAGAACTCATTTTTGCTAGCTTTAAAAATGCCCGCTGGTCCCTTTCTGATTAGATAATAATAATAAGCATAAAAAGGCTCATAGCGAGGAGTCTCGACCAACATCTAAAAAGTCTCTCGCTAGATGGTTGGGTGAAGGGGCAGATGCAAAATGCAGTACTCGTGGACACAGCGGGCATCATCAGGCGATTTCTTTCTCTGCGGCCCTAACCACCGGTAGCTTAGGCCTAGCTCCGCTGCTGGTGGCCCTCTATGTTAGGTTTTATATATAACATTTACTTTTGTTTTTAATTTTATATCTTTATTGTAAAAAACCTAATATGAAATAAAATAAATGAGACCATAATAAAAATAAATCTTTATTCAATATCAATTATTACGTATATAAATGACTTAAATATAAGAATTATAAATGGTGAAAAAAAACTACGTAGCCTGAATTAGGATTGCCCTGTGTTTCAGGCAAAACATTAAATAATATAAAGACTTAAATGAAGAGTGGCAACCCTAGCAGTTTAATATAGTTAACCCTTTGTCGCAATAATATGTATGTAGGATTCTAGTATTTAAGTACAATATCAAAGCACATGACTACTTTCAAAAGCACGCTCTGGATTCAAGATGATATTTAATACTACATCAATTTAATCACTTGTAAGTAATAACAGTACCCATTTACTTGTTCTAGTAAATAGTAATCATCACAGTATCAGTTTCTACGAATGAATACACAGCCTCATATTACCCTAATCTGTTTTTTTCTCACTAGATTATAAATCGTATGTCAAATAAAATAGTTTACCTTATTAAGGAGCTCGATGGCGCAGGTGGCTAGCGCGTTCGGCTGCGATCATTGAAGTTAAACAACTTTCGCAATGGTCGGTCTATGGATGGGTGACCAAAAATATTCTATCTCTAGTTCCTCCGTGCTTCGGAAGGCACGTTAAGCCGTTGGTCCTGGCTGCATCTGCAGTCGTTAGCACCCGCCAATCCGCATTGGGCCCGTGTGGTGAGTCATGGCCCAATCTTTCTATTCCATCCATAGGGAAGGCCTGTGCCCCAGCAATGGGGACATTAAGAGGCTGATGATGATGATGTCAAATAAAATCAAATTCAGTTGAATAAATTTCGCAGCTTTGGGTAATTTGATCTTTTGTGTACTTTCTGTCTGTACATCAACAGTTGCGGCTCTTTTTATGACATTAACATTAATAAATAGTTATGTATGCAACTGTTGTATAATAAATAAATATTTCCAACACTCACACCAATCAGCCTAACCCCAAAGTAAGCATTGTAAGACTTGTGTTATGGGATACTAGGGTAACGGATAGAATACATATAATGTTCATCTATAAGTATATTTATATATACGTATTAAACATCCATAACTGGAGTACAAATGCTCGTATTTATCACACAAACATCTGCTCCACCGGGATTCGAACCCAGGACCTCTCGAGTCGCCGACACCATGAAATCCGGCGTACAAACCACTCAGCCACGGAGGTCGTCAACGAATGATGGTAAATAATGTTGTTTATAAATAGATATTATGAACAGTTACAGACAAGACTCTATGTACACCCACTATATTTATTTATTATTTATAACCATAAAAACAGTAAATGGCGGACTTAATGCCATAGACATTCTCAACCAGTAAATGTGTAAGAGATGAAATGTTATGGCGATAGAATATGAGCTACTAAGTGAGAATCAATATAAAAAAATCTACTACTTAACTGTACTATAACAACAATAAAATATAAAATATATATTATACCTACACAAATACTTACACACATGTATATCCATAAATCTAATATATAAAATTCTCGTGTCGCGGTGTTTGTGGTTAAACTCCTCCGAAACGGCTCGACCGATTTTCGTGAAATTTTATATGCATATTCAGTAGGTTTGAGAATCGGATGTAATCTATTTTTCATCCCCCTAAATGTTAAGGGTAATCCACCCCTATTTTTTTTTTTAATTTTAGATATATTTTTATTTTTTTATGATACAGCATTAGTAAATACATATAACCCTGAATTTTCAACCCTTTACAATCAACCCCTATTTTACCATCGTGATGTTTGTAGTTAAACTCCTCCAAAACGGCTTTCCCGATTGTCATGAAATTTTGTGTGCATATTGGGTAGGTCTGAGAATCGGACAACATCTATTTTTCATCCCCCTAAATGTTAAGGGTAATCCACCCCTAATTTTTTTTTTCAATTTTAGATATATTTTTTTTTATTTTTTTATGATACAGCATAAGTAAATACATATAACCCTGAATTTTCAACCCTTTACAATCAACCCCTATTTTACCATCGCGATTTTTATTTTTAATAATTTCTTTTTTTTTCTCAATTCAATTTGATCTTCCGCCTTCGCCGGTCGATAAACGATCAACGATCAATCGATCAGCTATCCCCGCTAGATGTCTATCTGGGTCACCTCTCATCCAGCAAACATCACGGAGTAGGGATAAAAAGGAAACCGGTCTCCTGTCTTCCTCAATATACAGTTTTCGGCCATTTTTTTTTATTTCATTTGTGTATCGATCGTAGCAGTGACTTATATGTATTATTTTAATTTTTCTGTGCATCTATTACGTTAATTTTACTCTCATCGTGAATTTATTATTAATTTCCAGTGCAATAATTATTTTTTCACATTTTATTAATAACTGATAAAGACAGTTTTAAATATAAGTGATTAAGTGATAAATAAACACGTGTTGTGATCTCCCGCCAACAACGGCCATTACTGTGAGAAGGAAGCTGGTCTCCTGTCTTCCTCAATATACAGTTTTCGGCCATGTCACAGTGTTAGTTACCATACTCCTCTGAAACGGCCTGACCGATTTTTATGAAATTTTATATGCATATTCCGTGAGTCTGAGAATCGGCTACTATCTATTTTTCATATCCTTAAGTGATAATGGTTGTCCACCTGAAACGTAGTGTTCTGAAACCTACAATGCGCCTTCGCGCCAAAATTCAAAGTATTGGGTTTTGTAACGTAGTGTTCTCGTATATGGGTTAGGAGGAATGTTATCCCAGGAAATTGATAGAACACTACGTTACACACCCCTAAAATTTTTTGTGGACAATATTTATTGTTTTATAATGTGGTATTAAAAAATACATATTTTTTCTCTTCTACCACCTGCCCCTATTCTTATGGTGGTATGAAGTTCGCTGGGTCAGCTATTATATATATATATTTATAAATAAATAAATAAACATACAAACACTAAATTAGTAAAAATAAAGTAAATATGATGATATATGGATGACTACAGATTAAGAGAAAAATTAGGTTGTCAGTTAGTGTGCACGCACTAGTTTTTTGAACTGTAACCTATTACGTTATGAAACCCTCTATAAAAGTTTCTGAAACCATGGGGCGTTCTAAGAACAATTTTTTTTATATATAGCAAGGTAGGCAAATGACTCTACCCCACCTGATGTTTAGCGGTGATAAAGTTCAAACGCGAAAATAGGTGGTACAGTAGTTATAAACTGCTACCATTCTCACCTTGCCGACCTGCAAAAATGCTTCTTCACGCCACTTTTAAAGGTTTAGACGTTGTGGTGGTGAAATGCGCGTTTAAGACAATGTTTTTTGAAATTCACACAGATACCACCACAGGATACCACGCATCGAGCTGTAAGAAAGTGGCTGTCTGATGTTATTATGAAATTTAGTACAACATTATTTTGTCCGTTTGGATGATACTATGGTTATTGGGACATTTGATGTTTTGATATTAGCTACTTGTCTCAGAATATTTCAAAGAGGTTTTAAAGAATGGGTGTAGATAAAATACTTTTTGAATGGTTCTAAAGTGATATTATATTTTATTTTATACTATTTATATTTTTTATTATATTATATTTCAGAGTCTGTGGTGAACTTTCATTAATTTTCGTAAACTTTTTTGGTGCCGCGAAAATCTTTATAATATTATAGACTATTCAGAAGACCACGCGCGCTGGCCTACGTTGTAACCGACTTACTGTCGCCACTATTCCTACACGAACAAAGAAATTTAGTGACTCATCCCTTTGTCGTACTATTCGTAAGTGGAATGCTTTGCCCCCGTGCACGTGTTCCCTCCTTCCTACAATCTGGAGTCCTTTAAGATAGGCGTGAAGAAGCATTTTTGTAGGCCGGCAAGGTAAGGATGGTTGGTGTAGCAGTTTATAACTGCTGCTGCTGTTTACATCAGGTGGGGTAGAGTCGTTTGCCTACCTGGCTATATAAAAAAAGACTAAGCTAATTCCAAGGCTAAGTCAGAATATTAACTTAAGTTACATAAGAGTGTTTTGCCAGCAACAATATGCGAATACAAGTTTACCTTATAAAACCAGAAGCTGTATTAGAATGTTTGTGACTTCCCCCGGTTTCAATTACATAAGCATCGAGCGGGTGCCTAACCTTAAGTTGCAGCAACTTTCATTATTAATGCACAATAGCTAAGTTCCGCGCTCGTTGAGAAACTGTAGCTGCTAACGTTGTGTGTTGCGGTAGAACATTTAATTTACTTGTTACCGAAACTGGGTGTTTTTATCCTTTTTTTATGTTTTTGGATAATATTTCACTTTATTTGTCAGCTACATGCTATTCATAGTTCAAAAACGTCTAATATGATTAAGCCATATTTTATTAGTTTTCCTAACAGAAGGCAAATTTGTGAAATCGCTGGTGTTGATTTTCAATCAAGAAATTGGATTTGATTAAGAATTTAATTTCAATAATAAGTAAATGATGGTTTGAGATTTACAGAAATAATTATTTTACAGAGGTGTTAAAAAATATACGTTTTATCGTGTCAAACTTTTGTATTAATGTAGTATATAATTCAGTTTAACTCGATTATAGAATAGTTAAGCGATTTTTCTCGTATTTTACTACTTCATATTTAAGTGTAAATAAATAATCATAGACCAATTGCTAACGCGTTTGCTCGAAAGAATTTATTTATTTTGATCATTTTTGTAACTGTCCGATTGTGTCAATACGCACTCCAGCATTAAACATTTCGATACGAGCTCGCGCACCGTCACGGCGCCGGCGAGACAATGTTAAATAGCTCGCAATCAATGTTTTCAACCCTGTGCGACTTGCTTTTATTCTTCTAGCAACATCTAGACCTAAAAACATGTTAACAAAGTTTGCTCTATATCTGACTACAATATCCAACAGTGTATTAAAAATTATAAGAAAGAAAGAAAAACTATTAATTGGCCATACACGCAAATACATATAAATTAAAAAATAAATAATAAATATTTTCCAACACACACCAATTAGCCTAGCCCCAAAGTAAGCACAGGCTTGTGTTATGGGATACTAGGGTAACGGATAGAATACACATACTATACATATATAAGTATATTTATATAGAAATACATATAAAACATCCATGACTGGAATACAAATGCTCGTATTCATCACACAAACATTTGCCCCCACCGGGATTCGAACCCGGACCTCTGGAGTCGGCGACACCATGACACCCGGCGTACAATACACTCGGCCACGGAGGAGGTCATGGTCGTCGTATGTAGAATAAAATAAAAAAACAATGTGCAAAATAACAATAAAATTAAAACACAACAGAGAAATACATAGGAGAAAGAAGAATGGCCAATCAGGACCCTGCCTCAGCTTAATGCTGTTATTGCGGGAACGAATATTCCCACCACGACAGCGCAATTATATAAAGGTCCAATTACAGCGACACGATATATTTTGCCAACCCCTTTCTTAATTTTATTATAAATAAATTACTCTTTATCCTCTGTCACAAATGATTTGCTCCAATTTCATTAGAATTTAGTGTGAAATACCATTTAAAGCTTCAATTATAAATTCCATACATCTCAAACGTCACCAATGTTGTATTTATTCATCATCAGCCTATTCATGCCCCCACTGCAGGGGTACAAGCCTTCCCTATGAATGAAATAAGTAGATTGGGCCATGAACCACCACGCAGGCCCAGTACGGATTAGTGGGTGCTAACGATTGCAGATAAAGTCGGACCCAACGGCTTGACGTGCCTTCCGAAGAACGGAGGAGCTCGAGATAGTAAACTTTTGGTCACCCATCCAATGACCGAATACTGCGAAAGTTGCTTAATTTCAACAATGGAAGCCGAACGCGCTAACCACTTGCACTATTTCGTATCTATTAACTATAATAAATAAAGATTTATATTTGATACTTATGGCCCGTCCTCGCTTCGCTTCGGTGTAGAGCTGTAGTGTAGAATTCAAAATTTTCTCACTTTTTAAACCTTCCCTAGACCTTCACGAACATTTCAAGACCAAGATGAGATAAATCCGTTCAGTCGTATTCGAGTTTTAGCGAGACTAACGAACAGCAATTGATTTTTATATATATAGATCATATCTTTATGGGCCTTTAATAAGTTTAGTTTTAATGCAATAAGTACTTCCATACTTATTGGATATTGAAATACGAATCTATATAAGCATTGACTCGATAACTGAAGAGATAATGAAAAAACTTCGAAAAAATCTTAAGTTTCAACGAAGTACCTATTTCATTCATATTTCATTAAGGTTAAATTTTATGAGAGCCAAACTTACTAAAGTTGTTCTAAAAGATACTTTAATAAGCAAGAGAAGCTGTGAGTGCAATAAGCTGCCATTCTCGGCGGGGAGCGGTCTCAAAGATTGGGTGCAGCGCGAGTGCAAGCGGTTTCCTAATAAAATTTCATCGTTCCAAGAGAAATTATAATTACAAACACTCTGCAGGGTGGTACTTGGTGCTTTAATAACCACGAAATCGAGAGAAATTTCGAGCACAATGTAGAAAGAATATTGCCGTTTCTATACTAATATTATTAAGAGGAATTATTAAGATGTTTGTAACAAATAAAATCAAAAACCATCGGACGGATTTCAAAACTTATTTCCCCAATACAAAGCTATATTATACCTATAATGGTGTCGCCGCATACGGGCCACCGACCACAACCACAAAACGCCGCCACCGGCATATACCTTGTAGTTTTCATACATTTTATATGGACTCACCACACACGGTACGCCGGTGACCGCCACACGCTACAAATCGTCGTGGCTCGCTTCTTGTGACCCGCACCGGCCACTTAATGCACCGATACAAAACGCCGCCACACGTCACTTGCGCGATTCCCCACCCCTCTCTCTCTTACCTTAGTCGGCCGCTGTCGCGCGCTTCAGCCACTAGTAGCCGCTTCTAGCTTCACGTGGCGGCGTTTGTGACTGTGGGCGTGTGGCCCGTGTGCGGCGACACTAAGTGACATTTAGACTATATTTTATTGCGTTAAAATGGGTGTATACAATCAAAGGTTAAAATACATTTCGCCCGTGAAAAGTCGCGGTTTACCACTAGTTCTATATACTTCTCCATTGTACCATTTGGGCTAAAAGAGGGAGTGATTTTACCGCCATATTGCTCATGTTCAATTACAAACGACCCGATTCCCACTTTCCATTACGATTAACAACTACCACAGAATGCGGCAGGTTTGTGTTCTAATCCTCTCTGAAACCTGGACTGGGTGGATTTTTTTTTCTATTAAATGGACGTCCACTGCTGGACATAGGTAGGCCTCATCTAGGGAGTTCCAAACACAACGGTCCTGCGCTTTCCGCATCCAGTGGGATCCCCCAACTCGATTGATGTCGTCAGTCCACCTGGTGAGGGGTACCGACACTGCGCTACCCTCAAAGCTTACTAATTGCAAAACAATTTTGCGTGTAGCCATAAAATTCGAAGACGCTCCATTTCATCGAAAGGGACTGACACGTCTCACTAAACGCCTAAGTAATAATATTGTGATCGATCTATTTTATTGAGCCATTATGGGGAAACACACATAAACTCCGCCATATTTCGATTAAACCGAACAAAATGGCCACTCCAGCATTATAAGAATTGCGGTTGAAGTTGAAACACAGAGGAGCGTGGTGGGTTTTCGTCCCTCTGTCCTTCCAAGAATCGTTTTGAACAACTAGTAATTCAATAGATGGATGTAGAAACCTAGTTTATAATAATTTAATAACTTACATTATTTTATATTTTTTGACTTTACACTGCAAATGGCGGACTTAATGTCAATATGGCAGTCAACCGGGAAGAACATATAAGAGAGATTAAAATCAAACAATAAGCAAAAAAACTAGCACTTAACTATACATACGACCATACTTATATAATTATTAAATAAATATACACATAAACACATATAAATAAACACACGCACATATATATAACACATATACTATGTCGGATTACAGTATTCTGATTGAGATTTTAGTCTTGCTACAGCGGAGTCCCACCAATCCGCACTGGGCCAGCGTGGTGGGTCATGGCCCAATCTCCCTATTCCATCCATAGGGAAGGCCTGTGCCCCAGCAGTGGGGGCATTAATAGGCTGATGATGACAGCGGAGTCTGTAAAGGATACGATGTGTTAAGAATAATGAAAAATGTCAATAGATCGCGCTTTTAGGCACTCGTCCCACTGTCGGCGATGATCTTTGGAGGAGCTTGAAATTGCGCCACTCGCTCGCGGAGACAATCCTGAGCATAAATACACACGCGCGTGTTTTGAGACAAGCGAGCATCGCTGACCCAGTATCGCTGAGCGAGTATTATCTTTGATGTGTCTTGTTGCTCAGCGACGAACTAGTAAAGCGAGTTCATGCCGGCTGTGTGAACAGTCAGCGATCAAGCATGATTAAATGCATCTCTTATGTTAACACGGAATTTATATCTATTGTATGTTTCTTAAGCGAAAAAATAGCTGTTACTCGTATCCTCGTCTGGGACAACAGACTTATACCCGTTCAAAAAATGATTTCTTAAATAGCATGTCTATTAATTTATTTTAAACTGGTGTCTCTTCCACGCTTCTTCATCATAATCAGCCTATTAATGTCCCCAATGTTGAGGCAGAAGCCTGCCCTATGGATGGAATAGGGAGATTGGGACATGACCCACCACACGATCCCAGTGCGGATTGGCGGTTGCTAACGACTGCAGGTGCAGCCGGGACCAACGGCTTGACGTGTCTTCCGAAGCACGGAGGAACTCGAGATAGAAGAATTTTAGTTACCCATCCAATGACCGGCCATTGCGAAAGGTTCAACGATCGCAGCCGAACGCGCCATTGAGCTCTCACACTGCGCTTCAGTAGTAATTATCGATTTTGCTCCCGGATGTGTACACACTAAACCTTCCATGAAAAAATATGTAACTAATGAAAACTGCATGTAAATCCGTTACGTAATTTTTGAGATCAACGCTTATTGAATGTATTATTATTTCACGTTAGTGGTCAAATTTTACGTACTTACCTAATTGAAAACACCAGGATTGATTTGATACAATGTCAATCTCATCCAATAAAGTATTAGTCCCTCATATTAATATATATATATATATAAGGGACTTAGTGAAAGTATCCCTTGCGGATTTGACATAGTATCACAGTTGAGGTTCATCTTAATATAGGTAATTTATAAAAATAAAATCTATAATATAAAAATGAATCACTGAATGTGTTGCTAAGCGCAAATCTCGAGAACAGCTGAACCGATTTCGATAATTCTTTTTTTAGAATATTCCTTGAAGTACGAGGATGGTTCTTACGCAGAGAAAAAAATTTAAAAAAATGCCTGAAAAGTCCAAAAACAACACTTTTCTATACTCCCATACAAACGATTCCTAGTAATACTTGAAAGTCAATTTGAACTGTAATACAATACCATAAATTTCAAATGTTAGTGGAGACGTTCCGGGAAGGCAAAACAATTGAGTGACGTGATGTCAATAGAAGTTTGGAAAAGGCAAATATACCATTTTCAGTTTTTTTTTTTATAATTACATGAGGAGTCATTTTAGTCTACACTACAGATCCACACCGAAGCGAAGCGAGGGCGAGCCACTAGTTATATAATAAAATACGGTTAATTTCTGTCAAATTCAAATACAGTTTTGGATCAGAATTGAAGTAGACGCCTCATGTATTCAAATCTTAATTCACTTAACGTCCGTTGGGGTTGAGTCATTTGCCTAGCTATAAAAAAAATCGTTTGGAAACCGAGCGTGCCAGATTTTGAGTACTCATGAGAACAATTATATGTTGAAAATGCATGGGCCCCGATCACCTATTTCAATAGGGGTGATGACGGGGTACAGTAAACGAAATTCTATTTAGTCCGTCAGTTAGATGATCAAAAAATAATAGACACGTATTTTTTCTTTGGGCAATCAACCAAAAAATGACAAAGTTATAGCGCGTCAAAGTTTGGGAGTAGGGGCTCGTGACGTCACTTTTGAGTGAATTTTTAACTTATAAGTGTACTCAAACGTGACGTCATGCGACTTTTCAAATCAATATATCTCTGCAATGTTTATATTATGTGAAAAAAGAAAAAATACGTGTCCAATACTTTTTGATAATGTACCTGATAAACGAAGAAAAAAAATAGTCATCATCCCTATTATAGCGCAAGCTTAATATAAACTTTCCTCAATATTACGACATTTAAACAAATGTTCGTAAACCCCTTGAATTGTCCATAAGAGTCAATGTAAAATATACCTTTACATTTGGGAACATTTTCTAAAATTAAAATTCATTTATTTCGAGCAACATAACTCATAATAATAATAATAATACATAATCAATTACTATAGAAATAGGCACATGTCACTAAAAATACAACTAAATTTAATTTAATTTAATAAATTACATAATTTAAAATTCAATAATTTCCATCAATTAAAATAATTAAAAAAAAACTGCGAACAACCTCTTTATAAAAAATACAACTATCAAACAAACTGTAAACTCCTCTTTACGGTAGTTGTAAATTTAAAAAAATGCCTTGCAGCTTAAGATATGCTAGAGAAAATTCGAGACGGCCATCAGGGCCGCGGTAGCATAATGGTCATTGCATTCGTCTGGATAGCGAAGGGTGCAGGTTCGAGTCCCGTCTGCTGCCTGGTCCGCGTATATTTTTTTCAAGTTAATTTTTCCGCAGCTTTTTTTTCTTTTGTGAATCAACCAAAAATTTACAATAATAAAGCGCGTCAAATTTTGGGATTAAGAGCTCGTGCAGTCTTTTCTAAGTGAAAATTATACCAAGACGTGACGTCGCGCGACATTTCAAATCAATATATCTCAATAATATTTTCATTTTTTGTGCAAAATTAAAAAATATTTGTCTTACTTTTTGTTAATCTACTTGATAGACGAAGAAATAAAATAATAATGGGTGCGTGTACTTATGTAGGCGCGTGAGAAGTTATCCTTCTTTGGCATCGTTTAAAACTAGTTTTTAATTGCATGCAAATAATTAATTACAATAAATTAATAAAAAGTCTGGAAAAGGACACAGTCAATAAAGTTCAGTTTTAATTTGAAAAAATAAATAAATAATCAAAATATTCAATTAAAATCGCTACTGAATATAATTTATTAGAACATATGTGATTTGCACTTGTATGAAACTCAAACACGTAATCCGAATATACAAACTAGAAACATGTGGATAAATATTATAAATATGAATACCTACCTATAACTGTTACTTTATTACAAAAAATAAAGATGTGGTTTTTGGTTCTACTACACCAATGGTCAAGAGATGGCGCTGTAGTCTCCTGAATCGCGCTTTGGTTCCGTTGTTCCAGATTAATAAATACTTTTGATAGGCCTTCACAGTGCAGTCGTTAGCACCCACTAAATAGAGATTCTATTTCTATTTTGTTGGTAGATTTTCTTAATGTGCTGTAAACACAAAAGTAACGCATGAAGTTGGTCGCTAAAGCGACCAACTGCTAAAGCGACCAACAGCATGAAGTTGGTCGCTAAAGCGACCAACTTCATGCTGTTAAAATTTTGTGTTACAGTGATGCAAAATTTCACTCTCATCATTTTTTCATAACGCGCCTAAAGAAGTATTACTTCAAAAATAATAAAAATGTAATGGGGAAGCTATTCCACATTCACAAGTGCTTGTAACAGCCTAGACTTAATCGGTTTGCAAATCTACGGCGGAAGACCTTGTACTGAGAAGAACCGGCAAGAAACTCAGGAACGGCTGTTTTTTTCTCCCTGTATTATATACAAAATCGTCAAATTGAAAAATGACTTCAATATGAGATAACTCATGAAGTCACTTTCCATTACAAATGTAAATGATATAAAAATTATGACTATAAAATAAAAAAAATATAAAAAACTGATATGACAAGGTTTAGGAATGTTTAGGAATGCATACCTATTCGCTCAACCTAAAACTAAATCTCACGACGTGTCCTCCTTTCGTTCAATATAAAGAGTGATAAGAATATAATACAACAACATATATTCATATATAAGCACCATCTCTGAGGATGTTAAGTTTACCGTCTTGTTTGATGTGGCTTAAATGGGTTCCTGCCTGTGTAGCTAGGCTAACCTCACCGGATATTGATAAGTTACGTGAACGTATATTGCATGTTTGAACTTGTGTCTATGTTATATAAGTTATACGTTTACACAGTCAATTCACCTATCCTATCATACCGTAAGCTTAGGTTCACTTTAAGCATCATTTCAAATGAAATTCCGAGCTTAATCTCCATTCCTTTCAATTAACCACCTTATGAGGAGCACGCGCGCTGGCCTACGTTGCTACCCACTTACTGTGGCCACTATTCCTACACGAACAAAGAGGTGACTCATTTTTTTTGTCGTATTATTGGTAAGTGGAATTCTTTTCTCGCGCATGTGTTCCCTCCTTCCTACAATCTGGGTCCTTTAAGAGAGGCGTGAAGAAGCATTTTTGCAGGCCGGCAACGTGAGAATGGTTGGTGCGGCAGTTTGTAACTGCTGTACCAGCTATCTTCGCGTTTGGACTTTATCACCACTTAACATCAGGTGGGGTAGAGTCATTTGCATTTTTTTTTTTTTTAGGTTTAAGAGTAATTCTTTGAAAAGCGTTCTCCGTGCAAATTTCGTGACGAAATTTCTAGTATTTAGAAAATATAAAATTATTACAATATGAAACACGCAATATTAAAATATAACATCTATGAAACATGTAAATTGGTGTAAAATTTAAAGGTTAAAATGCGAAGAGATGGCGCTGCCTTGCAGCTTAAGAATAGCTAGAAAGAATTTCGACGCGGTCCGTGAGGGCCGCGGTAGCATAATTGGTCAGTGCATTCGCCCGGATTGCGAAGGGTGCGGGTTCGAGTCCCGTCTGCTGCCTGGTCCGCGTGGAATTTTTTCTAGTTATATTTTCTTTAGATTTAAACATCAAGCAGTTACATGCTTTAAAAATAATAAAAATTATAACTATAATTGCTATTTCTTCTTTCAAATGTTTAATACTTGTAAAAGTATTCATTTGACATTGTGGGTTTACCTATAATGCGAAGAGATGGCGCTGCCTTGCAGCTTAAGAATAGCTAGAAAGAATTTCGACGCGGTCCGTGAGGGCCGCGGTAGCATAATTGGTCAGTGCATTCTCCCGGATTGCGAAGAGTGCGGGTTCGAGTCCCGTCTGCTGCCTGGTCCGCGTGGAATTTTTTCTAGTTATATTTTCTTTAGATTCTTCAATTTCGTTTCGTGCTAGTGCGGATTCCAAAATATTATTTCAAGTTTACTTTGCTCTATGTCAGTCCATACTCACATATTGTATTACATCCTCGGGTGGTACTTTTAAAACTCTATTACTAACTCTTGAGAGAGCCCAACGAACCGTTTTAAAGGTTGCAACCTTCCGCCCATTTTTCTATTCCGCAGATCTCCTTTATAAATCTTGTAAGGTACTAACAGTTAGACAATTGTATATAGTCGTAATGCACACAGTAATTAAGAAGCATGCCGCACTCCCATATAACCCTAATAAATTTGCATATCATATTTGATTATTCAAAGAAGATTCATATTAAGATCTTTTTGCCCTAGTTCAGCCTGTGTAGATTTTTTCTCCTTTTTGTATTTTTTAGATTTAAGTCATTTATATGTAATAATTGATATTATTTATTTACCCCACATTCTTTTAGCATTATTAAACATTGATTAAATACTATTATTTTGACATACAAAACATTCGTAAAGTTTTGCACACCAAGAAATTGAAGGAAAAGGAAATCATATTATTTTGCCAAGTACGTATGGAGTCTGTCACCTGAAGAACAGCGTAATTACTTCCGATCCCGACCTTTAAAAATAATTTTAAAATCTAATATGAATATCACAAATTTTATCCTTATATGATAAAATATATACATATAAATAAATAATAATTTGCTTTCGAATCTTGGCCATTTTTATTCATAACTAGTGGCCGCCCGCGATTTCATATGCGTGGAGTTAGTTAGAAATAAAGGTTCACTGCTCGTTCCCCGTAGGTGATAGCGTGATAATATGTAGCCTATATGTTGACCCGACTTCTTAATAATATTCGTGCCAAATTTGAAGTAAATCCATGCAGTAATTTTTGAGTTTATCTCGGACATACATACAGACAAAAATTCTGAAACTATATTTTTGGCTTCGGTATCAATTGTAGATCACACCCCAAGTATTCTTTTAAAAAAATATTCAATGTACAGTTTTGACTGTCCTACCATTTAATTATATGTATAGATAGCACATAATCCAACGTTGCACCTGTGATTTACGTAACAACTAACGACACGCTCATGATTACCGCAGTTAATAAGGATTATAAGGATTAATTAACGCATCGAATCGATTCAAGTCTAAACCGATTACAAAATCATTTAATTGGTTTTTCAGTTGAGCTGCATAACATTCGATAAAGAGTATTATCGTTTTGTTGATGTTTAATGTCATTTAGAAATTTTGATTTAATTATGTATAAAATATATGGTTTTATTTAACTTTTAGAAAACTAGCGGGCGCCTTCGACTTCGTCTGCATTAACTTTAGTTTTTGAGAATCCCTTTTATAACCATCATTATCATTTTTTCGGGATAAAGTATCCTATGCCTTATTTCAATCATAAGTTATCTGTGTGTGAAATTTCACACAAATACGTTCAGCTGTTTTTAGGCGTGATTGAATACAAACATACAACCTTTCACATTTTTATAATATTAGTAAGATAACAATTACTGCATTGTTTTTAAAACTTACAACACTCGTTACTATTGAAATCAGAATTATATACTACGACAAGTATAAGTTGGGGATTTTCAGAAACGCGTATATTTTTCTACTTTTTAAACACATACATACATACATATACAGTACATATCTAAGTATATTTATATAGAAATCCATAGCAAACATCCATGACTGGAATACAAATACTCGTATTCATCACACAAACATCTGCGCACACCGGGATTCGAACCTGGGACCTCTCGAGTCTGCGACACCATAAAACCCGGCGTACTTATACCACTCGGTCGTCAATTGGTATTTATTGCCTTATAAGTAGGTAAACTTCCATTATATATTTATGAAAAGATCCGTTTTAGGCACCTCGCACACTAGACGGCCACGATGACGACCAGTGGCCGCAACGACCAGGCTAACTAATGAAAACATATGAACATCTTGGCCGCAGCAACCAACTGCTCGCACACAGGGTCGGCACGACTGGTCGTTGCCGCCAACTTACATACATATAGTTCTTTAAGAGCGCTCGCGCAAAATATCTTTAAGTCGTTTCACGAAACTCTATTAAGATGTCTTGGGGGGAAACGAGGTGTGTGGGTGGGCTCTCCAGTCGTACCCATGCGCAGCTATCCCCTCCGCGTTTTGTTCAGCGCTAGAGTTACGTGCCGCGACCTGTAAGTCAGTGTCATGCGGACAGTTCGCGAGTGAACAAATTTCGATCGAAATTTTGCACTTTCCTCTGTTTCTTTCTCATTTCGAAAATTCATTCGTTCCATAATAGTTTGACAATTAAAATCTCCAAGTCTACTAATTCACAAAACTTTCGAACGAAAAGTTGAATTTGACAGATAATTTGACAGTTCGACATTTTAACCTCAAATTAACGAAATGAAAACCACATATTACCTTTTCATTTTCGTTTTGGGATTTTTGTTTAGGTACATTAAGCCTAAAATGACTACTAGAGTATTATTAATCAAGGCTGCATAGAGTAAGGAACATTTTTAGCATGTAAAATTAACTATGAAACCAAATTTTTATTAATTATTAAATTTCCAATACTTCAAAGTATTAAACAACAAATTTAGGTTGACATACAATCGATTATGATTTTATTTATTTTTTAAGCATTTTGGCTGCCCGTCCCGTCCGCTGCCTGGTCCGCGTGGATTTTTTTTCTAGTAAACTTTTCTTTAGATTTATACAATCGATTGCATCAACTCTACAAATTAGTCTGCTACCGTCAAAGAAGGTTCTTTTAATTTCATCAAAAATTTTGTCGCAAAGTAATATTGTTTCAAAATTAAAAACGTAATCTCAAAAGTAGAGACAAAAAGAACTCAAAAACATGGCTCATTCCATTCGTTCACGAAAATTGTTTGTGATTCCGAACTTTATGTGCGTGTTCGAAAATAAAACAGAGTGGAGTCACTGGCGAAATTTTATTTTAAAATTCGTTCGTTGCCGAGATTTCGTTCCGGTGAAAGAGACTAGAGCTCCAGGCTTCATATAATTCCGCAACTCAATACGATGACGTTTTTTCCTGCAGAGAGTTTTGATACGATAGAGTTAATTACTAATAAATTAAGGAATCAACCAGCAATATTGCCGCCTTACGGCCAGTCGTGGCCGTCTAGTGCACGAGATGCATTATTAATACCATATTGTTTAACATTTTGTAGATGACAATTTTTATGGATATCGATGAATTGATGTCTTTAAATATAACTCTGTCTCGTAGGCTCTAAAATTATTCACGCAAACGTTGAAAATTCCCTAAAATTAGAATTCATTAAAAAACCTGATAAATGTATACAGTACGTAAGAAATAAAAAAATATTAACCTAACATTATAGCTATTAATTTTGATTGTTACCATGTACCTTGTTTTGGTATGAGTCTCCAATATTTCGGCCCTGTCTAAAAGTCCGGACATGGTCGGATTGAGCCGGACGGATGGTAACCCTATACCCACCCCCTTATATATGTATCAGTATATGTATTATATCCGTTACCCCAGTATCCCATAACAGAAGCCTCACAGTGCTTACTTTGGGGCTAGTCTGATTGGTGAGAGTGTATGAAATATGTTAGAAATATTCATACTTTCTTAAACTACCACACTAGTTTATGAGAACTATATAATCATGTCAAACGCATATCATTAATCTAAAGGGTCAATTGTCTTAAATATTTTCACTTACTTTCTACCTTTAAATTTATGTCCTAATAAAACATTTTCTTAATTATAATATCTCTTTCTCATTCCAAAAATAAGGCAAGATAGAAAGAAAGAAAAACATTTATTGACGACATACATTAACAGTTACAATAAATAAATACAGGCAGTTAGTTCTGCCCTCTCAAGTCGAGTACTTACCAGTCGTCTACATCCCCTAAGTTTCTATACTCACTTTAAGAACACTTAAGTACTAAGTAAGAGTTACCCCAAGATATGATAAGGTTACGGTTCCGAATACAGTGAATAGCGAGGTGAACAGTCAAGCTTAAGACCGCTCTTAAGCGCGAGCTAAGACTTTTAAGAAATAGGAATTTGAAAAAAACTGTTGCTGCCACACATTGGCAAATACCGTACGATAGGGACAACAGTAGTAAACGGTGAAAATTGCGTATAAAAATTGCAAAATTTGAGGTTTGGCTCTCGAAGATTTCCCCCTCGAAAATTAAACATTCAAAGAAATTTTACACATAGAATAATAAGTAGTTATACCATGCCTCCATGTTTGCTTTTTTTGTTAATTCGTATTTAATCCCCACACTTAACGTTTTTAGTGTTGATAAAAGTATGTTTATTTTTGTCATTTTTTGACGACTTCTGGTTACTTTGAAACACAAATTATCGAAAAAAGGAATATATAGGAGCATAGAATGAGTAAAGTTTCCATGGATGAAAAGCTAAAAAGTTTTTTTGTGATAAAAATTAAGGAGGCATCTGTCAAGACCGTTTGTATAGAAAAAAAATTAAGACTTTTATAACTTTTGCATTCCTAGTAATATTATAAATGAACAGACCTGAAAAGACTGCGAAACGTCAATAAATAAATAAAGGTCGTGCATTAACCCGTTAAAACTAGTTTTATTTAATGAGTGATGTGCGTGAAAACCTAAGAAACAAATATAATATTATAAATGTGGAAGTTGGGTATGTTTGTGTGTTTGTATTTTTGTTAATTAATCACTTAAAAAACTACTGAACGGGAGTAGAAAAAAATTGTACGCATATCGTTCTATGAATTGGATTGAGTCATAGGATAACTTTTTGTCCCGGAAAATGTTAGGTTCCAGTTTGATTCTTTGACGTGGCAAAGAAGTGAAAAAAGAGTATCACGACAGAAAGGACATTGGTGAGATATTTGTTGATGGAATTCTTTAGCGGCCATAGATTTCATCATCAGAAATGGAAATAAATAATCTTAACGGATTTACCAATTACTTGGAATGGAATTAAAAACTTAAATTATGGAAACACAATTGAGTTATTATTAACTAATCACAATTTTATTGTGGTTTAGTGTCATGTCTTCTGACTCTACTATTTTAAGTGAAATCTATGATTAAATCAACCTCAAGTATGTTGTTCGTATGTTTTGCATCGCTTTACACTTAAACTATATTTAATTATCTTTCAGAAAGATCGTGAAACATTGTTCTATTCAATATCAAATTGAAAGCATAATAAATAATCTCAACAATGTATATAAATAATCAATCCGACATAAAGTGTTCTCTTTAAGAGCGTCTTCCCTTTTTCTTAAGCTTCATATTAATTACAATACAACTTTATCTCAGAATATTGCTTCCATAGCGTCCGCCGCATTAAATTTTCGGGGGACAAATGTCTGCACACCGTGTGCGTTGAGTCCGTGACAAGTTCTCGGCGAACAACTTTTTCATAACACGGGGACAAAAATCCTCCGCGCACAAAAGTCCGTCGTCTGCGCATGCTATAAAAGAATCCAGATACAAGTGATTTTCAATAACGTTAATAATTGTATTTCCTCTCCATTTCACTCAACACCATCCTATATGCTTACCCAATTTAAATGAAAAAATAAACGTTTACTCAACGTAAGTAGTCGTTAACAAGCCCTAACGAAAATCGAAACATAGCGCCATCAAGATGGTCGATCTGATCGAATCAAAATCAATTACAACTTGACATTATTGCCCCTAAGAACTGCATGGTCGAGCCTACAAATCGCAGTGCAGATCCTCCCCTCCGCATAGCACCTACTTGGTAAATAAACATATTAACCGTAAGTGCCAATGCGGTCTTCGGATTTGCTCGCATCGACTCCCCGAGGTATTAGCTTTAAGCGGAATGAGTACAACAGTACATAGAATTTGTAAAGTTATATTTTATGTATGAAAATCCATCCATGCGTAAGGACACGAATTCTACGCGCAAGCAGGAAGTCAGCTACCCAGGAACAGACCGTATGCCGGAAGCTTGGAGAGAAGACTTTAGTGCCAGATCCTGTCGAACGCCTTGGGAATGTCAAGGCTGATAGCCAACGCCACGCTTGTCGAAAGCCTCACCCCAGATATGAGTCAAGTACGCTAGAAGATCACCAATCGATCGTTTCGGTCTAAAGCCATACTGACGATCATTAGAGAACAGAGAGTGAGCCTCTAGTAAGACGGTCAGATGGTTGTTAAAAACCTTATATAGGACTTTACGTAATACTGCTGCTAAAAAAACGGATAGTTATTTTTTTTATTATTTTTAAAGCATGTAACTGCTTGATATTTAAATCTAAAGAAAATATAACTAGAAAAAAATCCATGGACTGTTTGAGTAGAATTTTTTCTAGTTATATTTTCTTTAGATTTAAACATCCAGCAGTTACATACTTTAAAAATAATAAAAAAATTATAACTATAATTGCTATTTCTTCTTTCAAATGTTTAATACTTGTAAAAGTATTCATTTGACATTGTGTGTTAAGAATGGCTAGAAGTATTTCGACGCGGTCCGTGAGGGCCGCGGTAGCATAATTGGTCAGTGCATTCGCCCGGATTGCGAAGGGTGCGGGTTCGAGTCCCGTCTGCTGCCTGGTCCGCGTGGATTTTTTTCTAGTTATATTTAAAAACTGATTGTTTTTTATTTCTGCTTCCATCTTTTTATTGAGAAGATAACGGATTTCATTGTTTAAAGTCAAAATCAACTATCTCTCTTAAATAAGTAAAAATAACCCCTTAACTACTCCGTAACGACGCCAAAAAATTGATTCTTTGAAACACTTATTACGTTTTTCCTATAATATAACCCAATAGTGGCATATAAATATACATTATCACACATTCTAACTATGAATATAATATCTTGAGGTTATAGGTGAATGATAACTGTAGTTCACACTACTAGCTGTCCTGTAACTGTTATAAATTGAAGTAAACTACCAATTGCGCGATAATTTGTCAATCTCGGCTGTAACTAGCAAAAAAATATCATTCCAACCAACTTCTGATATTTATCCTGTTTAACTTTTGAGAGACAATCAGAAAATCGCTGATCTCTGCCAAATTGCACCAAGCGCACTAGCCAAGCTCTTCCGAAGTACGCTTGCTGAATCTTTAATTTTATTGAATTCCAATCTATCGCACTCGTGCGAACTCCATACCAGATGTTCCTGACTGCCGGCTTATCGACTGTATATCCACGGGTTAATATTTATGTACCTAAACTTGCTCTATCCGACTAATAATCTGTTTATGTTGGGCGATCGACGACCCGTCGACGCGTTTAGAAGGTAAAGATAATTTTTGTTTCTTAGGTTTTCACGCACATCACTCATTAAATAAAACTAGTTTTTACGGGTTAATGCACGAAAACTTTATTTATTTATTGACGTTTCGTAGTCTTTACAGGCTACGTCGTCAGAATAAAACTTTTATTTAATTTGTCGAGCTACCTTCGAAAGACTTTTATTGAGCGTTTGGTTGTTTCATTGTTCGATTTTTAAGTTTTATTGTCTATGTATGAATTTATTATTTAATCTACTTAATAAAGTATTTTATTTAAAATTCTTGTTTGTAATTTTGAGTTTATTTATTTGACCCTAACTACCGTAAACTACCACCGGTTCCAAAATTGGGAGACCTTCCTGAGAAGAACCGGCGAAACAAACTCAAGAGCGGCTTTCTATCTCCTTCTTATGTTAAATTATGCAAACAAAAAGAACTAATAGTATCTGATGGTCTAGCAGTGTGTGCTCTGGGTTGGGATTTTATCTCCTGTATAATAGGTTCCCAAGCTGGTGGTATATAAAATATCCAAATTTCAATAGGGAAGATGGTTGGTATATACCACCAGCTTGGGAAGCACACACTGCTAGACCATCAGATACTATTAGTTCTTTTTGTTTGCATAATTTAACATAAGAAGGAGATAGAAAGCCGCTCTTGAGTTTGTTTCGCCGGTTCTTCTCAGGAAGGTCTCCCAATTTTGGAACCGGTGGTAGTTTACGGTAGTTAGGGTCAAATAAATAAACTCAAAATTACAAACAAGAATTTTAAATAAAATACTTTATTAAGTAGATTAAATAATAAATTCATACATAGACAATAAAACTTAAAAATCGAACAATGAAATAACCAAACGCTCAATAAAAGTCTTTCGAAGGTAGCTCGACAAATTAAATAAAAGTTTTATTCTGACGACGTAGCCTGTAAAGACTACGAAACGTCAATAAATAAATAAAGTTTTCGTGCATTAACCCGTAAAAACTAGTTTTATTTAATGAGTGATGTGCGTAAAAACCTAAGAAACAAATATGTTAACGAGTACGGGCTGGAAACCGCCAATAAGATCTGCCGATTGGAAGGTCTGAAGACAAAGCGCGCAAGGAAACTAACATCGTTGAATTTCCTGAAGAGATGCCGAGACCACAATCTCATCCCACCTTGTGTGAGAATCACACCAAAAAAGGACATACGTGGGAGCGCCAAGATCTTACAAGAGGCAAGTAAAAAGCTACTTCGAAAGATTATAGAAGGGCATCGTTCGGATTTATATAAAATCAACGGCACCATTGAGGTTTTGTCCAGTGATTTGAGGAAACAATTGTCATCGGAGGATTATCATAATTGCATTCTGATACTTAACAATCGTGAGTCATCAAAATTCAACGAGTGCAAACATAGACAAATAGATAAATATCAAAGACTATCTCGCGTTCAGGAAAAACGAAACGCACCTGTCAGAACCACAGACAAGGCGAACGCTACCCGAGCAGTTGTCAACTTAAGTAAACAAAACTTGGACGAACCTACTTTAAAAGTTTTGGAGAAAGGACTGAATTTTGCTGTAGCACCACGCAGGATACCGTACGAAGAAATTATCTGTAACGTAGAGGATTGCTTAGTGAAAAACAACATGAGAAAGGAAGACATGGAGGCGCTGCGTCAAGACATTTCATCAGTGTTAAGACGGAGCAAGCCACCGAAATCAAACCTTCCTCGTGATGAATACCTTGCACTTAAGAACTTGCGAACTAAGCCAGAACTTACTATCCTTCGTGCAGATAAAGGAAACGCCACGGTAGTAATGGATACGTCAGATTACAATGACAAGATATTACAACTTTTATCGGATGAGAACACATATAAACTTGTGAAGAGTGATCCGACCGCCAAGATTCTTAAAAAGACAAGTGAACTCATCAAATCACTTTCCGAAACGTTGGATCTTGACATCAACTATCTAATTCCATCATGTCCCAAGCCACCAAAACTGTATGGGTTACCGAAAATACACAAACCGAATACTCCGCTACGTCCGATTGTAAGCCAGATTGATTCACCAACATACCGTTTGGCTAAACACGTAGCAAAGTTACTTTCACCACTGAGAGGTAACACAACAGCCTTTGTGAAAGATTCATACCAATTTGTCAATGAGATTAGAGATCAACGTCTCATGGACAATGAAATCATAGTTAGTTTTGATGTTCAGTCCTTATTTACATGCCAACCAGTACAGGACTGCATTGAAATCACTAAGAAGAAGCTACTTGAAAAAAATATGCCTATAGAATATGCAGTATTACTGGAGCATTGCCTTACTTCTGACTACCTGTTATGGGGGGATGACTTCTATGTACAAATGGAGGGTGTTGCGATGGGTTCCCCTGTCTCACCTGTTGTCGCCGATATTTTCATGGAAGACTTCGAGAAGAGGGCTCTCAGCGCAGCACCTGTCACACCCAGGCTATATAAGCGGTACGTAGATGATACTTTCACAATCCTCCCAACAGATCAAATTTCTGCCTTTTTAAATCACCTTAACTCTATACACCCCAACATCCTATTCACTATGGAGTTAGAGGCAGATAGTAAACTAGCTTTTCTATATATTTTATTAATCAGGAATCCTGACCAAAGTTTAAGCCATACTGTGTATCGTAAAGTGACTCATACTGATAGGTACCTCAATGGTGACTCACACCATCACCCGAAACAATTAACTGCCGTAGGAAACTCTTTATTTCAGAGAGCACGAGGTGTCTGTGACGAACAACACCTGGCAGCTGAACTTCAGCATGTCGAGCAAGTACTGAAGGATAATAACCTGAATGTACCACGTCGCCGTCACAGTCGTGCCAAACCTAGCACAGTCGACCGACAACCTGCTATACTAGCTTACATGAAAGGAGTCACTGACAAGATTGGGAGGATTCTGAAGCGTGCTTCAATCAATACATACTTCAAGCCGCCTAAGAAGATCAACCAGTTTCTACGACCGGTCAAGTGCAATATACCCTTTCAAGTTGCTGGTGTCTACAAACTTGAATGCGACTGTGGGCTCTCCTACATCGGGCAAACAAAGAGGAGTATAGGGACTCGGGTAAAAGAACATATCGCAGATATGAAACATAGGCGCGAAAATAAATCTGCAGTGTGTGAACATGCATTAGGGGGACCAAACCACTACATTAGGTTTGATAGACCACAGATCCTTGCAGCTGAGCGGCGGTTCGTTCCTCGAATGATGCGCGAGGCTATTGAGATTAAAAAATATCCAAATTTCAATAGGGAAGATGGTTGGTATATACCACCAGCTTGGGAACCTATTATACAGGAGATAAAATCCCAACCCCGAGCACACACTGCAAGACCATCAGATACTATCTATTAGTTCTTTTTGTTTGCATAATTTAACATAAGAAGGAGATAGAAAGCCTCTCTTGAGTTTGTTTCGCCGGTTCTTCTCAGGAAGGTCTCCCAATTTTGGAACCGGTGGTAGTTTACGGTAGTTAGGGTCAAATAAATAAACTCAAAATTACAAACAAGAATTTTAAATAAAATACTTTATTAAGTAGATTAAATAATAAATTCATACATAGACAATAAAACTTAAAAATCGAACAATGAAATAACCAAACGCTCAATAAAAGTCTTTCGAAGGTAGCTCGACAAATTAAATAAAAGTTTTATTCTGACGACGTAGCCTGTAAAGACTACGAAACGTCAATAAATAAATAAAGTTTTCGTGCATTAACCCGTAAAAACTAGTTTTATTTAAAGATAATTTGTTCTTGAAGTCTGGAGGTTTGTTTCTGCTATTGGATACATCTTTACAAACTCTTTTAACTCTTACACTTTCATTAATAAACGAAGAATACACTATGATTAGTTACTCCATGTTTGGTCTCTGTTCATTGAATGACAAATGGCATTTAAGTGATGTGAACAAAACACGGCGTAACTATTCAAAGCTTATTTGTTTCTTAGGTTTTCACGCCTATCACTCATTAAATAAAACAAGTTTCAACGGGTTAGATGCACTGATTTTATTTATTTACTGACGTTTCGCATCCTTTGCAGGAATGCGAAATTATTCCACCGACGCATTTCTCATCTATATATATAAAACTCAAAGGTGACTGACTGACATAGTGATCTATCAACGCACAGCCGAAACCACTGGACGGATCGGGCTGAAATTTGGCATGCAGGTAGATGTTATGACGTAGGCATCCGCTAAGAAAGGATTTTGATCAATTCTACCCCCAAGGGGATAAAATAGGGAATGAAACTTTGTATGAAACTGTCAATTTTAAACCGATCGGGCTGAGACTTTGCATGTAGGTATAAGAAGAATCATAGATGAATGTCATTGTGTATAATACAAGCCTGAGAACAAAAACTGACTACACCGAAGGAAAGCGAGGTAGGGCCGCTAGTTTCTTAATAAGGGGTTTAGGAATTTGCTTTTAAAACATGAAAAGTTAATGAGGAGGCAACTCGCAATTACAGAAGTAAAAGAAAGCTGCTGCAAAACATACATAACTGATTTTTAAGGTTTTGTAGCCGAAAGATGTTAACAGAGGCCCAATTACGAGTTTTTGATAGCTCCGTAAAGTTTCGCAATCGACAAATTTTGCATGGATAGCGATATGTATCGTGAATTACAATAGGTAGACTGCTGATCCTGAAATGTGCATTTTAATTGCTGCTAAAATAACAATATTAAGTAAGAAATTAGCGCTCGATAAGAAGACATTTTGTAATCTCTGTATTTCAAAAGATTATTAACCTTCTACGCAGCACTTCGTGTGAAATTCGGGCTCATTTTAGACTGATGCAATAATGACTCCAGCTGATAAGTGTGCCTTAATGGTATAGAATTGCAGATAGCTGATACGGAAGACGAACGTGCTGCTTCAACCCCCTTCACTTACAGGCCTAAATCAAATCAGCATTCCACAGGAAGAAGCCTAGAAAATGGACCATCTATTATAAAGCGGAGACAATATCCCTAGACGGGCCTACGAATTCAAGCAAAAAATCGGGTGTGTGCGGCCCATAGAGGTATCCGATTTAATATTGGGAAAGCCAATGGTGAAGATCTTCCACAGAGCTGGGATATTAGCTCGGATACCGCGCGCCGACTGTTTTGAAGTGAAAACTTCTTTAGCGGCGTTGTACACTTTTTTGTAATATGTAAAAACTGTTAAACTTGCGTCAAGACACGTGGACGTGGCCTTATCGCATCAGTCCTGACGTCCTGACTGAAAATTCGTAAGACAAAAACAATAAAATTGGAAAGGTTGTTGAGTTTCAATATATTGGACGAAACATAGTAATATTTTATTTTATCGTATTATAATAATAAGTCTCTATCTAGGACGTCAAGGTGGCAGCTTTATTGCGAAGAAAATGCATTTTTTACAATAGATGTCGCTAGGTGCGCTTAAATGTGATTCATGTAAGTTGATTTTTCTGAGAGATAAACTTTTTAATGTAATATAAATTGACATGTTTGTGTACGATAGCGCAATAAATAAATATTGTATTCTACCACATAAATGATAGTACTTTTATACTGATTTAAAGCAATTCGTGCAAAATTATTCCCTAACCATTCCAAAATATCAAAAATGCACAACGTTAATATTCAAGTTTTCACTTCTGCCGGCACTCCCGGAGTGCAACCCGTCGTTTTTTTTTTTAGAAAGTATGTTGTTGGTCGCAGATTACCTTTATAGCGTCACCGGGTTAGGTGATGACGAGATCCTAAGGGATCCTCTCCTCTCGGGAGGGACTCCTCTCCGTCTGGAGCCTCTAGACCACTCAAAGCTGAGAGGATGGGCTCAACTACAGGGCGTCTTTGAGACTCGGACGTCGGCTTTAGTTAGCCTTTGTCGTGGCACCCGACTGATGTTGGTCGTGCATTGTATATATGAAGGGTTAGCCTCCAAATTTCTCTTACGCGATGTAAACTTCCATAATTTTTGAATGCAGCGCTGAATCTGTTGTTATGGAGCGTCTAGTCTTGCTTCGTTAATTATAATTATGTGGGGGGCTACACGCCCCCTACGTAATTATAATTAACGCCGCTACAATAATATGTTCCTTCAATGTTATCCAAGTTTCGTCAGAACTAAACTAAGATAAAGATAGGAATTGATTTAAGGAAGACTTTTCATTTAGAATAATACAAACATTAAACTAGAGAATACTGTTTCTGTTTCAGCAACAGAAGCGGTGCTATAAATTTAACTAATTAATTCCTTCGAGCCTCATTTACTCCGAAAATCCGTGCCCCGGTAGTTATCTATTAAAATAATTGATCCTACGTCCATGGAGTGAAAAAAATCTATATTAAAGTCATTTTAGGCTTAATTAAAACAAAAGTTCTAAAACGAAAATGAAAAGATAACGCTTTTCATTTCAATCAAAATTTCAATTTGAGGTTAAAATTACGAACAATATGTCAAATTCAACTTTTGTTAAAAAGTTTTGTGATTAGAGTAGGCTTGGAGAATTTAATTGTCAAACTATTTTCGGACAAATGATTTTCGAAATGAAAAGGAAATAGAGTAGGAAACGTACGAAATTTAGTTTTTCGTTGAAATAAAGTAGTCCTCCTGTTCCGAACCAGTACAGATTTTTTACCGAGTGCATGTTATTAAATGAGAGAGCTTTACCGAACCATTCGACTCGCCTGTTCCGTCACTCCTGCAAAAAAAAACAAAACGATACAGCACAGAAACCGAGCCGAGGTCAAGAAGTGGTTCTCGGTAAAGAAACTGTACAGATGCGGCACAGAAATGAAAACGTAACAAGACCATACCGATCCAATGAGGCACCTTAAGGGTCCCAAAGTCAAATATAACGTAAGAAATGAGCAATAAACCACGTTAAGCGTTTGAGACATACGAGTAATATGCAGTATTTAGCAGTCCTAATCTAGCTTTGGCCCTACTTCATGGATTATAAGCAACGGTATTAAATACCCTAAATGCAGCATGTGCGCTCAAAATGGGTCACAATGAAGAAGTGCTTGAACACCACTCAAGCACTTCTTAGTTCACAGTCACGCGTGGATCATTGTAAAGTCAACATGTCGCAGAGCTCCGTGAAAAAATGCTAAATAAACACTTATACACACGCAAAGTGACGTTTTTTCGACAGGCATCTAATCAATGTTTGTTAATTTAACGCATTTGAAGCAAATTTTGTTCTAAAGTTATGTATATTAGCACTAGTCAAAATAGAAAAGAAACTCCTATAGTACTCGTATCACATAATCATAATTGCTTGCATACCAATAACTTTAACACTAATTGCTGTTGCGACGCACTGAAAGTTGTAAAAAATCAAACTTACCTCGGGCTAATCATTGACGATCGGTTGACATGGGCCGATCATATTCAACACGTATGTGATAAATTACGAGCACTTCTTGCAAAGTTTTCTATACTTAAACATAAAATTCCTTATCCTATATTGTTATATTTATATAAATCACTGGGGGAATCGATAATTTCTTATGGACTGAGTAGTTATGGACGTACTGCGAAATCACATTTACATCGCATCTATGAACTTCAAATGCGCATTTTAAAAACCATTGTCCCTCGTAAAGTGAGGGAGAAATATAAAAACAATTATCACGTATTGTTCTCTTATTGCTCATTGATGCCGGTTCAGGAGAAATTTAAATATAACATATTAACAGAACAATTCTTCAATACTGATATTCAAAAGGTTTCATCTCATAGTAAGTTAACTCGAGGCGTTGCAAATAATAAATTATTAATTCCAAAATCAAATAACCTATATGGGCAACGAACATTACAATTCATTGTTCCTTTAGTAAATAAGTTACCATTTGAAATAAAAAACGCACTAAATAAAGGAAACATAAAACGCACATTAAAAAGTCACTTTATCAATAAATTAAAAATAATTCATTTAAAATAACCGTTACAACGAACCTAAAATAAAAACATTAAAAAAAGTCATATTTATCATTACAATTGGAGCATCCTTTATCTACGATAACTGCATTTCGACTTGTATGCTTAGCTAGTAAAAAAAAACTTACCCAAACGGTATAGGTTCGTGCGAGTGCAAATTAATTGTCATGCCAATGTTTGCTATTTTCAACATACCCACTTATTTTATAAAATATTGTTATTTAATGATAGTTACTACAGTGTGACAACCTATATTTATTTATTGTAACTGTTGTTTGTAAGATGTAAAGCGGTGAATGTAGTGCACGAATAAACCTTTCTGGTTTTTGTTTGCACTATAATATGTATTATAATTGTAATATTGCTTGATTAAATAAATTAAATAAAAAAAAAAATACTTACTATAAACTGAATTAATAGAAAATGGTGGATCGTGGATCGTTCAATGTACCTTTTGGACAAGTTTTAGCCACGATTTTGTTCGTATTGTTGTATCAAGTATTCAATATCGTTGATTATAATCCGTTTTCTCCATGTGATTCTGTTAATGGGAAGGCGTGCCCCAGCAGTGGGGATGTTATTGATGATGAATTCCTCTTCCTCTCTGAATTATCAAGAAATAATGTTGGGCAAGCGAGAACAATAACCTGTTGTTAATGACCTAAACTGACGGTTTCGCAATGCGTATTTTCGCCCATTTGTGTTTACTATTTGCTTTGAAAGAACATCTACAGTAGGCAAAAAGAACATCGTGTTATGACTTTTTATATACGAAAAGATATTTATTGACGAAAATTTATGTGTCTGTGCATTCTCTATTACAAATATTCTAAGATAACAAATGCTAATTAATGTTTTGAATTAATTTCGAATGAGTTTCACAAAATTTACACATTAGACAATATTTTATAGAATCATAGGTTAAAAAAGTTTAATTACAAAAAGTAAATACTAAAAGTTCTCTTTCTAATTTTTCAAATTCTATTCGGTCCAGGCACTCTAAAAAAAGATTTCAGATGGGATTCGAACACGCATCTTCCGCAATCCGGGCGGGTTCGAAACCAATCTGAAACCAAGACTGTGTCTAGACCGAGATGAATTTTCCTAGTAAAAATTTCTATCGATTTAAACATCTAGCAGTTGAATGCATAAAAAATATAAAAGAATTATTATACTCTAGAGATCATTAACACCAAATAAACTAGCGTTTCACTTATATGTGCTGAATGCTGCAATTAAAAAATAAACCAAATCACTTACAAAGAAAATTACACGATTTTAGCTCTTATTCTAAAATCAGATAAAATTCATGGCAGCGAAGGAAAAAAAATATGCCTATTGTTTATTTGTTTTCTGTAAACACTTTTGGTCCATTGAATTGATTCCAAATTAACGAGTCAATTTATAATCAATTGTTATCAATTCTTCAGTCCGCGGGGTGGCAGCGTCATTTTTATTTTCGGCGTTTAACCTAAATTGGTTTGCGAGTGGCCTGATGCGAATTGCTTGTTCGAGTTCATTAATTTATCTTCTTTTGTTTGCAGGTAAATTGCTCATTTTTTTCTTCATACAACAACGCCTTAGAACTTAAGGTAAGCTTCGCTTTACTGCCTTCAAATTCACGAATAAATCAAAGGAACTTAATTGGACTCGGGAATTTATTACGCTATAATCTCCCGATTGGATACTTAGCGAAGATCCTTAAAGTAACTGCGAGTTGTGTTCTTTTTTTTAAAGTTAAGTAAGTTATGCCTGGAAGCTAAATTCTCTTTTCGGCAAATCACAATTAACGGTTTTGTGGATGTTTCGCTTGAATCGGAGCGCTCGTCTGGGGAAGTAACCTCTACCTTACAGGAGATCACAGTAAAATAACACAATCTTTTGGTTGTGTTGTGTTTCTGTTGGTGAAAGGCTCCAGGGCTCCAAGGGGAAGGGGTTTAGGTTAGAGCAGGCAACGTGTCTACCCTAAACTAAACCCCTACCCCGCGTTATTGTTGGTATCGCAAGCGTCTATTCTATAGGTTATAGTGGCCGCTTACCACCAGGTGGCCCATACGCTTGTTTGCCACCTTTTCAACATAAAAAGTCGTACTTTTTCGATTCCAATAATATGCATATAATCTTCTTTAAATTCAAAATTGAAGATTCTGAAAACAGATTTTACCAGAACACCGCGGGTAGTGGCGTGACGCGACGCGACGATAAAGGTCGAGTGGTGCGGCTCATTCCAATATGAGCCTTATGATATGCGCCTTAAGGGAGAAAGTGCAACGACATCTGCACTTGTTTTGAATGCGCGTTGCCTACGCATAAGTAGGTACTACGCACTCGCGGGTGCTTTTTAACTCTCAATCTAACTAGATTACTGGAATTACATTAATAATAAAAAAATAATTGCAATGTAAAAATATTGGACATGATAAAATCTAATTATTTGAAGAATTATCAAAAAATATGTGTGATAGCAATCATAAAATTTGTTAGTATATTTTGTGTGGATATGTGTTTTATATTTCTTTCCTCTTTCTTATTTGTAGTGTACAATTTATTCAGTATAATATTACTTGTTGGTATTACGTGTAACAATAATAAATGTTATTTTGTATCAGAGGACATAGCTTTTTTTATTTTGTGGCTTAGCACAAGCACATATAACTGTATCGAGTGCAAATGTAAAAACATTTGCAGTAATACCGTATACTTAATACATTAATAACAACATTCGAGTGAGGTCAATATAATATTAATAAAGGCTCTGATTTCACCATTTAATTTTTTTTGAAAGTTTTCAAACAAATTTCAAGTACTAGTGCCTATATCGTTTTTCAAACAAACAACACACATGGTGACTGAACGCTAGCGGGTGTCATTGACCCTTCGAAGTCAACATTTATTTTCCGAGCACAAAAAAGAGGTCATTGCCATGTGATTTTCCGGAGACGTGATTTTTAAGCGCGCCAGCGTAATCAAGATTTTTTATCGTTGAAGTTGTAGGAAATAAAAACATGGTAATACTTACCTGTACCTTTATTTTCTAATTTGCTGCGGAAATGTTTTAGATGTTTTTGTCAAGTATATTTAACTAGCTGTGCCCCGCGGTGCAACCCGCCAATTATAAGGGATATTTTCCCGCAGTAATACGTAGCCCATGTGTTAATCCAGGGTGTCAGCTTACTCCATACCAAATTTTATTAAAATCGCTCCAGCCGTTTAGACGTGAAGAAGTAACATACGTACACGCTCACACACTCACAAACTTTCCCCTTATAATATTACTTTAATAACCACCATATTTGACCCTTCTTATATATTAAATATAAATTATTTATTTATAGTAATTTTGACTTATAATGAATATGAATAAAATTGTACCATGCTATGTACAGACGAAGAAATAAAAAAATAATTATATGAAATACTCAATAAAATTCAAGAAATAAAAAAAGAAATGAAGATATTAAAAATAAAGTATTTCATATACCTATACTTTTTTTATTTCTTACATAATATATAAATTACATACAAATATTACATAATACTTAGTACAATTTTATTTATTCATCATTAGTACTTTCATTTATTTATATATTCATTTTCTCTTTATTTATTCTTAAATATATGATATATTTCTTAGACTGCATGTCAAGTTTTACCGAATTCAGTTCTATCCATTTATTAGCGGATCCCTTAAAATAAACTTTATGAAAAAGATACTGGATAAAAAATAAATTAAGGTAAATTTTAAGTATAAGTCTATGCTAAGTAAATTACCAAGTCGCAGCAACATCTGCTAAAGATTTTTGCAGCGTGCCATAAAGCATGCAATCCATTCAAAACGAAAAAGCATGAAGCAGCTAGGAGTTTAGTTAACAATTTTTGGTCCCCCAATCTACAACTACAACTAGAGATAATTCTTCATTGATATACATATAGTAAAAGAAAAACAGGAAGTATTCAAAATTATACCCGAAGCAGTAAGTACCTTACAGCTTTTACGTGTTAAGGGGTAAATGGTTAAAGTTGTTTGCCTTTCTGAGAGCTACCCCGACGAGCTTGTAAGTGAATGAGGGGGTTGGGAGGGCAGTTAGCGGTTGGCTACTTAGGCTAAGAACTCACGGAGCGGTTTTAACCTGGGCGTCCGCAGAGCTGTTTTATTTCAAAACTCAAGAGACCACAGTTTTCTCTAGTTCCGTAGCTGATGAGCATGACTGAGATATTGGGCAAAGCCCGCCGCGTCTGGTTGCCAAAAACAACCGCGCCCTCCGCGAGTGTAAATCGCGCCGAGAAAGACATTGGGCACTTTACTATGGAAGAATACCCCACAGCGGACAGAGTTGAATTCTATTTTATTTTAAAGCTTTAAACCTCTAGCTATGTTGACCTTGAGACACAATTTTGTGACTCAAGGGAATGTTGAGATATAACGAGAACTATATCGTAGCCAAGTTATTCAACATAAAGCTTACCTTGATATCGACAAAGGCGTGATATTATTTATTTATGTAATACACAATTCATGTCTGTGAGCAAAATCAATCCGTTAAACAAAGCAATAACAATCAGTAACATATCCGTAGAGGGACGCCTTTGGCCACATATGGGCCTTACAGGCTTCGCTGATACAAAAACCTCATTTTCTCAAGATGTCCATAGATTACAGAAATTAAAATTGCACAGGGATAAAGTACATAATTGTATCTATCCATTGGAGCAGGTTTCGTTTGTGACCGCAACATTTTTTTTCCCAATGTCTTTTGCTTTGGCATTTAATCTACAATTTCACATTCGCTACAACGCGGCGAGTGCGGGAGTGAATCGCGCTTTGAGTCCATAGCCTTAAACAGTTTCAAGTAGAGGTATGGACAGAGTGCACATTAGTTTTATTTCGTGAGTTATGCGTGTACCTGTACTTAGTAAGTAGCACTTGACACGTATGTTTAGTGCATTTGCGGCTAATTTTGAATAATCAACCTACAGTAAAAGGTATGTTTTTTTTATATGGGTCCCATAGAGCCACACGGCCGACGCGGCCAGGAGGGGAGTCGGCATACACAGCTTTCCCCTGTGTCGAACTGGACATGCTCAAGTAACAAAACTATTTGCACACAGATTTTTCAGTATATTCAGTCGAATCACGCGAGTGTATGCTGCAGCAATAAAAATGGCAAAATATACAGTTTTCCGCTGTAAAAAAAGATGGCTGGGACATTAAACTTTAAAAACATGTTGCAAGATTTCACATATAAGTTACATTTTCATAATGTTATTTCTAATTAATAACATTTGAATGCAAAGTAAATATTGTGTGACAAAAGAAAAATACCGGTCAAGTGCGAGTCGGACTTACGAAGGGTTCCATACCACCAGCTTTATACAACATTACATAAAAAAACGGCAAAAAATCACGTTTTTTGTAAAGGAGCCCCCATTAAATAATTATTTTATTTCACTATTTTTATTCTAAATAATCTGTGAATATTTCAAGCGTGTACCTGTTGCCGCTATTAATTTTATATCTAAATATATAAAAGAAAAAACTGATTGAGTGACTGACAGACGAATCAGCGCACAGCCCAAACTATAGGACTTAAAAAAGATTTTTTTCACAGTCCGGATTTTGGGACCCCAGAATTCGAATCTCAACTCTATTTCAAATCAAAACCGCCTAGAGACAGTGTTAAAATTACCAAATAGGTATGTCATTAAGTTTTTAATGCTCATGTAAAATTGCGTGTTATGTAATTACTAGTGGACCGCCCTCGCTTCGCTTCGGTGTAGAGCTGTAGTGTATACTATAGTTTTTGTTCTCAGGCTTGTATTATACACAATAACATTCTTGTTATACCTTATTACAATAGGCTAATACCTTATTACAATAGGCACGCGCCGCCAAGCCCCCCGCCCGGTAGCGTTGGAACCGCTATGTCCCTGCATTTTAAATCTGTAATATCTTCGAAAATATTTATTTAAATTACATGCATTACAGGGCCAAATTGGTCTATATTAAATGCACAATGTCTTTAAGGTACTTAATTGGATAAGGATGAATGTTATATTGCTGAAAACCGCTTCGTAAATAATTTATTATTTCTCGTAAAAACTATAGGATAAAAAATGGTTATTGTGGGTTATCCCTAAGAAATAGACATATACCATCGCGGACTTTTTTGTAGACCTCTTTAAGGTGTACAATACTGTAGTACATTATTTTGATCTATCTTGTAGGGTTCAGCCAGCGTTTGCAATGTAAGCGCAAAAACTGTGTTTATTTACGACCTTACATTAAAAACCTCTAAAATAATCAGTGTTTCTCTACTACATTATGCATGTGTTATACATATAAACTTTTTTTCTTCATGGGTAGTCGAAAGATAAAGTCATCTGTTTTTGAGCTCCTGAATTTTATTTATTTAATTTTTAATTTAATTACTTTATTATCTATAAATTTATGGAATAAGTTCCTGCGAAGCTTCTACACAGCTGCTGTTATATTTTAACTGTTTTCCTATTGCTACACTTGATACTTCACTTCACATCACTCACTATGGATCTGAAGCTTGCTGAAAATATGAAAACCTTGGAAAATCTGTTTGAGTCACGTCTTCACCAGTATGAGGTAAAGTTGCAAAAAGCTACCTCAGGATCTGTCGCTGCCAGCCCTGACCTTAATACATTAGCATGCTAGTTCTCCGAATTTAAAAATTTTATATGGCAGGCTTTAAAGTCCATTAAATCACAACTTGCATTATTAATTTTAAACCAAGATAGACAAGAAATGGCATTGAGACGCAAAGTTCTCCTTATTCATGGTTTGCCAGAGAGTGATACGGACGATTTAGCTGCGGAAGTGGTGCAGTTCATAAAAGATAAACTGAAACTGCCTGAGATCACAAAGGATAAGTTGCGTGTTTGCCACAGACTTGGCTCCCCGGGTGGCAGGACCCGGCCTGTTCTTGTACGATTCAGTGATTACGAGCACCGACACCTGATTTGGGAGAACAAGACTGCTCTTAAGGGTTCTGGTGTCACCATCCCTGAGTTTTTAACGAGGCTCCGGCACGGATTATTCATTTCCGCAAGAAAACACTTTGGCCTAAAGAACTGCTGGTCTGCTGATGGCAAGATTATCGTCAGTCTTCCAAACAAGAGACGAAGAAAAATCGAAACTGAAGCTGAGTTGCGAGCCATTATATCCCTCTTCCCATCTGTTGCGGCCGACAACTCAGTCCCGGTCCCGGTGGATTTATCTTCTGGTGAGGGACAGCAGGCATCGCCAAGGGTGGCTGACGTCGGTGCGGTTTCACGGGGTGCAAGGAAGACGCGGCGTCGCTAGTTAACATAATCATTGTGTAGTGCATTGCATCTGCATTTCATTCAATACACCATTTGCTATTGTATCACACCGGATTCGCGACGGATTGACCATGGAGGTATGTTTACAATATGGCACATTTTCGCAATCACCTCTGGTAAGTGCATTCAACACTTTATCTTTCACTTGACAATTTCAAGAGGTGAGGCGTTTTATTTTATCATTACTTTACCTACAAATCGTAAAATATAATTTGTTTACAATCTGGTGACATTAGCTGTCAATGTGTCTTGTCAAGTCGGTTGCGTTCCGTTTCTTGCAAATTATACCATAGACTATCACGATAATGAATGTGATATACAGCCTGTGATGACATGTTTTGTGGTAGTGTCTGGTGTGGTATAATAGCTTAATATTATTTACAATAATCTTTTGTTCCCCTTGTGTTTGTATTTGTTGATGCGAATTTGTATTGTTGTTTAATTTAATTTGTTGTTTAATGTATCACACCGGATTCGCGACGGATTGACCATGGAGGTATGTTTACAATATGGCACATTTTCGCAATCACCTCTGGTAAGTGCATTCAACACTTTATCTTTCACTTGACAATTTCAAGAGGTGAGGCGTTTTATTTTATCATTACTTTACCTACAAATCGTAAAATATAATTTGTTTACAATCTGGTGACATTAGCTGTCAATGTGTCTTGTCAAGTCGGTTGCGTTCCGTTTCTTGCAAATTATACCATAGACTATCACGATAATGAATGTGATATACAGCCTGTGATGACATGTTTTGTGGTAGTGTCTGGTGTGGTATAATAGCTTAATATTATTTACAATAATCTTTTGTTCCCCTTGTGTTTGTATTTGTTGATGCGAATTTGTATTGTTGTTTAATTTAATTTGTTGTTTAATGTATCACACCGGATTCGCGACGGATTGACCATGGAGGTATGTTTACAATATGGCACATTTTCGCAATCACCTCTGGTAAGTGCATTCAACACTTTATCTTTCACTTGACAATTTCAAGAGGTGAGGCGTTTTATTTTATCATTACTTTACCTACAAATCGTAAAATATAATTTGTTTACAATCTGGTGACATTAGCTGTCAAGTCGGTTGCGTTCCGTTTCTTGCAAATTATACCATAGACTATCACGATAATGAATGTGATATACAGCCTGTGATGACATGTTTTGTGGTAGTGTCTGGTGTGGTATAATAGCTTAATATTATTTACAATAATCTTTTGTTCCCCTTGTGTTTGTATTTGTTGATGCGAATTTGTATTGTTGTTTAATTTAATTTGTTGTTTAATGTATTTTGTTTTAGTCAGCACGTGTGTTAGGCTCCGCTGTAGTGTATTAATTTTTATGATTTTATTATTTATTTATATTTTTCATAATTCTATAAAAAGTAATATATTTATACATTGTATTGTTTTTTATATATAAGTATGATTGATGATTTCGGTGACAGTTTTTTTCTTGTTCCTCTTCATCAACTAGTTATGTTAGTGCTGACAGCGATTCCACTATGACTCTATCCGATAAATTGTCTTCCATTCTTCCCAAAAATCGCAGTCTACAACGTTGCTCATGTCAACGTGCAAAGCATTCCTGCGCATCATTCAGAACTTCTGGCGTCTATTAACAACTCGACTGTTGATGCTTTTCTTGTAACTGAAACTTTCCTTAAACCTTCCCTTCTTACATCTCAGTTTGCACTTCCTGGTTTTAACCTTATTCGCAACGACAGGACGGGTAAGGGTGGTGGTGGAGTAGCGATCTACCTTCGCATCGATATTCCGTTCCGTGTTGTTAGCATTTCTCCTTCTGCGTATAGTGCTTCAGCTGAGCATTTGTTTATAGAAGTGTCCTTTCGTCAAACTAAATTACTTCTCGGTGTCTTTTACTCTCCTAATCTATTTATTGATTACTTTGACAGTTTTGATAAACTCCTTTATGTTTATAGACCAACTTACCAGCACATCATTATAATGGGCGACTTCAACACATGCCTTCTGAAATCCAACTCACGTTCCTCTAAACTTCAGTCTATTATGTCTTCTTATAATTTACATATTCTTCCCACGTCTTCTACCCATCATTTCCCTAACTGCCCTCCTTCACAACTTGACCTAATGATAGTTTCTTCTCCAGAGAAAGTGCAATCACACGGGCAAGTAACTGCAAATTTTTCTTATCACGATCTCGTTTTCCTTTCCTATAAATGGAAACCGCCCGAAAAGCAAACCCCCTTTATTAATGCGGCGAAACTACAAGGCAATTAATTTGGACCTTTTACGACGTGATGCTGATAATGTGGATTGGTCATTAGTGTATCAGGCCCGATCTATTGACGAAAAGGTCTGTAAATTGAATTCGCTGATACTAAGCCTTTTTTAATTGCACGCACCATTAAAATTAATCAAAATTAAACATAAACCTGCTCCCTGGATTAACAATGAAATTAAAGATATCATGGCACTGAGGGATAAAGCCAAACGTAGACTAAAAAGTCGCCCTTCTGATGACAACCTGGATCGCTATAAAGGCCTCCGCAATCGCTGCAGTCGTATGTGTAGAGACGCTAAGAGACGATTCTTCCATGATTCTCTGTATAACCGTAATACAGCGGATACTTGGCGATTCCTTCGGTCAGTCGGTGTGGGCAAACCTTGCTCTTCTTTCCCTGCGGGCACCGACTTAAACGCTTTGAATAAGCATTTTTCTCTCCCTCCAGTTAATATTAACAGTTGCGACAAGGCCGTTACTCTCAAGGAACTGTCTGAACTTGCTAGACCCAACTGTCCACTATTCGACTTCTCGACAGTTTCTGAGAATGACGTCAAAAATTCTTTATTATCTATATCTTCTGAGTCCGTTGGCGAGGATAATTTGTGCTCGAGAATGTTTACTCCTATTGTTACTTATATTCAGGAGGCACACACTGACGACCTTTTATTTTATGTTTATTCCTTTCGCGGGCCTGCAGAAAGAAATTTCAATATGACATAAGCAGTGCCCTTGTACAAATTTCTTGTTCCTGTTCTTATCTTTTTTATTGTGTGTGTACTAAATTAGTAAATAAATAAATAAACCTTCCTCTTGAATCAGTCTATCTATGAAAAAACCGCATTAAAATCCGTTGTGTAGTTTTAAAGATCTAAGCATACATAGGGACATAGGGACAGACAGCGGGAAGCGACTTTGCGTTATACTAATTAATGATACCGCTTTGTTCACCAGCTCCTCATTTGATAGATATAATATAAATAAATCCGTTTCTCTTTTCGAAGCTAATAGGCCTATCTCATACTGAAGTTTCATTATTGAAACTGGCCGTATCAGTGATTTTGTGCGCGTGTGTTAGTGATGTGAGGTAGGACGTCATGAATTGATGTCGTATGGGTTCGGTAGCGAAGCCAGGACCTCTGGTCGGTACTTTTGTTTTAGGCTTATAAGTAACACTTTAAGCCAAGGCAAACCTCTTCAGCAACGACAATAGACAGAGAAGCCTGCGCATTAGCAATTTTACATACAAAAACGTCTACTGGGCAAGTTAATTTGTCTGTGGTTTTATAATATGAAGGAGAGAAGAGGAGCTCAATAACGCAAATGGTTAGCGCGTTCGGCTGCGATCGTTGAAGTTAAGCAACTTTCGCAGTGGTCGGTCATTGTATGGGTCACGACGGCATCTGCAGTCGTTACCACCCACCAATCCGCACTGGGCTCGGTTGGTGGGTTATGTCCCAAGTCCCAATCTCCCAATTCCGTCCATATGGAAAGCCTGTGCCACAGCAGTTATGACATTAATGGGCTGATGATGATGAGTATGAAGGATGATATTAATGTATTTGACGGCCGCTTGCGGATCTGTCTGTATTGTTACGATTACCATACAATATACAATGGCATTATGAATTGACAACTTGTATATATATATATATACAGTAACACGATTAACACTTAAGTAGAAAGCACTCAACATGCATCAGTGAAATCCACAGTAATTAATTGATCCATTTGGTGCGGATTATTGTAAATCATTTAACAGTTTCAATAGAGTTTAGTATCGATAAGACAGGATAATTATGTTGTCATAATATACATAACACATATATAATTTTCGTTTTCGTCCCACATAAAATGCTTTAATATAGGTTCTACAGAAGAATCCATCCATACTAAATACATATTATAACACTAGCGGCCGCCTGCGACAAAATCCCTTGGGAACCTTACATTTTTTCAGATCCCAAAAAAATTATAAAAATCATCCTTTGTCTCAATCAAATTTCTTTCTTTTCGACGTGAAAAAGTAACAAGCATACACACTCACAAACTTTCGCGTTTATAATATTAGTGTGCTACCTCCTCTCTACCTTCGACTCTACTGCTACCTCTATAATTATGCCTCATAAATTACTACCATCACACATTGACATACGCACATTGAGCAAATTATTAATTATATATAGTTTTTAGCAAAATATGCCTTACAAATATTCGTTTATGCCAAATGAATTTCGGAGCAACGAGATTCTGCCAGATAGAGGAAACTCCCATCAACCCTACAAAAACTACAGAGTGTGACAGAGTTGTCAAAGAATAACAATAATAATGTTCATACATTGTGTTGGCGAGTGGCTGTGGCTACTAAACATTTAATTTAGTTACAGTCCACCGCTACACAACATTTTGGATCCGGCTCGAAGGACCAAGACTATAGTTCGTAAGCAATAATGACAAGACAAACAAAATATCATGTATCAAGAAAGGATGGTGTCAAATAGTGACATAGAAAAGTAAATTATTTAAAAAATACATAATAATATCAAAAGAGTTTAGTAGCCACAGCCAGTCGCCAAACGGGTGGAGCGGGAATGAAAAAGATAAGTCAACTAAATCTCGTAGTTCGTACAATTCAAGTCTTCATTCAGAAAAACGCACAGCGACGTGGGTTGCCGAACGAAATGCAACCATGGCATTTGCAGCACCGGTGATTGCACCTGGTTTCAACAGTCGGCTGTCCCTACCAACTCTGTGCAACTTCACGTTCCCAATGTCAACTATGCACATCGGCCCACACCCACACCGATCGCTTCAGATGACAACTTACACGAACACAAAACAGTAGACCACGAGCCCACAGATTCCATAGCGAAATTTGCACAGGCTATTAATGCACTCACTAATCGCCCTGAGAAGCCTAGACTTCTCTCTTTCTCGGGTGACACTGAACATTGGATGTCTTTTAAATCTAGCTACGAGAAAACTAAAGCTGATTTCTCCGTAGCAGAAACCATAGCCCGGTTGAACACCGCCATCCGGGGATCAGCTCTTCAGTCTGTGGCGTCACTGCTGTGGACGTCTCACGATCCTGAAGACGTCATGAGAGCGCTGGAGCAGACTTACGCTCGACCCGAGATTCTCGTGGCACGTGAAGTCGCCGAGCTACGTCACGTCCCAAAGATAAGTTCTCCAGAAAATCTTAACAACTTGGCAAATAAATTGCGCAACTTCGTAGCGACGCTCAAAATGCTGAAACAAGGTAAATACTTATACTCACCGGAGCTGTTTCGTTGTAGGTATTCTTATTAAACTTAGCGAACACACCAGAGCCTCTTTACCGATTTTGCTGAAATTTATGTGCACGAGGTAGTTAACATTTCAAAATTGGAATTACTATCTCGATTCATTGTCACTGAAGCTGATAAACAGCTCAAATACAATTTTGTATCAGACGATTGTACAAAATTGCAACATCCGATACAGGCATCTAAGACGGCTACGTCAAAAAGGGTAACACTGCACGCCACAGTTTGTAATGACAAACATTCTGTCACCAGTAGCGAGTACCCGTGCCCGTATTGCAAACATGGCACACACAGGTTGAAAAATTGTAAGGCATTCACTTCTCTCTCAATTGACGATAGATGGCGTTGGGTCAGAGAGGCAAAAGCTTATTACCGCTGCCTTAAATTATACCCACAAACTTGGAACCACTGCAAAGCTAAGAACTGTGGTGTACAAAAACACCACCTGTACGTCAAACAATCAATGCAATATGGTTGCAACACCACTACCTTCTAAGATCCCCATGATGTCCAGTGAACTTGCAAATAACACTGACACATCTATAAATACGACTGATTCTCTTTCCTCGACGGTACGTCCCCGCGGCCTGCTAAAGATGGTACCTGTTACACTCGAAGGCTGTTACAGCGACGTAGCAACACGTATCGGTGCCGCGCCTTCCATCCAAGAGATAATCCGAATTTATGGTGTATGAGCAAAGAAGTCGACGTAAGTTACGTAAAATTCTACATCAGTGGTCGCAACCAAACTGACCAATACCTAGTAGAGAACGCAAGGGCCATTAAGCCTTGTAAGAAGGCTTACATCAGAGCGGATGCCCAACGTGTAGCACGTACTGGCCACGAATTGTTAACGCACCCTACGGGCTCCCGTAGTTTTTGGCGTTTGGCTAAGGCCGTGCAACACAACTTTTGCCAGCCCTCGCTGCCACCTCTGCGATGTCCAGATGGGTCACTAGCTCATGAGCCGCAAGAGAAAGCCGATTTGTTGGCAAAGCTCTTTGCGGCTAACTCCCGAATCAGTGATTGCAATGCACTGCCACCTACACTACCTCATCGTGGCACTACGATGCCTGACATTAAAATCAGGCAGCGTGATGTTCGTGCGGAATTGCAATCACTCGACGTCCGGAAAGCTAGTGGACCCGATGGCATCCCAGCAGTTGTTCTAAAACATTGTGCAGCGGAGTTGTCTCCCGTGCTTACGCGACTGTACCAACTCTCTTACTCTTTGGGGCGTGTGCCGGAAGCTTGGAGAGACGCCAATGTGCAACCAGTGCCCAAAAAAGGGGACCGCTCAGACCCGGCCAACTATCGGCCGATAGCTGTCACCTCAGTGTTGTGTAAAGTCTTAGAAAGGGTCCTTAACAACCATCTGACCCGCTACCTAGAAGATTACTCTCTAATTCACGATCGTCAATACGGATTTAGGCCGAATCGATCGACGGGTGACCTTCTAGCGTACGTGACACACATCTGGGGTGAAGCTATAGACAAGCGGGGAGAGTCTCTGGCTATTAGCCTTGACATCGCCAAGGCTTTTGACAGGGTCTGGCACAAGAGCCTTCTCTCCAAGCTTCCTGCATACGGTCTGCCTGCTCAGCTCTGCGCCTGGGTAGCTGACTTCCTGCATGAGCGTAGAATTCGCGTCCTTACGGACGGATGTAGTTCGCAGTTCATGTCAGTGAATGCCGGTGTTCCTCAGGGTTCCGTTCTATCCCCCACACTCTTTCTGCTGCATATCAATGATTTGATTCCACTTGCGAATATTCATTGCTATGCAGACGATAGCACAGTGCATGCGAGATACTTTGGACACGCGGCGGCTGGACAGGTAGAAACAATGGAGAAACGGGAGAATCTTGTCGTTGAGCTCAATCGGGCTTTAGACCACATTGCCGAATGGGGTACTAGGAACTTGGTTGAGTTCAATGCCAAGAAAACTCAGGCTTGCGCTTTCACGGCAAAAACATCGCCATTCCTTCCCCTTCCCTCTCTTCAGGGCACAACACTGGCGCTACAGAGCAATATTACCATGCTCGGTATGGAAGTTCGCTCAGACCTGAATCCAAAGGACTACATCGAAACGTTGGCGATGCAGAGGCAACTAAGAAACTCGAGTCTCTACAATTACGCCGTGATGTGGCATCATTAAGCGCATTCTACCGAATATACCACGGCGAGTGTTCTGAGGAGCTATTCTTGCTTATCCCTCCATCACCTTTTCTTCAGAGGACCACGCGCGCTGGCCTACGTTGCCATCGACTTACTGTGGCCACTATTCCTACACGAACAAAGAAATTTGGCGACTCATTTCTTTGTCGTACTATTCGTAAGTGGAATTCTTTACCCGCGCACGTGTTCCCTCCTTCCTATAATCTGGGGTCCTTTAAGAGAGGCGTGAAGAAGCATTTTTGCGGGCCGGCAAGGTGAGGATGGTTGGTGTAGCAGTTAATAACTGCTGTACCAGCTATCTTCGCGTTTGGACTTTATCACCACTTAACATCAGGTGGGGTAGAGTCATTTGCCTACCTAGTAATATATAAAAAAAAAAAATATATATATATATAAAAAAAGCCTTTATGTTTACGTGTTCACTACCCAGGTAATATAAATATTAGTAACTACGCTCACTTATCCGACCTGATAGTAGAACTCTCGCAGACAGACGCCACCCCCACCGTGCTTATCGGCGCTCCTGACTAGGTACTCCTGTAAGGGTAGGAAAAAAGAACGAACCCGTCGCCTCCAAGACGCTATTAGGATGGGTACTCCACGGTGCGCTATCATCCTCAACTAAATCGATTGAATTTACCAACTACGTTCGAGACAACCTGGTCACTCTTATAAAGAGCCAGTACGATATTGATTCCTTAGGAATAACGAAAAGCACACTTCGACCAAATAACGATGATCAACGAGCTATTGACATTGTTGAATCATCTGCGCGTCAGCTCAAGGATGGCCGATACGAAGTCGGCCTTCCTTGTAAACTACATTTACCGAAAATCATACCCGATAGTTACCCACAAGCACTTTCCCGGTTGAAGTCTCTTGAGCGTCAAATGTCAAAGAATGCATTCTACTCGGCAGCTTATTTATTAACGATATTGTCAGCAAAGGTTACGCCGAAGCATGTGACTTGGGTACGTATTACAAACGACCCCAGAGTTCATCAAACACAACCTCAGATGGCAATATACGTTGGTACTTACCAACTTTTGGTGTGATGCACCCACAGAAAAAGAAGCTGCGGGTGGTCTACGACGCTGCCGCGATAACAAAAAACGTGAGCCTAAACAGCATGCTCGGCACAAACTTCGTCAGCGCCGCTTCTTATTCGACCACGCCATTGAAGAGTTCACTGCGAACTGGAAGATATACTGGCGTTTTATACCCATGGAGCATGGAAGAGACAGTTGAGAACCGTGAAGACCGCCTTAAAAGCATGCCTCAAAGACCCAGTCAAGGAAGACCTACTAACCACATTATTACTCGAGGCAGAATCCATCATTTGACGACCTCTGTGGCCGAGTGGTTTGTACGCCGGGTTTCATGGTGTCGCCGACTCGAGAGGTCCCGGGTTCGAATCCTGGTGGGGGCAGATGTTTGTGTGATGAATACATGCATTTGTACTCCAGCCCAGTATATTGCTTTAAAAATATACTTATATATGTACTGTATATGTATTCTTATCCGTTACCCTAGCATCCCATAACACAAGCCTTATACTGCTTACTTTGGGGCTAGGCTAATTGGTGTGAGTGTTGGAAATATTTATTATTATTATCATAAACTCTAGACCTCTCACCTACATATCGGCCTCACCAGATTCGCCTGAAGCACTGACACCATTCCATTTCATTCTGGGTACCTCTTCTACTGCTCCCTGGACGTATACGCTTTCCGATGCAGACCTACATAGAAGATGCGACTGGCGATAAACTTGCGGACACGATGGCTGCGAGAATATCTGCCAACGCTTCGACCCAGAGGGCCTTCTCGCGACGTGGTTACTTTCAGTGAGGGCGATGTGGTGGTCATTGCGGATATCACTCTCCCTCGAGGTCTGTGGCCCCTAGGTAGGGTGGTCCAAACTTTCCCCGGACCTGACGGAGTGGTCCGCGTGGTGACGTTCTCACCAAGGGTGGTACACTACGCCGACCGGTCCGCAAGCTCATCCCACTGGGACCCGAGCCACAGTCAGTCACCACCAGTTGTTAGTGTTCCGCTGGGGGTCCACAATGTTGGCGACTGGCTGTGGCTACTAAACTCTTTTGATATTGTTTTTTTTTTCTTTTGATATTATTATGTATTTTTTAAATTCTTTACTTTTCTATGTCACTATTTGATATTTTGTTTGTCGTTATTGCTTACGAACTATTGTGAACACGGATTATATTTTTATTTACTGCTACGTGTCGTTTTCCTGCATTTACCCATTTAACTAAGTTACAGTCCACCGCTACACAACACATTGCATACATACATAATATACACTCTAAAACCATAACCCTCTTTTTGGCACAATCGGGTAAATATTTATAAAACAAAATATGCATTAACGCCGACAATTCAGTATTCAATTATTATGAACGTGATTGTCATCATGTCCAAATGAAACAAAGAATAGAATTACCTTGATACCCATCAAATACATTTGTGCGATTCTTTTTTATCTTGGATATTACGCAATTTTGCGACAACAACCTTTCGTAAAGCCATTATTGCGCGAAGACAAATTACATTTTGCGAGCGCGATTGATGTTAGATTAAGAATATTGCTCCCTATTTCTCAGAAAATAAGTATGATGCTCGCCAAACTCGTCTCTGAGATTTAAATTTGCTTTGTCTTGCAAAGAGCGTTAAAATGTAACAACAACTATTGATGTGTATGACCCCGCGAAGGTTGCAGATGTTCCGAGGTGAACACACTACTTTTGTGGAAATGAGGCAATTAATATTATTTTACGAGGCAAGGAGCAATGACCTGCTGTTCGTTTTTTTGCGAATACTGTGACGAATTTGATTGCGTTATGTTTTATTACACGTGTTGATCTCCAGATTTGTGAGGAAAAAAATTGCGTGTTCTTCTAATTTATGTTCGGGTTCATGTAGCTAGTAGAGCGTCTAAATTTTAAACTTAAAGATGCTCACTCTTTCGTACTTTATTTGACCAAGTTAAAGTTTTACATTCACGACTTGATGTAGCCTATTTTGGTTTTCAAAGTTTCTTTTATCTCCGTACCAATAGGCATCCAAATCGATTCAGCATTCTTCGTCGAAGCGTAATGAACAGACAAACGATATACTTTACAAATTTACACTATTATTACGGATTCAATATTGAGTATTGCGGCGAAGACGTCATAATCCAGCTAAAGCAATGAAATAACTTCGCACTGTATTATTAATTCGGAAAGAAAGTCCTTTTATTTTATCACCATTCTTGTCATGATATATTCTGTCAAAACATTGTTTCAGCACTTTTATCATTTTTTTTTGTTATCCACCAATTCGCAGTACTGAACCTAAACGCAATAATTACATCTGCCAGAAAACATTGTGTACCTTGTCAAAAAATAATGAATAGTTGGCGGGGCGCGTTATTTATTTTGCTAGCGTTGCCCATCGAACAATGGTGATGGAGGAAACTATTATAACGCTTGGGGAGAAATGTGGTGGGCCAAGACATAAGCGCCAGACTTAATATATTTTTTTAGGTATTTAGATATAAACTGTAGCAGTAAAGTTACAAAATATCGCCATCATTGATAGATGTCATTACCAAACAAATTTCTTTTTGATTAATAATCCCAACTCATCCTTACATAAAAAAAAATAGCCTAAGACCCACTATCATATATAAACCAAGTAATAAAAATTACTAAAAACGTTTCGGAGGAGTTCGATAACAAACACTGTGATACGAGTTTTTAAATATTAGATATAATTCACTGAAATATTTGTAATTATTTTTGTAAGTCATTGATCAATGTCAATACCAAAAATAAAATATTTTTGATTAATAATCGCACCCCATCCTTACATAAATAAAAAATAGCCTAAGACGTAGTCACATATACCGAGTAATAAAAATTAGTTAAGGATTAGTTTCGGAGGAGGATCAATAACAAACACTGTGATAAGAGATTTTTAAATATTTAATATAATTCACTACAATATTTATAATTATTTTTGTATGAAAGTTCACTTTCATCCCCCTCCACCTAATAACAGGACCAATCACTAGATCCCGAGTTTTACGAAACGCCCTCTAAATGGGCCCAGGATCGAGAGGTCTAGTGCTTTTCGGTGGAGTAAAGTCTCCCTCGGTCCGATATATCCTATGTCCTCCGCCAAGAACAACCACTACAGCCTTACTCCATTTACCGTCAGAGTTTCCTAAGAAACTACATCCCACGTAAGATACGATCTTTGATACAAAAAGTCATTAAAGTCATTTAAATGCGCTTTTACACGACCCAGTATTAGGTTATCCCTACAGCTGCTTCGGGACATTTAATGGGCTAATGCTGATAAGAAGAATCGCACAAAAAATTGCTTACTGCTGACACCATACCCAATGCGAGAAAAATAAATGTTACGTTACCTTTGTGCGTTATCTCGCAGTCCGGCTCGCTCGCTCGCTCCTATGATTAGTTGCGGAGTTGTAGGCGCGGTGCGATGACAGCGGAAAAATCATTAATAACACTCTGTTTCTTCTTTTCCGAACTGAGCAGTCTTTCATAACACTAATGTCCTCATCTCTAGCATTAGTTTTTTAATAGTAAACCCAGCTAATTTCCCAACATCACTTGATGTTGTGTTCTGTGGCAAAGATCATCTTCATTTTGCCCGAACGAACCCAATTTTGAGCTGCAGAATCTTAGACTCACCGCAAATATACTACACTACCAAATAAACTATTATTTCACTGAGGTCTTCTTTAAAGTGAAGCTTGCTTCCCCAGACTGGTGCTTCGATCAGAGCCAGAAATCCAGTACGTCCCTATCTTTATTCAATTATAACAAACTAGCGTCAGCCCGCGACTCTGTCCGCGTTAACTTAAGTTTTTTGATGATCCCACAGGAACCTATAATTTTTCCGGCTTGGTGTCCTATGTCTGAATCCAGGTCGTAAACTATATGCGTACCAAATTTCATCTAAATGAACAACCATACAAATACATTTATTTGATTAAGCCCTAGTTTTTTTTTATTTTATTTTAGTTTAAATTATTGACATGAGCTATGGATAAAAGCATTTGCTGAACCTAATCCAAATCTGTCTTAAATTTACTATCGCTTTGTTCTTCAATGTTTTTTTTTCGAATTTGATTTGATTTCATTGCTCCTTAAAATCCTCGTTTGATGCAGTACAACGTCCCTTTGTCGAATATAAAAAGAATTTTGGAACGGACTTCGATAACTAAAATACAAATACGGCATCGAAGGCTCTTTCGTTACCTTTTGTTGAACCAATCACTACCTAGCAGGTCTAGGTACACGACGACACGATCAAGTCACATAGAACAATCTAGGTGCAAATTGGAAATGTACATACAGAACACTAGGGCAAAGCCAAACAAACGCGCCACTGTCCACACGATGACGTACAATAACGGAACACTACGGAATTCAGACTCCTACTGATTCATGCTGTCCTGGTATATTAACAATACTGATTTAGAATATGTCACAGTACGTTTGTGTACATAGAACGTATCTCTCATGCCTCCTCTATACGTGTGGACAGACGCCGGACGGATTAGTGGCAGACGCTTCTGCCAACGTTAAATACCTGCCAGAGATGAGCAAACTATCTCTTCTACACGTAGAAGGACGCATCCGAAGATTACATCTGCAGATGGATCTGTCGACGTGGAGAGGAGGCATCATGCAGGCTAAAGCAAAATGCAGTAATCTGAATTATAAGTTCAGACAGTAAAGAAATATAAAGTGGCAAGGCATATTACGAAAATCTGCTATCTTATGAATTATAATTATACCTAACTAGAAGAATTAATTCAGCCAATTGGCCAAAATTAGTTATTCTGTTATGCTTCTGCCACAGCTGCGGGACGAAGATTTGGTACTAAAATTCGGTCTTGCACCCACTGGACCTTCGAGTCGCAGACTAGTGCTAACCACTGTGCCATCGAGGTTCTTTCTTCTTGTTATAAATTCTAGAATTTATTATAATAGTCCTCCTAATAATATTATAAACGTGAAAATTTGTATGTTTGTTACTCAATTACGCAATAAACCTACTGAACGGATTTGGATAAAAATTGGTGCACATATAGTTTATGACCTGGATTGAGACAAAGGATAGTTTTCATCCTGGAAAATGACAGGCTTCTGTGAAATTCCCAATAAACTATATACGTATATAATATACGTGCTCGATATATTATTTCAAGTCATGCAAATTGCCCTTCATAGCTACTCACATTAGATTTATCTATAATATCAAAACGAATATCTTAACGAAATAATAATTCATACTTGTATTTCAGTAGTCTCAAGAGACTCCTATATAACATAACGTCGATGCTTGACATTTTAAGGTGTGGTTACATTGGCGAACTTACATAAAATGTGTATAGTAAATACATATTACATAAACTTGCATACTAGCTTAGCATTAGGCAGACACCGCACCCGTAGGATAAGAGTGCGAAGACCCGGTCTACACACGACACGCTATACCAGGTACAGGTACGTACCTGGGCGTTTACCCCGACCCCCACGACAACGGCTGACTAAGCCGAGGTCCGAGTCTCAGAGACGCTCTCTGGCTGAGCCGATCCCCTCAGGTTCGAGTGGTCTGGAGGCTCCAGACGAAGAGGAGACTCCCCCCGTGGAGAGATGCCATCCGTCTGGAATACCTCTAGAGGCACTCGCCAAATCTCGGCTTGAGGTCCTCTTAGGATCTCGCCGTCCCCAAACTCGGTGACGCTGTAAAGCTCATCTGCCACCAACAACATACACACTCAAAAAAAAACGCCAGCCGGCCTGTTGATAAACACCCAAAAGATAAGAGTAGCAAACTCTGCGTTAAACGTGCCACTGCGGCACCGTCACAAAATCAAATTTGCGACAAAGAGGGCTTCATCAAGGTGGAAAGGAAGAAGAGGAAGCCCGCTCGCCGAAATTTGTGTGGTGTTGCCCGGCCGGACCGAACCACCTGCTGCGTCCTGCAATACCGACGACGCCGCTCTACGTGACCCGACTGCATTACTCTTCGAAGGAAGAGGAGATCGCAGAGTACCTGCGAATAAAGACCAAGTTCTCCCTGAGAGTCGCAAGGTGAAGTCACGTCATAATGTGAATTTTAATCCCTTCGTGGTGAGGGTGCCAACCGAACATCTGGTGACTTTCATGAAGGAAGATCTTTGGCCGAAAGGTGTTGTGTTCCGGCAGTTCCGAGGCGGGTTACCTGACACCACTCCGCCTCACACGTGTATACGTGTTAATTAGGTGCTTACTAACATAGTTATTGATTTTATTTATTAACAGTAATGTTTTATATTTATATATGTGTTAGACTATAAGGTATTTTGTATGGGCCTGATTTTTAAATAAATAAATAAAAATAAAATAGATAGTTACGAAATATAATATTTTATTTAAATATACAAAACTAGCCGCCCGCGACTTTGTAAGCGTTAACTTTTGTTTTCTGAGAATCCCACAGAAGCCTAAAATTTTTTCGAGAGAAAAAGTATGCTATGTCTTATTATAGGTCATAAACTATATCTATTGGTATTGATAATCATCTAAATCCGTTCAGTAGTTTTTGATTGATTGTGATTGAATAACAGACAAACAAACATCCATAATATTAAAGTTAGATATACTAAATAAGGGATGAGGTGAACTGTAAATGAGCTATTAATTAGCTAGATAATTTTACAAGTCCATTTACTTTGTAACGTTTTCTGAACATGTGCCATTTTCTTGCAAATCAATATCATTCATTCAAGACTATATTGTCCTTGTTCTTCCAGTGCCACATCAATTAGTGAAGGTTGACAGCCAGCTCCGCATATTTCACCGAGTCTTTGGCGATATTGCATAGGCACAACTTCTTCCTACGTCCAACAGCTCTTCTCCCGACCTCCTTGGTAATTTGAAGAAGCTCGTATTGACAGTTTCTAAGCACTTGGCCTAGATAAGCAACCTTTCCTCTTTTGAAGGTCTGCATTACTTTGCGTTTCCTCTCAGCTCGACGTTGGACCTTAATCAGCATTAGTCAGTCGATGCGTCCAATTCTTGTGATGAATAATATCAAAAATCTTATCCTGCATTTCCTATAAGTATAATTTAAATAATTATTTCCTTACAAATCAACGTTCTTGTATTAAATTCTTTTTAATTAAAGTCTTTCAAAACAAGGTTTCGTGTAAGCGCACCTTTACATTTGGAGACGTTTCGCGTGCTAAATTATTATGACTTAGTTTCGTCACAAGCTAAATTCACGAACTCACGAATAGCGCCTAAATTGCACTGCGAAACGGCAACGTTCAGTCTCGTAATATTTTTGCAAATTATTATACTGCAGTTTGCAGCTTAAAGAGTGTTCGCGCCTGACTGACTCGGAGTTAGCATGAGGACTTAATTTGATTTTGTTTTGCATACATTTTTCCTCAAAATATAAAACTTGGTAGCTCCAATTTTAAATTGGTTCTCTAAAAGAAATGGTGCAGCATTGTGAATATTGTGTCGCTATAATTTATGAAAGAAATTTAATACCTAACAAAATTGAGAATTTTCATAGAAGTTAGCTAGTTCTGTTATTTAAATAGTTTTAATATGATTCTCGAATTGTTGTGAAAAGCTGTATATTTATTTTTAACAACACGCTTTGTAAGACTGTGAAACATCAACTTTAATGCTTATCACTGATCTTTGAATTTTATCATAATACTTGCTTTTGCCCGCGACTTTGTCCGCGTGGACTTAGTGATTCGGGTATAATTTTATTACCAAATCTGCTTTGTTAACAATCAATCGGTTTTCAACTGTTGTTTCTGTGACGTCTCGGAAGGAGATATATCATGCCATCTTTTTCTGGGTAATCGCCGTTAGCCAGTTTTAGCAAAAGATCCGATAATTGGCTAGAAACATCACCTCCTAGATGGACACTCATATTTTTGTTTTTTTTTGTTAAGATTTTAACTAGGGGCCACAATGATGATCTTTTAAGACACGCTTTTATTTACTGGTAGAGTGTGACGTATGTCTCCTGCCATCAATACAGTCAAACCACCCATCAAACTTTTGTTGCTGCGTATGTCTTGCAGAGTCCTATTCAGAGATTCTTTACCTTTTTTATGGGCCATAGTACTTTCATCCCAGACAATAATTTAGTTTTTCTCATTGCTTCTGCAAATTTGCTCTGTTTCGAAATATTACATAATAGACTTTCTACATATTTTAGGTTCAGGGGCAAATTTAAGGCAGAGGTGACTTATAATTGAGGAGTTGGCGAACAAAACGGTATAAATACATCAAATTATTTTTTACAGGAGCAGTAAAAAACTTTATACAGTAATACTGTGAGCTTTTGGCGTGATTTTTAATTTAGTAATTTTAACACTATTTTTGGCGGTTTTGATTGACATGAGTTGAAATTCAAATTCAGCTGGCCCAAAACCACCGAGCTGTAAAAATAAAGTATTATAATATGGTTAAAACCCTTTGCGTAATTAAACCGTTTTGTTCGCAAGCTCCTCAATTTTAACTTCTGCACGGCCCATGTGTCATATTATACTTTACTATTTCGAAAGCGTTAAGCTTCAAGTGCTAAGATTCATCCATGTAAAACTTCGACACCCCCAATCCTCTTTTTGAGGGATGTAAAAAAATAACTTTATAAATTATTTAGATAAGTATTTGTGCCAAGTTTCAAGTCTTTAGACCCAAGGAATGCGATTTTTCATACAAACTTTCATACATTTTTAAACCCCTTCGGGGGTGAATTTTGTAAAATCCTTTCTTAGTGCACCCCTAGACATCATAAGGAACCTACATGTAAAATTTCTAAGAACTTTAATATGAAATATCGTTTTTGTATCGGATGGTTAAACCTGTTAATGCTGCAGAACTGGGATATTTAAAGGAATACACATACCTAGGTCAAATAATATCTCCAATAGACATCACAACAAAAGAAGTTCAAAATATAATAAATCTAGGATGGAAGAAAAACTGGGCTCTAAAAAACGTAATGCAAAACTAGGATATACCTATTGAATAAAAGAAGAAAATATTTAATACATGCATTCTACCAAGCATGACCTACGGGTGTCAGACATGGAGTTGTACAATAAACATCAAATCATTGGAAACTCGCCAACATTGAATGGAAAAAAGCATACTCAACATAAAATAAAAAGACAAAATTAGGTAAAAACTATTAGAAAACAAACCAAGATTTTAGTTTTTAAATACCAAATTAAACAACTGAAATGGAAATGGGCAGGACACCTAATTAGAAGCAAGACAGAAAAGTGGACAAAAGAAGTAACGGAATGGTGGCCTAGATATAAAAACAGAAGTAAAGGGAGGCAGTATCGAAGATGGAAGGATGATATCAAGAAGGTGGCAGGACCATGTTGGATGAGGATAGCAAGGGATAGGTCGTTGTGGAGAACACTTGGGGAGGCCAATGCCAAAGAGCAAGACAAGCACGAAACCGGTATCTAAATACAAATAAATAATACCTAAAATTACGTTGATTTCATAAACAACCATGTTTAATATTAATAGTAAACAAGTAGCTATAAGATGAAATGTAACATATAGGATTGTTAATCTTTGATTACTTCCTACAACTTGCACATTCTCCCTTTGTCGGCAACTCATACTTCACCAAACTGTACACCTTCTCTCCTTGACCTTCTAATAGTTTCCTCGCCGGACAAAGTAGCTACACACGGTCAACTATCAGCAGTTTTCTCATATCACGATCTCATATACTTATCGTACATTGCTCGTTCTCCTAAGCGCAAATTGCAGTATCGTGACTACCGTAGTTTTAAGTCAATAGATATCGATGCCTTGAAGCAGGACGCATCTCTCATTGATTGGGCCAATGTGTACCATACTGACGACTTGGAAGGTAAAATTGACATTGTTAACTGTAACATATTGAATTTATTCAATAGGCACGCCCCCGTTAAACGTGTGAAGCTTAGATATCGTCCGGCCCCTTGGCTTACGCCTGCTATTAAAGAAGTGATGGTCAAAAGAGACAGAGCTAAGAACCGGTGGAAGCGCTTTCGAAATGACGACAATCTAATGCGTTATAAACTTCTGCGTAACCGCTGTAGTCGTCTGTGTAGAGATGCCAAACGACGGCATTTTCACGAGTCGTTAACAGGTAAATCGCCCTCGGATATTTGGAAATTCCTGAAGTCCGTTGGCATAGGTAAGTCACATGATCAGGGTGGTGATAAAGTAGACATTAGTGCCCTGAATGCACATTTTGCTACGTCCTCCACGCCCCTGGATGCCAACATCAAAGTAAACACCTTACGTCATTTATCGGACTCCCCTAAGCCCTCCTCTAATCCTTTTAACCTCAGTCCCGTTTCCGAAGATTCTGTGCAGAAATCCGTTTTGGCAATTTCGTCTACTGCCAAAGGTAGTGATGGAATCTGTTCCAGGATGGTTTCCCTTATTCTTGGTGAACTCATTCCTGTGCTTACCCATGTTTTTAACTTTTCCATCGCAAGCAATAGGTTCCCATCAGCTTGGAAATGTGCTCATGTTATTCCTTTACCTAAAATCACGAACCCTCTGTCATGTTCTGATTACCGTCCTATCTCCATATTACCATTCCTCTCAAAAGTCCTTGAACACCTTGTTCATAAGCAGCTCTCTCTGCATTTGTTGTCCAATAACCTATTAAACCCATTCCAATCCGGCTTTAGGCCGGGACATAGCACCGTAACTGCTCTTATTCAGGTGACTGATGATATTTTAGGCTTGCTATGGAGAATAAGTCCCTCACATTATTATTGCTGCTTGATTTCAGTAATGCTTTCAATGCAGTTGACTTCGACATTCTCCTAGGCATACTTGCCTCTCTCAACTTCTCAGTCGGTGCTGTCTCCTGGTTCGATTCCTATCTCCGAGACCGATCCCAAAGTATCCGAATAAATGACAATCTCTCGGACAGATGCACATTATCTACGGAAGTTCCTCAAGGAGGCATCTTATCCCCGCTACTTTTTTCACTACTTATCAACACCGTGACTAAATCTTTAAACTGCAGCTATCATCTCTACGCCGACGACTTGCAGTTGTATCGTCATTTCCCCGTTTCCGATGTTAACGAGGCTGTATCGGCTCTGAATGAAGACTTAAATTACATACACAACTGGGCTAAATCGTATGGGTTGCAGGTAAATCCTTCAAAGTCTAAAGTTATGATGATAGGAAGTGCTTATATGACGAAACAGTTGGATTTGAAGTTGCTGCCACCCGTGGTATTTGATGGCTCAATTATTCCTTTCTCCCTTACTGCCAAAAATTTAGGAATCACGTTTGACAGCAACTTGAATTGGAAAGCTCACATTAACGAAGTCAGTCGTAAAGTATTTTCCTCTTATCACTCATTAAAATCTTTTCAATACTGTTTACCGATTGAAACCAGAATTTCTTTGGCCCAGTCACTGATTCTCCCCAGTCTGGACTACGCAGACGCCTGTTATCTGGACATCACAGAGGAACTTTTGACTAAGCTCGAACGACTACAAAATTTGTGCATACGTTTTATTTTTGGCCTGCGTAAATATGACCATGTTTCCAAATTCAAAACACAACTTAAATGGCTTCCTATCCGTCTTCGTAGAAATTCCCGTATCCTATTTCTGTTATTCAACATTTTGCATAACCCAGCGTATCCTGCGTATCTTCGTGACCGCTTCCAGTTTGTGCGACCTCCGGGGGTGCTCTGCAGATCACACGTTCGGACTCTGCTTAAAATACCACCCAACCATTGCCGTACCGACTTCTACAGCGACTCCTTCACTGTTTATTCAGTGAAGTTGTGGAATGCCCTGCCGTCAGAAATTAGAGACATCACAACACTTCCGCTTTTTAAAAAAACAGTCAAGGAATATTATCTGTCCTTGACATAATTTTTTTGTATTTTTTCTTTCTCTCAGTTGTTTTTTTTTTCCTATCGAAACTTCTTGTGTGTTCATTTATATATTTATTTGTATATGTTTATGTATTTATTATATATTGTTTATATATTTTTATTCATATAGTTGATATGCATTTATTTTATATTTTTTGATTAATATGTTTTAGTGTAGGTACACGCGACATTTATGTCTCCCAGCATAGCTCCTATCGCAGGTGGGCTGGAAGAGATTTCTTAGAGAAATAAGCCACACCTTTTGTACGTAATTATTTAAGTATTTTTTATGTATTTTTATTTCGTGTACAATAAATTATTAAATAAATAAATAAAGGATTTATTCATTGATTATAGCGGGAGGCCACTCTAATGGATACAATTTGCCAAAATATTTATTATGATTCAATAAGAGCGCTATTTACTTAGCAAGAAGAACCGATTGCCGTTGGGGCGGAAACGTTCTTGAATGGCGTTCAAGCACTGGACAACGCTCAGTGGGCAGGCCCCCTACGAGGTGGACCGACGATCCTTCCTACGATGAAGGTCCTTCGAGGAGGCCTATGCTCAACAGTGGGCGTCGTACGGCTGTAATGAATATGATATAGATGAAGAGCGCTATTTTTATATATCATGTATGCTTACGTTTGAAGCCGTTACCGAACCCTGGCTTATCACGAATTTTGTAATGATAAGTTCACTTTCACCTTAAAAGAAACTTATATACCATCCAATAGGGACCCGTGTTTATTTTACGAAAGGTACATACTTACTTCTGAAAACTCTCAAACAATAACAAGGGTAAGTTTAATCGCTAGATCACTACACTATTCTCTAGATAAAAGCTTTTCCTAGAATTTATTCTGATTAATATTCAATTAGTTACTCGAAAATCGGTTCGAGAATTTAAACTGGAAAAACTTTAATCAAGAAAAGGGGACAAAGATATTTTAAGAGAAGGAGGGCTTTAAAGGTAGAAAATTGGAGCGCCCGTCTGGGTGTTTTTTTTTTCATTTATTTATTTGTTTTTTAATCAGGCAACTCAGGCACATAGATAAATACCTTGTAGTCTAACATAAATACAGATATAGGTAATACATTAAATGTTAGTAATTAAAAAATAATAATAACTATGTTAGTAGAAACCTAATTAACACGTGTAGCCGGCCTCGGAACCGCCGGAAACAACACCTTTCGGCCAATAATCTTCTTTCATGAACGTCGCCAGATGTTCGGTTGGCACCCGCACCACAAAGGAATTAAAATTCACATTGTGACGGGACTCCAACCGCGCGATTCTCAAGGAGAATTTGGTCTTAATCCGCAGGTACTCGACGATCTCCTCTTCCTTCGTAAAGTAATGCAGTCGGAACACGTACAGCGGCGTCTTCGGTATTGCAGGACGCAGCAGATGGTTCGGTCCGGTCGGGGCGGCACCACACAGATTGCGGCGAATGGGCTTCCTCTTCTTCCTTTCCACTTTAATGAAACCCTCTTCGTCAGAAATCCACTTTTGTGACGCTGCCGGAGTAGCACGTTGGATGCTGAGTTTGCTACTCTTCTCTGTTTGTTGTTTACTACGACGCTCGCAATTCGGAACCGCCTCAAAGTGTCGGCTGGTGGCTGCAGCTGCGTAAGTACGTTGCGGTGTAGACGTGCATGCGCGTGACGTCTCCGGTGTGACGGAGGGGCGGGCGGTGGCGGGGCGCGAGGCATCGCTCGCGGTGACGGCGGCCGGTGACGCACTCGCAGGCGTCGACTCAATGCTGCCAAAAGATGCATTTTGCGCCCCCGACGTGTGTTCACGTTAAGAGGCTTCGGGTACTTGCGCAGGCATTGTTGCTTAATAAGTCTCCCTGAGCTCGCAACTCACCGATGATGTTATTCGCGTCCTCCAACTTGCTCACTACATCGGCCAGGCTAGCTTTCAGGAAGTTGATGTCTTTCAGCAGCCTGGTGTCATCGAAGTGGTCGAACGTGATGGGGGGCAGCTTGTGCAGCTCCTTCGCCACGAATGTAGGCACGTCGTCCGGATCCGTCTCCTTTAGCAGGGTGGTAATATCCTGCACACTCTTCTCTGTTCCATCCCTCCGTCGAGATGGCATCTTGTCGGCCTTGCCGACAGACCGGAACAGCAGCGCCTTGCCACTGCAAACCTCATCCTCCTTGAAGTTGGACTTACAGATCTGCAGGATGCTGACCTCGTCCATGGTGTCAATGGCGTATTGTATAAACGCCAACAGCTCGTTAGCTATGAGTTGATCGGAACTCATTGCTACCGACTCACGACGGCTGTTGCCGTGTGGAGCGCGAATTATTAAATTCTTACTGTACAGTTGCGCACGACCGCTTGCAAGTACGCATCGCACTGCACTGAATAACCTCCACCTTACTTCAACAGTAATGTAACACTTCCTTTTGGTGGTGTTGTGTTTTTGTCAGTGAGTAAGGTGCCAGGGCTTCACGAGGTAGGGGAAATGGTCAGGGTACGTAACGGCGCGAGTGATATTTTTCGTATGCATATAGGAATCTTACTATCAGGTGGTAGGCCATATGCTTGTTTGCCACCTTTTAACATAAATAAAAGCGGCCAAGTGCGGATCGGACTCGCCCATGAAGTCGCCGTAGCAGGAAGTATCATAATATAAAAGTACTTGTAGTTCGTTGTAACTTTGAACGATGTTTTAATAATATTGTATTTTTTTATGTGTAACGTCTTTCCTCTCGCTTTCCTGCAATTTGTCTGAATGATTCGTGAAATGGGACGAAAGTGTGTAATAGGAAGTCGCGAAAGCGCGCACTATTTGATTTGATTTTAGAACATAAAGTTCAAATGGCTTATTCCTTTTGTAGTAGGTTTTATTTCGTTTTTTATTAATATAAGGTGACGTTTCAAATGTTACACATCATACGCGACTACTGTAAGGCTCGCTCGTTTTTTTTATTAATAAATTATTAAAAAAAAGCTACTTACTAGATCTCGTTCAAACCAATTTTCGGTGGAACTTTGCATGGTAGTGTACATCATATATTTTTTTTTTAGTTTTATTATTCTCTTATTTTAGAAGTTACAGGGGGGGGGGGGGCACACACTCAGTTAAGAAAAAAAATTTTTAAAAACCTGCAAACTTGATTATGGCGTCTTGACAGGCAACGGGATTATTTTGCAGTATTGCGCTCTAAACTTACCTAAACATTGATCTAATTAAAGATTTTTTTCAAAAATGCAAAGAAACCGTGTGATGGTAACGATGAACAAGAAAGCGATTAGAGCTAGAAACTAAAAATGAGTTGGCTAACAGCGGGAAGGGAGTGTGTAGTTCCGGGCGATTACTCACCAACAGCTCGCGGAGACACAGAACACAGAAAGAGGTTAGAAGAGCCATGTGGGTGGAGCAGGCGCGCCACAGTTATATGAAAGCAAATGCTCATAACTTGACCGAAACTTCGTTCTGATTGCGTCGTTGCACTCGGCTGTGAGCGCTGATTGGTTCGATCGTTTGATGTCGCGACGTTTGATTCGCTATTATCTATTAGGCGGAAGTGTAGTGGAACGTACAAATGGTCTATGATAACCTTCTAACCTTTTTTTGCAAAATAGCATGCGCGCATGTTTTGAGAAAAGCAAGCATCACAGATCTTTGATAGCATAACAAGTGGAGAGAGTTCTTGCCGGCAGGGTGAACAGTCAGCGATCAACTATTAACATATGCATATCTTTTATTTACATGGAATGTAAATAAAAAATGTGTAAATGAATGTATATCATTTGTACGTTTCATAAACGAGAAAATTCGGCTAGTTAGTCGCTGTCTCTCCGGCAGTTCGAAAACTGCCTGTAGTATAGATAGACAAAGAATCACTCTAATTGAGACAGAAATTCGTGTTGTACCTTCCTCAGAAATTCAACAACAAACAGACTTCAGTCTAAGAAAAGCCGCAGACCTAAATTACTAACGTCAACTTTTAATCAACTCCATTATCTAATTACCTATTTACTTGCTACTTTCGACATTTCCTAAAACGGCGCCCTCAATAAAACCAGTCACAAACAATTGGGAGTCGCGTCACGTCCACAGCACATGTTGATACAGTGTACACGTGCTAACTACGTAATGAAGTGCTGTTACATGTTCCTTATTAAGTTGCGAACACACTGGAGTTACAAAAGTGACTGTCAAATCCACATATTTATGATTTGGAACGAAGTTCCTTTTCGGGAGGTAAGGTGGATGGGGGCTCAGCGAAAAAAAATTAAGATTTTTGAAGTTCCTTCGTTACGTAACTCGTTACGGCGCCAGTCTATCTGACTTCCCTTCCTCTCACGCATACGGCAGTGGTAGGCAGGCTCGTCCTCTCTCACTCTAACCCGCAGCGCCGCTTAGATCAGTTTAAGTTATCACTTTTATCGTATGTCGCATACAATTTTTTTTGTTAATGAGAGGAAATTGGCTAGGCCGTTGGCCCTGGCTAGATGGGCAACTTGATGCTTTAGGAAGGTGCTAGATGGGTACCAGCTTGGTGCTTTAGAGAGGTGCTAGATCGGCAGCTTGAAGCTTTAGATAGGTGCTTATGGTCCGCCTGATAGTGAGCTGCGACCGTAGCAATATCAGAGTGTCACTTATGCTGTTGCCTATCCAGGTTCTATCTCCTACTCAGAACTTTACTCATCGACAGAAGCACAACACCACCAATAGCTAGTGTGGTATTTTACTGTGTCTTTTTGTAAAACAGAAGTCTCCAAATAGCCCAGAAAATCTGTCTTATATCTCTTAAACTGCTTGAATTAAGAATAAGTTTGTTCTTGCATATCCACGCATGATAATCTTCATCATTATACTTTCTGCTGCATAGGCCTGCTACAAGTATCTCCGAACCGATTGTTCCTTAACTAAGCGCATCCTGCGACTTCCCGCGACATTCACCAGATCGTCTGTCCACTTGATGGGGCACCTGCCCACTCGTCATTCGAAAATATTTGTGTTTCTTTTTTATAAATAGGTCCGACGAATGACTCCACCCCACCTGATGTTAAGTGATGGTGAAGTCCAAACGTGAAGATAGCTGGTCCAGCAGTTCTACCTGCCACGCCAGCCATCCTCACCTTGCCGGCCTGCATGTTGCTTTTTCACGCCTCTTTTAAAGGATCCCAGGTTGTAAGAAGGTACACGTGAGCAGGTAGAGCATTCCATTTACGGATAGTGCGACAAAGAAATGAGTCACTAACTTTCTTTGTACTCGTTGGAATTGTGACCACAATTAGACGGTGACACCGAAGGCCAGAGCGCGTGGTCCTATGAAGGAAAGGGGAAGGTGGAATAAGAGAGAATAACTCTTCAGAACACTCGCCGTGGTACAGACGATAGAACGCACTTAGTGACGCAACGTCACGGCGTAATTGAAGAGGCTCGAGGTGTTTATTCACCTCCTCTTCGCCTATGATGCGGATCGCACGCCGCTGTTACCTCAAGCTTTCGATGTAATTCTTTGGATTTAAGTCTCAGCGAATTTCCATACCGAGCATGGTGAAACTGCTCTCTACCTCCAGTGCGATGTTTTTTCCGTGAAAGCGCAGACCTGGGTTTTCTTAGCATTCTTAGCATGTGTTCATCAGTTCTACTCGCTACGTGTCCCATCTACCACCACTTCAGCTGAGCAATCCTTCGAGCGATGTCGGTTACTTTAGCTCTCCTGTCATCATCATCATCAGCCTATTAATGTGCTGCTGGCGCACAGGCCTTCCCTATGGATGGAATAGGGAGATTAGGCCATGACTGCAGATGCAGCCGGGACCAACGGCTTAACGTGCCTTCCGAAGCACGGAGGAACTCGAGATAGAAGATTTTTGGTCACCCGTCCAATGACCGACCACTGCATAAGTTGCTTAACTTCAACGATCGCAGCCGAAAGGACTCACCACCTGCGCCATCGAGCTCTCCTGTAGATTTCCTCATTTCCGGTTCTATTTTGTTTCTGTGTACAAGGAAATACCGAACATCACTCTCTCTATTGCTGGACGTTGAGCCTTTTTATGTGATCCGTGGCCCACGACCATCTCATGAGACGCACATCAACAATTAATAATACTACTTTAAACGAGAGTGTGTTTTGTATCAAATGTTAAAATTTTCAGATCCTTATGGGAATTAGGGCTCCCCATTCGTTACTATCCGCTGATAATTTCGGATGCTTTACTATCATATCTGGCTTTAGTACATTATTTATTAGGACTGCTACAAAGTTACACACTGCTGCGATAATAACGACGCAATAGAAATTTGACGAATTATCGCAATAACGCATTGTTATTATTTATTTATTTTATTTATTTAGACTTTATTGCCACAATTACAAAAATGGACAAAAGGCGGACTTAACGCTAAAAGCATTCTCTGCCAGTCAACCTTTAGGCGTACAGAAATTCACGAATGCGGCTATATAAAAAAAAGTGTTTAACTAGAAACATACACCAATAAAAGTAACTACATATATATTTATTTTAAAAAAACCCCTAAATATACATGCATAGAATACAATTAAATATATGTATAATATTACATACATACATACATAATCATTATTAACATAGTTTATAAAATATATTGATGACGAGACTGTGAAGTTAACTTGTGAGTAAAGTTTAACGTTATTAGCTTTCTAGAAGAAGTTCATGAACTTTCTTCTTAAAAATGAACCTGTTAGGTGACCTTCTAACAGAGTCAGGGAGGCTGTTCCAGAGTCGTGAAGATTGAAGGGCAAAGGAATCAGACATATAGGCAGAGTGAAAGAGAGAAAGAGACAGTGCAAGAGTATCAGTAGAACGAAGTTGAAGGTCATGTGATTCATAAAGATATTGAAATTTGGATCGTGAGTATTCTGGAGAGTGAGGGTTGAACAGGATAGAATATAGAGTACAGAGCATTCTCTGCTGCCTTCTCTGACGTATGGGAAGCCATCTAAGTTGAGATTTATTATCGGCCGATAATAAAGTACCTATGGCTTTATTAAAATCTATGAAATTCGCATTAAGGGCGAAATTAAATGTATAGGGGCATGTAATGCATTATGAAACATTGTTTAAATAATCGTAAACTTATCTTCATTTGGTAACAAGGAAGAATGAGCTGTGTGTATTATCAGCTCATATTTTCAGGTTGTTTGCCAACCGTCACCAACTCTTGAAAACTGTGTGTGACAGTCCTAAAGATTAAGACTTACTTTATCCCGCATATTACAAAACGTTTATTAAGTAAACCTCGTTTTAATATAATATTCGCTCTAAATATAATAATAATAAGTTTTTTTTATTAGATCTTGTTTCAAAGAAAATCGATATTTTTTTATTTATAAAGAGAGCTACACTTTCATCCAGTTTTGTGGAAAATATTTGTTATCACGAAGATATGAGCTCTTCAAAAACCGCTATTTGTAACGGTTTTTGCAAATAAATAATTTAATTCAATTTTTTTTGACATCCGGTTTTTAGAGAACGATCCGTATTCAATGTTTCTAAATTTTTTGTGTACCACTCATTCTCATTTTATGGCACCATGGCAGAGTAAAATGGAAAAAACCGTTTTTGCTCAACTTTGGGCCCTATTCACTATGGGCCACTATGGTTTTGATTCACTAAAATTTATGGAAAACTTCTGATTTTTTACATATTTTCGTTTACTGTATCTCCGAAGTGAAAAATTTCATAGGGCCATAAATACACAGACTGCACTAGGGTGGGCGCTGCACGACCGCCGCGCTGCTAACTGTGCAAGATAAAATAATAATGCCGCACGGCTAACATTACCTATAATAAATGAAAAACTTTGTATGTTTGTTATTCAAACAAGCGAAAACTACTGAACGAATAAAGATGAAATTTGGTGCACAGTTAATTTATGACCTGAATTGAGACATAGGATACTATTTCCCCCAGAAAAGTGTCAGATTCCTGGGGGACTTTCAATAAACTAAAGTTAACGCGGACGAAGTCGCAGGCAGCCGCTAGTTATCTGTAAAGCATGATATACTGCTGATAAGTTAGTTTTTAAGTTAACTTAATCAAATCCGACTATTATCAGATTTGCTTTCCTAAAAATACAATTTTAACTTAGTCTAATTTTAGTTCATAATTTGTAGTTATGTTAGCTTATGTTATCGACAAAATTCTTATCGCAAAATTTTAATTCTTTAAATAACCGATAACATTAATATCGAATTCATAACGTTTGCGAGTACGAAATGTCATTGTCAAATTTTTACTGATTTTTAGTTCTCGTTACTGCTGTTACGGCGCTGCTGTTCAAGCTTCCATACAAAATTTGACATTGAAATTTCGGACTCGCAAAATATTCGAATTGGATAATGGTTCGTGCTAATGGTACCGTACTTTTTCACATAAGTTACAATGTTATCATTTCCCTATGTCAACTTAGACTTTGCTAAATGTCACAAATGTTCGCTAAACGTAACTAAACTCTCTTAATCCAGTGAGTGAACTCCTTTAGGGGCGTTACGAGAGATGAGCCGGCTATACGGTGCCGCGTTTCAGTATGAAGCCGTTATGTGGACGGCTACTGAATGTAACACTTTATAAAGGGAAAGGGAAAAACTGCCATTTACGCCCCGTAACTACGCTACGTGCGTGTGTGCAAATGATCCGGTGTCAGAATAAAAATTGGCTTTTGTTTGGCTGATGTCTAACTGGGCGTATTAGTTGACACTAGCGCGGTGAAATAATGAATCTAATATAATGGTACCGATTTTAATAAGAAACTATATTGCAACTGCGAAATACGTATTTTTATGCAAAACATCTTAGAAAACTCGGTTGGAATTAAGTTAGGTATATTGATATTGGACCCACCAATCTGCACTAAGCCCGTGAGGCGAATCATGGCCAATATGCCGATTCCATAAAAAAAGTATCATACCCCTTAATCCGCACTGGGCCTGGGTGGCGAGTCGAGGCACAATAGGCTAGTTGACTCTTGTCGAATTGCAGTATACAAATGTTTATTTCTTATAATTTTTGGTATGAGGAACCTAAATACATCGATTTCACTTCATAAAATTAGAAGATGGCTGTAGTAATTTAATTTGAAAAAAAATAGTTTATTAGTCTATGCTTTTTAAACATAATAGCAAACAACTAAACGTCATTGTCGTATTACGGTGGTTTCTTTCGTCTGACTAAAATATATATTAAAACTCTTATATCTTGAAGAAAAATTTCCGTTTATTGGTTTTCTTGACTAAATTAATGTTGGACGCCGGATTTGTGAAAGCAGAAACGACAAAAACCACAACATTTCTGGAGTCTTTAACGATGTGTTTCTTTATTCTCGTATAATACAATCATAATAATTACTATATTTATCATGAAATCTATTAGAAATCATGGTTTTGTAATGTAAATTCAGGTAGGTTATATTCTACGTGCTTGCGAGTGTTTGTTTACTATTTTGTTCCCGTCATACCATAGATAATCTATAGACTAAAATGGCCGACAGCGTTTATGAATGTCCATGAAAAATCTATTTTTAAATTAAAGTTTTGTAGCTTTCTAGGTAAAATATAATACAATACATTTTTTTTTCGGTCTAATTGAACAATTATTGACCATTTAAAAAATATTTCCAAAAGTTAGTTAGCTGACACTATAGCCTATTTCCCTATTCCATAATAAAATAAAACCTACCCACGTCGCGTCGTCGCGTCTATGTATATTCAAAAGTCAAACTCGCAGAATAAATCGTGAAATTTTACTAAAGAGGTCGGTAAACCACTTACTTCTCAATTTTAATGTTGGTTTGTGGTACCAAAAAGTATCACAAACTTGATAATATCATAGATCCATCATCCGCCTAAAACTTCCTTTCATCCTCGCTGAACACAATCTTTTTGAAATCATCATATTCCTGTTAAATGAAAATAAAACTCTCTCATGGCATTGTTTTAATAGAAATATAGTATTACTTTATTGATTATCATAAACAAAATCAACAAACATTTAACTGATAAAGCTACAATTATGAAGACGCTCCAATAAAGGAAGTCCCACACTTGAAATGAATTTGTGTGATTGAAGCTCGATTGTTTGTACAGATGCTATATTCGGTCATAAAGCGAAACGGTATCTCCCATTCTAAATGATGAAGTTTTAGCGGTGCTATAGAGGTGATTATTGCATGCACTAATGCTGCAATACTCCGGTGACGACGGCGGTAAGAGCATATGAGTAAATAAAGCACAGAAGTCAAAGTTTCAATCAGTGCGTGTGTGTGAGTGAGCACTGGCTGCCTGTCGCCACCAATAATAATAATAATAATAAACGTGTATTAACTGTAATCAAGTTACAATATACAATATTTTAAAACTAATCAGACAGAAGTTGGTGACAATAGGCACTTTGAAGCTTATCACCCTATTTCACCAAACTTCGTCAAATTGTTTGTTTGCTAATGGTCCTTGAAAACTAACAAGTCTGTTAAATTAATTTACGTCCTTTAATGAAAATGTAACAGACCATTACTAAATCAATCATCAAGCGAATAACTTGAAAACCATTCATACTTTAAAACGCCTAAAACATAATGTCATTATTTGTTTGACATAAATAGGATACCGTGTTCTATTTTCAGTGGAAGCATAATTAGGGCGAGAAAAACTGGAATGACGTTCACTAGATAGATATGAAAAACAACGTGTGTCTTTGATTTTGCCTTGTTTTTGCTCGTCGAAATGTCAAATATTTCTGGGATTTATGGTTTGTTGTTTTGATTGTATTTGGGAATTTTTCACACCTTTTTATTTGATCGGTAAGTATAAAAATGCATGCACCACGGTATACTTTCAAAATAATTATAAAAGTTGTGGGAAGGCGTTATATGCTTTCCAAATTATTTTTATAATTTAGAACATCTTCATCTTTGAAAATAGTATTGTAACTGTATTCATTTTGAAGTAGTTTGACATATAATAATCGTCTTTTAATCATGGAACGGACCCTTATGCCTGTGATTAAGTTTAACACCGCATCGTAGAGGACATTCCTCTGTTAATGTTTTGTGGAACACAAAAACACATTAAAAGCCCTTCAAATGACCTGACAAGCTGTTAAATGAACTAACAAAGGTTAGTGAAATTAGGCCTAAACATTGTAAAAGGTGACTGTTGCCCGTGGTATGATAACTGTTGCCCGTGGTATGATAACTGTTGCCCGTGGTATGATAACCTGTATTACAGGCAACACAAAATTAAAGTACTAAATTGACTTGACAACCTCCGTGGTCGAGTGGTTTGTACGCCGGGTTTCATGGTGTCACCAACTCGAGAGGTCCCGGGTTGTAATCCCGGTGGGGGCAGATGATTGTTTGATGAATACGAGCACTTGTACTCCGGTCATGGATGTTTATTATGTATTTCTATATAAATATACTTACATATTTTTTTTCTCTGTTTCTTATATACAAGATGGCCAATAAAGATTTTTCATTTCATTTCATTATAGGTATGTACTGTATATGTATTCTAACCCGTACCCTAGTATCCCATAATACAAGCCTTACAGTGCTTACTTTGGGGCTAGGCTAATTCGTTTGTGTTGGAAATATTTATTTATTTAATTAAACTAATGCTGTAAATAAGATCAATTGAGTAAGTTATATTATAATATTAATGCAATCAGATAACATTTATGCATGATTTGAGAAATAAAGTTGTTTAATACAAATTAGGTTCTTCATATAGACAATTCTTTATTAATTCATTTATCTTGTAATTTTTATCTATAAGTCACTACTATAATGGGATACCCTGACTGGTTTTATGTTAGGTACTTTGTGCATATTATAACTTGTAACCAGCTATGTAACCATATGAGTGCAATAAATTGAATTGAATTGAACATCCTCTATGTACATTAATACTGTGGCCAATGTAGGTTTATAATAAAATCGATTCTCTGCGTACGCGACAGGCGCCAGTGATCATACTCCTCATTGCATCCTCATTGCACACGCGCAGTAGGCATAATAAATAACATTTTTCTTCGTCTATCAGATAGATAATCAAAAAAAATTTGGAAACCTATTTTTACTTTAATCACATTAAGCGACTTTGCATCACCCAGCGATAAAAGAAAATCAAAACATTATCGAGATATATTGATCCGAAATGTCGCATGACGTCAAGTCTTCGTACAACTTTTACTTAGAAGTGACGTCGCAAATCCCCACTCCCAACTTAAACACACGTTATCTTTAAATATAAAGATTATTTTTCTAGAAGAAATTCAACGCCGACCAGGCAGCAGACTGGCCTCGAACCCGCACCCTTCGTTATCCAGGTGAATGCAGTGACCATTATGCTACCGCGGCCCTGATGGCCGTGTCGAATTTTTCTCTGGTATTTCTTATGCTGCAAGACAGCGCCATCTCTTTGCATTGTAGGTAACCCACAATGTCAAATGAATACCTTTCCAGTATTGATCATTTGAAAAAAGTAATAGCAACTACAGTTATATTTTTATTTTTTTATGCATTTAACTGCTAGAAGTTTAAATTTAAAAAAAAATACTACAAATATTCGAGTTTCGAGTCCCGTCTGCTGCCTGGGGCCCAATTCTTGCGGCGTAGATATTATATCGGCTTCGAGATAATATCGAAAGTAGGGATATCTATTGAAAATATCTACTGATGATAAAAAATGCTATTCTCGTGGATTTTCGATATTCCAGTGATATTATATCTATCGTAGATATTCTTTCACTGACGAATGCGTTCCGTTTTTCTCGATTAAATTAACATCATAGTCTATATAAAATAATAATAAATTAGAGCAGATTTTTACAAGCAACAAAATGATATTTTATATTTTATGAATTCCATTCATATTAAATATGAGTATACATTTTTTGAGTATAAGAAATCTCAACTTTACCTATATTGTATGCGTTTAAAATTTCAACGTTATGTATAATGAAACGTCAATATTATTTAAGATTCTCCTTTTTCAGGGAAGGCAAAGGAAACAATGCCCATACAGCCTAGTCTTTAGTTATATTAATCTTCTTTTTTTTTACATTCGAATGTCGGTGTGACGCATTCTAATGTTTCTTGGAGTGTTTGGCACGAAATTTATGGAGTTGGCTTTTTCTCTAAGCTTCTGTGAGGTAGTCAACACTACAATAAAGTTCTCGCGTCCACTTGACCGGAATAGCGTATATTTTAAAGATTCCACTAATTCTTCAGTTGCGCAGACGGTTGTAACACCAAATTTCACAATATCCACTATGAACGAATTTTAGAATAATTAAAATAGGATGCCAACCGCACTCGCAGAAATCCCGCCAAAAACTCCGTATCGTCAATAAGAAAATGGTGTCGATTCTGGCATGATTCTCTAAACCTAAACGTAAATTTGACAACAGAGGTGTCGATTCTAGCGTGATTCTCTAAACCTAAACTTAAATTTGACAGCAGTATATCCTTGTCATTCTCCATGCAGAATGAAAAGGAGAGACTGATGTTAAATTTAGTTTTAAGTTTAGAGAATGACGCCAGAATTGGCACCAGTGTATCCTTGTCATTCTCCATACAGAATGAAAAGGAGAGACTGATGTTAAATTTAGTTTTAAGTTTAGAGAATCATGTCAGAATCGATACCAATGTCATTCATAACTTTATAGATTTCTAACCAAATTTTTGTTTAAACGTAATTTTTTTATGAAGTCGGCGTCCCTCATTTCAAATGGGCCCTCTTGCTCTCACAACGGCGGCGCCTGAGCACAGCAGCAGCAATCACGTCATTTATTAAATCATTGACGAACACATGAATCAACTCATCCATCGTTAATATAAACTGGTGTTGATTCTGGCACGATTCTCTAAATCTAAACTTAAACTTGACAACAGTGTTTCCTTGTCATTCTCTATACAGAATGAAAAAGAGAGACTGATGTTAAATTTAGTTTTAAGTTTAGAGAATCGCGCCAGAATCAACACCATTGTTTACCTACTTCTTTATTTACTAATTATTTATGAAGGCAGTTAACAACATCTTGAGGTAACCATAATTGGCAAAGACACACGACAACACAATAAATAATAGGTAAAAAAAGTGGAAATAACAAGATTGACATGCCAAGATCCATAGATATTTATATATCGAAGGCTCTTTACCAGTCGATGTATGTCTACTGATCATCCGTAGATAAATATCTATTGCGACATGGTGAGGATAGGGCAAAAAGGTTTTCCTTCGATAAAAGCCAGATCATTCGATATATATCGAAGATGATATAATATCTATGCCGCGAGAATTGGGTCCCTGGTCCGCGTGGATTATTTTCTAGTTAAATTTTCTTAAGATTTGCTAGATGTTTTGTTTATTGTTTAAAAACAAAATACAACACTTTATCTTGTAATGTTTTTGGTTAATTGACCAAAGACAAAACAAGGGTTCATTATTTTTTGATAATCTAACTGGCGGATTAATAAGAATTTCGTTTACCCCTTCATCATCAATATTCTATGAAACTCCCTCTCTGTGGCTTCTTTACTCATGTGGTAAGAGTACACAACCAGCTCATTCATATTCATCTCGGTTCGAAGCGGCACAGTGTTGTGGGGAGACAGGGGAACTGTTATTGAAGATACGCCAATTAACTGACGTAGATACTGCTCGATTAGTATATTTTCGTTATTTTCAAAGTGTGATGTCGTACGGTATTTTGCTGTGGGGAAATGCTGCCGAAATTCAAACTATTTTTGTGCTGCAAAAGCGGTCTGTTCGATCAATTTACAACTTAAGACTAGAGACTCTTTAAGAGAAAAATTTATACAAATCGATATTTTGACTGTTGCTTCTCAGTACAATTAAGAAAAATTATTGTATGTTCAAAAAAATATTACATTATTTGCTAAAATTAGTAATAAGCACTAACTTAATACTAGAAATAATAATAAATTAGCTATACCAATAACGAGGCTCCACAAAATCAATAATTCATTTAGAGGTCTTTGTGTACGCTTCTACAATAGAGTCTCTAGCAATATTCAAACATTAAGCTTCAATAAATTTAAAACTACCATTTAAAGAGTTCTTATTAATAAAGCCTATTATAAAGTGTCTGATTATATTTCAGACAAAAATGCTTAGGTTTTAACTGTTCTAAACGTTCTGGTACACTTTTTCAATAATTATGATGAAGATGAAATTATTTTGTATTGACACCGTAACAATATAATATTTGTAACTATTGTTACATAAATATTTAAGAGCTGTGAAGTTTTCTTCGCCAGTTTTTCTCCACAGCTTAAAAAAATTACTATAACTGGTAGTAGGGAAAAAAATATGGACGATTCAGAAGAATTGTATTTTGCATCCAATTTGAATAAAGATATTTTGACTGTTGACTTTTATACTGGAGTCGAAAATTGGCCTAGAGTACTAAAATGCGTCTCCTGTGAATTTAAGATAGGGGCATGAATTCGTTTATGAAATTCGTCCCGTTTTTGGTTCGTCTGCGTCTTCGAGAGTCGCAGGACGCGTAAGCAAAAATGTATCTTAATGTAGATACATTTACTTTATTTAAAAGTCATTATACAAAAAAATATTAGGGATTCATGTAAATACAACCTTTTTAGTTCTTTTGTCACACAGTAATAAATAAATAAATAAATATTTCCAACACTCACACCAGTTAGCCTAGCCCCAAAGTAAGCACTGTAAGGCTTGTGCTATGGGATACTAGGGTACCGGATAGAATACATAAGTATACAGTACATATATAAATATACTTATATAGAAATACATATAAAAATAAATAAATTAGGTACAAATGCTCGTATTCATCACACAAACATTTGCCCTACCGGGGTTCAAACCCGGGGACATATGAGTAGGCGACAGCTTAAAAAGCGACGTACATACCACTCGAGTCGAGTTAAATGAAAATACTACTGTAAATAAGATCAAATGAGTAAGTTATATTTAAAAATAAATGAAATCAGATGACATTTTTGCATGATTTGAGAAATAAAGTTGTTTAATACAAATTAAGTTCTTCATATAGATAATTGTTTAATAATTAATTTCTCTTTTGTAATTTTTACCTATAAGAAACTACCATATTGCGATACCCTGACAGGGTTTATGTTAGGTACTTGATGCATTTTGTAAATTGTAACCATCTATGTAACCACATGAGTGCAATAAATAGAAGTGAATTGAGTCAAGGAGGTCTTCAAAAAAATTTTACTCATTTTCTTCAATCATGCCGTCCCCATCTCAGCCAAGTCTCATTTAAAAAATCAACTTAATGCGAATTTTTCTTCTGCGTAGGATAAACATTCGCTTGTAATAAAGATTTCATTTATACCTTCATTTTAATAAGGATAGGGTAAGCAAGCAAGCCATGAAGAAAATAGGGAAATCCGGCAAATGTTCCACGGATGTCTCTCGGCAGTAGAGGGCGCTTCATTACTTTTTACTGTTACTGCCTGTTCGACTAAACGTAAACTTGAGCCACGTAGCAAACGTTACGTATTTGTACAATAAATAATACTGGAGATTACAATATTTGAGTATAATCTGGATAAGGGATACTACGGAGAATTTTTATAACAGAGAAGATTTGTTTTAACTTTTATCTGGGTTTCAATACTTACTCGCAACCTGTCGCGACTTGAACTAGTTCAATTTATTGACCAGTTAAATGAGAAGTGCTGATTTTCGAGTAACGCTCACTCATACGTGTGGAAAATTTTTTTTAAATACAGACATACTTCGCTTTGGTAGTCAAGTTATGCGGAAAAATCATACGAGTATTTTCTATTGATTTCGCATTTGTACTGTATGATACGGTATTCATAAGATTAGTTTGACTATTCAATTATCTTAATTAAGTAAGATTTTTAATTAGTTTATTGCATACCTATTGAAATAAGATAGAGATACATTTAAATAACGCTTAAAAACTATATAGCTTAACCTACTTAAATAAATGATTTACATAACAAAAAAATAAATCACCTCCGGCGCCGCCACGTATGATAGTTTAATATTAATCACGATTTATTTGTGAGCCGTCTACAAATAAATGACTTTAATTTTAATTACCTATATATATATATATATATATATTATGTTGCAGTTTAGTATAGGTGGTTATGAGCAGTCATGCTCTCTTAAAAATCTCTTCGGCGGTGTCGTGAGAGCCGGGTCGTTACGTTCTCTAAAATATGGTAGAGCGAAGCGATGGCTGGTTTATGCGTCATGCTCGTGAAGGGGTGCTGCCAGCGGGGATGAGTCTGCTCTATACTGCGTTACTCTTGAGATGTTATCTATTGTAGGTAATATGAACACTGTTTGTATTTATACTGTATGGAACATCAATCAAACTGTGAGTGGACGTTGTATTGGTAGCGACATGTATTTTTTGTAGATGTTGCTACTTCTCTTGAATGCTGATGAGTTATTTGCGCCCATTCTTCTTATCAGCTAAAAGATGTCCTGAATGGGTGGTAAGGAAAAATATTGGACGATTCATAAGAGCGTTCAATAAGTCATTTTGTACACAGTATAATATCATTTCATTTCTTTTTCCAAGCATTTGGTAATCTTCCCACGGAAGTAATCTATTCCCCGCGTTACCTAAACTAGGATTTTAAAACTACCCCTTAGTTTTAATTCTTATTAACAACTCACGACTCAACTCCCATAGATCTGCATCAACGATACCATAAAACTCCAAGAGGCATCGTAACACACAGACACACACATAACCAAGGGCCATCACCACGCCCCGTAAAATCGTTGCGTAGGTACTACAACATTCCCCGCGACAATTGATGGTACCTATGAAACTATGTTAATACATTACGCTGTACTAATTACCGAAACATCTTGAGAGGTTGCTTCAGTTCATTAGACTAACGATCTAAGGATGTTCGACAACTAAAATTAATGTAGGTACTGAGGTATAGTCGGAGGAGTAAGCGGTCTTTGAATTTGGTTGGTCTGTGAAATTCAGCCGACAAAATGGAGCGTGGAGATGAGAAGCTCGATGGCGTAGGTGGTTAGCGCGTTCGACTGCGATCGTGGAAGTTAAGCAAGTTTCGCAGTGGTCGGTGATTGGATGGGTGACCAAAAATCTTCTATCTCTAGTTTCTCCGTGCTTCGGAAGGCACGGTAAGCTGTAGGTCCCGGCTGCATCTGTAGTCTTTAGCACCCGCCAATCGGCACTGGACCCGCGTCATGGGTCATAGCCCCATCTCCCTATTCCATCCATAGGGAAGGCCTGTGTCCTAGTAGTGGGGACATCAATAGGCTGATGATGTTGATATTGATAAATGGAGCGTATGTTTATTGTAAATACTATCGCACGCGTTCTAAAGTAACTGAAAATGGCAGAGTACATGATTTTTATAATTTTGAAACATTTAAATATCATATACTTAAAAACTACTTAGTATCCAGATTAGCATTACCTACTTAATAAATCATTTACAAAAGCAAAAAAAATTGTCACCGCCAGCGCCGCCGTCAGGAATGATGCCGAATAGGCTGGCAGCATTGCGACGTTGGATGGCAAGGTTGATCTGTTGACCAAGATAGCTGCCAGCCTTTTGATCACCAGTCACTTCGGAGAGCCTCTGTCATTTCCTTGAAAAGGGAATGAGCGCTTGGACCCCATGGGCCCATAGTCTCAACACCAAACGGCACAAATATGTAGTTGTCATTGAGAGCTGAATATTTGCGCCGCTTAGAGAACTCAGCAGAAGCCGCCGCCGTAGTACCTGTATGGCACGGAGCAAGCGTATCCATACAAGAGGACGACCCTGCTTCCGAAGAATGAGCATCATACCATCTGGTCTCTTGCCATCGTCACGAAAGCCATTAGGCTCAAGGACCGCTGGTATAGTATGAGAACCCAAGAGGGAATTTTGAGATTTACTCGAGCGTGGCAGAAGAACATAAGGGGGGCAACCTTGCTTCTTTTGAAGTGCTCCCACCAAACCTGCTGCCGTCAATCAAATAAAATCTTAAAATTTTAATGAAATGTTATTTGTTTCTTCCTTTACGATAATCATAAATAAGGCAACATGTCAAAGAAAATATCTAATTCGAATGACGTCCATTTTTCATTTACTGGCGCCTGACCGCGACTTAGGCCGCCTTATCTTTAGATTTTTGAAAAACCCGCAGAAACCTCAAAATTTTCCGGGATTAAAAGTACCTGTCCTATGTATCAAGCCTGCTTTATGCATTCCATCCAAATCAGACCAGTAGTTTTTGCGTGATTGAATAAGAAACGAAAAATCTTTTATATTAGTAATATAAAGTAGGATTTTTATATGCTCCACAGTTAAATAAGGTTCACATATTCCGAAAACCAAAACAAAATAATACAATTAAACAACAAAATGTATGTTCTCACTAACTTTGTAATTATGTTGATTGTAAGTCAGTACTACGTTAGTTTATCAAATATATGTGTCAGTCCCCAAAACTCACTAATGATGCTCAGTGTCACATCTAAACATCCATAAATACTGATAAGCAAGTTAATGATGTCGTTTAACGGTCAAACTTCCTTATGGCTTTGAATTATTACTGCTTAACAGCTAGACTTGCTACTACGCACGCGATGAAGGGTTATAAGCCTCTATGGATAAGTTAAATCTGCAAGTTAATAATGATATGAAAACATATAATCACCTTTTTTTATTACGCAGACAAAACCTCTATTTACATACGTTGGCGCCCTGAAGGGGCACAACAATGAACGGACCTCACACCTAGCCTCTCGCAAGTCTCACGGGTGCGAAACGGAGAAGCCGTTAAGCAGTCCGCTCGGCTTACGAGCGCTTACGGCATACTATCCGCTAAAAAACCCTGCGAAACCCTCTACGCTGTTAAGTGCGGAACCGCGAGATCCCCGTTGGAAACTTCATCGCGTCTCCGCAATAAACATAAAATAAACATAAACATATAATCACCTTAAGGAGAATAATTTTTCTCTATATGATCGAATCAGGAATAAGGAAATACGTAGAAAACCTAGAATAAACGACATAGCTGAACGGATCGCAAAGCTGAAGAGGCAATGGGCGGAGCACATAGTTCAGCGAATCGATGGACGTTGGGGTCCCAAGGTGCCACAATAGGGACCGCTCACCGAGTAGCGCAGTGTCGATGGACCCCTCACCAGGTGTCGGGATCCACTGGGTGCGGGAAGCACAGGACCCTTGTACATGGAAATCTCTTAATAAGGCCTATGTCTAGCAGCCGACGTCGATCAGCTGATGATGATGATGATGAAGGAGAATGGACCTAGTGTGGATTGATGGGTGCTATGGCCAAAGGCTATACATGTCTTGCGAAACATGAATGGAAGAGTTCAAGCTAATCTTAATAAAATGGATAACTACAGACAAATCCGACATAAAAGACATTCAGACAAATCCGACGCAAAGGTAGAATATGATAGAATTGCCGCTTGAATAGGGTATTTGACAGTGTTAAAAAAAAATGGTTGCCTGTAAAGTCGGTTTTACGGGCGAAGATTTTACGTGACAACGTCTTTTTCTCGGTAGAATATTTATTGATATGAATATAATTAAATTGCACAATAGGAACAAGGAATTGAATGAAAATAAGAATTGCACAAATTTTAACTATAGAAATATATTTTGTTTACTAAAACATTGTACATGTAAACTTAAACTTAACACGAGAGACTCATCGTAACGTTACCGAGCGTTACACTTTTTCATAAGTGACTCCCAGCCGCAACCTAATTTAAGACGTTGTCACGTCAATAAAGTGCCAATTGTTAGCATCTGTGTTTAGAATGAATATTGGCAGGAGTTTTTACTATTTTACAAAAAAAATATTCATTATTTTACTAAAAACTAACGAAAAAGATAATAGTTTTCTTATCTATTGTCACGTGATCGTTAGACGTTTTCATAACAGTCGTGTGACGTCACACACTAGTATAACGCCATATTGACCAGAGAAACGTTTTCGCTGCAACTTGAAAATGGAGTTTTTGATGTGGTTATTTTACTGAAATACACAACAGAATGATGGACATTCACTTTTTACTGACTCCATAAATATGAGTCAATATCGTGAGACCGTTTTCTAAAACTTGTCAAATACCTTATTGGTGGAATCCCTTACACCACGGAACTCTGGAATCTTACTTACGGACAGAAACACAAGGCATTACAAAAAGTAGTGTTGTTTTCTGCGGTATTCTGTAAGATGGAAGTTGCTTCCCCAAACAGGCGCTCCGATGTGAGCGGGAAATTTGCTGAGGCCTACCTATCTCAGAATAAGTTGGTTCTAGGTAAATTAATCTACATTTCATACATACTTTCAACTTAAGGGATGAGGAAGCGGGGGGCAAATAGGGGTGTTCCACAGGAGGTTCTTTATTTGCCCAAGTTTTAATTTCGCAACAAAAAGTAACCAATGTTCTTAGCCATGGTCCCTTTTATCTTTATATCCTAAATCCATCATAATCATTTCAACGGCTTAGGCGTGAAAGCGTAACAAACAGACAGATGGATTTTTAAAATATATATATATATGTATATATGCATAAATATATATATATATACCCATAGGTCTTAATATACTGGGCTCGTAGATACGTATCGTAAGTCGTAAAACTCCACAGATTAATGCAAACTGCTTTAAAACATTATATTGGTCGTATAACTACAAATCGAACTGACATTAAAATAATAATTTGATACCATCATCTCGAATTAGGCATGTCGTTAACTCCCCATCAATGTGTCATCTTGATGTCTTCACCGTGGTTATATCGAAATGTAATAAAGCCGCAGTTGTTATGATGGCGATTTTTAATGCAACAAACCGTTATCACACTAATAATATAAAGGCGAAAGTTTGTGAGTGTGTATGTTTATTACTTCTTCACGTCTAAACGGCTGGTTAGTATGAGTGATAAATATGAGTTAAGTGACACCCTGGATTAACACATAGGTTACGTTTTACTGCGGAAAAATATCCTGAATAAACCGCGAATAACACCGCGGGGCACAGCTAGTTTTATCATAAAATTAAAAATTTCAGCAAAATAATAATAATAATAAATATTTCCAACACTCACACCAATTAGACTAACCCCAAAGTAAGCACTGTAGGCTTGTGTTATCGGATACTAGGGTAACGGATAGAATACATATATATATATAAGTATATTTATATAGAAATACATATTAAACATTCATGACTGGAGTACAAATGCTCGTATTCATCACACAAACATATGCCCCCATTCTAACCCGGGACCTCTCGAGTGGGCAACACCTTGAAACCCGGCGTACTAACCACTCGGCCACGGAGGTCGTCAAATATATGCCTTAGAACATATTTGAAAGAGCAGAACTTTGCCTTTTAAGTAACCATTGGTTGTGATATAAAGCAACACATTAATTAATACATACGTAAATTCGATACTTAATCTCGAAAAAAATTGATACTTAAACCACTATAGTTGGTAACAAATATTTCTCTCCTCGAGCTAAAGCAAAAACCGGGATCTTTTATCCCTGTCGTCTGTCGTAACAATAGGAAACTCAAGTCATCATCAGCAGCCTATTAATGTCCCTACTGCTCGGGCCCAGGCCTTCCCTATGGATGGAATAGGGATTGAGCCATGACCCACCACGCGGGCCCAGTGCAGATTGGCGGGTGCAACCGGGACCTACGGCTTAACGTGTCTTCCAAAGCATGGAAGAACTCGACATAGAAGATTTTTGGTCACTCATCCAATGACCTACCTCTGTGAAAGTTGCTTAACTTCAACGATCGCGGCTGAACGCGCTAACCACCCGCGCCATCGAGTTCCTCAAATCATATACTCAAAATATCAAGAGATATCTTCTCAATGAAGCATAAAAGCTTTTAGTTGCTAAGCTCTTAGCACCGCCTTTATAACGACCCCAGCCTTACTAGAGCCCAATTCTAGCAAGTCATTGCCAAAGTTTAAATCGACGGCAATGTTTGGGTCTAGTTTAATAATTTAATAGGGAATCATGCTGAGTTTGAAACGCCTATATAACTTTTGTATTAATATAGTGAAAATTTTGAGTGTATTTGATAAAGTATAATAGAAAAACAGAAAATGTATTCCTCATTTTTAAGAGACACATTCGTGAAATAGGTGTTTGATAAAACTATTGCTGTCATGCAATGGGAAATACCGTGCGATAGGGACAACAGTAGTTAACGCTGAAAATTGCGTATAAAAATTGCAAAATTCGAGGTTTGGCTCTCGACGATTTCCTTCTCGAAAATTAGATATATGTAAAAGAAGTTTTAATTAAAGAATAATAATTAGTTATACTATGCCTCTATGTTTTGGTTTTTTGTAAAAATGCTTATTAAATCTCCACATTAGACGTCTTTAGTGGTGATAAAATTATGTTTAATTTTCGCCTTTTTCGAGGGCGTCTAGTTTCTTTGAAACACAAGTTATCAAAAAAAGGAGGACTTAGGAGCATAAAACGAGTAAAAATATATTTTAGGTATGAAAATCTATTCCTTAATGACAAAAATCAAGAAGGAATCAATTGAGAACGATTGTATGTAAAAAACATTGTCCTCCTCTCCTCTTAATGTTAGATTACTGCACCTTGCGGATGCGCAGGTAGTCGGAGACGGTTACCGCAACACCGCCTCCCTAAAACACATTAGGGGAACCTCGGTCCTCATAGTACGTGTCTGGTAACCGGTGTAGGATTATTATATGGTTTTTACTGGGCCCTGCTCGTTTTATTGAGCCTTTGGAGCTTGATGAAATAGGCAAGGAAGAGTCTTCGGATACCCTGCAAATATAACAAATACCTCTTCACCCCTCTTTAGGAACACCCCGTGTTGTAGAAAGATGGAAACGTACACGAAATGATTCCAACATCAAATAAATCGACAATGGAAAGGATAAAATCTGGCATACGCTTTGGCCTTCTGTAATGTGGTTAGGTTAGCACAGCAGGCTATCCGTCCAACGCCAACGTTGCGTTTGAGTGAGGGATTTTTTTTTATTTGCTGAGTATGTGTATGCTGTTGGTCGCAGATGACCTTTACAGCGTCTCCGGGTTCCGGGCCGGCGAGATCCTAAAAGGACCTCAAGCCGAGAATAGGCGAGTGCCTCTAGAGGTATTCCAGGCGGATGGCATCTCCCCACGGGGGAGTTTCCTCGCCGTCTGGAGCCTCTAGACCACCCAAACCTGAGGTTTCGCCCAGGTACGTACCTGTATCGGTATAGCGTTTCGTGTGTAGACGTGTGCGGTGCCTAACGCTAAGCTAGTGTGCAAGTATGCTAGCTGTGTAGTGTTGGTGTTTGTGGCGTGCGTGGGAGGCGTCGGAGGCGCGTTGGCGTGGGTGATTTCGTCGTCGGGGTACTCTAAGACTTGCCTAGGCTGACGGAATCGGAGTGAATGAGTGACTGACTATGAGTGAGTGACTATCGGAGCCGGTTACTATTAGACCCGTCTTAAGGTGCGTTCAGACTACTATAGTATTGCTCTATATAGTACAGTTGAGAAGCTCGTTGGCGCAGGTGATTAGTGCGTTCGGCTGCGATCGTTGAAGTTAAGCAACATTCGCAGTGTACGGTCATTGGATGGGTAACCAAAAATCTTCTATGTAGAGTTCCTCCGTGCTTCGGAAGGTACGTTAAGCTGCTGGTCCCGACTGCATTTGCAGTCGTTAGCACCCGCCAACCCGCACTGGGCTCGCGTGGTGGGTCATGGCCCAATCACCCTATTTCATACATAGGGAAGGCTTGTGCTCCCGCAGTGGGGACATTAATAGGCTGATGAGGATGATAATGATATAGGACAGCCAACGTATTAGACTAGTTATTTATGATACACGTGCGGAAGTAGGTTATTACGAATATGTACCACATAGTGAAAGCACGTGCGCAACGAGTGTTTGCAGTGGTACGCAACATTTTTCAATGTATTTTGAGAAGAAATTAAATAAAAATATGTCTCATTTCATTCAATTACATACTAAACCCATATCTGTCTCAGTAACTGTCGTGTAATTCAAAAAAGGAAATTACTTTGAGACCAACGCATGGGAACCAAGGAGATAGGTAACTTATCACAGGTTTTATTTAAATTTCGAAACGACATATATAGAATGCTGTTAATTGAAAAAAAAATGAACACAATGCTGTATGGCGCTAGCACGTAGCGAAAGGAAATTAAAAAAATACTTTTCCTCTCACGTGCAAGCGAATCACTTTCCGCATAGTGTGTGTGTATACATAAAAAAGAAAACTATTCGAGCTAATGCAAAGAAAACGATATTTCTAATTCGTTGAGCATAGATCGTATAGCAAGCCCATACGCGCTATAACAATGAAGTATAGCGTACTGTGAACGTGTTATAAGTAAATATTATGATGTCGATTCTGGCATGATTATCTAATATTAAACTAAATTTAACATCAGTCCCTCCTTTTAATTCTGTATAGAGCTCGAAAAGGATACACGGTTGACAAATTTAAGTTTATATTTAGAGGATCATACCAGAATCGACACCATTGTCATGCTATGAGCTGTGACCATTATTATTATAATCATTTTCTCTGTGGGCATGACTTTATGCTGAGTTATGGCATTATACTTCTGTGTTTTTATTTTCTTTTAAATTAATCTACGGCCGCGTGAGTGGACAGGATAAAGTATATTGTGCATGATTGTACTTGTGAAAACTGTGTAAGGCATTACATCATTTTGTTTAACCTTTGTTTTAACATGCTTTGTTTAAATATGCTGTAATATTATCTAAAACGCACTTTGAACAACTTTGAATCTTGAAGCAACTTTTCCTCCTTTTTCCATAAAAAAGTGTGGAACCTCCGTAGGTTATAATATCACTTAACCTACGACGTTTTCCAGCAATTGGCCGAATCTCTCTATCCCCCAATATAACTGACGACGATACCATACAACATCCCTGCTAAATACGATCACATAAAAACGAATGGGCCTAGAACCATCGCATTAGGGGTCGTTGTGACCGCGCGGTTGTTAGGCACGATCATATCGCGTAATGTGTGTAACTTTAGGCTGGGGTGCTTTAGTCCAGACACGTGAGAATTTCGACCTAACGGCTCTGCAATCGGCGGGAATAGGAACTGTTGACATTTTATTGTTTCACTGTGAGATTAGTTCAATGTGTGGTGTCAACAAATCCAAATTTTTTATGTCTGTAAGTCTCAAGTTTGTATGCCTTTTCATTTGATTGGTTTTTTATGCAGCATAACTGGTCGTTTACATATTAAAATGTTACTCTCACACACTCAGTATATCAATTTTATCAATCTATATCACTTTTTTTTTAATTCGTTACAGATTTAAGTATTTTATTTGACCCTTCCGTAGTCGTTATACTTATATTTTTTTGCCTTTTTCTGACATGTAAACTATGTAGTCTGCATAGCTAATGGCGCTTCCTTTATACTAAAAATATAAAGTTAACTATAACATGTATTGTAACTATATATATATATTCGAAGGTGGTGGCTTCAGAAGTAACTCTGAAGTCATTTTTCAACTTGACAACTCTATTTAAAATAATACTTGTTCTCTATATAAATACATTTTAAACATCCATGACTGGAGTACAAATACTCGCATTCATCACACAAACATCTGCCCCCACCGGGATTCGAACCCGGGTCCTCTCGAGTCGGCGACACCATGAAACCCGGCGTACAAACCACTCGGCCACGGAGGTCGTCAAATACGATAAAGATTTTTTTTTATAGTTCGAACGAGACCTAAATTCTCAGAATGTCTGGTCGAATGAATTGGTCAAATTATTAAATCAACATGCGGCTAAAATTCTACGAAACTGCCACTGCACTCCAGACGAAGGAGAATTTATTAATACTGGTTTTGTTTTTTTTTAATGACAACTTGCCTAAGGCTTAGTTCAGATGGTCGTGCTTAAAGTGATCACGCAATCATCTAATGTCTAAACGGTCATATGTAATGATTTAGAAATTCTTTACATGGGTTAGCATAGTCTGAACTTCTCCTGAGTCTCGAGCAATTATCATAACAAAGAAAAGTTGTATACCTATCTGAAGTCCTTTTGGATGACCGGTTGTGGCAATGGTGTAGTAAATCAGACTTATGCTAAAGGTTTTAGGTTCGAATCCTGGGAAGAGATATGTATATATGTGATGAGCACAAATTTTTTTTTTTCTGTCAGTTCACCATAAGAATTATTGAGAAATTAATTAATTCTACGCGGTATTGTTTCATCAAGAAAGCTTTTTTCCTTTGAAAGTCTGATTAGGATTATTTTATATATTATTTCTTTCTCTCATTAGCCGTCATAGCAGTCTGGCTAATTAATTAATAAATTAATTAGGTAGGGACTGCGTGCTTAATTAGGTTTCGAGAATATTTACAATTTACAACCTAATACAGTGACTCTATTTCGTTTTTCTATATTATTTTTTATTAGTTAATTAGTCGTATGTGTGAGTTTTCTTAATATTTAGTTAAGTTTACAACATTAATATATGTTTACGGGCTACTATAAAGAAAGAAGCTGAGATATTATAAAAAACAGTTATTAAAAAAGCTCATAACAAAGTGTCTGATTATATTACAGACAAAAATGCTTGGGTTTGAACTGTTCCAACTATTCCAACAGGTTTTCTATATTACAAAAATCAAGATTGTGTTGTCGTTGTACTAACCTAAAATTTTGTTACATTACCTACACTTTTAATGTTGTGTATAATAAGTTTTTTTGCTTCTTTTTTCTCCGCAGCTATAAAGTATGTCAAATAACGAGTGGTAGGAAAAAAAACTTTGAACGATTCAAAGGAGTTGTTCTATACATCCAATTTCAATAAAGATGTATTGATTTCTGATTACAATCTAACTATACTTAAACTAGTAACAGGTAAATACCAATTTTTCCAAAATAATATAATTAATTACAATGATTATGACGACCTCCGTGGCCGAGTGGTATGTCAGCCGGATTTCAAGGTGACGGCACAGATTAGTTTATAATTACTACGTAGGTGTCGGTTCGACTACCGGTGGGGGTAGATGTTTGTGTGCTGAATGATAACGAAAATTTGTACTCCAGTCATAGATGTTTAATATTTATTTCTATATACTTATTTAAGTATCAGTATATGTATTCTATCCGTTACTCTAGTATCCCATAACACAAGCCTAAAGTACTTACTTTGGGGCTAGGCTAATTGGTGCGATTGTTGCAATTTAACTAGTTAAATTATCTTTTCTCTAGTAATATTTTACTGGGTGTCCCCCGATATCTTTTGCTTAGAGAAATGCTTAGTTCCCATAGAAAATTTTGGATTTGTCAAAGCTTCCTCTTTCTGGTAATATTTCTTATATTTCCTGGATAATCTAGGAATTTTTCCCTTCAAATTTACAATGCGAAAATTACTGGGAATTTCGAATATTCCCAAACGGCGCAGCACTAAATCTAAGAAATCATAACGGTGATATTTGATCACAGTCTTGTATATAATGGAAATTGCTTCTCCAAACAATCGCACAAATTCTTGACATCTTTTTTGGAGGATGGGAGGGCATAGCCCCGTCTGGGGATGTTACCTCTACTTTATAGAAGACCACAGTGAAATAAAACAACCCTTTGCTAGTGTTGTATCTCTATCGTAGAGTAAGGTTCCAGGGTTCCACAAGGTAGTGGATTGGGTCAGGGTAGGCAACGGTGCGAGCGATATTTTTGTATCGCAAGCGAATATAGGCTATGGTGGCCGCTTACCATCACGTGGGTCATATTTGCCCCCTTTCAACATAAACAAATATTATTAACGAAAAATTAAATCCTTAACGTCTTTCGCTATATTTGCTGAAAGTCAAAAGTCTAATATTAGCTTCGATCTCTGACAGATGACGTCTCAGTCCGCGGCTACATTCGGGGCACGCTCGCGACCGCACAACACGCGACCTTGCCCCACTGACCTTAAAGTCGCTTTCTTGTCGCGGCCTCGATATCGGCTACTTTCCTTTTCTTGCGACCTTGCCAATGCCAAATGTATTTTAGGAAGCAATTGTGTGGCGACGACTGGAAATGCAAATCGTAACTTTCGGTTTTGGGTTCGTCACCCTAAAAAGGCAGACAACAGATGCTGCTTCATTATACTTAAATATACGGAGATAGATTATATCTGAGGAGCTCAATGGCGCAGGTGGTTAGCGCGTTCGGCTGCGATCGTTGAAATTAAGCCACTTTCGCAATGGTCGGACATTGATTGGATGGCCATAAATCTTCTATCTCGAGATCCTCCGTTGGTCCCAGCTGCATCTGCAGTCGTTAGCACCCACCAATCCGCACTAGGCCCGCGTGGTGGGTCATGACCTTATTCCATCCATAGAGAAGCTGTGCCTCAGCAGTGGGGACATTAATAGGCTGATGATGATGATGATAGAGAGATAAACATAAATATACTTTATTTGTAATATCAATGTTGTTATTGATAAAGTCGCATTAAGGGAAACAAGTTTCAACGGTATAGATGCACTGATTTATTTATTTATTTACGTTTCGGATCCTTCACAGCATGCATCGTCTGAATGTCACATTGTTTAAACTAACGGCCAGTTTCAATAATCATCCACCGGTAAAAGGTAAGGTTAATCTGGTTCCGCTACTTCGCAACAGATGTTACTATAGTGTTAATAATAATAAATTAAAATATCTTGGCAACAAGGCTCTTGTAGGCCTACCTCTTACTGGAGTTTGATTATTGAAATAGGCCGTTAATGTAGGTCATGCTAAAAGTTTAATACAGACAATTAACGGAATTCCAAGTCCGCAATGAACGGAATTTGCTGAATTAATGTTAAGAAAATGTTTCATCCCGATATTAATATACCTAATAATAGTAGTGAAAAATAATCATAAATAGATAAATGGTAGGTTGAAAGAGAGGAGGAGGAGAGAGAGAGTTAAGCCATTGGTCCCGGCTGCATCTGTAGTCGTGTTAGCACCCGCCAATCCGCACTGGGCCCGCGTGGTGGGTCATGGCCCAATCTCCCTATTCCATCCATAAGGAAGGTCTGTGCCCCAGCAGTGGAGTAATAGGCTGATGATGATGATGATGAAGGTTGAAAGAGAGCGAAACGAAAGAAGAGTGAATTTCTTTTTTCATTAAAATAACAACCATCGTACCCAAAAGGTAAAAACGGGATCCTATTGCTGTCACTCTGTCGTCTGTCTCTCTGTCCTTATGTCATGGGTCTCTAGAATCGTATAAGAATACGGAATGAGTTACGGAACTGAAATTTTGGTATTTTACAGTAGAATGATTGCCCAAAGCCGAATATTTAGTTAAAAAAATAATTAAGTTATTTTTCATGGGATACCATTAATGAAAAGGGTTTTTTTCCGGCCTTTGACATATCATTTTCTTGAGCTCGCTGAGGTTCTAGGTTACCAATAACAATAAAATTAATTACTATGTTACATAAACAAAAGAAATATATTGTTACAAAAAAAAATCTGCCGAGCGAGAAGTCGATTTCAATTTGTTATCTATTGCACTAGTGTTGTGCTGATGCGAAGGTCAATTGCATCGATGGCCATGGTGAGAGAGAGGTGACACAAAGGTCGGCTCAGTTGACAGTTGTACCACGAGGAGGTTCAGAATTTGAACTGAGCATACATTTGGTCGCTCGGTGAACGGAAACATCTTAGCGAGCGAACGAGTTGTTACCACGATGTTTTACTGATTTTAGGGAACGAATGCTCTCTAGCTCAGTCATCAATGGAAACAAAGCAACACTGTTTTGAGCATTCCATTTACCGAGCGAATAAATCTGAGCATTCCGTTCAGAACAGTTCTGAGCTAGCAACCATTCCGCGCTACGCAGTAGCTGCGTTTCCAACTAACGTTGCGGCATTAAAACAACATTATTCGCAAATTGTGTTTCTAATGATTACGTGCGCCTTCGAGCCTCTTAAATTACGCCGTGACGTGGCGTCACTAAGCGCGTTCTATCGTCTGTACCCAAGGGCGGATCCAGGAGCATGGGGGTCATGACCCCCCCCCCCCCGGGCTGGGTCCATCTGTACCCACTTCACAATCTGTACCCACTGTGACTTGACCACGACTATATGACCCCCTCCTGGCGCCAAAGCTGAATCCGCCCTTGTCTGTACCACGGCGAGTATTCTGAGGAGTATTATTATCTCTCTTATTTTACCTTCCCCATTCCTTCCTTCCTTCCGAGGACCACGCACGCTGGCCTAAATTGTCACCGTGTAACTGTAGCCACAATTCCAAGCGTACAAAGAAATTTGGTGACTCATTTCTTTGTCGCACTATCCGTAAACGGAATGCTCTGCCCACTCACGTGTTCCCTCCTTTTTACAACCTGGGATCCTTTAAAAGAGGCATAAAAAAGCAACTTGCAAGCCGGCAAGGTGAGGATGGCTGGTGTGGCAAAACTGCTGTACCAGCTATCTTCACGTCTGGGCTTCACCGTCACTTGACATCAGGTAGGGCGGAGTCATTTGTCGGACCTGTATAAAAAAAAACTTGCAATTAAAATTCTTAAATGGCATTAAAATCTATTATTGTTTCATTATACTATTAAACACTTAACAAAATTATTATTTTCATCATTATTAACCAATAATCTAATCTTTATAAAATTTCGGCCAGTATTTGAATCGTTGGTCAAATATTTATCATACATTTCCAAGACGATGAAAGCTTGAAACATTTTAAATTACACAACGAATGAAAAATTGTTGCCGCCAACAAATAATTATGTGACGGCACTGAGGAGAAACAAACATTGCCGCGCCGGCCATGTTGCTCTATGGAAACAAATGGCTAGAGCGGAGGTAAGCGAATAATTAGTGTTTTCATGAAGAAAAAACACACCGACTTCTAACAACGGCTACAATGCGGATGACATAACGGAAGATGGATGCGAGCTGTGAAAAATCTGACACAACGCTCTAATGATCTAATTATTTATTTTAACACTCAATTTACATTTAATAATTTACTGCTCATTGAAACTAATTAAATGATACTTTCCGTCCTTGGTCAATAACAATCGTGGTATTTCTCATATCTTTCTTTTATTTATAAACCATCATAAAATGATGGTAACGTATCCACATTTACGAAATACGTCTACATTACCGATCCGTAATCATCAAGAGGAGCTCGATGGCGCGGCTGATTAGCGCGTTCGACTGCGATCGTTGAAGTTACGTAGCGTTTAAGTTTGCAGTGGTTGGTCACTGGATGGGTGACCAAAAATCTTCTATCTTGAGGTCCTCCGTGCTTCAGAAGGTACGTTAAGCCGTTAGTCCCGGCTGCATCTGCAGTCGTTAGCACCCGCCAATCCGCACCGTGATGGGTCATGGCCAATCTCCCCATTCCATCCATAGGAAAGGCCTGTGCCCCAGCAGTGGGGACATTAATAGGCTGATGATGAACCATCAAGACTCGATGAGAAGTGCTTGATGATGTACAAATCGCAGCGAGAAACTCTAGCGCAGACCGTTATTGCGCATAAGTAAAAATTAAGATGTCTTGGGGGGGGAACAGAGGTGCGCGGGTGGGCGTGCGTTGCTCCGATTGGCTCTCCAGTCGTACTCATGCCAGCTATCCCCTCCGCGTTTTGTTCAGCCTTGAGTTACGTGCCGCGACCTGTAAGTTGTTAGCGCGTTCGGCTGCAACGTGCGTTGAAAAAGCAACTTTCGCAGTGGTCGGTCATTGGATGGGTGACCAAAATTTTATTATCTTCAGCTCGTCTGTGCTTCGGAATGGCAGCACGTTAAGCCACAGTTGGTCCCGGCTGCATCGGCAGTCGACCATGGCACGATCTTCCTATTCCATCCTTAGAGAAGGCCTGTGCCAGCAGTGGGGATGAACAATCAAGCCACATAAATCATAAAATTTTGCCTACAAACATAATTAAGGTAATACCAATAAGCTTGTAATTCATGTTGACGAAATTAATGTTCGACCTAATGCCACTGTTATGTCGAGGACAAACATTCTAATTACTGAAGCCGTCAATTTTCGACGTTACAAATGTGGAGGTTATGAAAAGTGAGTGTCTTGTAATGGATGTGGGCGTATCGTGGCATTTATATGGCCGTTTGCGTAGTCTAGTGAGTGAACAAAAAAGGGACGTTTGGCGAATTTATTTATTTTATGTTATAGGGGGCATACGAGCAGACGGCTCACCTGATGGCAATGGTGATCACCGTCGCCCATGGACACTTGCAACACCAGGAGTATCACAAATGCGATGCTGACCTTTAAGGAAGGAGTACGCTCTATTTTTGAAGGTTTTTGGGTCGTATTGGTCTGGAAACACTGCTGGCGACAATATATTCCACAGTTTTGTCGTACGTGGTAAAAAAATTCGACAAAAACGCACGGTTGTGGATAGCCACGCATCAAAATGATGGGGATGAAGTTTTTGGCGTAACCTATTAATATTTAGCTGTGATGTCCTTTACTGCGCTGCGCTGGTTTTTTTTATACGAGGCGCAAGAAATTACCCTGCTCCACCTGATGTTAAGTGGAGTCCAGTCGCGAAGATAGAAGATGCAGCAAAAGGTGTGTCGCTCCAAAAAGAAAACAAAGTTTGCAAGTAGACAACACAACCGTCTTTCATCTCATATTTACAATAGTATCAACAAAATAATTGACATCTACCCCAGCCCATATATTGGGTATAAAAAGTTAATACGTACTTGGTTAGAATCCCTGAATTATGAAAAAGTAGAATTATTTTTGCAACAGATAAAATAATACAGACAATTAAAACTCACTTCCTTTATTAAATTATAACACTCACGATCACACAAAAACAATCGCACACAAAGACTTATTAAACACACACATGCGCTCAAGCACAAACATACATGCTTACATACATACACGTAATCATGCATAGGCAAACTTATATCTAAGTTCTAAATAGAATAAAAAAAAATATTTAAATTTGTAAAATTTACATAAAATATGGATATGTAATGGAGGAGCGAAGTCACCTGGCACAAGCATTGATTTGCTTAAAAGGGGACTCCTGTCACTAGCTATTGTAAACCAAATCATTTATGAATAAATTACTATTATTATTAAATTAAAAGGTGTGCCCTTACCCCGCGGAGCCTTGAAACCCTACACACCAACAGGAACACAACACCATCCTAAGGCAGTGTCTTCTGTAAGGCGGAGGTTACTTCTAGCGAGAAGTCCGCTGTGCCCTACCTCTCTTTTTGCGCTGGACTGAGCATGGTAACCGAGGGAATGGACAACGCTCGGAAACATTCGGCCAACGCTCTGGGCGGGCCCGATGTTGTCTAGCGGAGTCATCTTTTAACCTATTTTCGTGTTTGTACACTAGGCTTATGCTTTACACAGTAAAGTGTACTCTTTTAACCTACCTTGTTTATCAATATTGTGACAGTTGTCTAAGCTTAAACTTTTGTTTGTTACAGGTTTGGAATTCATTTCACTTTTGTTGAGAAGAAGCTAATGGTACAGGTGAATACGATCAAAAGTTGTTTTTTTTATATGATAAAAAATAAGTTATATGAAAAAATACTTGCCTAAATTAGACACTTAGATAACACGGACTAGATTTCCAAAAGACAGTACTTCCATTTGAAGCTCCAGTCTAGGAAAGCCTGCACTATACAGAGGACTACATTAAAATAACACTACATTTTGATGGTGATGGCAATCTGTTAATGAGTAGTGTCAAGTGGGAGACATTATGACAAGGGACACATATGCCGCCATATTAAGCAGCTGACATCAGACGTCAAGTGGCTGGATATGTTACGGAGATATTCCTTATGTTACACTGTGCCCCTTGTAAGACTGTCCCGCACGTGAGGTTATTTTTTTATTTTATCTTTATTTGGGAAACAAACAATGAAATAACACTTACAAACAATGAAATAATACATATAAGATATTTATATCTTATATGAAATATGTTATAGTGGAAACTTTACTGATGTTGTTTGTTAATTAGATAAATAAGTGTTATTTCATTATTTGTTTCAAAGGAGTTCAGATTGTTAATATCGAGAAAGAAAAAAAAAGTTTTGTAGGTTAGAAATTATAATTATGAACTATCCACATATTATATTGTGTATAAATTTTTCCCAATGATTGGTAGAATATTTAAATTAATTAATTGATGTAAAACTATTGTTAAATCTCGAATGTTACAGATACTGCTAAAGAGCCCTTTTACAAAATTGCGCCGCTGCCGTACTGATCGGCGCGTAGGTAGATTTGCACTAGTATATATTGCATTTTACGGGTGATGTTTCGAGTCTTTTAAAATAATTAATAATGAACTAATTATAAAAATATATACATATTCTAGTAGTTCAATGATGGTAGATTAGTTTTATGAAAGTTTTTGATACTATTTAATTCAATATCAAAATACAAAAACCTGCACTATTTTTTGGGAAAACTCACGGAGGTTAGATGTTTGTTTTGATAATTAATGAGATGGAAAATCAAAATTCTAATACATTATGTTACAACAAAAACATATTTCTTAAGTTGTAGTAATTAATTTGATTTAATTTATTGAACATTATTGAAAGTTTGAGGCGTTTGAAGTTGTGCATATTATCGTTTTTTCCGTAAACTAGCTGCGGTACAACGATCAGCACAAAAAAGGAAAATAGTATTTGCAAATATTCTACATTAAGTTACAATAGAAACAATAAATCTACTGTTTACTTCTATTGGAAATAGTCAAAATCTTTTCTAAGGGAGTAAACAAGGCACTCAAAAATTACGATTTTTTGGAAAAAAATTGACAGGGCTCTTAATGTCGAATGTTAGAGTTCTCATACGTTTGGCAATTCTGCGCGGCGCGGCCTTGCCCGCGACAACACAGATCGATTAGCATTAATTGACAAGAAGTAAAAACGACGTCGGTGACTTCATTATGTTCGAAGGTTGGGAAACAAGCGTAAGGCCCTCCAGATGGTAAGCGGCCACCATGGTTTATAGACGCTTGCGACACCAAAAATATCAGTCGCGGCGTTGCCTACTCTGAACCGATCCCGTACCCTGTGGAGCCCTGGAATTACTCACCAACAGAGACACAATACCACCAAAAGATAGTGATATTTTACTGTGCTCTTCTGTAACGTGGAGGTTACTTCCCCAGACGGGCGGAAAATTCGATATGCCCTGTTTCTCTTAAATTAGGCACAAGTACAAAACAAGGCCGCCATGGTTTGTATGTTCGCGAAGATCTCAAAACTACTGAAGGAATTTGAATTGGGTTTCACCAGTTATTTTTCATGGAAAGTTTATATCTATAATACAAGCCCGAGAATATACACACATCAAAAAAAAGTTTGCGATCATTTTGAAAAATAGATTGTTTTTTGTGTTACAAAAGACTCTTTTGTAATTTCTTTTTCTGATAACATTCTAAATTTTAATATTAGAATTAGAACATAAAACAATAAAATAATTCATATGTTTTTCCATATAAAAAGACATGCAATCCAAGCTGACACTCATTCAGAAATCTGACTTAGTCAATATTATCGAATTTAAAATATTTTTTCACGGAAAGTTGTGATTAAAAAAAATATCAGATGTTTCACGAACCAGAATTGTATATTGCGGTCGCCCAACTGTTTTGACAGCTGCTCAGAAGCACTACATCAGGTTGCTGATAGCCCGAGACCCAACAATAAACGCCACTTAATTAAAATTCGAAATACGGGCCACATCCGGACTTGAAGTAAGCACTCAGACCATTCAATTCCATGCTTACACAAGGCTGGATTACGAGCACGGAGGTCTTGGCGAGCACCTTTGAATTCACGGGAACGTCAGCGAAGGAGATTACAGTGGGCTAGGCTCCGGCAAAACGAAGAAGACGAAGAGGAAAATATTTGGCAAAACTGCCTCTTAGTTAACCAGTACTCATCCAGATAACCGACGTGTCCGTGTTTGGAGAAGATCTTGAGACTCTGAAAGGTAAGGAACCACTGGAACGGTTCAGCAAGGCGGGAAATCAGTTTCCTTTTGGGGTGGTATTATGATTGGGGCTAGAACGCCTTTAATCCCTTATCAAAGCTTCATGGCGGCAGACAGATACAATACAATCACTATTGATGGAATCGTCAGACCTTTCCGAGTAAACCATGGACAAAAATTTGTACTGGTTGATGATAATGCGCCCGCACATCGAGATCAACGAGTCAATGCTGCTCTCCGAGAATACGAAATCACAAGGTTAGACTGCCTTGCCGGCTCTCCTGACTGAAATCCAACAGAGCACGCGTGGGATGCTCTTAAGGGAGCTGTTTGGAACCGGCAGCCAGCACCCCAGTAAGTGCCGCAGCTCAGGGAAGCTGCTGTTCAAGAATGGGACAGGTTACCACAAGAAATGCTGGATAACTTAATCCTCTGCATGCCCAGGAGGATCTCCACATGTGTTTGAGTCAGAGGAGGAGTTATTTTGTATAAGATAAACAACAATTTATTAATAAAAGGTTTTAAGTTTGGTTAAACTATATTTTTATTTCTATCAAAGTTCTATTACAATCGCCTTAGGATTGAATTATATTAAATTATTTATACTAAAAAATAAAAATAGTTTTATTTTTTAATTTCAGAAAGTGTATTTTTGAATAAAAAAAGATATAACGTAAACATTTTCTCTTGATTAAGTTAAGTTTTGAAAATATATCAGCTTTTGCAAGTGATCTCAAACTTTTTTGATATATGTGCATAGTCTACACTAAAGCGACTAGGTAAATAACTCTTCTGTAAGGTAGAGGCCACTTCCCAAGACGGGCGATCCAACTCAAGCGGCAAATCGATTTAATGTTGTAAGTTGGATGTTGAATCGTCGTCGAAAATAAAAAGTTCGCTACTGTTAAATGCAGTAAAACAAGCGCCCGCCAGTTCTTCGCGATGATTGATTATGATGAAGCTTCATGCCGTTGCTTTCGGCAGCCATTTTTCACGGCGCGTCTCTTTTAGTTTAGTAGGTCGCGAAATCGGGAGATAACGTCGTTTTTACGTTTACGTAAGTAGGCACGTGAAATAGATTAATAAGTTAGGATTTTTGTGAGGAAAGTTTTAGATATTTTTAAAGTACCTGCGTACGGTAAAGCCCAAATGGAAAGTCAGTCGAAGTGAATTATCATTTGCAAAAACCTGGTTCCGTTGGAGAAGTAACCTTCACCTTGGGACCAAAGTGTTATTTTGGGTGGTGTTTTGTTTCTGTCGGTGATGAGTAAAGACTCATTTAATAGATGCAATTTTCTTGTAAAGTCTATTCCAAACGAATTTTAAACCAAAAGTAAACAAAGAGGTAGGTAAGTCTGCTCATAGACAATTTAGTGATGGAGCTTCATAGAGCCTTATCAAAATCAATTGATCAATTTAAAGATGTTATTCTTAGAAACTATTAAAGATCTATAAGGCTTAATTTGTAGCATTAATATTTTTTTATCGTCATTCCTCAAAATAGAACTCTGACTGTTAGCTGTATTTGGCAATATAGTTAACTATCTTTCGTTACATAATTAAAGACTTTTTGACGATTAGTTGACGTGATTCATTGAATATTTAGAATCGTCGTCGTCGTATATTTGTCAATTATATATGCGTCTGTGCTATAAGTAAATCAAAACTATACCACTTTAATATTTAAATATCCAGGATGAAACAATAAGGTGACTATGAAGATAATAACAAAATTTAAAAATAAAAAAACAACTGAATTGCTCATATTTGCAATAACACAAAAATTACGCTTCATTAACTGTATTATTCATCATGTTACTTATGAATTCGAATTACTATTTACTACTAACGTCAATTGAAATCATTTTGAATAGACTTTTCGGTGCAACACTGTTTAACCATAGAGAATAGACAATTCCAATCTTTCAAAACAACCTTACTTTTCGACTCAAGCTTTTTTTCAATTTTTCATATATTTATAAATAAATAAGTGCTATAAAAGATAGTGAATTAATAAGTCAAATACCTAGAAATGCAAATGAATGTGTTGAGAATTCAATATAGTGCGTCATTGCGTGGGAATTAGGAGGTAAAGTGTTTGTTTGCTTTTGGTCTAAATTCGTTTGGAACACACTATACATACAAGAGCAATAATCGAATACAATAAATGAGGCGCAATAATTGACCTTCAAGAATTGTGACATAGTAAAAAGGTTGCATAAAATGTTTGGATGTCAGTTTTAAAACAAAAAAAAAATGCAAATGTCTTTAAAAAGTTTACTGCTTTCAAGTTTTGATATGTCTTAACACAGGCTTGTATGTGCGTGTACCATTTTGGGAGAGTTGCTACAAGAATAGCATGTATTTGCGTTGGCAATTTTTTCATTCAAGTATTGAAAGTTTTAGATGAAGGTTTGTAAACACTATGGGTCAAAAAGTATTAAAATTCGGTTCTGCTGATTTATTAAAGTACATTGAGTTTTATCGCAATCATGAGTGTTTATAAGACACACTGGGTAGAGCATGCAATTCGCAAATTCAATCTTGCCATTACTCACGCCATAACAATACTTTTTAAATAAACCTTTATAAAAAAAAATATTAAATCATCATAAACAACTTAGAATTGAGGTGTGTTTGGGGGCATAATCACCTAACAATGACAAAATACAAACTTCAAATTGTACATTATAACAGCTATTGATACGACTACATGAATATTTATGTACGCAAGGCTGAAGTAAATTAATTATTTGCTAAAACAAAATTCCACTTACAATTTAATTGTTCGCTGTTTTGACACAATCAATTATAATGAAACTGTTGAATTATTTATTAAAGTGCCTTTTTCAGAATTTTCCTCTTCATATCGCCATAAGAAGTGAACATTATGTGTCATTCAATGATTTGTCATCGTGAAACACCAATGTTACCCCGAAATGTTGCTACAAAGTAGGGGGCTATCTGTATGTCAGTACATGTTATCCTACTAATATTAAACATGTGGAAGTTTGTATCGTTGTCACGTAAAAACTGCTGTCAGGATTTGGATGAAATTTGGTAAGCATATAGTTTATGACCTGGAAATAATCATAACAAAGTTTTTATCACCAAAAAATGTCAGGATAGGATTCTCAAAAACGTCTACAACTCAAAAACGAACGAAGTTGCGGGCGGCCACTAGTATTGTATCATTTTGATTTATTTCTTTTGATAATATCTCTTTGCTTGTTCATTTCTTTTCTTTAACTTCAAAAAGAAGGAGGTGGGGTTCTCACATTGTTATCATACACTTCTTTCATTCTTTCTTTGGATCATGAATGAAACATCATTTTTTCATTCATGATCCAAAAAACAGCATGTTTAATTCGGGAGAAATTTTAAAATTGTTTGAATGGTAATTTTTAGGTCATCCGGAACAATTTGCCCCTTTGTTGTGAAATAAAGGAAATTTAATTAAGTTAGGCACACTTTCCACATCTTGTCGGAGCAAAACAGCTGTGGAAGAGTGTTCTTTGCCTGCCCTCTTTTATAAAATAAAGTCTACATCCCAAGAAAGAACTTACAATTCCTTCAGTTGCACTCCTTTCCCTTTCCTTCAGAGAACCACGCGCGCTGGCCTACATTATCACCGACTTACTGTGGCCACTATTCCTACACGAACAAAGAAATTTGGTGACTCATTTCTTAGTCGTACAATTCGCAAGTGGAATTCTCTGCCCGCGCACGTGTTCCCTGATTATAACTGCTGCACCAGCTATCTTCGCATCTGAACTTTACCACATCATCAGGTGGGGTAGAATCATTTGGCATCTCCTACGGCGCTACACTCTTGACAGAGTGGTCGTGGTCGTCACATCAGGGTTGGTGACGCGCTTCACAATACGCCGCCATACCTCCCGTACCGCGGTCTTTCTCATGCACTCGTGAAGTAGACCGTTTAGTGCCGCTTTTACTGATCGGTCCAGCTTATTGGTGATCTGCCGCGCGCCCTTACGCCCTCGACTTTGCCCTAGCACCACCAGTCGTTCCACTGACGCATCTTCTCGGCGTGAGATGTGGCCAAAGAAAGTAAGAATACGACCCTGTACGATGGAAGAAAGACGTTGTATGATGAACAGTTCCTGGAGGATTCATGCATTGGTTCGGAATTGTGTCCATTGTATCCCAAGCATTTTCCTCCAGCACCACATTTGTCTATCTTCTTTTTCTCACTCTCTCGCAAGACCCACGTCTCAGCACCATAGAGGAATATAGGAAATACTAATGCCCTGACAAGTCGTGTTTTCGTGGGTTTTGTGATGTTCCTGTTTCTCTATATTTCTAAAAAAAGGTTTGTCCATAGCTGACCTCGTAATTGCCAGGCGCCGTTTGACTTCATCAGCACATCCACCGTTGCTAGAAATCAGTGCTTCAAAGTAGATGTGTGACTGAACGACGTCATTTGGCGACCTAGATATAAAAAAAGTAGTGATCGTCGATGTCTTGGTTGCACGTGCCCTGAGAGTAGGCCGTCGCCTTTGCATGTGAACCCCCCATAATTCTCGCACACATAAATGATCGCGGGCCTTTGTAACACAGACTTACGGTACAATTCTAATTGCTTTTTTTTCGAAACATAATCACATTCATTTGTTTTGCGGCTCGTATGTGTTTGCATGTTTGGGAAAGGTAATATTTTACGCGCATATTTAGGGCACTTGTACAGAAATGAAACTAATAGGTCTGGAATTATTTTACCGTTAAGTTATTAAGGCGCATGTTAACGTTACACGCTTCGTTTTAATACCTACTAATAATAATGAAAAAAAAATAGGCATGAAAGAATAATTTGTGAAAGTTTCTTAAAAGAAGTGTAGGGAGTTGACTGATGATTTATTGTGGTTTTATTGTATAACAGTGTGTTTATTTTAAACATACTATAATTACAACAAATGACCATCCCTCACTTTGCCTTTATGAAGACTATAGTTTTTGTTGTAAAGAAAAAGAAAGAGAAAGAATCTCGAAAGCGGGGAAAAGCGGGGTAAACCTTTAGCTTCAGATCCGGCAACGTACGAGTGTTTACCCATGGTGTTGCAAATGTCCATTAGCGCAGTGACCAATTACCAGCAGGTGGAGTGCCAGCTCGTTAGCCTACATACATACATAAAAATGTGTGTTGTCACTATTCATGACTAAAGAGTAGTTTTCCAATTATAGAGCATAATGCGACTCAGTGGCGCACAATGCTGAATTATGCTGATGCTTAATTGGAACGTGAATTAGTTTTCAAATGCACCAGCAAAGTGCGCTAAGTTCAGTGTTGAAAAAAAAAGTCAATGTTTGTACCTTCATCCATACTTATATTTATTTTTTTAAAACAGATTGAATTAACTTTGATTATTTAAAAAAAACTGCAGTGAAACGAAAGCTTTAAAATTTTTTCAACAGTAAATAATATTACTAGTGATAATATATAAATAAAACATTATGATCAATGCCAACTTAAAGAAAAAACACTTGTTAATTTTCTGTCACTGAGTTGGTACGATTGCACGCATCACAGGAAAACATTACTTTAGAGAGTGCTCGATTGTACGAAGCGTTACTGTAGTTGAAATAGGTAGTTTTCCAATTACAAAGCATAATGCGACTCAGTGGCGCACAATGCCGAATTATGCTGATGCTTAATTGAACCGTGAATTAGTTTTCAAATGCACCAGCAGAGTGCGCTAAGTTTAGTGTTGAAAAAAAATCAATGTTTGTACCTTCATCCATATTTATATTTAATTTTTTAACACAGTTTGAATTAACTTTGTTTATTTAAAGAAAACTATAATGAAACGAAAGTTTTAATAATTTTTCAACAATAAATAATATTACTAACGATAACATATAAATAAAACATTTCGATCATTGCCAACTTAGAGAAAAAACACTTGTCAATTTTCTGTTTCTGAGTTGGTACGATTGCACGCATCACAAGAAAGCTTTACTTTTGAGAGTGCTCGATTGTGCGAAGCGTTGCTGTAGTTGAAACACTCAATGTTAAGCATTATGCCGCATAATGCGCTATAATGCTGTAATTGGAAAGCTACCACATTCAACGTTAAGCATTATGCCGCATAATGCGCTCTAGTGCTGTAATTGGCAAACTACCAAGATGACTCATTGACATAAGTCAAAAACTGCTTCATGTGTCTGCCTGCTCTAACCTTCATTTCTATTTGAACAAGGTTATTTTAAAAATCGTATAAAACTTTTTCACAATCTACTTATAAACAACATTCGCTCGAAACTCAAAATAATAGTAAAGAACCATTTTTTTAATTTCGTACAAAACGTTTTTTAGAAGACAATTTCAATATAAATTTGTTTTCTTTGTTCTAAAGTTTTTTTTTCTGAAGTACTGGTAATTTTCTTTTGTGTCATAAATATTTAGAATAATGCTGCTCAATAACTATTAAAATTATTATGCAAAGGTCTAATTAGTAAAAGTAGAATAAAGAATATTATTATATCGTAAAAAGTTAGTCTTAAAAGCTTTTAATAATTATATGAAAAATTATGATGGCAATGTAAGTCTGATGGCCAAAAAGAGGCAAAGTCTAAAAGCTTTTTAGGGGTGCGTTAATGCAGTGGATTTTCTAAAAGTCGAGCTTAAAACCTCTAAAAATTGGAAGTGGCCAGGGATTAAAAGCAAGCACAATTTACCTAGCAGCATCGGAAATTTGAGGCAACTCTAATTGACTTAGGGTTGGCACTTAATAACTTTGTATTTTTTCAGGAAATTCTATTTTCTTTTTTTTTATAATACTGGCTGTTTGAAATTTAATTCTTTGACTAATGTTTTAATTTAATTTTGATAATTCCGTTTCATTGGGTGCTAAATAATATTTTGCTCTTGTTGATATGAAATATTTCATCAATGTTCATCTATTGCAAAATATTTAGACAAAATATATATTGAAATTCGTAGTTTTTCCATCTGCTTATTCTTAAATAAATTAAAAAATATATTTTAGAAATATATTTTAGCAGCCGCCGCACACATGGAATACTAATAAAAAGTAATAAATCCAAATTTGTTTAGTAGTTTTTGCGGGATTGATTAACAAACATGCAAACTTTCACGTATAATATTAGAAGGGTACCACTAGGTACTTATAATAATCCTATACCCATGTGTCATAACTCAAACCTACTAAAACTACCTACTATTTAAAAAAGGGAATAACTATCAAAGTTCCCCTGTTTTTTAAGGCTTTACGCAACAGCTACCATTGGACAAAATTTTCTATTTACTTCCAAACCTTTTTTAAAATTTTCGATTTATCTGTTTAAATGATTTAAACCGACCAAAAGTGACACACTTAGTAGCCCATAATGGGGTCAGATATTTCAATCTCTTGGCAACCCTAGCTTCGCTCGTGTAACGTCAGCAGCTTGCTTAATTAAAACATTAAAACTAGTGGAAACTGCACATTCTCTCCCTATTCACTACAATAAGTGATTTCAATGCAGTTTAAAAATATGTTTTACATGCTAAAATCTAACTAAAAAATGCCTAACGTTTGAGTAAAGCTTTACTTTTAAAATTCTTTTACAGTTGGAAATCATTCGTTAGCAAGCATTAGCCTGTTTTAAAAAAATGTTAAAAGAACATTACTTGACACTTTAGCAAGTCGTCACATCATCCGAAGTAAGTATGATTAAAGTGTAAATGTGTTTATATATATAGATATATTATGTTTATGTATTTGTACTTTATTTTATTTTATGTTGTACATAATTATTTATAAGTATTATTAATGGTATTTTCACTTTAAATGACACCATCTCTTCCCACTCTCTATGTAACAGTCCAGTTAACATACGGTTGCCTGGAAGAAATTGCTTCTTAGCGATAAGGCCGTCGTTTGTACTATTATGTAATAGTTTTAATTAATTGTAATTTGAAATTTTATGGTGTACAATAAAGTGATCATTCATTCATTAAAATCAAACAATAAGAGAGGTAGGACATAGCGGTTCTCCGCTCCAATTGTCCGTCCCCGCCCGTCCACCCAAACACTAATCTTTTGGCGGTATTGTATTTCTGTCGATGTGTAAGGGTGCAGGGCTCCACGGGGTAGGGGATTGGGTCGGGGTAGGCAACGGTGCGAGCTATATTTTTAGTATCACAAGTGCCTATAGGCCATAGTGGCCGCTTACCATCAAGCAGGCCATACGCTTTTAGCCACACTTTTAACATACCATCAGGTGAGCCGTCTGCTCGTATGCCCCCTATAAAATAAAATAAAAAAACATAAAAAAAATATTTGAACATTTTCTGGAATGTTTTATTTTGATTCAAGTTAATCTTTGTACTTAGATTGAGGACAGTTTTTTTTAACCGATCTAAAGTAATGTAAGGGTAATCTTAAGTTAGATAACTCTTTAGAATATTCTTCGAAATATCCTTGACCTCAAGGAGGGTGAGAGAAACTTGAGGGTCCTATACAGATAGTGCAATCCACGAAAATGCGTCCCACCAATTTTTGGTTGAAGAATAAATTAGTGCTAAAAAGGTAATTAGATAATTATCATAGTATTATTTATTGTTATCATAGATAATTAGTGTGTACCGATAAAACTCAAATATTGGCGGAAGCTGGCACACATTTACTATAAACGGTTAGGAGCAATAGTGGGGCGCGTCTTCGTTTCGCGATTGCAATATCTGTACTACTAAATTTATTTTATACAAATAACTGCAAGATCTTGAAGTTTGAATCTAAAGAAATTTTTATGTTTTTTCCAGTAGCGAGTTTTTTTCTAGTAATATTTTCTTTAAAAGAGTAATTTTAGCGGGCTTCTCTAATATTGGAAGGATTTTCAACTTAAGCCTTTCAGTTGTAAAGTACACTTAACAAGGATTCCTCCGGGGAGTTTAATGTGGATACTCCAGGTCGCCCATTATGCTGACTGTACAGGCACCTGCTGGAATGGCCTGGAGTTGTTAACAATGCTCGTAAACCAAGCGGCGAGGGCTCAATGAAGATATATTGCGAAATAAAAGGCGCTGTTGTTGTTATAAAAAAACTTTATAGTTCTTTTAAACTGGACTTAAAGACGGTGTTTTTATTTTTTAGATTTGAATATATTATTATTGAAATACAAAACATTTACGTCGGCCACAAAATATTTAGATATAATTTACCACCGAGTTACTGTGGCCACTTCACCCAAGCGAGCAAAGAAAGGACATTGTTCAGCGTCCATACATAATTAGCCTAAGAACCAAAAATCATGAAATATTATTTTCTAGGTTCAAAATCGTAAGTAAATGACTGTAAAAACAAAGATTATTGACGGACACTTCTGAGAACTTAAATTATTAGGAAAACTAAAAATTTTTTGAGGTTATGTTTAATACTCAATGAAACATAAGTCAACCTATGAACTAAGTATGAAGTGAATTAATATTACAAGTAATTCATTTTATTCGGTGCGATTTTAAAGAATAACTATATATATATATTAGGAAAAACTTGGTATATGTAGGAATCATGAATAAAATAAAAACTGTAGTTTTTCTTCTTATTTATTGACTATTTTTCACATAATTGTATCATATTGTATTTATTTGTATATCACATGTTTATTGTGTAAATATGCAGCGTGAATGTGTATCAGATGTTCTTGAATAATTTGGCAGTATGATCCTCTCAGGATGTTGTGGCACAGGTTCACTAGCACTTGGTAATAAGGGCTCTGCTCTTTGGTAACATCGATGACATATTAGATAGCCGAAATAGTTAAAATAAAGGAAAATCAATCGCAAATAAACACACACAACAGGTAATCCGAAACGAAGAATGCACTTTCCGGTTTATTATACTACTCTTTGGAATGCACGAATGCCACAGATTACTACGAATGCAAACTGCATGCACCACAACCACAGAGTAACGAGTTTTATGCCGGCCCTTCACTTGACAACAGTTTGTCCTTGTCATGCTTTATAAGGAATGAAAAGGACAGACTGATGTCACGTTTTAAAATAGCAAATACGAATAGCCAAGTGAAGTGTCGGCATTAGGAAGAAAGAGTGTTTTGTTTGCAGCGCTGCCATAGATTATACACATAAAATGGTATTTATTGTCTCAGATTATTTTTTAACTTTTCAATTTAGCTTACTTAACTGGAAGTGTCCGTCATAATCTAAATACTGATAATTATCGCAAAAAATATACTAAGAATTATCATAAATGCCAAATTGGTGTTGGTTCTTAGGCCAATTTTAACATTGTCCTTTAGTGCTTCGATTCATTGTCGTACTATCCGCAAATGGAATGCTTTGCCAGCTCACGTGTCCACTCCCTCCTAGAACCTGGGATCCTTTTAAAGAGGCATGAAGAAGCAACATTCAGGCTGGCAGGGTGAGGATAGCTGGTGTGGCAGGTAGAACTGCTGTACCAGATATCTTCGCGTCTGGACTCCATCATCATAATTAGCCTATAAATGTCCCCACTTCTGGAGCACAAACCTTTCCTATGAATGGAAAATTGGACCATGACCGACCACACGGGCTCAGCTTTGGATAGGTTACAGCCGCGCGCAATACGCATCATAGGCGATGAGGAGGTGACTAAACACCTCGAGCCTCTTCAATTACGCCGTGACGTGGCGTCACTAAGCGCGTTCTATCGTCTGTACCACAGCGAGTGTTCTGAGGTGTTATTCTCTCTTATTCCACCTTCCCCTTTCCTTCAGAGGACCACGCGCGCTGGCTTACGTTGTCACCGTCTAACTGTGGCTACAATTCCAACGCGCACAAAGAAATTTGGTGAGTCATTTCTTTGTCGTACTATCCGTAAATGGAATGCTCTGCCCGCTCACGTATTCCCTCCCTCCTAGAACCTGGGATCCTTTTAAAGAGGCATGAAGAAGCAACATTCAGGCTGGCAGGGTGAGGATAGCTGGTGTGGCAGGTAGAACTGCTGTACCAGATATCTTCGCGTCTGGACTCCATCATCATAATTAGCCTATAAATGTCCCCACTTCTGGAGCACAAACCTTTCCTATGAATGGAAAATTGGACCATGACCGACCACACGGGCTCAGCTTTGGATAGGTTACAGCCGCGCGCAATACGCATCATAGGCGATGAGGAGGTGACTAAACACCTCGAGCCTCTTCAATTACGCCGTGACGTGGCGTCACTAAGCGCGTTCTATCGTCTGTACCACAGCGAGTGTTCTGAGGTGTTATTCTCTCTTATTCCACCTTCCCCTTTCCTTCAGAGGACCACGCGCGCTGGCTTACGTTGTCACCGTCTAACTGTGGCTACAATTCCAACGCGCACAAAGAAATTTGGTGAGTCATTTCTTTGTCGTACTATCCGTAAATGGAATGCTCTGCCCGCTCACGTATTCCCTCCCTCCTAGAACCTGGGATCCTTTTAAAGAGGCATGAAGAAGCAACATTCAGGCTGGCAGGGTGAGGATAGCTGGTGTGGCAGGTAGAACTGCTGTACCAGATATCTTCGCGTCTGGACTCCATCATCATAATTAGCCTATAAATGTCCCCACTTCTGGAGCACAAACCTTTCCTATGAATAGAAAATTGGACCATGACCGACCACACGGGCTCAGCTTTGGAAAGGTTACAGCGGCGCGCAATACGCATCATAGGCGATGAGGAGGTGACTAAACACCTCGAGCCTCTTCAATTACGCCGTGACGTGGCGTCACTAAGCGCGTTCTATCGTCTGTACCACAGCGAGTGTTCTGAGGTGTTATTCTCTCTTATTCCACCTTCCCCTTTCCTTCAGAGGACCACGCGCGCTGGCTTACGTTATCACCGTCTAACTGTGGCTACAATTCCAACGCGCACAAAGAAATTTGGTGAGTCATTTCTTTGTCGTACTATCCGTAAATGGAATGCTCTGCCCGCTCACGTATTCCCTCCTTCTTACAACCTGGGATCCTTTAAAAGAGGCGTGAAGAAGCAACATGCAGGCCGGCAGGGTGAGGATGGCTGGTGTGGCAGGTAGAACTCTGTATCAGCTATCTTCGCGTCTGGACTTCACCTCCACTTAACAAACGATCGCAGTTGCTTCATTGCAAATCAACAAGAGCATCGCTTGGTAAAAAATATTGGATACGTATTAAAGCATTAAAGAGATATATTGATTTGAAATGTCGCATGACGTCAGACCTTGGTACAAATTTATCGTAGGTATGCTTTATCTTTGTAATTATTTTGGTTGATTGACAAACGAAAAAATACATGTCCATTATTTTTGGTAATCTAACTAACGTATTCTAACTAAAGAATTTCGTTTACTCCACCCCGTCATCACCCATAGTCTAATACAAACTCTTTACGTCAGGCGTAAATCCTCCCTCAATATTGTGATAAAAAAGTATCGTTGTCATAGAACAATGCAGTGCATGACACCCACAATGGATAGAACTGTCGAATGAACAAGTTCCCTGTGAAACCTGCGGACGTCGTTTAATTTTCAGATGTCATGATATTCTGGTTATTGAAATTTCATCTGTTTGACCTGTGTGCTCAGATTTGAAGCTAGCCCAATGGCCGGCAGTGGCTTAATGGCAGTGGGTTCAATAACTATGTCACGTGCCAATCATGTTGCCCCATTTAGTATTATACGTATGTACCTCTTATAAGGATCATCATCATCATTAGCCCATTAATGTCCCCACTGCTGGGGCACAGGCCTTCCCTGTGGATGGAATAGGGAGATTGAGCCATGATCCACCACGCGGGCCCCGTGAGGGTTGGCGGATGCTAACGACTGCAGATACAGCCGGAACCAACGGCTTAACATCTAACTCTTCCGAAGCATGGAGGAAATCGAGACAGAAAAGTTTTGGTCACTCATCCAATGACCGACCACTGCGAAAGTTGCTTAACTTCAACGATCGCAGTCGAATGCGCTAACCACCTGCACCATCGCGCTCCTCCTACTGAAATTACATATAAGGTACTAAATATCCTTTGATTATACACAGGCCTAGATACAGTATTCACTGCACGACAAAAATTCAATCAATCAAAACAATAAATTTAAATTCAAAGTTTCAAAGGACTTGCTCGTTCCGCTTACATTGAATGCCCCAGAACGCACAGCAATGAGAAAATGCTAATTGTGTTCGAAATCATTCATAAACTCTAATGAGGCATTTGTTGAGATACGGACAACTTGAGGAACCGTGGCCTACTACAGAATGTATTAGATTTTGAGGTTATAATTATTATACTTAATCGTAAACGATGTACACTTTATATCTTCTGAATATATTTATTGTTTACCTCTATGTAGGCACTAAAATAATATGAATTAAATAAACATATAATGCAATGAATAATAAGAATAATAAAAGCTTATATTCATATTTATTAATGAGTGTTGGCAGTTGGTACCAACCCCTGTGTAGTATAATTCCCTGTGTAATAATAGATTTCTTTTCAAATGAATGTTCAAATGCTTTCCATTTACCTTTTTCTATATTTTATTATTAGTAATAAGGTATGTAGGTAAGTGGTTATCTTTATGATTTTCATTAAAATAAACAGATATTATATGGGATGGGAGTATAAACTATCTGTACATAATTTCAGAAATTATCTATGTATAAATATAATGTAAATACTAGTGATAAGTGTTTTTAGTATTATTAACGAAGGAGGGTAGGTACGCCGTACTATTCTTATGTTGATAAGTTAAATACCTACGGTCGCGTATTGCATTTATAAAGGCTTTCTATTCAAAATAGAATAGAATTGAATTAAAAAGAACACTTTTATTTGAAATCATTTTTGAACTTTATTGGCGAAAGCTGATATAACAGCAAATTGTGTAATACCTACTTACAGAACTTTTAATTTTTACAATAGAATGTCCATTTACTATGATCAATTGCTAATAAAGTAAAAAAAAATTGTTAAGGACTCTCGTTTGTGCATGCTGGGGCCGATTTCGTCGATGTCCTTTATCAACAGTTTGAAAATGTCATAAAATAAAATATCAAAATCTAAAATCAAAATGATTATACATGACATTATAGACAATGGAAATTAAAGTTTATAATATATACGTATACTTAAATTCATGAGGTCACTACATGAATCATAGCTGCATGGTTCATGAAATGACAGTCAAATAAATAAATAAATATTTCCAACACTCACACCAATTAGCCTAGCCCCAAAGTAGCACTGTATGGCTTGTGTTATGAGATACTAGGGTGACGGATAGAATATATTGTACATATATAGACATACATATTAAACATCCATGACTGGAGAACAAATGCTCGTATTCATCACACAAACATCTGTCCCCACCAGGATTCGAACCGGCGTATAAACCACTTGGCCACGGAGGTCGTCACATGTACTCGAAAAGTTTTCAGTATTGTGTTAGGGCCGCTCCGTACCCTGCTCACGAGAGGAGTGCATCACTTACACATCTATATCTCTATATATATAAAACTCAAAGGTGAATATGACTGATATAGTGATCTATCAACGCACAGCCCAAACCACTGGACGGACCCGGCTGAAATTTGGCATGCAGGTAGATGTTATGACGTAGGCATCCACTAAGAAAGGATTTTGATCAATTCTACCCCCAAGGGGATAAAATAGGGAATGAAAGTTTGTATAAAACTTTGTCAATTTTAAACCGATCGGGCTGAGACTTTGCACTGAGGTATAAGAAGAATCATAGATGAATGTCATTATGTATAAATACAAGCCTGAGAACAAAAACTGTAGTCTACACTTCAGCTCTACACCAAAAAAATCTATTATCTCGAGTTCCTCTGTGCTTCGAAAGGCACGTTAAGCCGTTGGACCCGGCTTAATTTGTAGTCGTTAGCACCCGCCAATCCGCACTGGGCACGCTTTGTGGGGCATGGCTCAATCTCCCTATTCCATCTATAGGGAAGGTCTGTGTCCCAGCAGTGGGGACATTAATAGGCCGATGATGAGACAGAGAGAGAGAAAGAATCATTTTTATTGACCACATTAATAAATTTACCAAACAACATACAAAAATTGAAAATATACATAATGGAGTAGAGAAAAAAAATACATTAATAATAGTACCATTTGTGGTCAATCAGGACCCTGCCTCAGCGTAATGCTGCCGCAACACGCTACAAAACGTGTTACAGCAGCGCTGGTATTCTGGCAGGGCCTGTTATGCTGGAACTTTGCATGGCCAATCGCATCCGTCTCGATAGCAGATGAATGAAAGAGTAATTTTAACATCACCTGAACATTGAGCAAATCTGTGTGCAATTATGTTTGCACTAACAGACAACGCCTGCGCTCCCTTTCTACTAATGTGTGCATCGTTCTTCAAGTTTTAAATTTCTTTGCGTGGTTTATTTGGGTAGCTCTATCTAGATGTACAAGTATATAAAATCAAAGGTCCTAAATCAATAAATTGCTCGAAGAAATTAGTATTTGTTTATAGAAACTATGGTTAAATCCTAATGTGTCTATATTTTTTTAACAGTAAACTTTTACATCGATTATAATCCCAATACATACTAGGGAATGTACAAAATATTTTGTATGGAGCCAAACCCATGCCTATTTATTAAGCTCCTTTAAAAGAATCGCTGAACCGAATTCGTAGTTAAAAAATGTTAGAGCTGTGAGCTTGGAATCGTTGATTTTTTCCCCATAGAAATTCCTATTGGGAATAATCGTACCGAATATCGAAACGGCCGTATCGAAAAGATTAAAGTACGTACTAACATTTAACTATGCTCGTCATTTGTTTTTGTTTCCTGTTTCTATACTGGCAATCACTTACGAACAATTGGAATTCAAAATCATGATTTAACTTTGAGCGCAATAATCATATAATTATATAAGCTATTCTCAAAAAGGCAATACACTCTATCTATTATCAAGTATTCATCTTAAAGTCAAAATATTATTGTAGAAGCTATTTCGATAAAAACAGTATGCTCTGTCTATTTAAAATGTTGTTTAAAAGTCAAAAACATTTATAAGTAGAAGGCGTGTAAAAAAGCATAATGAAAAACGTTTCAAAATTTATTATATAAGAAAAATTTAAGAAAAAAGTGAAACAAAAAGCACACTTGTATAATAGGCTAAATTAATGTTTTCCGCGAAATGCATTACATAATTTCGGTGAAGTTACGTCAAATTACTTTCCAACCGACACCCTTTTGTAACGGTGGGGACAAACTCAATTTCGTTAAAGACCCTGTCCACCGAACTCAAAGAAGATAAGTTTTAATAAATTGTTTCCTAGCGAGCACCGTAGCACGTCCGTAGCCCCGTAGCAATATCTACGACGTAGCTCGTAGACGGGATGTGGTCGTGTTAGCTTTAGGCGCCTCTCTCACCGGATCGTTTCGTTTTCGTTTCTGTACCGAACCTTTACCCTTAGCACGAACTAACATCGAATTCGAATAGTTAGCGAGTATTAATAAATTATAATGTCATTGTCATTTTTTTTGCCAAAATCTGTACATATTTGACGTATTAACTAGATCGAATTCGAATTGTTGAATTCGATCTCGATACGCGTCAAATATCTAGAAGATGTATATGGAGGATTTTTAATTCTCGTCACGTCCATTGTGGCGCTGTTGAAATTTCCGTCCTAAACTTTTTGACATTTGACACGTATCGAGATCGAAATCAACTATTCGAATTCAGTATTGGCTCGAGCTAAGGACTGTACAGATTCTTTATCGAGAACTACTGCTTGACGGGCTCGGTTTCAGTGCGGTATATTTTCGCTTCGTTTGCTACGGTGTATGTCTTTTGTTATAATGTCGTCACGCCAGACGGGCGAGTCGAATGGTTCGGTACGATTCGGTACAGAGTACCGGTGTCTATGCGCTCAGTAAAGAACCTGTACCAAAAAGACTCAGTATGGAAGCTATCTATAAGCTATATATGTTTGACGACCTCCTTGGCCGAGTAGTCTGTAGGTTTCATTGTGCCGCCGACTCGTGAGGTTCCGGGTTCGAATCCCGGTGGGGACAGATGTTTATGTGATGAATACTAGCATTTGTACTCCAGTCATGGATGTATAATATGTATTTTTTTATATCAATATACTTATATATGTACAGCATATGTATTCTATCCGTTACCCTCGTATCCCATAACACAAGCCTTACAGTGCTTACTTTGGGGCTAGGCTAATTGGTGTGAGTGTTGGAAATATTTTTTTATTTTTTATTTATCACTTAATTACATGCACTTAGAAAAGTATCTGTACAGATTCCATACAGAAACGAAAATAAAACGATTCCGCATCAAATCGGTGAGAAAGGCGCCTTACATTTACCAAGATGATTTTAACCTAAGGCCTTAGTTATTATGCTTTTCATTAAACTAATTTTCGTTTATAATGTTTAACTAGTTTGATATTTTGGAAGGAGTTAATTAGTTTTCGGTTTTATAAATAAAAAAGGAGGAGCTCGATGGCGCAAGTGGCTACCGCGTTCGTCTGCGATCGTTGAAGTTAAGCAACCTTCGCAGTGGTCGGTCATTGGATTAGTGACCAAAAATTTACTATATCGAGCTCCTCCGTGCTTCGAAAGGCACGTTAAGCCGTTGGTCCCGGCTGCATCTGCAGTCGTTAGCACCCACCAATTCGCCCCGGGCCCGCGTGGTTGGTCTTGGCCCAATACCGCTATTCCATCCATAGGGAAAGCCTGTGCCCCAGCAGTGGGGACATTAATAGGCTGATGATTATGATAATGAGATAAAATAGCTTTCATTTAAAGCGTCAAGTTTTTTTTTTAAATCCTAGTCTTTGTGTACGACATCAATTATTTTTTAAGTTTCTATAAAGTTGATACACCAATTTCTTTACGATAGCAAATTGAGAATCTAATAAACACATGAAACAAAATAAGATACCATTTCACTTTGATAATAATTAATTTAAACTTACGGCTTTGAGTGTGACCGTAAATACTTATCTGCCTAATAATAATAATAAATTCCGTGCCACACTCGTCAATTAATTAAAGTCCAAATTGAAAAGCTATGTTTAATTAAATCAAGTGTTTGATTTAAATCAATGTAACTGATTTTTTATTTTTATTTAATTGTCCTTCAATTACATAGAATAAATAATAATAATAGAATATATTTTTTGTATTAAATTTTAATGCAAATTTTTTATTACCTATCACCTGCCCAAGACCGAACTTTCACCACTAAGCGTACTTACATCTCTTCAAGATCGCCTATAAATACCTACTAAAATGTATCTTAAACAGTTCAGCAGCTTTAACTTGAAAGCGTAAAGATCGGCAGAATTACTATCGAATAAAAACAGTTATACATTAATTAGTAGAATTTAAAAACACAATGCTTTACATGCGCTTCTATTGAAAAAAATCCTATTGAAAAACGTTCATGAATAAACTATAAAATATTACTACTCCAGTACTATTTAATAAAACCATCCAATACCTATTAACTGTAATTCAATCTGAAACTAAAAAAAAAGAGATTTCATTTCCAGCAATCTATCGCAGTTACGTACACGCTGAAATGATCTCATATTTCAGCGTACATGAAAATAAAAACAGCTCTGTTTTCATACGAGAAACGCTCAGTTTCAGCAACGTGTAAATGCTTCGGATAAACACTGAGATTGGCAGACTATTTTTCATGTTTCAAGTGTAGTTTTTTATTCCCTGTTCACGTTTCGATGAAACTTACGCACGTGAAACGTAGGCCATTCGAGTTTGGATTGCGCTACGAAAGTGAAATTGTGTAAAGTGTACGATTAAATATGGTATTAAAGTTTTTCCGAAAACGTCTTTCTTCTAGATAAGTAGAAGTCTTTTTGTTTCTTTTAAATTCATACCATTACGATAACATGGTATTTGCGTACAGGGTCATTAGGAAATAGTTTGTTTTACAGTCCCAGCAAAACCTTTCTTCGAGATAATTTATTTAATTTTATTATTTTTTCTCTACTAAAAAGAACGGAAAACATTTTTGGATGATTTCCGCTAAATTTACGGCGATTTAGGCCCAGATACCGGGTTTATTAGGGTTCAATAGCCAAATGGCAAAAAACGGAACCCTTATGGATTCGTCGTGTCTTTCTGACCGTCCGTATGTCACAATATGTTAAAACCTCGGTCAAAGTTACAAAGAAGTGCAAGAACTTTTATATTATGTCACTTGCTGCTACGGAACCCTTCATGGGCGAGTCCGACTCGCACTTGGCCGCTTTTTAAGGGTGGCAGACAAGCGTATGGCCCGCGTAATGGTAAGCGGCCACCATAGCATATAGACGCTTGCGACACAAAAAATATTACACGCTCAGTTGTCTCCCCTGACTAAATTCCCTACCCCGTAGAGCCCTGAAAACCTGAGTCACCGACAGAAACACAACACAACCCGAAGGTAGAGTTCCAATTTGAACTAAAAATCCTACCTACGAAAAGTCCTGCCCCTTTTAAATACATATTTGATAGAAGTCAAGTAAAAGGCATTAAAAACACAAAACATATACACCTTTTTGGGATAGGGATGATGACAATTTTTTTTTCTTCGTTTATCAGATAGATTATCAAAAAGTATTGGTCACGTATTTTTTCTTTTTTTCACATAATATAAACATTGCAGAGATATATTGATTTGAAAAATCGCATGACGTCACGTTTTGTTACAATTTTCACTTAAAAGTGACGTCACGAGCCCCTACTCCCAAACTTTGACGCGCTATAACTTTGTCATTTTTTGGTTGATTGCCCAAAGAAAAAATACGTGTCCATTATTTTTTGATCATCTAACTGACGGACTAAATAGACTATTCTTTTGTGAATACGAGTGCTAAATACTAGGAATACTAACATGACTTCAAACACAATGTGTTAGTCACTCGCACAAGTCATGAAATCTTAAGACTGCATCGCAGGACGTCCCGTTATAAAATACAAAGTAGACTCTGCTTCTGGAATCCTCTTTAAGGAGCACTTCAAGGAATTTTTAGAGCGCACTTTAAGCTCGCCATTAATGATAATGAACTTGAAAGATGGATCGCTGTTGTTCCTTTGGCTTAGAGGAAATTAAATATTTAAAAGGTTTACCTACGATCGTGTAATGGGAAAGTTGACCCGACGAAGATAGGGAAAGCTTGGGGACATTTGATTCTATGGAACGACGGTAAACATAAACTGACAGGGCCGGATTCAAGGAAGGTCCCAACAAAGTTAAAAAGAAATCGAACCAAGCCAGGGTAGGGATGCAAATCGTAAGTAGTCCGGTACAGATTTAGATGCCGTTGCCCCAGTACCACTGCTCAGTTGGTCCTCCGCTGGTCTGGAACCTCTAAAACTGGCCCAGCCCTTAGCACGGACCGAAATCGAATTCGAATAGTTGAATTTGATATCGATACGCGTCAAAAGTCAAGAACTTTTATATGGAAATGTCAACAGCGTCACAACCCGGGGACCTCTGAGTAGGCGACACCTTGAATCCCAGCGCACATACCACTCGCGCTACGGAATGCGCGTTCGCCTAAAAATATTTATGTAATGCGCATATAAATACATTGTATCCTCTATTGTATATGTAATATCAGTTGTTTTATAAGTATCATATAAGTTTAGTAGCTTCAACTCAAACATGGTTAATTTCTGATACCTAAACCTACCTGATATTTGAAGGATTTCAAAAAATATCTATGATTTTTTTTATATATGATATAAAAAAATAACTTTTTGAAGTGAAATTTCTTTTCGGACGGGGTGTAAATGGAAAAATCCTGTGGAAAAGATGAAACGGAAGTGCGTCACGAGCGTCACACGACTATATGTGTGTGTGTGTGTATGTATGTGTGTGGAATGCACGCGCAGCTCTTCCCGAGGAGCATGAAAGTTGGAGGGTAACTCGGCGAAGGCTGAAACGCTACGAGCGTCATATATATGAGTGATGCGTGTGCTCCATTCCCCTATGCCTTATGCCCCGCTTATATTAGGTTGTTTAAGAATAGAAGTTTCTTTTCAGAAGTATGGTCCGTGCACACAATTCTTTTAAATATAAAACTGTTAATTTGAATCAAATGAAAACGCAGCCATCTTTAAATAACCTGACCAACAGCCAAAGCCGCGTCAATTCTCGCTGAACGTTTTCTTAATCAAAACGTAATTGATTACACGACAAAACTTTACGTTTAATCGAACGGAATTTGCCTTTAATGAAACGCCCGCCACTTGTTCGAATCGGATGAAATCGTCCTTAATCCAATGTAGGTGTAATCAATTTTGTCCGACAACAATGTAAAGTTTAATCGCGTTATTCCGAAACTTATTTTCATCACAAAACACAGAACGAGGCTATCGCCATTTCGCCGTAAATTCGGGAATTCATTTACCTTATTCGGCTGGGATTGAAATAGTTTAAACGGGAATAGAAGGGCGGATATTACCCATTGAACTTTATCTAAACACGTTTTGATGACACTCTTCCGTTGATTACGTTGTTTAAAAGCATTAATGTTAGGATTTGTTTCAGTTTGATATTTATTATGTCTTTTTTATATTTAAACTAGCTGTGCCCCGCGATGCTACCTGCGGTTTATTAGGGATATTTTCCCGCAGTAAAACGTAACCTATGTGTTAATCCGCTTTGTCAGCTAACTCCATACCAAATTTTATTAAAATCGCTCCAGCTGTTTAGACGTGAAGAAGTAACAAACATACACACTCACAAACTTTCGCCTTTATAATATTAGTGTGATAATCAACCGCTTACGTAACACTAGAAGAGACTCGGATACATATAGATAAAACTAGATACTGTCGATATATTGAGGTTGTTGTTTTTTACTTTGAAAGATATGAAAGATAACTTAAAATATATACATATATATGTGGCGCAAGCAACTTTGTATGTCTTTCTGTCTTTTGCTTTTTTCCGCTTAAGCTACTGAAGCTAAATAATTTGGAAAAGGAGTTAGTCTACTTTTTGCTGCGAAAATAAAACTGAATGGGGTGAAATTAGCCTAACCCCCAAAGTAAGCAGAAATGGTGGGCTCCACTAAATATAAAAAAAAACTTTATATGTACATCCTTATATTACTGTATAGAGAGACTGCTATCAAATTGAGTATGAACTTGGGTGAATCATACCAGATTTAGACTTACAATTTTGGTCGAAAATTACATAGTCTCAAATTTTCTAGCCGGCTAGTTATTTTGGAAGTGCGATTATTAAGTATAACATGGAATCAATTAACCTCATGCAGAAGAGCCCAGGGGGCATTTTGATGCTGCATACTAATTATTTTGGCTCGATGGAATTAGAAGCACTGGATGTGGCTGCACTCGTTTTCATCCCAGAATATAAAGCTAATAAAAACTAAGCATTAATTTAATTTAGGACCATATTACTAAATAATTTTAATTTGAAACTTTTGTTACATCGCTACCAATTTTTATGTTCATCTACAGTATTTCGCATATTTTTTTTATTATTTTTATAAAATTCAGACCTTATCAACGAACATCGGTGGTCCAGTAGTAGAAAGCTCGCCAGCCACGCGGGCGGGCGGCCCAGGTTCGAATCCCGGCCGAGCAAAGACTTTTTTTTTATATTCCACTTTTTATAAACTAGGGTAACATCAACGAAGTATGTAAAATTAAGGCGATGTCTCTTGCAAGTCGTGCTCTCTTGACAGAGTGGTCGTGGTCATGTCTCGATCGATTCCTGTGCCACTGATGCAATCGCGATGCGTCGCCATGCAGCTCGATGTTTTTCAGAGCGATAACAACTATTTACGCTAGAGTGCCGTTCCATGGAGTTCTCATTGCAAGTAATATGCCCGAGGAATTTGAGGATTCGTCTTTGCATAGTCGACGATAATCTCTCTTTGATGTTGAGTTCCCTCAGGATTGAAACGTTGGTACGGTGCGCGGTCCACGGAATTCATAGCAAACGTCTCCATTTCCAGAGCGTCAATCTTGCGACAGTCTTTGATTTTAAGTGCCCACGTCTCAGCTCCACATAGAAAGATTGGAAAAACCATGGATCTCATTAGTCGAACCTTTGTGTTTTTGAGTATCCTAGGCGAAAACGATGTAAGACACGAAACTTTCACTTGCATCGAGGTTTCATAAAACCACATCATTTTTTATTTACAACTAGTGGACATGTATATACGTTGTTTTGACCGATAATAATATAAAAAAACTGACACGCGAGTACTGCGCCACCCACCGGGTAGGGATGGAAAACTTTTGGCGCAGCCTTCTTTGTTTTCTTAGATACGTTCTAAAATTTTTCAAGATGTTGTTCAACCAACGAAAACAAGGATTCCATTTGAAATATACCTATGTAGATTATCTCAATAACGTATAAGAAATAACCATTTCTCTGACTAAATATGTCACATCAAAAGTATCCATAGATCAACTACGCTAATATAATTGATGCCGCTGTTAACTTGGGTTAAGTACCCAAAATTTAACAAAAATGCTTTTTTCTTAAGTTTTTACAACATAAAGGGGTTAGTTGTTAACTGATACACAGGAATTAATGCAAATTGCCAATCTGGAAAACTAGATTTGGTATTTTTGCCATTTTAGTTACATTTTTAATTGTAATTCACTTGATCCCTCAACACTTGTGCGGCACGCCGGGCTGTAACAGTAGCTGGCAGTTACCGACTCGCAATTTGGGGGTGGAGGAATATACACGTAGGAGCCTTGACGGCGATAATGGACTGTAGCTTCGGTGGAATAAAACTCTCAGTGTTCGGTATTGAAGAAATCGGTGGGCGCTGGTAATGGATGGCCAGTGAGAGGAGTCTTCAAGCCCAGAGTGAACCGCTTGTTTCTTCCTATTCCTTTAGGTGGGAGCGCCTGTCGCTGAATGGCATGTTGGAGCCTGTTCCGACTTGTTTTATATAGTCCCGGACTGAGCTGGCCAGCGATCCATTACCTCACCCCTGCTATACTTTATTTATCATTTATTCACAAAATACAATGGTGCGAGCTTAAATCTATATGTACATACATTAGGCATACAAATAGGCATATTTTTAGCGCAGTTGCGCGGCCGAAATCGTCATAATTTCGATGTGGCGCACAAAAATAGGTCTCCGCGATATTTACACTCGCCCCTTCCATAGGGCTTCGCCCGCCACAGGCCTGCTTTACCCCACCAACGCAGTCCTCGTGCGTTGCGTGGGGAGCGTGCTAAGTACTTTCTATGCAAACTATTTTTATCTTATTTACGGCACATTTCTATATTTATCCATTTGATACCTATTTATTTAGGTAGTCCTAAGTCTTATTGACCGAATACAATAAGTTTCTAATAAAAATAATCACAAACAATGGCTTTATAGCCCTGCAAAGTTCAGAAAATAAAAGGTCTCTAAAAACCTACTTAGACCCATTTTATACCTAACTATTATACCTTATTCTACTGGGCAAGTAAAAATACACCAAAATAAATCTTTATTGTCAAACTTATACCTATAACTAACTTACTATCGAACAAAAACTATATTTAACTTTCGCCTTAATTACGCCTTAAATACTATTATAATCTATATAAAACTTTGCTATTTCTACAATTATCTAGTAAAACATGAAGAATAACAATTTAAACACACAAAATTGATATTTCCGAGTGCGGATAAAACGAACACAATTCTTATAAGATCATCGGTTAGAAAAAGACAGAGTAATCAATTTTACAATTGGTTTTATAGGTAAATTCCTCTATTATTACAATCTATGGCTCAGTCTAACCAAATGACAATGAAATAGCATGTTAATGACTTGTACCTAACCGATACATGTGAAATTGCACTTAAAGACACATTTTTCAATAGTTCACAGCTCAGTCTGTTTCGAAAAATTTGTAAACATAACCTCAAAATAAAATATGCATAAAAAGCAAGAGAGAGATGACTTCTTAGGTTATGGCTTATGGGAAAAACGGTAGTGGAGAGTGCACAAACTCCACAAAAGCTTTTTTTTTATAAAAAAAAATCTGGTCACAACACCAACCTAACCTAACCTAGTGTGAAGTATCACCACTTGGGCCCTGGAAGTACAGTTTAGCCCTAAGGCCAACAATCAGTCCGGGGGCGTGCCAAGGTCAGTAAAAAGGGTCGAAATCTCACAAAAGGAAGCACAGCACAGGGAACAATGCCCATACAGCCTCATTTTTACTTGTATTTCTCACTACATTCGTTTCGTTTCACTCAAAAATGAAAAAAAGGTACCTCTCCAGCAGCTAAAATCGATGCCAGGAGTTTCAGTAAAGTAAGTCCCCTGAGCCCCCCCCCCCCCCCCCCCACGGCGTCAGTTTTCCCAGATCGAGGTAGCTTATTTCTAAACCCAACCGGAAATGGGAGAAAAGATTCTAAGAAAATGCGAAATTGATGGCTGTGTAAATAATTGGCAATAATTGTGCGTTAATAGATCAATCAGTTAGTAACGGTTGTCTTTAATGTATACAGAATAAAAATCTGGCGCTTTCCTTGGTTTTTTAGGGTTCCATAGTGCCGACAAAGTCAGTCACATCGATAAAATGGTAGAATAATTTTTTTTTTTTAGGGTAACTCCCCTACATGGAACCTGGGGATGTTCATAGTGTGGAGCATGGTTGAATAGGTCCATTAAAATTATTTAAGGGTTCCTAATACTATTTTTTGATTTAGGGATCCGTTTGCAAAATATTGCACTTTAATGTGCCAATTTTTGTTCGAGTAGGGCGTCCCCCCCTCTAAAAGCTGAACTATTTGCTTGAAAAACGTGGACAATTTCGAGATTATACTGCTTTTAATGGACTTTTAAGGAAAATCACAACGCTTAAGATAGATTTGTTAGTTTAAGAGTAATAGTCGTTCAACTTTGGTTAAAGAACATTTCTTACCTATTGAAAATTTCTTAAAAGAAAACATAAATAGTGACATAGATGAAGTTATTGTAGCGTAAAACTTGCATTGAAAAACAAAATTTAAAAGAAACCATTAAAAAATGATTTTCTTCATTTCCCATACAGAAAATAAAGACTCCTGCTCAAATATATTGTGGTAACGACGGCCAACTACGGAACCCTACACTGCGCGTGGCACGACACACACTTGGCCGGTTTTATTACACTCCAGCACTACAGAAAAATAAAAGTTTCACCGCTGTATCAAAATCCTGTATCTACAACGTAAATAGTTTCAAAACTGAGTCGGCGATAAAGCGCCTCTGGAACATGGTCGAACATGCCCCAGAATGTTCACTACACAGTTCGCGTACTCCGTACTTTTGGCCACTTTTATTTCCCTTTAGGCCAAAGTTGCCGCGGACAAGACTTAACAACTTCCAACAAAAAGGGCGTTCAGTTAATTCTTTTGTTCCGAGAAAAAATCTATGTACGTACCTACGCGTTTCGCTTCCGTCGCTCACCCGAAAAACTATGCCGATAATGTTTTGTCCCTGGGATTTCGGAAGTTACTCTATGTACCCTTCGCCCTGACTAGAGAACGAAAAATTAAAAAGCAAACCTTATCTGGTGAAATTTAGTACAACATTATAGAGTTTTTGGCGGGATTCCATCGAGTGCGGTTAGCGTCATATTTTAAATATTTCTTAAATTCGTTCATAATGGATATTGTGAAATAAAATTGGTGTGATTTTTCTACAATCGTCTGCGCAACTGAAGAATTAACGGAATCTTTAAAATATTCGGTATATCGGTCAAATGGATGTGAGAACTTTATTGTAGTGTTGACTACCTCACAGAAGCTTGTAGAGAAAGCTGACTTGCTACATTTTGTGCCAAACACTCCAAGAAACATTAGAATGCGTTACACCCACATTCTAATGTAAAAAAAGGAAGATTAATACAAAAATAAGACGATGGCTGCATGGCTTTGCCTTTGCCTTTCCTAATAGGGAAAAAACAACATTATATGATGATATATAGTCCAAACAAAACATTTCATTACATTGCAATTTATAATTTCATTTTGATTAAGTAAATATGTAATTTTATTAGCGTAAGCAAATCAGTTCACGTTCGGACGTCATTATGTACCGCGTGTGTAACAGTTTCAACATAATCGGTGTTGTTAATTTATCACCAAACTGTCATTTAACAATATCATCTCGAAAGGTGTAGAGGAAACTCAACATCTTTATGGTCCTTCGAACCGGATCCATGTGTTTTGTTTGGACTAAACAATCCGTTTGGATGATAGTATGGTTATTAGGACATTGGATGTTTTAATTTGGCAATAAGCTTATTCTTTCAGAACCTTTTATAGAGGCTTTGAAGCATGGGTGTTGATAAAATTTATAATGTCATGATACGGAAAGAGTTAAAATTGGTTTTGTCAAACAATATATTATGTGTATTTCATTAATATTATTCTCTTAACAGGAGGACACACAGTGTGCCATCCACCATTAATCACTCAGCTCAACGTTCCTCCAAGAGGGCGCCACTTGTTAATTGGAATACTTTGCAAGATGCGAATATTTGAACACTTAACGTTTACCAGCGGAACTTCAGAGAGGTTACGGTAGAAATAACTGTATAACATCACCTGAAAACAAAATCGGCTTTAGCAGTTCTGATCAATACTGCGTCAAAAATTGTATCAAAATCGTTACCAGTGTTACGTATTATTTAGTTTCCCAGTTACAAATTTATTTTTTTTTCATCATAATCATCAGCCTTTTAATGTCCCCACTGCTGGGGCACAGGCCTTCCCTATGAATGGTATAGGGAGATTAGGCCGTGACTAACCACGCGGGCCTAGTGCGGATAGGTGGATGCTAACGACTGCAGATGTAGCCGGGACGCACGAAGTTCCGAAGCACGGAGGAGCTCGAGATAGTAAATTTTTGGTTACCTATCCAATGACGGACCACTGCAAAAGGTGCTTAAATTCGTGTGTGGATGATGTTCCAGCAGCCTTTTGCGAATAACCTCTTACTTGTTACTTGTTGTGGGCCCCCGTTTCCGCCCGTAGACTCCGTATTTGGTCCATTGTGCGTGCAGGGTATATTGGGCTAGCTAGCTCAGCCAGCCCAGCCCCTTCCAGAAGCGCAGTAGTCTCCTGGGACTCTCACAGGTTTCTAGGACCGTCCTCGGCTTCCTGAGGATTGATGCCCGGTGTTCTGCTACGCTCATGCATTCCACGATCACATGTGCGGCCGTTTCATCTGCTTGCGAATAACCTCGCATTCCATCCTTTAAAAATTTTGTTCTTATAGTTCAAAGCTCAAAATATGTCATGATAAAAATTTGAATACTGCTACAAAACGAATCATCATACTTCAGCACTGTGGTCTTTGTACAGATAAGAGTGGTTTGTTTTTCTGCCTTGTGTTTTCTATTTTAATCATCAACAGGCATGACTTAATGTGCTGCGAATCGTATGAAGAATGACACGGATTAATGTGGCATCTTAATAATGTGCGTCAACAAAATAGCGTAAACTCCAAAGAAAATGAGTTTGTTATATTTTTGGGATCATTGCAAACACAAAGATAGACCAGGCGATGTACTTTGTATTATAAAGTACTCGTATTATGATATGATAACCTCTCTCGGATACGCCTACTCAAGATCCATTTTAAATGAATTCCTAGAACAGCCGAGATTGGAGATTAATCTCTAAACGGAGTATCTGTACAAAGGAAAACTTAATTCTCCAGCGTTCCCGTAGCAAAACTAATTTCATCTGTTTTCTGTATGAGAGACTTATTGCAGGCCACTAGGATAGGACGGAGTAAAACTTTAATTTGAACAATTATGTAGCTTTTCTAGCTAGCTGTAGATTTTTATTTAGAATAGTACTAGTTAATATGACATCCCAGTAGTTTATTAAATTTCTGGTTCTAGACGAACTAATATAACCTAATAAAGACTCTATAGAGCGAGATATAGCCAAATAACAAGTAAACGCAGGCGGGATATAAACTCGCTTCAAAACAAAAAACAAACAAATTTTTTGGTAGGTTTTTTTTAAGCGAGCTTATAAGTCCAATCTCTGCTGTGAGCACTTTTCGGAAATTTCGTCATTTCCATCATTATGACTAGTTTACTCTAGTATAAAAAAAGATTTACAAAAACAAAGACCGATATGCGAATGTTTAGCGTTATATCGGTGAACAGAAGTTGCTTGAAGAATTACACTATGTGCATTAGCCAGAATATTGTCAAATATAAACTGCTGTGTTAAATTTTACTTCAAATACTTAGAGATGTTTACAAACTTTGTTAGTTAAAAATTTTCTGTGTGAATTAATTAACAACCTGAGTAAAATTTAAATTTTCCTTGAATTCAAGCAGAATTAATTTGCCGTTTTGAGCCAAAACAAATTTCAATCGTTTTGCATTGCACTAGTTCTCCTCAAATATACTAGAAGGAAATTCGTAAAGGATAGGTCCCCTTGTGGAGGATCATGCACATGGAGTGGTGCGTGTCTTTAATGATAGCGGAATTCTAATGCAAATAATAGGTACATTAAAGAATGTTATGTAGATAAATTAATTTTATAAGAATATCTGAAATTATGCATCTACGAGAATTCTGCCGACAAACTGCGATGCAATTTAACAGAATGCATGGATTTTTTTATTGAAAATGTCTGCTCAATAAATAAATAAAAATATATAAAATACAGCACAAGAATTGAAGAAGACAAATGACACCATTCATTTATTTTAACTATGTGTGTGATGTATCACCACTTGATCCCTGGAAGTACAGTTTAGCCCGCCTCGCCCCTCCGCGCCTACGCGCTTTTAAATTGCACTCTAGGGGTAGGGCAGATAAGACTACGTGGAGTCGGGGTAAACTGAGTCGTTTTAAATACCTTTTTTTACTCTAAAAAGACAGCACATTACTGCGAATTCGCATCGCATCGCAAACATCTGATAGCTCGCACAAATGCATCGCAAAAACTTCCGATCTGATTGACATCGCATCTTTCTGCGATATTACGTCAGACTTGGTGCCACCATTTTAGTTCGCTATGAGACGTCCCTTGTACTATCATTTTTGTACACATGGTGATAATAAACTCTAAAGCTCTTCAAATGAAGATATTTTCTATCCTTCTAAAATAAAAATAAAAAAAATATTCTGTTCTCAAATCATATTATTTTCGAGTAAAATAGTTCCCATCAGCATTCATAATCCTAATAAATGGATGAACCCAAAATCTAATTTTTCTTCTATGTCTGATAACAATAACAGCATTGCAACAATCTTTTTGCGAACCATGTCAACATTACTAAAACACATCCAATACGGCTGACTACCGTTGAAGGTATGGTCACCTTAACCAAATCTTTGCCGCACGAAATCGCATCGCTGCAATTCGCATCGCAAGTTCCAGTTTTGTGTGGGACCCTCAGCGCTACCGTTTTACTCTGAAAGCATAGCAATAATGCTATACCTATAAAGGTATACCTATATAAACACCAATATATTAAATAAAAAACACTCCTGATGCTTTATTATATCATCAATCACTTAAATTTGCTCCTGACTACATTTGCGGCCATCATATTGCATTCATCATCACCACTGCTGGACATTTGCCTTCTCTAAGGATAGAATTATATAGGGAGATACATTTTTATAACTGGACATTATATACCATTTTTTTATTAAAATTTAAACCGCTCGGTCTTCAGCTCAAACTGTGGCCTTTCCACAAATTTGCAATCTCTTTGGTCGGTTAGGCTTATACTCAGCTCCTCCGTCTTAAGATATAACTTTGAAATAGGATGCACTCCAGATAGCTTACTATGTAAACCAGCATTTATTATTGCTTATATCTTCCTCGGCGTACGAAAGATAGGAAGAAAAGAAAATAAATGCATTTTGAGAGATATGAGCTTGCTACAAAGTCATGTTAGACATTCTATCAAACCGTCTGGTTTGCGGCTTCTGATTGAACCGAATATTATTTATCACGTTCAAAAGCAAACAAAGTATTTGGCATCTTCGTTTTCTTTAAAGTGTATGATAAATCCTTACAGATGAAAGCAATACAGAAAATTATACTTAGCTCTTCATGATCCAGCAAAAGTGGTGAAAAAAGAATGAGATTAATATGAGATTATGGAAGCACTGTTGCCTTTGTAATACATTAATTTGGTGAAAATTTAGACCGAAGTTTAATCTACATAATTATCGCATAAATAGATTAGCTGAATCATTGCTACTGACATCACATTGTGTTTTGCAACTGCACTTCATTGTAATACACACATCAAAAGTGTCTAGGGATCAAGCATTTTTATGCGGATTTCTTGAGATTGAGATGTGGCTTTGTAATAAATTTATGATTTTATAAATTTATATGGATCCTTTTTGGTGCATTTCATAATTTGAATCAGGAACTGTGAATCAAATTCGAGTAAAAGATGAAAATCAGCTGTCAATATTTTCCCTATAAAAACATACAACGCATTGAAGACATTATTAGTGCTACTGTTTCCCTACTACTGATTAAAACCAACGTTATTATGGAGCGGCGACGTCATTTAAGCAGGGAAGAAATGCTCAGAGCCATGGGAATGATAGAAGCTGGTTCCCGGCAACGTACTGTGGCTTTAGCTCTGAATACAAGTCAGAGTGTTATCAGTCGACTTTGGACACGATACCGAAGCACTGGTACCGTGGCTGAGCGCCATGGAGGACGGTATCGCTGCACCACACGGAGACAAGACCGATACATTCAAATCTTAACTCGAAGAGCTCCAACAATAACCGCCATGATGTTAGCCGTGAGGCTTCATCACTCTTCAGGGAACTTAATTAGCGACCAAACAGTCAGAAACCGCTTGCATGAAGTGAACCTTCATTCCCGAAGACCGCTACGGGTACCACCTATAGCAATGCACAATCGTAGGATTCGATATCAATGGGCTCTTGAACACAGAAATTGGGCAGAAGAACAATGGCGTTTCGTGTGCTTTTCTGATGAGTCTCGTTTTGGTATGAGACCGGATACAAGACGTATACGACACTGGAGAACCCCTGGACGCCAACAGCGATTAAAATCCTGCCAGGAAGTCCATCCTTATAGTGGTGGAACCATCATGGTATGGGCGGGTATTTGGATCGGCGGAAGAACTGAGTTGATTTGGATCAGAGGCAACCTCAACGCTCAAATTTATGCTGAGACGATTGTATCAGACGTCATCGTTCCTCTACAAGTGCAAATCGGTCCCTTATTTCAGTTAATGCATGATAATGCACGACCGCACACCGCAAGAGTTGTAAGACAGACTCTCGCCGCAGCTAACATCAATGTCCTGCCCTGGCCTGCTCAGTCGCCAGACTTGAACCCGATTGAGCATGCATGGGATATGCTACAGAGAAGAGCTCTGCCGAATATGGAGGGTATCCAGTCGCAAGAAGACCTTTTTTTGTTGTTGCAACGAACATGGGCGGCCATTCCACAGCGTGATTTGGATGAACTCATTTTGAGTATGCCAAACCGATGTTCTTGTGTTGTTAGTGTTCGCGGTAGAAATACGGATTATTAATTGTTTAAGTTACCCAATAAAATTTTAGAGAAAACTGTTATTTCAGTCTTTTTTTCGAACTTTTGTGTTAGTAGTTGAAATGTCAAAAATCCCTTTATTAGGAAAATGGCAAATTTCTTTATTAATGCAAAGGTGACTTGGTTTATCGTTACTGTGACAAACGAAAACACTTTATTTGATGAATCCTTAAAGAAAATTTTAATTAATATCAATCAGGAGAAAAGTTATTGCAAAAATATATGTTGATCCCTAGACACTTTTGATGTGTGTATATTATCAATTTATGTGAATTCAATATCATTATAGTAAAGTTATAAGGTTACCATTCTAAATATCATTTTGTAGTCTCTAAAATTTGTTTTAGAAGTATATCTTTCAGTTTTAGCTATGTTAAAACATATTATGTAAAATAAAACAAACATAAACAAAAAAAAAACCATCATAGTAGTATATTATGTGCTCTACATGCTTCATTATTAACTAAATTAACAGAATTAATAGTATAAAGTTATAATTATGCATATATTGACTAAATTTTAAACGGAGGGGCTTCACAAGGTTCATTACTCGGGCCGGAGGATTTCTAAGAATATTAAATAAAACTTGGATATAGCGACAGCTTGCCTAGAAACAACTCCCTGTAACGTACTCCTAATGTAACAAAGTTAAATAATAACGAGTCTTGCAAATTCACTTTAACAGGGCTGTAAGTGGATTGTCTTATTATGAGTAACACTTACTACACAGATTCATAATTATAGCAGACTTGAAACACAGTGTAAATTATACAAACATTATATCTCATCATCATCAGCCTATTAATCTCCCCACAGCTGGAGCACAGGCCTTCCCTACGGATTCATCTTATAATTGGTCGTATCTTATAAACCCCTGCACTGCCGATTGATATTTTTCAATAGTATCAACATAAACTTCATTATAAAATTAGAAAGAAATGTAAGACAGAAACAAACAATCATAAACAAAGCCAACAACATTGTATTCCAATTCAAGTTCGTATTCGCAAGACTTACATTTACGATATATCAAATGAATAGCAATATCAATCGGTTGCCGCGACCAGGGTTAATGCATGCAGCATTAATACTAAATCAAGAACACACAGCCACACATCAAGTTACCCAAAACTTTAAAATTTTCCCAACAGAGTTTGAACTTTATTTGCATTAGTAAAAGATTCCCAAGCTATTGAAAACATATCACATTTTGTGATTACTTCATGTGTTGCCTGTACCTGTATACAATACTCAAGTACAAAACAGCTAGTACAGAAAGTAATCTACATACAAAGTGCGCTCGAGCGAAGCACACATTGTCATCGCTCACAGGCACGATATCACGGACCTCTTGGGACCAGTACGAGCGAGAGTTCCATCCGCTTGAGACATGCGTCTGTCAACTTTTTTGTGCAAAAAAGGAGCAAAGAATCTTTTTATTATATATCTGTTCGGTAGACGGTAATGTAACAATAACATTAAAATTGAAATATTTTAATTATTTCCGTTCTTCCTTTGTCATCCTCGACAGTAAATCAAACAACTAGATACGAATGCCACTACCACAATAGTTTTTGTGCATGCCAAAGTGTAGACAATACGACCTCCGAGCGTAGGCATGCTAACTGAAGTATATACTTACATGAAATTATCCACTATCCCTACACGAACAAATAAATTTGGTGTCTCATTTCTTTGTCGTACCATTCGTAAGTGGAATTCTTTGCACGTGTTCCCTCCTTCCTAAGATCTGGGGGTCAATCGCCTAACAGGATTGCTTAGGAAAAGGCTATCGCTTACGATTTCATTTTGTTATTTCTAGCCACCTGAGGTTTTCAAATGCTCGCACTCTTTTTTTTCTTTTGCATTGTTAATAACAATATTAAAGAAAATGAGCGTGAGGTATTTGAAAACCTTCGGCGGTCCAAAAGAACAAAATGAAATCGTAAGCGATAGCGTTTTCCAAAGCAATCCTGTAAGGCAAATGGCCCCCTGTGGTCCTTTAAGAGAAGCGTGAAGAAGCATTTTTACATGCCGGCAAGGTGAGGATGGTTGGTGCAGTTTATAACTGCTGTACCAGCTATCTTCGCGTTTGGACTTTATCACCACTTAACATCAGGTGGGGTAGAGTCATTTGCCTACCTGAATATATAAAAAAAAAGATCTTCTGTTCTATCTACTTTGTGATTCACTCAGGGGAGATACAAATTGAACCTAAATCCTTGGTTCCGTCGCGGTTGCGCTGTCGACGGCATGTAATCAGCCGAGTTTGTTTGTGTAGACACCTAATTATTCATAACTAGAATCTATATACTAAGAGATTTGCAGCAGTAATTGGATCTACGCTGCTTTGTATCACGTATTAAGTAATAATGTACTAGCAGCCAATTTGATTCCTGACCCACCTGAAGCTTATTTTCTTACCATAATATTTATGTCTCTTAGATCATCAGAAAATTTTACCCTAAAATTTCCTATTCATGACACAACATTCTATAATCATCCTTTTGCCGTCCTAGCTGTTCACCTGTGGAATTCTCTTCCAGTATCCATAACACGAGCACAATCTATTCGTATTTTCAAAAATCTTGTTTTCAACCATTATTTGTCGATGAATCTGCATTTTTTTTCTGACGACTAAATTTATATATGTGAAGTCTATGTATGTAGTGTATGTATATATATATTTATATTACATAATTAAAAAAAACTGAAACGTCTATGATATCCTCACGGAAATACGAATCTGTATTCCTGTTCGAACACCGAATCAGGAAACCGTATATACGCTCCCAGCTTTAAAGCCCACTTGCAACACGTAAAATTAGCACTTTGCGCATTCTATTCGAATAATAAATCGCGTTGGTTGAATTTAAAAACGCTCGGATTCACCAGCCACTGGAATAAATGGTCAATTTTTATTACGTTCCGGCGCTGTCAAGATGGCGGCGGGCGGGCGTTCCGCGCGCTTTTTCAGCCACCGCGGCCTGCGTTCCGGGCCCTCACTCCCGCCAAAATTTGAATATCGAGCATTAAGGTGCTCTCCTACGGCCTGTGTTGTCGCGGACGCGGCCGCACAGCGCAGGGTTACCACGCGTATGAGAACTCTAACGTTTCAGATTTAGCAGTCTCTATACATGATACGATGAATAGAAATCTCGTACACTTTGATATTAGATTTAAACAATGTTGACAGTTTGTGTCATGTACACAAACCCAAAAAAAAAATCAGAAAGTAAATAAAAGTCCACTTCACAAAGGATCGACTCAGTAAGTATAGCTTTATTATGCCATCACAAAGTGTACGAGATTTCTATTTACCTCGTATGATGTTAAGACACTGCTAAATCTCAAACGCTAGAGTTCTCATACGTTTGGTAACCCTGCGCAGCGCGGCCGCGCCTGCTACAACAAAGGCCGTCGGACAGCACCTTTAGAGAGCTTTGGACAAATGCAATTTTATCGATAGCTTATATTTTGAGTTTCACTTGCATTAACATTTTTGCTTGCAGTAATTTTGCTAATTTCCATTGAACTAGAACTATTTGTAGCGTATACAATAATGTCAAATTGACATTGTCGTTGTGACATTTTTCAATGGGATATACCTAGTTTTATTTGAATCTAGATTTAGGGAATTACTGCAAATGGGCATTAATTCGAACACTGTTTCACACAGCATCCCATCTTTGTAAGTTATTTCAAATGAAATTGGGATAGAATGAAGCTTAGACATAATTTTGCTTTTAAAGGAAGAACTTTAGTTCAAGTGCGCCTTAATCCTACTCGTACTAATATCCTAACTAATATTGAAAATCCGCAAGTGAGTTTGTTTGTTACTTGATCACGCAAAAACTACTGAACGGATTGGAATGAAATTTGGCACGCATGTAGTTTATTTTCTGGACTGCGACATAGGATAATTTAACCCGAAAAAAATTGAGGTTCCTTAGGGATTCTCACTAAAATAACGTTTTCGCGGATGTAGTCTTTTTTCGAGTGTGTATGCTGTTGGTCGCAGATGACCTTTACAGCGTCACCGATTTTGGGGACGGCGAGATCCTAAGGGAACCTCAAGCCGAGTATTGGCGAATGCCTCTAGAGGTATTCCAGGCAGATGACATCTCCCCACGGGGAAGTCTCCTCTTCGTCTGGAGCCTCTAGACCACTCGAACCTGAGGGGGTCGGCTCAACTAAACGGCGTCTCTGAGACTCGGACCTCGGCTCTAGTTAGCCGTTGTCGTAGGGGCGCGGAAAAATGCCCAGGTACGTACCTGGTATAGCGTGTTGTGTGTAGACCGGGTCTTCGCACTTTAATCCTACGGGTGCGGTGTCTCCCAAATGTTAAGCTAGTCTGTAAGTAAGCTGGCTGTGTAGTGTTGGTATTTGTGGCCTGTGCAGGAGGAGTCGGAGGCGCGTTGGCGTGAGTGATTTCGTCGTCGGGGTACTCTAAAACGTGCCTAGGCCGACGGAATCGGAGGCGGATGAAGTCGCGGGCGGCGGCTAGTTTTATATAAAGTGATGATTATTTTACAACTCTCACCCGACAGGTGGCGCTGCAGTCGGGTTATGGCTTTAAGATATTTTTTTTTCACAGACATCAGCTGTCGGGTCCGCTAGAATAAATATAAAATAAAAACAGTTTATTCAAAGTTTTCGATGAACGGACCCATGAATTCGCGGTCCGCTGCTCGCTGGCGAGCGATGTAAGCAAACACGTGATGGTTCAGTCCACGTTCAATATTTATTTATGACAAATGGATAAAACGGTTTTTGCTATTCAGTCACTTGTTTTTTTTTGTTTGCTTTTATACAACGCGACACGTAGTTTGTTGATTCGTGAAAATCCGGCTCAAATATGTGAAGTCACACCTGATGATTTCTATAATATTTCTGCGCGTTTGCCGCCGGACACCTTTGATTATTAAATCATCAAAGTTGGACATATCAAATAATCTTTGCGACGCAACCGAGCGAAAGGCTCGAATCTCATTTTATTATATTCAAAGGGTAGCAAACTAGCATATTTCCCGCCTGACGGTAAGCCTACAAACGCTTGCGATACCAAATAGCACTCAGGGTTTCCAGGTCTCCCAATTTTACAGAAGATCTGTTTTTCTGGAATGTCTCCTGTTCTTCTGTTTCTCTACATGAATCTAATATTTTTCTTAGAATTCGATTTTTTTTAAATTGCGTGTTAAGATCTGATACTATTAAGCTGCATTTTAAGATCTTAATGCGTTATATAATTTATTTTAACAAAACAAAAAATAATGTCGGGTAATATTTACTTATTGTTCTTAATGCTAAAACTGACGACATTACAACTTACTTGACATTAATTGTAGCTTAATGATTTTCTTCATAATAACGTAGTCATTTTCATGCCCTTTTGCAGTATTGGAATATATCTTCTTCTTCAATGTATCTTCATATACGTGAAACCGAGGAACCGAGTGCGTAGGTAATTTGTTTGCAGTTTTCCGTGATTCAATAATCATCTTCAATTTCTTCAAGCGAACCCTTCTGGGTCTTTGCGCTCAGAAGTATGCTGCCATGGTCGATTAAAATTTCCAAAAAACTCACATAACGGACCCCGTCCGATGCAGCACGATCTTCTACGTCACAGTCGCCATGTGGTGATGGGGTGTGGGTGACTCTCGGGAGAAATCACGACGAGCGTTCAGTGTGAAAATCAACATTTAATTAACTTAACCTACATCTTATATACTATGTACAATACGTATACGACGTGCTTTAGGGCTTAGAGACCTAATCGTATCGAGGATGATTATCATCACGTAGAAGACGTGATTTACACTTCACCACACTGCAACGCTGATATTCTGGAGGGACCTAATTTGGACATCAAAGGACGGAGACACAAGACAATCACTTAATATACAAATAAGAGAAGTTATTAATCTCCTCCGTGGTCGAGCGGTTTGTACGCCGGGTTTCATGGTGTCGCCGACTCGAGAGGTCCCAGGTTCGAATCCCGGTGGGGGCAGATGTTTGTGTGATGAATACGAGCATTTGTACTCCAGTCATGGATGTTTAATATGTATTTCTATATAAATATACTTATATATGTACAGTATATGTATTCTATCCGTTACCCTAGCATCCCATAACACAAGCCTTACAGTGCTTACTTTGGGGCTAGGCTAATTGGTGTGAGTGTTGGACATATTTATTTATTATTTATTATTATTATTTATTAATATTAAAACAAAAAACTTAATCTAAGAGGCTGTGTAGGCTTAGCTCTTTGCCTTCGGATAAACAAAAAGAACAGGGAGGGAAAAACATTACTTGTGTTATCCATCTTATGGAATAAATTAAACAAAATGGAGACAAGACGACACGTAATAAAACCACGTCATCGGACCATTTTAAAACGTGGCACAGCATTACAAAAAAACATTGTTCACTATGAACCGGGCCGAGAAAGACACTCTACGATCGGCATTGTTTAGCGATCGAAATTCAGATTCCGTGGTCCGAAAAACCGTTCGCAGATTAAAAAATAGTAGATAATAGATATCTGTAAGATAATTAAATCTTTTGAAGTAACAAATGTGTGAGTAAGTTATTCAGGCTTCCGATTCGTCGTGATTACCGAGGAAAATATACACTTACAGTGTTTTTGTAACTTACTTCCTTTGGGGATTAAAACAAATGAGCAAAGTGTTAGGTCACGTGTGCAAATCCAAGGGTGGAAAGTTTGTTTTCACAAACATAGTATTTTGGCATATTATAATTTATGATAGGAAAAAAAACATTAAGGCTTGACATATGACATTGATAGACTTCATTTCGTGTAAGCAGTATGCGCACATCTTTAAAATTAAATTTGCAAAGCACATCGAAAACTGAAGATGATTTATGAGAGGCAGAGCATAGTGGATTGCCCGCTCGCATTGGAGCTCCCGTCTGGGGAAATAACACTACATTTTGCACTGTGTTTTTTCGGTGAATAAGTTTCCAGGTTATTCTCTCTCATTCCACCTTCCCATTTCCTTCAAGGGACCACGCGCGCAATCCTACTTTGCCACCGACTAACTGTGGCCACTATTTTAATGCGTACAAAGAAGTTTGGTGACTCATTTCTTTGCCGCACTATCCGTAAATGGAATCTCTGCCCGCTCACGTGTTCCCTCCCTCTTACAACCTGGGATCCTTTAAAAGACGCGTGAAAAAACAACCTGCAGGCCGGCAGGGTGAGGATGGCTGGTGTAGCAGCTATCTTCGCGTCTGGACTTCACTGACACTTAACATCAGGTGGGGTGGAGTCATTTGTCGGACCTATGTATAAAAAAAGGTCTTCATGGGCTAGGGGATTAGGTCAGGATAGGAAACGGCTGAAGTGACATTGTTTGTATCACAAGCGTCTACAAGCTATAGTGGTCATATACCATCAGGCGGGCAACAAGCTAGTTTGCCACCCTTTTAACATAAAAAATGGCGTTTGTACTTTATGATGAACTCGAGCTTTTTCAGGAGCTCGATGGCGCAAGTGGTTAGCGCGTTCGGCTGCGATCGTTGAAGTTAAGCAACTTTCGCAGTGGTCGGTCATTGGATGGGTAACCAAAAATTTACTATCTCGAGCTCCTCCGTGCTTCGGAAGGCACGTTGAGCCTTTGTTCCCGGCTGCATCTGCAGTCGTTAGCACCCACCAATCCGCACTTGGCCCTCGTAGTGGATCATGACCCAATCTCCTTATTCCATCCATAGGGAAGGCTTGTGCACCAGCAGTGGGGCCATTAATAGGCTTATGATGATGTTTGTACTTTATAGCGTTACAAAATAAAGGTTGCTATATGTAGCAACAGCAATCTCGAGAATAATTATATCTCCTTGGCAAACACATCGTAAACTGAAGATGATCTCAAAACAGTTTCCGAACCTGTCCTACGGGCCCACACATTATTAGCGACTGTAAAGATTAAACAAAAGTAATAATATTTTTATTTTGCTGCTAGATGTTTGACATTGTGGGTTACTTACAATATAGAGATATGGCACTTGCAGCCTAAGAAATGTTAGAGAGAATTCAACACGCCCATCAGGGCCTGGGTAGCATAATGGTTAGTGCGATAGCATAATAGCGAAGGGTGCGGGTTAGAGTCCCGTCTGCTGCCTGGTCCGTGTGGATTATTTTGATGTTGTTGTTGTTTAGTTTAAAAGTAATAAACTTTTGTAATCATATGTCGCAAGCCTGTCAATTCCGTACGACAAATAAAATTTTTGATTCACGTTAAAATTGTGACAAAACATTTTTTTATTTACACACACCAACTAGCGTAGCCCCAAAATCAGCACTGTAAGGCTTGTAACGGCTAGAATACATATGCAGTAGATATATAAAAATATTTATATAGTAATACATATTAAACATCCAGGCGAGTAGTAAAAATGCTCGTATTCATCACACAAACATCTATAACCACTGGGATTCGGACCCGGGACCTCTCGAGTCGGCGACACCATGAAACCTGGCGTACAAACCACTCGGCCACGGAGGTCGTCTCCCGTCGTCGTCATTGATTTGTTGCTTATTTTTAAACTTCATTATTTGGTTTGGTTAATAACAATATAATAATAATAACTTTATTTATTTTTCTCCAACAATCTACACGTTACGTCTTAATTTAAACAATCTTTGTATATTTCATAAGATTGCGAGAGACTGGTACCTGAACTAAGCGAAAGCTTGTATCTCAGTGCACCAGTACCCTCCTCTTCGTAAGGTGACCGTTTTATCTTAACAAAGTAAGTTTCTACTTAAAAAAATATCTGTAGGAGAATATATAATATACCACATATTATATCCAAATAATGACTTGGTTGACAATGATCGGTACTAGAGCCAAGAGCCAACTATGATACTCTTCTCTTCCACAAACAATTTATAAATGTATGCGTTATATTTATTATTATATATTCTGCATTAATAAATGTATACGTTCAATATCCGCATTGCATTATCGGTCTCATTAAAACAATTTAAATTCGATCTCCATCCGGAGATATATTTTAAATTAAGTAGATATGAACGATTCCAATTTAGTGTGCAACAATTCGCAATTTAGGCAGATAATTTAATTTGGTGTAGATTGATGTATTATAGATTGAGGAGTTCGATGGCGCGGGCGGTCATCGTGTTCGGTTCGGTAGTTGAAGTTAAGCAACTTTCGCAAAATCTTCTATCTCGAGTTCCTCCGTGCTTTGGAGGGCAGGTTAAACCGTTTGTCCCGGCTGCATCTGCAGTCGTTAGCACCCACCGATCTGCACTAGTTCCGCGTGGTGGGTCATGGCTTAATCTCTCTATTTCATCCATAGGGAAGGCCTGTGCCCCAGCAGTAGGGACATTAATAGGCTGATGATGATGATGATGTATTTGCAGCGTACATCGTTAATTGAAAACGATGCCTGATCCATGTAATAACGTCATTAATTCAGTTCATTCATTCATTCATTCAGTGAAATTACAATTGATCGTTAACTACATAGTTGCCTACTTGATCTTCTTATGAAACAGTGCAGTCTCATTTAACACAAATATTCGATGTTATTCATTCAGAGGAGCTCGAAGGCGCAGGTGGCTAGCGCGTTCGACTGCGATCGTTGAAGTTAAGCAACTTTCGCAATGGTCGGTCATTGGATGGGTGACCAGAAATCTTTTATCTCGAGTTCCTCCACCAATCCGCACTGGGCCCGCGTGGTGGGTCATGGTGGGCCCAATCTCCCTATTCCATCCATAGGGAAGGCCTGTGCCCCAGCAGCGGGGACATTAATAGGCTGATGATGATTCACCTAACATTATTGTAATAATACATACATAGTTTTTACCGTCACTCATAATGATATAAAGAAATTATTTAGTAACTAGAATGCATTGCCGAAAAATGAATAACAAAGTCAAAAATAAGTCATAGCACGGAGCCTAACGAAATAAAACTGGTAAAAAAAAAACCTTTCTGCTAGGTTTCTGAATGCTCCTTCTTAATACATGCTCCCCTGATGTAAATTTCCGAACCGATAGCATAGTTTTCGACGTTTATGTGTGATTATAAAAACACAAGTGATCAAGAAAGAATCACAATTACGCGAAACGAAATCCCAACAACAATAACACAACAATTGACTTTCTGTGTGTTTGTGCCTTTCTGTATTCCTAAAGGTTGACTGCCAGGGAACGCTTTTAGCGTTAAGTCCGCCTATTGTGGCATCCATTCTTTAATTGTGGCAATAAAGTTTAAATTAATAATAAACAATAATCTATAGCAATCATTACTACACTGAAAACTTCAATAGCAACATTTTTCTCCTTTGTATTAAAAATGCGCAGACAATATCATACGTGATTGTACTACAAACAAGATGGTTTACCATTTCCTTTACACCCTCATTATATATAAGCCAGTGAGCTCACGAAGGGTTACCTCTATCTGGCAGAATCTTCTTGCTCCGAAATTCATCTGGCATAAAATACTGAGCATATTCTTTAAACGATTATTTTAAGGCATATTTTCTGTAAACCTAATCATTGTTTGCTTATATTACTTTAAATATCACAGAATTTTATTGGGCATAATATAAACCTTTGTAAAAATTTTACTCTGAATAATTTCGCTAAGCATCATTCGATGTGGTCAGTGGGTAAGATTAGTGTTGTGAACTAAATAATGCACCAGCCACCTCATATAATAGATAAATAAAACAAGGAAAAGTTAAATATTTGTATGCCAAAAGAAGACTCTGACTGTGAACTTGCTGCGATATAAAAGTTCTGCTATTTAATTGTTGTCAATATTAAATTTATGCCTAAAGATGATTCTTGCTTACAAAATTCTGCGTTTGGTTTTTCTGCTATATGTGTGAATGCCAAATGAGTATCTGCAAAATATAGTTTTTGCCATCTGCTAATATGCATAATAATATTATGATTTAAAAAAAATCTGCGGTACAAGGTAGCCCGCTCAGGGAACTATCAACTTCAGAGCATGATAAGTAATCACTATATGAGGCTGCGGTTATCTATAACAACGTATTACCACATTATTAAAGAAGATACAGAGGCATAGCTTCATGCAGTGCGCGTGTGTGAGTGAGCACTGGCGATCTGTCGTAGCAAGGGTTGCCAGATCAAGAAGTCAAAATATCTGGATAACATTTTAAAAGGTGGGGATTGTAGTCGGGAGAATTGCAGTACTCACTCGGACATCTCACGTCCTACTCACACAGGGTAAACGATAAGTGCATCGTCTTATTCGTTTGTCTGAGTTTCGTTGATTTCGGGAGTCTGCAGATAACATAAAATGTCGGGCGAATCCAGACGATTCCCGACCATCTGGCAACCCTTGTCGCAGCCAATAGAAACGCGTATGTGACAGGCGCCAGTGCTCAACACAAGCGAGTAAGTTTATGAAACTTGGCCTCTGTGCATTCTTTACTCATGTGGTATACAAAGGGAGGTTGTAGTTTGCAAGCGATATAGTTAATTAAATACTACTCTCAGCTCAAAGAACTTCTAGTCAACTGTCACTGAAGCTGCTAGGTTACTTGATAGGTTTATTAAGAGATTGCTGGATAAATAATTATAAGAAAAATATTTGTTTAAGCTTACTTGTAATAAGCGCAGACATAATATAAAAGAAATACATTGAAGGCGCGTAATTTATTGTATTAATAATTTAAAATTAATATTTCAACAGAACCCTATTTTAAAATTAAAATAACTATGAAATATAACAACTATAATCAGACAAATTATACTATTCTGTCTCCCACTTGCTGCTTGCTGACTTTTTCTTATTTCTGCACATTATTTATATAAAAAACGTAATTAAACTGTTCTCAATGAGAACTATATATTTGTGCCATTTGGTGTTTAGCAATGCTGCCAGCCTATTGGCATTTCTGACGGCAGCGCTGGGGGTGACATATTTTTTTATTTTGTAAATAAGATGTTATTTCTAAGTAGGTTAAGGTAATTTGTATTTTAATTTTATACATTAAGTAGTTAAAATTGTTGTTATTGTATTTCTGTATATTGTAATTCTGTAATAAATCAGACTGTAGCGTCTACAAAAAAAACTCCTAAGAAAGGAAGCGTCTAAAATATGTATATTATATACAAAGAGAGTCGTTATTAATCATTCAATACGAGATCTTTGACTCTTAAGCGTCGTTAATTTACGGCCGCCAACGAAATAGGAAAAAAAAGAGAACTAAAGCGTTCCTTTTAAGCGACACGTCATTCGCGTCACAATGTACCGGCAGACAGCAGGTAGAAAGAATAACACTTTTACGGCCTGAATCGAAAAAAAATTCTGCCGAAGATTTGTCACGCAGTCGATGTACGAACATTTGTCCCCCGAAAATTTAGAAAAGCGCACCCTTTGGAAGTAAATATTCTCAGATAACATTGTGTTGTAATTAACACAAAGTTTGAGACAAAGAGGAGATGTTTTTAACGGGAGTACAGGGTCTATCTGATCGCATCGAGCGCGCAACGCGGGCTAAAGTTGGCTGTGTACTGTTTTTTTTTTTAATTTTTCCCCACAACATTACACATGTAAACAATATGTCTACATCTTTTACATGTATAAAAACATACACTCTACACACACGCGTGCATACACAGTGAGATACTTTCACTTACATTTTTTTTTTCTAAAACAACAATATCTCATGAATAGTTAACTTTCTTAAATAGTTTACCTCTTAACACACACATGCACACATGATTGCTGCGTTGCTGCGCCTAGTTACAAGAGTCCTTTTTTTTCAAGGACTCCAGTTCGGAAGACTTTATGTATGTTTTTTATTTTTACCCGGCTGCGCAATGCAAGAGCGCGAAGCGCGACGCGCAGACAGGGTTATGTGTTTAACAGTCTATATATGTATGTTTGTTCCTTTGTGGCACACTAGAGACCAAATGCCTGGACCGATTTTGATGATTCATACATCAATCGATTCGTCTCAATCATGGGAGTGCTACTAAAGATATGAAAGTAATCAAAATTCAATATGAAGACAATTAGGCGCCATATTGTGACGAAGTAAAAAAATAAAGTTGACAAAATATGTCGAGTGGGGTATCACTGTCTAGATAATTGAAAATCATGTTTAGGTTCTTAAAGCCACTTTTCATTTTATATGATTGTTTAGGATCTACAACGCTTAAAAGTTGAATATTAACCACTTGCGCTTTTAATTTCAATCTTCCGTTTGTATGGATCTTTGTTACTCTTTCACCTAAAAAATATTGAATGGATTTTAATGAAACTTAACAGTAATATAGCTCATATATGATCATAACATATATATAATAATTTATGTAGTTATTGAGTGAATTGGCCAAAATATAACAATAAGTGTTGCATAAGACGGAAAAAAATCTCCCATCTGCGAGCCATTTTGGCCTGCACTGCAAAAACAATAAAAGTTACATGAATGTAATGTAGAGTGAAAATGTATATCTTAAATAGTTCTACCAAAAAGTCCGTGACACCATATATCTATTCTTAATGTGTAAGCCATTACCGCTAAAATAGTGAATCAAAACTAAAATATTATTTGATATCTATTTCCAAAATGCACATTTTGTATTAACAAATTATTTTTTTATCAAAACAAATACTTTTATCGCTTTTAATATTTAAAAACGATAAACTTTGCCTTTTACACTATGTCATTTCAACAAATATTTAAAAAGTTACAACGATGACAAAGTGATAGCGCGGTGTACTATGCAAGATTACACTGCGGGAATACTAAGAGAGAAAAAAATGGTGTTTATAAAAGTAGATAAAACCTAGGCGAAGAAGAAAAAAATGGGCTATTCGCAGTATCTGATCCTATACGAAGTACTTGCAATGTAACTGTGACACAGTTCCTTCTTATTAAATGATGAAAAATAAATTATCATCATAGGTATTTTTATTGAATTTTAATGAACAACTCAGAATTATACTGTTTTTAAATTTTTTGTAACGATATAAATCCTTACTAATATTATAAAGGCGAAAGTTTGTTTGGATGGATGGATGTTTGTTCCTCTTTCACGCAAAAACTACTAAACGGATTTTAATGAAACTTTACAGTAATGTAGCTTATAGATCAGAATAACACATAGGCTATAATTTATAAAGATATTGTGTGAATTGTCCAAAATATAACGATAAATGTCATTTAAGTTCAACAAATCGCAGGGTCAAACTTTAAAGGTAGCAGGCATACATTTGGGCACGCCATGTTTTTCTCACGGTCAGCTCTATGTGGCTTGCTCACGTGTTTCCAAAGCGAAAAATCTGCATGTTTATGCTGAAGGAAAAAAATCGCTAAATATAGTTTATAGAAGCATACTGCAGTAGCTACCTATAGGCCTATGATTAGGGGTTTGCAGTGCTTAATTACTGTATTTCTTATGTTGACAATATTGTTACGTTATTACAGTGCGAATGTAACATCTCAATATTGTCAGACTGTTATATTTTTCAAATACGACCCAAAAATTATGTATGTTATAATTTTAATGTCATAATGTTAGTTCTTTTCACGCTAATATAAGCTACTCGAAATACTAATACTGCGCACACGAAGTCGCCGGCACCAGTTATTGATACATAAAGACCTTGCTTTTATTCGAATTACACGCAGACGAAGTCGCGGGCAAAAGCTAGTAATAAATAATTCTAACACACACCAATTAGCCCAGCCCCAAAGTAAGCACTGTAAGGATTGTGTTATGGGATACTAGGGTAACGGATAGAATATACATACTGTACATATATATATATAGAAATACATATTAAACATCCATGACTGGAGTACAAATGCTCGTATTCAGCACACAAACATCTGCCCCCACCGGGATTCGAACCCGGGACCTCTCGAGTCGGCGACACCATGAAACCCGCGTACAAACCACTCGGCCACGGAGGTCCTCGATATTACTTAATGTTACAAAAAAGGTTTACTTAATATAATGACAAATAATCCATTTTCGCTAGTAGGTACATACTTATTGGAATCCCTGTATTTATTAATCAGCTCGCGATAATATTGGTTTTGTAATTATAAACGATAATTCTGCAAAATTCAAAGTACATAATATAGATTTTTATATGTAAATCACCCCTTTCATCACCTATTTATAAGTATTGCGATGTTGTAGCCAAGAACTAAGTTCCCATCTACTTTTATAGGGGAATTCATTATAATCGATTTAGCTATTAGGGCACGGAAGCGCAACATACAAACTCACTTTCGCATCTATAATATTATATTATACTTACTAGTGATCCACCCCGGCATTGTACAATATATAAATATAGCCTATGTCACTCGGACAAAATGTATTTAAATAAAGAAAAATGTAATATTAAATAATGTAACCTTATGATGAATTAATATTTGAAACCGGTTCAGTAGTTTGTTACAAACATACAAATCGTGCCTCTTTATAATATTGGTATAGATAGTTAGGATAATAGTATTTTATTAATGAAAACGATTTAAAAATAAAGTAAGTAATAGGTTTATTTGATTATATTTGTATAAGTTACTTAGCATTTGTGTTTAACAGTGATACGTTATTCGGTGTTTTTTTTATACAAAAAAAATATTTGGAAAATAATTGCCAAGACTGTACTATTTGCAATAGGCACCTACTAGGCTGGTAGCAGCACGCTTGATAGGTGGAAGTACTCTTCATTCGAGCTTTACACTACCAATAGAAAGGGTCGATCACAAAGTCTTTGACCTGTTAGTGAACGCTTTAAAAGAAAACTATAAATTGACTAGCAAACCCGGCGAACTCCGTTTCGCCACCAGATGGCTTCTTTTTATGTAACATTTCGTTTGGTGATTAAAAGAAGATTTTTTTTATAATTTTTCCTGAATTTTCTTTGCTATAAACCCCACGGAGCCCGAGACCTTTCCAACGAATGCAAAACCGTGGAAATCGGTTCATGCGTTCTGAAGTTATAGCGTCAGGAAGGAAAACCCGACTTATTTTTATATAGTAGATAATAAATGAGATTGCTATGGTGCTCTACCTAACGTTATGAACATTTTATTATGCGCCTTTACTTTAATCAAACATTATAAACTTTGCTTTGGTGATTTCATAATTATTTAATTTAGCAATCTAAGGCAGTTGCCACGATTGTTCATCCAACACAACAGACGGGAATTACTGCTTTCTTTAACCTGCGACATAAACGTCATTGTGGGTATTGTATATAGGGTGATTAACAAAATTTGAAGTTAACTTCTGGCATCTACATATTGGGTTTCTGGGAATTATGTAGGTATATCAAGTTATGAGACTAGGATATGACACTGCATTTCTGTATATCACAATCTTAGAGCCGGACGTTGACATGTCAATGCAGCCACTGCCAATTTTAAATAGTCGACGGATGAAATGAATTTTATATTAACTGCTAAACTACTAAAAAAAGAACATAAACAAAACATGACTTTTTGAATAAGTGCTAGTTTTCTATAAAATTTACATACATTAAATATTTATGTAACGACTTGATTTAACTTCACACATTTTTGTGAAAAAGGGCAGAAAAAGCCCCATCTGTAGCCTTGACTCCGCTGGTAAAGTCTCTATATGTCTTAATAAATCAATCTTTTAGACCACCGCAAGTTACTTAATAATGCCCGCGATATTAATTCTCTTACTGAAGTAACAAGACTACGGTATATACCGTCTTAAGATACTAACTAGGTAACTAAAAAGTGTGAAATAAAAAAGGTAAATTTAAAAAATCAAAAAACCCGACTGCTTAATTATTACTTCAAATAAAAACTGAAAAGGAAAAAACAAGTCCAATAGTCTATAATTCTGTTAATAAGGAACAAAGCTACTTTAACAGTCGGGACCCATTATTGAAAAATATTATGTATTCTTGAATATCTAATGGGTCCCGACTGTTAAAGAAGCTTTGTTCCTTATTAACAGAATTATAGACTATTGGACTTGTTTTTTCCTTTTCAGTTTTTATTTGAAGTAATAATTAAGCAGTCGGGTTTTTTGATTTTTTAAATTTACCTTTTTTTTTCTTTTTATTTCTCGTGTGCATTACTCGATGCAGTTGTAAGCGCTCTATTTGGGCGGACAGTAAAGTCCGCGCAGAAAAGTCCCTCGTCTGCCCAGGCTTTAAAATGGACTCCAAAAAGAGGGGTGTCAATTTGAAAGTTTATTTTTTATATCTTCGAAGAGCCTTCGAATCGAAGACTATTATCACAAATTATTAAGTTAACAGTATGTGATAATGTTGCTATTTAAATTATAAAAAAAATGTTCACAATGTTGTAATTTATATATAAATTCATGATTATTATCTATTATTTCAGGTACGCAGCAGTAACACCCAGATTTTCCAAAACAGAAACTAAGGAGCATCGGTAAGTTCATCTCTAAATAACTGACATTTCCAAACAAAACATCTCAGTTCCACCTCACATAAGCTGATGGCCATAAAAGGGGGAGACGAAGCTATTATCAGGAAAATAGCAAACCACAGCGCAAAAAGGGTAGTCACCCTTTCAAGTAGTTTCTTGGAATTACTAGGAATTGTACTAGTTAGTAGAACTTTTAATCAAAGAGCCAGGGAACGGTGACAGCATGGTGATGGAGAAAACCTTTTTTAAATTAGTGACAACGGTCCCTTATTCTGACGAGATATTTTGAACATGGAGCTTGTTTTTGGCGACTGTCTCTCCTTTCCTTGCCAAGGTAACATTATAGGAATATAGAGTCTCAGAAATGGTTTTGGGCTTTGGGAGTCGAGCCGAGGTTGGGACAATGGTGATGATGAATCTAATGAGATTCATCATCATCAATCAGCCTATTAATGTCCCCACTGCTGGGGCACAGACCTTCACTGTGGATGGAATAGGGAGATTGGTATATGACCCACCACGCGGGTCCAGTTCTGATTGGTGGGAGCTAACGACTGCAGATGCAGCCGGGACCAACGGCTTAGCGTGCCTTCCGAAGCACGGAGGAGCTCGAGATAGTAAATTTATGGTCACCCATCCAATTACCGACCACTGCGAAAGTTGCTTAACGTCAACGATCGTAGCCGAACGCGCTAACCACCTGCGCACTCGAGGTCCTCGATCGAGAGTATAGAGTTTAATTAATGTTTAATTTTATAAGATATAGTCTAGATTTGTTGTTTTCGATTTCGTGAACGCGGAAAGACACAATGTATAAAACACGTAATATTATTTAATGTAACACAAAGAAAGTATGGACCAAGAGTCTGTAGAATTTAAGTAAGAAATAATATAAAAAATATACAGACGAACACAGAACCGTTATACCGTTTTTGAAGTCGGTTAATAAAAAAGTCATGTAAACAAAATTTCATAGTGGCTACCACAAATTATGGATTACTGGTCAAAACTGACATACTGCCTGCCTTCAACGCAACTGTGCATTAATGGGGGTGCATACCGATCCCATATTACCATACTTGAGACTAACCCATCACATTATGGTTTTTATATGTAGGTATATGTTTTAAAAATTAAAATACAGTCCATTCCTACCATACCGCAGTATTGTTTCGTACTGTGTTACAAGGCATCAAGATAGTTCAAAAGCTTCAGTTTTCTCAATATCATCGTTGCCGCAACGTAAATAATTCTGTTAAAAAAAATCAACACTTTTTTTCGACACAAGGACACGGATTTTCTTAACCTAATCTCAGAAACCCGGCAAGTTGTTAATCGGGTTCACAACAAAGTAAACAAAATAAAGTTACCTGCAGTTAGATGCACAGCACTTATTATGTAGGTAGGTTAATGATTTCACCTCTCAGATGTTAAGTGGCGGTGCAGACCGAAGGCAAGACTTTGTCGGTGTACATAAATGCTTCTTTACTCCTCTTTCAAGGACTTCGGGTTGTAGGGCAAAGGGTACTTATACGACACCTCATGCTAAGTGGTGGTGCAGCAGTTACGTTGCTACACCAACCAGCCTTTTATTTTTATACACAGGCAAAAAATACTATTTACAGACGACGGCGCCTTTAAGAGGCACACCGGCGAACGGACCTCACACCTGGCTCCCGCAAGCCTAACGAGCCCCAGCAGTGGCTGCCCACTGAGGACCCCGTAACCCTTACGGGCGCTTTACGGCATAATATCCGCTAAAAAACCCTGCGAACACCCTCTAAGCTGCTTAGCGCGAAGCCGCGGGATCCCCGTTTAGGGATACTTCCGCGTCTCCGCACCTAGCAGCCTGCCGGCCTTGCCGGGGCTCCGCGGCAGGGGTCTCCCGGGGTATCGCGGAGACCCCGCATACGTGCGCAGGATGGCCCGCGCGTGGGGGCTGAGTACGCGGCCTAGTGCCCACCGTACCGCCCCCCGTCCGCTGCGGAGGGCTACTTGGGCGTGCCCATGTAGCTCCCTCCGCCGCCCCCCTCTTTGCAGGACAGAACTACAAGGGAGGGCTGCCGTCACGGGGTCCTTCGGTGGCCGGCACAGCTGTAGCTATGCCAGCCAGGGCGAGCCGACGTCCTCTCCTACACGTCCTCCTTCACATTGCCGGCCTGCAAAAATGCTTCTTGACGTCTCTTTTAAAGGACCCCAGATTATAGGAAGGAGGGAGTGCGCGGGCAAAGAATTCCTATCGCGAAGAGTACGACAAAGAAATGAGTCACCAAATATTTTGTTCATTTTAAATTCTTGGCCACAGTAAGCGTATACAAGCTTTGGCGGCTGCTTACCATCAAGCCTTAGAAGCTTGATAACCAGCAAAATCTTGTTTACCCTTATTAGGGTTCCGTACACAAAGGGTAAAAACGGGACCCTAATACTACACGATACAGCTTGTCTGTCACCAGGCTCTATCTTATGAACCGTGATAGCTACACAGTTGAGATTTTGAATAGATGATACGATTCTGTTGCTGCTATAACAACAAATATTAGAAATAGAAAAAAAGAGTGTTTTAAGACCACACGAAAGAAGTAAAACTTCTTTAGCTCCATCTGTATGTATGTATATATAATATATATGAGTGTACACATACATATTTCATTTACTAGCTATAAGAGAAAGAGAGATAGAAAATGTGCGCGCGCACTGCTTTCTCTTGCTTATATCGCCCACTCAACTCCCGTTCGCCCCGCCCGAACGCACTTTTCGTAACGCGTAACGCAGTCGCCAGCTTACGCCCCAGCTTGACTGGGCAGGCGTAAAGAAGTTTCACTTCAAAAAAATTCCGCGACGGAATAAGTCTATCTTTGAAGGTGACCCCACTAGAAATTAATGTGGGTGAAACCGCAGAGCACCTCTAATACAAAATAAAACAAGTTCTACAACACTGGGCTGTAAAGCTTAATATAAAATTAAATAAATCGCAATTTATATGCCTTCAAAGGTGTTAATGATGGTAAAAACATAAGAAAAAAAAATAGAGAAAAACTAGAAAAATTCCACGCGGACTACGAGACTCGTTTTTTCTTTAGATTTAAAGATCTCGCAGTTACATGACTAAAAAAATTAACAAATATAACTATAAGAAATATCGTTATATGAAAAACTCTTTCATATCCTGTGTGAATCTATGTTTGTATTTTAAAGTTACGGGTGTATCAATTATCTACGTGGAACTATCCGCGCCCTATAATTGGTCATTTCTATTACAGACTGCGTCCGCTGTTACGAACGTACAGGCAAAACTTTTTTCCGCTTGTTATAGATTTGCACAAACGAATAGCAGCATCAACGATGCCTCATATTAAAATCAGGCAGCGTCCGGTTCGCGTCCAATAGGGAAGATGCAAATATAATATTTATGAAAATTTTATGATTAAAATGTTAAAAAATATAAAAGAAAGGCCACTGCAACGTTTTTATTTTACATAATGTTGTTGTTTAACAATAATTACGATTTAAAAATGAATTGAAAAAAACGTATTTCAAAACACCAATCAGCGTTTAGTGACGTCACTCCTGTTATGACCACTTATTTGAGGTTATGGTTGTAAAAGTGAATATTATTTTATGGGAATATTAATTGCTTTTTTTAATAAAAATGGAAGTTGGGTTTATCAAAGCAGACTCCAGGAAGTTACCAAGAGTTAGTGTTGACATGGATGTAACTTTTTTTGTCCAAAGTGCAGAGTTTTCAAGTGTAGAAATGAAAGGGACTAAATTCCTACGGTATGTATAAATCATAGTTTGCTAAACTTTGTATATTATTCAGCGGCTTCTACACATAGCAGTTATATCAGCTCAACAAGAGAATCTTACGGCGATAACGCAATCGGCTATGTCCAAATTAAAAGAGATGGAGAATTATGTACAGTAAAGTTACTCCGGAGCATAAAGTAGGTAAAAAAGGTTATCGTGTTACAGTTATTTTAAATGAAACGCAAAGCTTGGTTCAGTCCTGCCAATGTGAAGATTGTACACATTTTAAAATTTATCCAATTTTCGACGTCATTCTCCAACTGTAAAATTAAAAATATGTAGACAGGTTTTGTAAGTATTAGGTAGGTTACTAAACGCGTTTTTACGAACAAGCAGATTAATTAAGCATATACCTAACAAGTATATTCGCCGACTTACGTCAAAGTGATCTTCACAGCATCGAATAATTATAAAATTAGAATAATTGACATTTCTCTTCGCAGCTTAAAACCACTCTTTTCTCAGTTTTGGGTCAATTAAATTAATTCAATCAAAAGTCAAAAACAATTTATTTGGAAACTGTGTTGAAGTATATGGACACATTGGCACAAAACATGAGTCAACACGTCTTTTTTCGGAATATTAGTGATTATTAGTGATATTGTTGATGGATAGTCCATTTTAAATTTTTACAAAAAAATATCTCGAAAGTCGAAAAAATATGCTAAAGTATGAGAGCGACGAACAAATAAGACCAGTGACAGACAGGAGTGACGTCATCGGAACCATAGGTCCGTTTTCGCGCGAAAATTTAAACTGTCAATTTAAAACCGCATTTTTTCCAATAAATTGCAATGTTTTAATTTTTTACAATATCTGTGGTTTATTCTACATGGAATTCTTTAAAATGAAAACAAAAATAAAAATATTGCATCTTCCCTATTCTCGACGTCCTGAAAGCAAGTTGCTTGAGGGCATCCCAGCAGTTGTACTTAAAAAATGTGCAGCAGAGTTGTCTTCCGTGCTCACGCGCTTGTACCGAAGCTCGTATTCTTTGAGTATGTGCCGGAGACTTGGAGAGATGCCAACGTGCAACCGGTGCCCAAAAAAGGGGATCACTCAGATACGGCCAACTACCGTTCAATAGCAGTCACCTCAATATTATGTAGAAGTCCTAGAAAAGGTCTTAACAACCATCTGACCCGCTACCTAGAGGATTACTATCTGATTAATGATCGTCATTATGGTTTTAGATCGAAACGATCGACGGGTGATCTTCTAGCGTACTCATATCTGGGGGGTGTCGATAGCCTATCGACAAGCGTGGCAAGTCCTTGACTATCAGCTTTGACATTGCCATGGCCACAATTCCAACGCCTACAAAGAAATGTGGTGACTCATTTCCTTGTCGCACTATCCGTAAATGGAATGCTCTGCCCACTCACGCTCTTCTTACAACTTGGGATCCTTTAAACGAGGTGTGAAGAAGCAACATGCAGGCTGGCATGGTAAGGATGGCTGGTGTGACAGGTAGAACTGCTGTACCAGCTATTTTCACGCCTGGACTTCACCACCACTTAACATCAGGTGGGGTGGAGTCATTTTTTGGACCTTTCTATAACAAAAAATAACCGGGATTGAATTTCTGAACCGTAATGGCGATGCTGGGAGACATATTATTTTTTTCATAGAAACAGTCAAGAGCTATAATACGGGTTCCATTTTATTGCAATGTGTGTAATACTATTGCATTATATTACCGATATTTTAAACATTTACCCTAAAGGTACTCTTTTGTCTTTTTTACTTTTCCTGCTACAGCATAAAATCGCATAGGAACTTGTCCCTCGCTAGCCTGATGTATGCACATCCTTTTTATACTGTAGGGTTGACAAGTTGCTGGATTATAGGTATAAAGACGTCATTATAAGGACAATTAAAAATAATTTTAATCTCTTTTGGTACAAGGAAGGTACAACAAATTACTACATTCCTCCCATGCTTAGCTTGAGTGATATTATCATCATTAACCGGTAGACGTCCACTACTTTTTTTTTCCTCCCAGGCCGGGGATCGGGTGTGAAATCCTCATAGATACCCTACAGCCGGCTGCAAGGTTATGTCAGACTCTAAGGCTACAATCACTCGGAAGTGATCGTCCCCCAAGGGGGGGAGCGACGCAGCGCTGCCTTAGTTAAGCACTATAGCATATGCGCGAGAACGCTGCGACCTCCTAGTGAGGCACGCCCGTATCGGACAGAAAAACTGCAGAGCGCCGCTCGTGAGTAGGGAGGGCAGGCAACGCCGGAAGGGCCTCGCTGCAAGGGGTCTAGCGAGATGCGATGCGCCGTTTTTATTAACTGGGATGCTTATTTGAGAGCTAACGCGTGTGTAATAGTGTAGTCCACTGCTGGACATAGGCCATTTTGAGGGATTTCCACACACAACGGTCCTGCGCTTTCAGCAATCAGTGGGTCCCCCCGACTCGCTTGATGTCGTCAGTCCACCTCGTGTGGGTTCTACCGCCTTGGACCACCATGGCACCTTGGGTCAGTAATGATTTAGCAATTGAAGTGGAGTAATATCTTTGTGGACCTTGGAGGGAAAGCTTAATATTTATGACGCAAGACTGACTATTTGACTCTATATGGCTACCGTAGTTAGGGTTGGATGACAACTAGACTACAGGCCATTATTATATTTCATGGATCTATCGATAGTAAAAATGCCGTACAAAAATATATAACCAAAATGTACTCCCTCTATCTGAACTTTTGAATTCTTACCTGCACTCAGTTGGACAGCTCACCAGTAACGGCATAGTGCTGAATCTTATTTTTTAATGTCCTTCTATCTGTCTAAATAGGTCGTCTGGTGATTCAAATGACCCATCAATTCAAGGAGTAGGTGTTGTGTTATTGGTATAGGCTCAATGGGATCTATGTTGAAATAGCTCTTTTTAGACGAAGAAAGACACGCCTAGGGGAAAAAAGTGAGAAGACTATATCCGACGAAGGAGTTCTCTTTGAAATATAACGTTACTGACTCAATAAAACTGGCATTTGTGCGGTGAATTGTTGGACTGCAAAGTAGTCAAATCTTAATTTATGAATGCCACTATAAGTTGACTAATATTGGTAACGACAGTAGATTTACTTTACAGTGGATTAAAGGACACAGCGGCTCAAGGGGTAACGATGCAGCAGACTGCTTAGCCAGGGAAGGTTCCAGTAGAACGGCCATTGGCTCGGAGCCTATTATACCCATACCCTATCGACAGCTGCGAACCTGGATTAGGGAGGGCTGTCAACGACATCACGACGAATAATGGACAAAACTCACGGACTGCAGGCAAGCTAGGGAAGCCGTTCCCAGGGTAAACCTGCAGCTAACACGTAAATTAATCAGATTCCTAGACAAGCCCTAAAACAAATAGTGGGTATACTCACAGGTCACGGCTACTTCAACAAACACCTTTGTAATATAGGTATTTCTGACAGCCCTCTGTGCAGAGCCTGCCTGGAGGACGAGGAGACGAGCGCCCATGTGCTGCTAGCGTGCAGGGGCGTTGCAAGACAAAGGACTTCTCTAATGGGAAGCCAGAAGACAATAGTAGAGGCCTGCAGTAACATTCGGGGACTGCTGAGCTTTCTGGAGGAGCTGGGATGGCAGGACTGATGCCAATCCCCATGCAAAATAGGCACTGGGTGTCGAGTTGCGGAAACAGCCCGCCGTTCTACTAAGACTAAGACTAAGTAGTTAAATCTATATATCTAGTGAGTATAGATGAGAGGTAGGCAACCCTATCCGCGCCAGACGGCTAGACGCCCAGACAGGGGAGGGTAGGTAGGGCATCGCCATCGGGCCGCCTAATGAAATCACTGCCACTCGATTTCAGTGCAGTGCGTCAGGCGTTTCACGCTCGATCCGGCTGGATGTAGCAAAATAACTATAAACGTGAAAATTTTACTACACTTCAACTGATCACCTGAGAAACTTAAAAATTGAGTTAATAAAAATAGTGCAAACATTTATAAACCGTAAACTTACTACACCCTCATACAAAAATATTTAATTAAATATTTATTTTAAGAACCCATGTATGCACCAACATGAAGCAATAAAGATTATGTTTATTGATTTATATCGTTTACAAAATATCCTCGAACGGCGCAAAGTAAATAACAAACGTATTATGGAATATAAAAAAATAAAATTGAAAATTATAAAAATATATTAATTAGTAAATTTCCATTTAAAGTACTTACCTAGATCTAAAAAGTAGTTAAATTTGTATCAATTTATGACAATTAAAATTATTAAGGTTTCATTATTGCAATTCAGTTAACGTGAATACATTTGTCGAAAAAAATAGAAGTTAATTTTATATATAGATATATTACCTAAATCGTTGTCTGAATTAGCTAGTTAAGATTTTTAGGTAACCCATAATTAACGGTAACAAAAAATAATAATATGTTATAATGGCCAAAAAAATCAGTACACAATGATTTTATATACCTTAGCAATATAGTTTTTATTTTTTAAGCATGTAATTGCTCGATGTTTAAATCTATTTTAATTGTGGGTTACCTACAATGCGAAGAGATGGCGTTGCCTTGCAGCTTAAGAAAGGCTAGAAAGAATTTGACATGGCCATCAGGGCCGCGGTAGTATAATGGTCAGTGCATTCGCCCGGAAAGCAAAGGGTTCGGGTTCGAGTCCCGTCTGTGGGTCGAGGCCAAGTCATAACCTAATCTCCCAATACCATCCATAGAGAAGGTCTGTGCCCTAGTAAGGGGAACTATTATGATAACCATGCAAAATTGTAATACATCATTCAAAACACTGCCAGCGTAAATCTAGGGGACATTCAAATTACACCCATACATTTTAGTATGAACACAATACATTTTTTTGTTTCTTAGGTTTTCATGCACATCACTCATTAAATAAAACTAGTTTTAACGGGTTAATGCACGAAATTTATTTATTTATTGACGTTTCGCAGCCTTTTCAGGTCTTCATCGTCAGAATAATGTTTTTTTTTATTTACTTTGTCGAGCTACCTTCGAAAGACTTTTATTGAGCGTTCGAATATTTCATTGGAAGATTTTTAAAACTTTATTGTCTATGTATGAATTTATTAGCTAATTTAGTTAATAAAGTACTTTATTTAAAATTCTTTTTTGTAATTTAGAGTTATTTATTTGATCCTTATTACCGTAAATTACCACCGGTTCCAAAATTGGGAGACCTTTCTGAGAAGAACCGGTGAAACAAACTCAGAGAGGCTTTCTATCTTCTTTTTATGTTAAATCATTATTCTGACAATGAAGACTTGAAAAAGCTGCAAAACGTCAATAAATAAATAAATTTCGTGCATTAACCCGTCAAAACTATAAATTTTATTTATTGAACACAATAGAATTGACAATGATTTTAAACATCCTCAAAACTCATACATATTTACAATAAACTCACTTTTCACCGCGGAATTTGCCGGGGTGCTCATTTGCAAATCTTATTCTATATTTTTTTTATATAAAGCCAGGTAGGCAAATGACTCTAACCCACCTGATGTTAAGTGGTGATAAAGTCCAAACGCGAAGATAGCTGGTACAGCAGTTATAAGCTGCTAAACCAACCATCCTCACCTTGCCGGCCTGCAATAATGCTTCTAATTTCAAATAACAAAGCGGATTCCGTGATGAAAATTGAGTTTGTACTTACAGAATTGTACTGCAGCACCAGCAGGGCCGTGCCTGACGGGCGTTCATTGCGTGCACCGCACGCAGGCGGCCGAAATTAAGAGGCGGCCAAATCGTTACAAGTTGTTTACTGGGCAAAAATACAATCGGTTTTTTCCCTAATTAACCGGTAACCTAACCGAAATAATTTTATGAAACCGGTTAATTAACCAAAAACCTTTACTATTTTCAATATCAATAAATAATACGTAAGATTTGATTTTTTAAAATCAAATAATTTTAAATTGTCACTGAGCGACACCTAGGATTTTAAATTATCGTATTCCTATGTTCTTTATGTTTGATAATTTTGTCTGTGATTATAATACCAATACCATAATTACTTTTTTTCATGTTATTATTAAAGTAAGTAAATTTATTCTATTTTGTATACCTCCCAAGTTGCAAGTCAGCCCAGATCTGCCATTGGCCACTGAGCTTTGTTATCCTAATATGTTAGTATAGATTTAAGGGTTATTCCTTGTTCTTTATGTTTGATAATTTTGTCTGTGATTATAAAACCAATACCATAATTTTTTGACGTGACAACGTCTTAAATTAGGTTGCGGCTGGGAGTCACTTATGAAAAAGTGTAACGCTCGGTAACGTTACGATGAGTCTCTCGTGTTAAGTTTAAGTTTACATGTACAATGTTTTAGTAAACAAAATATATTTCTATAGTTAAAATTTGTGCAATTCTTATTTTCATTCAATTCCTTGTTCCTATTGTGCAATTTAATTATATTCATATCAATAAATATTCTACCGAGAAAAAGACGTTGTCACGTAAAATCTTCGCCCGTAAAACCGACTTTACAGGCAACCATTTTTTCATGTTATTATTTTTGTTTAAATTTTAAATAAAAAAATGTTTATTTTGTGCATTTTTTTTTCTTAAATTTCATCCAAACATATAAATCTCATAAAACCGGTTTTTAGCCGGTTTTTCTTTTCAGAAACCGGTTTTGGGAACAAAACCAATATTTTTTTTCGTTCTCGATTTCGGTTAACCAAAAACTGATTTTTTCCCCGGTTTGATGCCCTGTGTATAATAATAAACATTAAAAATTAAAGTAGTTTTTTTTAATGTTATCCTGGGGGCGGCCATACAGACTGGCACGCAGGCGGCCATATACCCAGGCACGGCCCTGAGCACCAGTAATGTACTGACTCTCTCATTTTCATCGAAGTTTGGAGTGTAGCCGCCTATAAAACTTTTATAGTACGGTTTAATAACGGCTTTGTTCGTTTATGACAAACACACGCGAGGAAATGACGCCTAGCGGTTTGACAATTAAACTTTGTTCCCGAACCTCATACCCATAGAAGCGTTTGAGTTTTAAAAATCGAATTCGAGCGACGCGTCGCTGTTTTTTATAGTTCTCCCTTTTCAGGGAAAGCAAAGGGAATCGCTGTTTTAATTTAATTTTGTAATGTTTCGAGCGAACGAACGAATTAAAAAAAGTTTTTCAGTTTTGTTATTTAGATTTTTATAAAAGTACTGACTAGAGTTAAACTCTCTGCTGTCTCTGTCTTCTTTTTAGCATACAAACGTGAAAACACCAGTTTAAGACCTGGTTTAACTTTAGTCAACGTTTTGTAATACTGCAGATAGAAAATTTTAATTATGACAGGTAGGTAGGTAGTTTTAATGTTAATCCTAAAATGGATACAATAAAATTAAACAAATAACAAGTTTTTCAGGTATATTAAAACGAACTCTAGTAACATAGTTACTTTATTTTGCATCGAACGGATTCCAGCAATTCGCGTAATTGATTGATAATACCAAAGTTATTTATTAAGCCCAACCGAGTAACAAAGGCTGTGCTTCCTTGAAATCACCGAACGATATTGACAAATTACAAACAACTCTAATTAATTAAAAGTCTATTCCGCCATCAATTTATCTGATCAAAGCTGCTCATAACGCATCGCTTCGAGCGCCAATTTGTGGTTTTAACTTTTGCGAGTATTATAATCAGCGCCATCTGTTGATAAGACATAGTACTACTGACGTTCTACTGATAAAAAAATATCAAATTAATATACAAATAGCTCAAGACCTCAGAACACGGTGTTTATTGCAAATCAGATGTTAAGATGCAGCGCGAAAATCCATTACCACCCCAGTTCCGAAATAAATATGGAAAGATTTTGACGTGACAACGTCTTAAATTAGGTTGCGGCTGGGAGTCACTTATGAAAAAGTGTAACGCTCGGTAACGTTACGATGAGTCTCTCGTGTTAAGTTTAAGTTTACATGTACAATGTTTTAGTAAACAAAATATATTTCTATAGTTAAAATTTGTGCAATTCTTATTTTCATTCAATTCCTTGTTCCTATTGTGCAATTTAATTATATTCATATCAATAAATATTCTACCGAGAAAAAGACGTTGTCACGTAAAATCTTCGCCCGTAAAACCGACTTTACAGGCAACCATTTTTTTTATATTAATTTCAACATTGTCGCAGAATGTAGGTGTGAAAAGTAATCTCTTAATCTCTACCTTACAGAAGACCAGCAAAATAATACTTTTTTTTAGGGTTCTGATAAAGTTCTAAGAGGAGATAGAGTCGCGGTAGGCAACTCTGGTATCGCAAGTATTTACATAAGAGTTCCAGCGTTAAAAAAACTTGTAAGTAGTTTATCATATTTGTTATTTTTAAAGCATTTTACTCCTAGATAATTGTAAGTATATTATATATACTTACAATTATAATTCTATATAAATATATTTTATATAGATAGCCTTAAGGAATTTTCCAAGAAGAGGACTTAAAAGAAAACGGTAGTGAATTCCAAATGTTAATACCAATCCCCTTGTTTTCTCCAGAAATGGGAGACAAATTAAATTACTTCTCTCTAGAAATGGCAATTTTCTGATATTGAAAAGATTCTTCGTCCGTATTTCAACCGAAATGGATCAGTATCGGGATTAATAATTCTGTTTGATAACGCAACGCTTCGTCTTTGCCATCCTTAATAAAGTTTGTGTTGCTTTCTTCCTCTTACGTCTTACGTGTGAAAGGGGTAGTGTTAATTTCTACGACACGGTTAACAACAAAGTTATTCTGCCTCATTGAGTCATCAAACTTTTCCCCTAAACAATTTAAAATTTTGAGTTTGTTAACAAATCATTATGTACCTACATTCGAAATTTTGCAAGCAAATTGCAAATTAATAATGTTCGTTTATTTGTCAATGTCGAGGAACTTTCGAAGATTCGCAATAATAAATTCAGAAGTACATATTTTGTAAAGTAGACTTACAAACAAGTATTTCCAACGCGTTAGTAAATGATTCATTCATTTCAAAAGCGTTTTTTTAATCATTTTCATCATCAGCCTATTAATGTCCTCACTGCTAGGGCACAGGCCTTCCCTATGGATGGAATAGGGAGATTGGGCCATAACACACCACGCGGGCCCAGTTCGTATTGGCGGGTGCTGACGACTGCAGATGCAGCCGGGAACAACGGCTTAACATGCCTTCCGAAGCACGGAGGAACTCAAAATAGAAGATTTTTGTGCACCCATCCAATGACCGACTACTGCAAGCTTAACTTTAACGATCGCAGTCGAACGCGCTAACCACCCATGCCATCGAGCTCCTCATTAATCATTTTAAACAACCATAAATACATTGTGTATCGAGGTATCACCTTAGGGTATTACTTAAAATTGTTTTGTTGAATAATATCATAATCACTAGACATAATTTAATCAGGCTAAATAAATTTATATGAAGGTATTCCACACTAAAAAAATTAAAGGTACTTTCCAGTACCACAATTAGACCCCTTTCAACTCTAAAAGGTCCTGTCGTAGCCATAGCTACGGAACCCTTTTCGATATGTCTCCAGAAAAATGAAGGCGAAGTAAAAGATAAACCAATATAATGTATGTTACACACGGATTAAACATAAATACAGAATAGTAACCTGTGCGACAGATTTACTGCCCGTCCCTTCCCGCCCTCTCCGAGAGTGTGGCGTAAAGGAAATAGATTTTTATGCTTTTAGCCAAAAGTAGGCCCAGATATAAATTCCCTATAGTGACTTATACACTATATAGATACCAAGTCTGTCAAATTGCTCTATTCCAAAACGTCCAAGTTTTTTAAAACTCAAAAAAATAAATTTATTTGGTTAGGTAATTTCTCAATGCGAAATATTAGGCGAATTAAAGAGCTAATTCAATATTACATCATAGGTATAATCTTTTACTGAGAATTTGGTGACTGGATAATGACTGAATTCTACGCTTAGACCCAAACAATGCCAAATATCTCGTCTTTAAAGTGTGGTTATGTAAGTGAACTTTATATTCAGTATACCATATATATCATAGTTTATATTAATAATAAAATGTCTATTTCTTCTTACGAATTTTTCATAGATACTCATAAAAGTAAAATTTAATCACAGCTTGAAATTGCATTGCCTTGGAGACCTGAAAAATCCAACACGATCCTTAATATTCCGATCCTATTCGTAAAACAATCCGCACACGCATTCGTAACCCGGTCTAGTTGCAATTGGTTGTGTATTCGCACGGAGAGCAAAGGACCCAATTGAATCAAGCCTGGTATCTGACAAGTTTGCGTCATATACGTCTTAGTGTTAATAAAAGTTGAAAGATAACCGGACTGTTAAAAATACTAAGTTATTTACGTAAGATGTTATCCTTGCCCCGACACATCTTTTCAACCTGTCCGAAGTGCAGCGGGGGCTGGTTTATCTGCCGTAACCCTACAAATCATGGTGAAACTCGACCATCCATTATGGACTTTAAGTATAAAATACAAAGTAGAAGCCACTTAATATACGTAGTGAAGCGCGCTCGTGCTCGCCAGGTGCTCCCAATTTTACGGGACAACTCAATCAATTTTGTTCTTTTTTTCCTATTATATCCTAGATTTGGTGTAAAAAACTATAGAACACTCCTAGACGTGATTAATCTAATTAGTGCCTCTAATACCAAGTTTAATTAATTTATTTGCTGGTCTAATTACTAAAGATGACTTTAACGACTAGAAATATAGTAAGATAGCAATAATTTGCCTTAATATAACTTATATAACTCTTCATTTACATCGCCATAAGTATTTAAGTACATACTACCAGACCAGCGCTAGAAATGCAATTAAAACAACATCCTATGATGAAAGGTCAAAAAAATCTTACATCTACGTAGTTATATCTGGTAACACTGCTAGCAAATATCCAGGATTGAGGTATATGAATAAGGAATGCGTGGAGCCGTTACAGTCCTTCTTAAAGTTGCCCAAGGGATTACTAAGAATAGAACCCAAACATACAAGATGTTGATGCAAAATTTGTATTGCGTTCCTACAAGATTTTTTATGGGAAAATTATACGGCACAACACCACAAACGCATCTACGTTTAAAACATTAATACTAGTGGTGCGCTTGCCGACATTAGGTACAGCCAAATCTTACCTTCATCCATCAAAATATAAGAAATGTCCCACCTGGCTATGCTTGCAGACATGACTATATGCCATATGTATGTGCAGAGCAGACGCTGCGTCGCGACGGAAGATTTACTGGCTACTAACTCCTCTATCCCCCGTGTCCAAGAGTTGCAAACTCTATTTTCGATGCGACCTAATCGTAGGCTAGACGACGAATTGTAACTTCTGTGATGGATGTTTACTCTAATTTATTTCTAAATGTTATTCTATTTTCATAGCGAATGGGTTCTATGCTTGTTGTTTTAAGATTTAGGAACATTTTGTTAAAAAATGGCCCGTGTATGCTGGAATGGAAAATGGAATCGAAAGAAAACTAGTATTTATACTTATGCAAGGCGCAGCAAATTACCACATTCAACTTGATGTATGTTTTGAAACGAAGTTCCTTTTCGGTATTTCGGATGGGGGCTAGGCGAAACATTTGTAAGATTAAACATATGAAGGCTAGCTAGGCAGCTAGCTAGGTTGGGTGCCTATGGAACTAGATGGGCAGCTAGGTAAATAATAAACTGTAGTAGCTGTCTGTAGCTTGTGTTATGGAATACTAGGGTAACGGATAGAAAACATATACAGATACATATATAAGTGTATTTATATAGAAATACATATTAAACTACCATGACTGGAGTACAAATGCTCGTATTCATCACACAAACTTCTGCCCCCATCGGGATTCGAACCTGGTACACCTTGAAACCAAGCGTCCATACCACTCGGCCACAGAGGTCGTCAAAGGTGGACGATCACTTGCGCGGCCATTCACCCTTACTTCCAACATGCATTAGGGGGACCTCGGTCCTCAACACGTTACGAATTCGATATTGGTTCGTGCTAGGGGTACTGATCTATAGAGTAATAGTCCGCGGATACCTCCTTCTCGCTCCCCCAGTGGCTGAACGATGCGTAAGAGAACACTGACTGTGGCTGTGGACGTGGTTTAGAGTTTAGTTTATTGATTTGACCACAGAACACAGAAAGAGGTAAGAAGGGTGATAAGCGATCGCCAGTATGAGAACCGATGTCTCCGGCTCGTCCCCACTACACTTCCACCTAATAGATAATAAGCCAATCAAACGACGCGACATCAAGCAACCGAACGAATCAGAGCTCACAGCCGTGACTGTGAGCGTTCATTCGTTCACACAGATTTTAGCGTTTGTGGTTGCACTGAGTCAATGAAATATTATCGATATTAAATATGCCAAGTACGAGTTGGACTTGACTTGATTGTATGGAATTTTATATATCCTGTCAAAGTCAGTAAAGATAGAGAAAATGACTTAACGTAAAACGCATTACCACAGATAGTTATTTATTGACCTTGAAACAATATATATTTATGAAAAAGGTGACCCTTTTTTCTTTTTTAAGTTATTTTTCAAAAGAAATATAGACGTATATCTATATATTTTTCAATTACCAGTTTAATTGAATCTGTTACGTGGGTAGATAATGGGAATTCACCGACTTGATGAAATGATATGTCATTAAATTATGAAGTGCCAATATTTTTTTTTTTTATTTTTGGGACTAATATTTCTTTTTTTCAAATTATTATCTGCATGTTGTCGTATTACAGTTTCAGCACTTTTGCATATTTTATAACATCACCACGGACGGATATATCAGGCCACTTTTATCTTTTTAAACCGCGATATCTCACGAATGGTGAGTCGTGAGAGAAAAAGTGACCAGACCATTTTTGTAGAGAATTGTATGGTCTACAACTTTTGTCTGACCTACTTTCACGAAAAAAGTTACCGTTTTCAAGAAAAATGGAAAAAACCATAATTTTGTACGTTTTAGTTGTTTTTTTTTTTGCAGAAGTAGGATCGAACTAGATTTTTGTCATTTTATTTATAATGATGTATTTAACGTCTCTGCCAATTTTCAGCTCTATGCGAATTATTCATAAGTCAAATGTCTATTTTGTCTGGACTATAAACAAACTCTTCAGCTTTATATTTATATTGTACTAGCTGTGCCCTACGGTGTTACCTGCGGTTTATAAAACGTAAACCATGTGTTAATCCAGCTCCATACCAAATTTTATTAAAATCGCTCCAGCCGTTTAGACGTGAAGAAGTAACAAACATACACACACACAAACGCCTTTATAATATTAAGTATGATAAACATTTATAATCAGTTTTTATTTATTTCTAAAAGTAACTTTAATTCCATTATTAGGTGCTAAAATTCAGTCGATAAAATCTATCGAAAATGTAAAATGTACGACGCAAGACACCACTAAAGTAGGTGCAATGACCTTGTACTGCGTGCGGCCACGTGCAACGCTCTGTGATCAACGCGTCATTCTTGCTTGATCGTACTACATTTCGTGTTTTGAATGTCGTAGATAAAATAGCGAGCGTACTTTGTCAGCAATGAATATTTTTGTGGAAATATATATGTGATTTATCGTTTCATTAATATTTCTCGATTTTTTGCTAAAATATCAGTCTAACTAAGAAGTTTTATACTTACCGATGAAAAGAAATTCCTGCTTTAAGTAGATTTGATGATTGACTCCTTACTTTGCAAGTAATTATGGCACACGAAGGCATATTTTAAGCAGTAATCACAATACTCTTTCACTGAGCGTTCGCGAGCAACTAAACGACGACGCGATCGGACGTTACGGTCAAGTTATGAGCATTTGCTTATAACTGTGACGCGCCTGCCCCGCCCACAAGGCCATTCTAACCTCTTTCTGTGTTCTGTGGGTTTGACGGATGATTAAGTTTAAGTGGTAAAAGTATACCACCCAACAATCCGCACAGGGCCCGCGTGGTGGGTCATGGCCCAATCTCCCTATTCCATCTATAGGGAAGGCCTGTGCCCCAGCGGTGGGGACATTAGTTGGCTGATGATGATTGATGAAGATGATTGCATTAAAATAAGAATTATACCCACACAAAAATTTTTCAACAAATAGATTAAAAACTCCAGGCGGTCGGGGTACAAAAAAAAATTATATGGTAATGAATGTCCCGCATAATATTGAGGTAGGTCCTACCCGAGTCCATCAACTGGGTACAGTCAACGATAAAAGAATAGCAAATGTTTCTCTCATAAATATTGTTCCTGTCGGGTGCCGAATGCCATTTTTAGTAAAGCAAGATTTTAAAACATTTATGAGTATCTATCTTTACGAATGTGAGTTTATGTATTCTATCCGTTACCCTTGTATCCCATAACACAAGCCTTACAGTGCTTACTTTGGTGCTAGGCTGATTGGTGTGAGCGTAGGAAATATTTATTTATTTACTAGCGGTCCGCCCTCGCTTCGCTTCGGTGTAGAGCTGAAGTATAGACTACAGTTTTTGTTGTCAGGCTTGTATTATACACAATGACATTCATCTATGATTCTTCTTATACCTGCATGCAAAGTCTCAGCCCGATCGGTTTAAAATTGACAAAGTTTCATACAAACTTTCATTCCCTATTTTATCCCCTTGGGGGTAGAATTGATCAAAATCCTTTCTTAGCGGATGCCTACGTCATAACATCTACCTGCATGCCAAATTTCAGCCCGATCCGTCCAGTAGTTTGGGCTGTGTGTTGATAAATCACTATGTCAGTCAGTCACCTTTGACTTTTATATACATATATAGATAATAACGGTCATTTTTGTTAGGTACCTGTATTTATAACCAAACTAAAATTCTCATATTTCCGTTTTCCAGTACTCATTTTCTACACGTTTTACATGATTTATTTGCTAATTTTGTTTACAAATGTTTGGTTTTTATTCTAAGATAAGCACGGTTTCTCAATATCAATTATTGTCTGTCAATAAGGTCGAACGCTCTGAACGCATCAACAGCCAAATATTGAATGAAGCTCGCTTTCTCTTTTTTTTGTTTCCTCCCAGGCGGGGGAGCGGGTGTGAAATCCTCATGGATACCCTACAGCCGGCTGTAGAGTTATGTCAGACTCTTACTGACTAAAACACACCCGTGGGGGGTGCCTATGGCCTTACAGGCTTCATCTGATGCGATCAACCCCTGAGAAGGGGATGATGCAGCGCTGCCTTAGTAAATACTACTGCATAGTGCGCTTAAAGGACGGATGCATCCTGATGTGCATCCGTATCGGTTTGGGACTGAGCGACTGAAGGTCTCTCAGGATCGGGGGGGCGGGGAAGCTCGCTTTCTTTTTTTTTTTTTTTTTTTTTGTTTCCTCCCAGGCGGGGGAGAGGGTGAGAAATCCTCATGGATACCCTACAGCCGGCTGTAAGGTTATGTCAGACTCCTACTGACTAAAAAACACCCTTTATTCATGCTTATGGCCAGAAGGGCCTTACAAGCTTCATCTGAAGCGATCACCCCCCGAGAGGGGGATGATGCGGCGCTGCGTTAGTTTAAACTAGTGCATAGTTTAAAATAACGCAAAATGCGCTTAGAGGACAAGTGCACTCAGATGTGCACTTGAAACGGGAGGGGACTGAGAGGAATCGAACCTCTCTGTGTCGGGGGGGCGGGGGGGACTCATCGCGGGTGTTGGATCCTCAGCGGCCAAGAGGGCCGCGAGATCGCGCGTGAGTTTATTGTGTGTGGCTGTGAGTGCGTGTTTGGGCCTGCGGGGCCTGAATCGAGATGGAGTGTGTGGAGCGTATCCCGACGCCGATCTAATGAGTGTGTTAGAGTGCTCTTCTGCAGCTTTGAAGAACCGTTCCGAGCACTCTGTGAGGTGTGTTTGAATTGTGTCGAGTTGAAGGTCCCTGTGGAGGTCCGCGTTGCGGACGTACCACGGGGCCCCTGTGGCTATGCGGCAGAAGCGATTTTGAAGCACTTGAAGTTTGTTCAAAATCGCTTCGTCCGCGTGTGCGAACACTGGTGACGCGTAAGTGAGGACCGGGCGTATGCAAACTTTGTAAAGCGTTCGCTTGTTACGAAGTGACATTTTGCTGTATTTACCGAGCATCGGGTGGAGGCGGCTCATATAAAAGCGCGCGTTCGCGACTACGCGTGTGATGTGTGCACGGAAGGTGAGTTTTTTGTCTAGTGTGATCCCTAGGTATTTGACTGTGCGGTGCCACGGTATTGCTATGCCTTGCATTCGCAGAGACCGCGCACCGTGTTGTATGGTTTTGGTGCGGCGCTTGGGATCGAAGCAAATGGCCGAACTTTTGTCCGGATTTACGTCGATTCTCCAATCGCGGAACCAATTCCCAAGTGTTGTGATTGCCGGTTGGAGCTTGGCTATGATTTGATTGGTACTGGCTCCCCTAGAGTAGAGGGCCGTGTCGTCCGCGAAGAGAGCGAGCTCGACACCCTTGGTCTGAGGGATGTCATTGGTGTACGCTGTGTATAGCAGGGGGGAGAGAGCGGACCCCTGCGGTACACCGGCTCGTAGTGGGCGGGGCGTTGATAGTGAACCTTCGTATCTATAGCGGAAGGTGCGGTTTGATAGAAAAGAGGCTACTAACCTAACTAGGCGGTCAGGTAACTCTAATTGATATAATTTAAAGATTAATCCGTCGTGCCAAACCTTATCGAAGGCTTTGGCGACGTCGAAGAAGACTGCAATAGTTTTATATTTATTAAGTTGGAAGCCGCTTAGGGCGTGCTCCACTATGCGATGGATCTGTTGGGGGCAGGAGTGTTTGGCTCTGAAGCCGAATTGGTGGTCAATGATAATAGGATCGGATGGTGATAGGAGGTGCTCTCTTAGTCTGGTCAGTATGGTTTTTTCGAAAAGTTTCGCCATTGCCTTGAGGAGGCTAATAGGGCGATGGCTACTGGGGAGGTGCGCGGGTTTTCCGGGTTTGGGGATGCCTATCACTATTGCTTCTTTCCAGGCGGCTGGGAAGTAGCACAGATCAAAACATGCGTTAAAGAGAATTGCAAGCAAGGTTAGCATTTGGATGGGAAAATGCTTGAGCGCCTTGTTAGAGATGCCGTCGGCGCCCGGGGCCTTGCGTTGCTTAAAGTTTCTAATGGTCTGTCTGAGTTCGTCTGTCGTGACGGGGTCTAGGGGGTTGTCAATGAGTGGAAGGGCGGCCCGCCGGCGGACCTCCTCCTCCACTCCGCGAATATGTTGCGGGTTAGTTTCCTGCGTACTAGGCGTGCATTGCGCCGCTATGCTGTCTGCAAAACACTCAGATTTTTCGTCGTCTTCGAAGGCGACGGTGCCGTCGGGGCGAGTGAGCGGGGGGGTGTGAGTGGTGACGTCGCTACGGAGCGCTTTCGCGATTCTATAGTACGCAAGATGGGATGGGGTAATGTCCGCCATGAGTTCCTCCCAACGGGAGTGTCTCAGAGCGGCTAATTGGGACCTAACTTGTCGCTGAAGGCGATTAGCTGTAGCCCTATACTCGGGGGTGGGGTATAATTTGGCTCTCCGGAGAGCGGCGTTTTTGGCTTGGATTAGGTTCCGGATGGCCAGCGGGAGCTTGGGCTTTGGCAGCTCAACCTCCCGCGAGTTCTCCTTCGCCTTCTCGGTCACCAGTAAAGTTAAAGACTCTATAGTTTCGTCAATCTTGTCGGTGCTGTCGAGACTGTCCGGTGAGTTAGGGAACGGGGACTCGGGGGAGTCTAAAGCGGTCTCGAGAGCGGAGCGGTATCCGTCCCAGTTGGTGAATAGCCTCTTAGGGGGCGCGGGGGCGTCTAGTGGGTCTTGGGGACCTAGAACTAGAGACACCGGTCTGTGATCTGACCCCAGGTCGTCGAGTGTTTCGATCGAGCTGAGGCGAAGCGACACGTTTTTAAGGATCGCGAAGTCCAGGACGTCGGGTCGGTTTTGTACATTGTCTGGGTAGTGGGTGGGCGCGTAGGGACATATGACATCATAGCCAAGCTCCTCGGTGATGTGTAGTAATCTGCGGCCAGAGGTGGTGGTGGTCTCGCATGTCCAGTCGGTGTGTTTGGAGTTAAAGTCACCGAACATTATGACTGATGTACCTAGTGAAGTGAGTGTTTCGAAGTCTGCGCGGTGAGGGTGTGTACCTGATCTAATGTAGACTGAGGCGATGATTAAGGACTGGTGTCCTGTCATCGCCAGCCTACAGATGGTGGCTTCCATGTTTGTGAGCGCGGGAGTGGGTATAGGTGTGCAGTGTAGGTTGCGTCTATAGTAAATTGCGGTGCCGCCGCGCGCGTTGGCACCGTCGTTCCGGATTAATTTATACTTAGGGATCGACAGCCCCTTCATTTGAGTTGGTTTGAGCCAAGTCTCCTGAAGGAGCAGAAAGTCAGGTTCCCTATCTTGCAAAAATAATTTAATTTCGTTAAGGTTGGACTTTAAGCTGCGCGTATTAAATGACACAAGCGAAGCGCCTTTCGGCTTGGTACGCCCGGGGTTTAGTTGAGTGATTGTTATGTTAGTGTTTTGCGCGGTCATAATTTAAACAACAGTGGTGTTTGTTTGAGTTATCACCGCGTGTTTTGTGTATAGTGTTTTTGTTTGTGTTCGGAGTCTGGTTATTTTCCAGTGTTATAATGATTGAAAAATTAATCGAACGCGGCAACGAGTTCGGGGTGTTCGGCTATAGCTATAGCCTTTTCAAGGGGTGTCTTTGCTAGCCGGAGCTTCGCGGCGAGAGTGTGGATCTCGGCGATATTCACCCTCTTGAGCGAGGAGCGAATAAGCGCCATGTCCTCGGCCAGAGAGACGTCTTGGGCTGGCTTAGCTTGTGTTGTTGGTGTGGTGTGTTGTGGTGGGTGTGGTTTTGGGCGGGCCCTGGCTGGTCCCCAGGCTGTCGGGGGCGCCGGGCTGCGAGGGGCGGCCGCCTTGGGTAGCCCCGGGAAGTTTGTGGTGGTGTTATTAGGTGGTGGTGGGTGTATTTTTGTCGCCGTGGTTGGCTTTGTGTGTGTGTGAGTGTTGGGCCTGGGGCGTGGGGCCCGCGGGCAACCCCTGTAATTGGCCGGGTGGCCTTCTTGGCCACAGAGCACGCATGCGGGTGCCCCGGGTGCGTCACGAGTGCGGGTGCACTCCTTAGTGAGGTGGGGTACGAGGCACTTGACGCACCTCGGGGCCGCCGAGCAGTTGGCTGCTGCGTGGCCATATAATTGGCACCTGTGGCATTGCCCAGGGGTGCCTCGCCGGTGTGGGGCCTCGACTTTGATATTGTCGAGGCCACAGACTGTGATGGGACCTTTAAAAATATCCCTAGCTGCCGGGACCGAGGTCAAAATGACAAGAGCCAACGGGTATTGCTTCCCAGTCCGGCTGTGCAACTTGTGCACTGCCTCGGCTGGGAAGCCTTTATCGGTTAAGTCGTTAAGAATGAGCTCGTTGGAGAGCTCGAAGGGGACTCCTCTGAGTACCGCGCGGACTTTGCGCTCCTCGGGGAGGGCGTATGTGTGGTAAGGGATTGTGTGAGTGGTTAGTAGCCTTGTGAGGCTCCTAAATGTGTCGATTGTGGGTGTGGTGATTTTAATGGCGTGACCAGTGTTCGACGCCTGTGTGTAATTTATGTTCTGAGCTTTGCAAAGGTCCGCGACCTTTGCCCATTGCGCCTTATCGCGCAGGAAGACGGGCGGCGGCGGCTTTGCCTTGATAGGTGCGGCGGTGCACCTATTGTGTGGTTTTGTAGTGTTGTGTGATGTTGTGTGGGTTTGTGTGGTCGGTTGGGCGACCGCGAGAGGGGTGAGAGGGCTGAGAGGGACAGAGGGCGCCGTTGGAGACGCGGTGTCTGCGCGGCGCTTGGAGCGCCGCTTCTTCTTGCTCACCACAGTGGTGAACACGGAGTCGTCTGACGCCGACACAATGGTCGAGTCAGAGTCGCAGGTCGAGACCGGGCTCGAGGCGGGGCGCTTGCCCGCGCTCGAGGGCCCGGGGAGGCAGGGGGTGTCGGGGCGGGGGGGGTCGGGGGAGGGGCTGGCGGGCGAGTCGCGCATGGGGCGCGCTCTCGCGACGAGCTCCCTGATGGCGGCCTCATCCAGGGTGAGGCCGAGGGCGGAGAAGAGGGACAGTACTTGTTGTGTGATGTCCATTGTGATGTGTTTGTGTGTAGGTATGAGTAGGTTGTGTAGGTTGTAGTGTGTAGGTGTGCCCTGACTGTGGCGTGAAGCCACAGGTCCTAACACCCTATGCGACACCGATGGACTCCCCTGCCCGCGGCAGGGGGTCGGTTGAAGCTGTAAGAGATGTGTTCCGATATTCCTAGCGAATATGGGAACAACCGTCACCCTTGGGAAGGCCCAAGTGCAAATGGGATCGGGTCTTCCGGTTTCCGAGCTCAGGAGAGCTCGAGACGTACCGGGGCTACGCCGACCAGTTTCGTTAACACCGCTAGGTATCCACTGGTCCAATCTTGGATCTCACGTATGAGCGCAGGCGCGTCGAGTCGACTCGGAGCAGGCAGCTGTGCGGCGGGGCGCACGGAGCAAGGAGGCGGCGGTGCGACGTGGCGCACGGTCCGCGGTCGGAGCGAGAAAATGAGCTCGCTTTCGGACCTCCCGCCTTTTTATACCCTACCGCGCCGCCACGACCCGTGTCGAGCGCGGCAGCCGTTACACAAAAATAATCCTTAAAGCATGATTCAGTACTCACGTGCGACGGCGCGATGGCTTATTTCATGTTTAAGTTTGGTGTTTCTATACCGATTTCTATGATTCTTTTTTTATTGAATAGGTAATAATGTTAACTTTTTTAAATTATGGATGAGTGAGAGTATTATAAACGTAAGAGTAAACAAATATAATCAGAATGCTCCGAACTGCTAAGCTATCAGGAGTTACACGTGTTATTGTGAGTCAACCATAAAAGATAGACATACGCTGTTGCGGGATATTTTCTAGAAAATTTTATGTAAAATATTTCCGTCATACATGATTTCTATGTAACTTTAACCATTAAGGCTGCACACGCGACGAAGCTTAAAAAATGGAGTAACTTCTCCCGTTTTCCCAACATTTCCCTTCACTACTCTGCTCCTTTTGATTGTAGCGTAATGAAAAGTATACTATAACCTGCCCAGGAGTATGAAGAATAATTGTACCAAGTTTCGTTAAAATCCGTCGAGTAGTTTTTGTTTCTATAAGGAACAAACACACAGACAGACAGACAGACAGACAAAAATTTTACTGATTGCATTTTTGGCATCAGTATCGATCACTTATCACCCCCTGATAGTTATTTTGAAAATATATTTCATGTACAGAATTGACCTCTCTACAGATTTATTATAAGTATAGATTATTTATTCTCTCACATTTAGAATCCTCATCAGATAGGAAGGATCAATTACTTGGTCATCAGTGCACTAGCAATAGTGCTGTTATATCAGGGACTCGCAAAAAAAAACCAAGATAAATGGTAATAGCAATTACTTTAGCTACTAAAGCTTTACGTTTATTCTACAAGTGAAGTTAGGCGAAAATATAATATTAAACAATTTTATTAATGTTTCTTTGTAATTTTAAAGAAATTTTACTTTATTCAAATTGATTGAAAGCTCTTTTGAATGGTCCAAGTTTTTTCCTACTACTCATTCAGGATTTTTTTTTTGCTGATGAGAAGAATTGGTGCAAGAAACTCATCTGAATTTAACAGAACATTTACAAACAAAAACATGTCGCTACCGTCTACTCACATTTTGATTGCTGTGTTCGAAAGTTTGTGAGTGTGTATGTTGGTTACTTCTTCACGTCTAAACGGCTGGAGCGATTTTAATAAAAAAGGTATGGATTTAGCTGACGCCTTGCATTAACACATAGGCTACGCTTTACTGCGGAAAAATATCCCTAATAAACCGCGGGGCAAATCTAGTACAGTATAAATAGAAACAGTGTTCTATTAAATGAAATGAAAAACATTTATTCGGAACAGTCATGGACACAGACAAGTGGTTAAACTTATACACACATATATATATAAGGACACTAAATGACGGACATTAATAAACATATATAACATAACATGTATCCACACCTGGACCGAAAAGGACCCAGTTCAACGTTGTGCCAGTTTGCACTGATGGTGGTTTTAGACTGATTCCCTTTCTGACACGTAGATGCCAGACACTATGAAGACAAGATTAAAGAGTTTTATCACTACATAGTATAAAGCAAAGTCGCTTCCCGCTGTCTGTCCCTATGTCCTTATGTATGCTTAGATCTTTAAAACTACGCAACGGATTTTGATGCGTTTTTTTTAAAGATAGAGTGATTCAAGAGGAAGGTTTATATGTATTTGTTTCTTAGGTTTTCACGCAAATCACTCATTAAATAAAACTAGTTTTTACGGGTTAATGCACGAAACTTTATTTATTTATTGACGTTTCGTAGCCTTTACAGGCTACGTCGTCAGAATTAAACTTTTATTTAATTTGTCGAGCTACCTTCGAAAGTCCTTCGAAGTAGTAAGCTAGTAGTAAGTTTTATTTAAGGTTTATATGTATAATACATGCATAATATAGCAGAGAAATACTGATAATTTTAGATGTTTTTAATGTAAGGTCGTAAATAAACACATTTTTTGCACTTACATTACAAACGCTGGCTGAACCCTACGAGATAGATCAAAATAATGTACTACAGTTTTGTTCACCTTAAAAAGGTCTACAAAAAAGTCCGCGATGGTATATATTTATCTCTTAGGGATAACCCACAATAACCATTTGTTATCCTATACTTTTTACGAAAAATAATAGATTATTTACGAAGCATTTTCAGCAATATAACATTCATCTTTATCCAATTAAATACCTTAAATACATTGTGCATTTAATATAGACCAATTTGGCCCTTTAACACATGTAATTTAAATGAATATTTTCTAAGATATTACAGATTTAAAATGCAGGGACATAGCGGTTCCGACGCTACCGGGCAGGGGGCTTGGCGGCGCGTGCCTATTGTAATTAGGTATTAGAAGAATGTCATTGTGTATAATACAAGCCTGAGAACAAAAACTATAGTCTACATTACAGCTCTACACCGAAGCAAAGCGAGGATGGGCCACTAGTATTAAATAAAAATGAAATTAGGTATTACTTTCACGCAATACATTTTACTTCTCGACTATCCATTCGATACGCATCGCGTACGCCTGTGCACGTAATTACGAATGCGTCGATTTGTTCCCGCGCGTGGGGAGACGAGTCGACCGACTACGACTGTCGACTGAGGGCGCGCGGGTCGATTGTCGCGACGACCGCTCAGACCGTGACGGCATCCGTCAACAGAACGATAAGGTGCCATCCAACTACTACCAACTTTGTGAGGTGATTTTTTTTTACGCACGCTTGACTTGGGGATTAACCTGGCGAACACGTTACGAAAAGTGTGATTGGTCGAGGCGAACGGGAGTTGAATGGGGGGATATAAGCAAGGGAAAGCAATGCTCTAAAGCTGAAAGCTAGTAAATGAAATATGTATATGTACATACACGTATATATTGTACACACATATTTTTCTATGTCAAATATAGTATTTTCGAAGCTGTTACCTCTAAAAATATAGTAGATGACAAATAAATGGGAAAAATATAAATGCGTGTGGTTAAAATATTGTCTTTATATTGATTTGAATGTATTTTTGTTGCTCTATGCCTTAATGATTGAATTATTTTTTTTAAGAAAACGTTTACTTGCAAATATTTGTTTTAAGCAAAATAGTAATTATATTATATAGTAGGGTTGGTAACCCTACATCCAACTACGTAAAAAATAATTAAATATATTTTAAGGATATCAGATAGTCAGAAGAGGAAGATCATATTTCTACCACACCAGTTACGAGTATCTTCGCGATCAAACTCCATTCAACCTTAACATTTGGTGGGGTGTAGGTAATTTGTTGCATTTCGTTATACCATCATCATCAGTCTTTTAATGTCCCCACTGCTGGGGCACAGACCTAGCCTATGGAATAGGGAGATTGGGTTATGACCCACCACGTGGGCCCAGTGCGGATTGATTTTACCCAACCAAAAAGTGTTAGTAAGCAGGTTGCATTTAATTTTGACGTTAGGTCATTTTTTGATTCGGTATCGTACACAAGCCATAAAAAGGTATCCAATTTGACGTTTGTATAGTGATGGACTAAAGGCGAACGAAAACATGTTTGGGAATGTAATGTAAGTTTCACTTTAAAAATTATATAATTGAAAAAGAGACGGTAGCAACCCTATTTCTACAGGATGTCAGTCAACCGAACACATTTGTCACTTTTAAATTACCTTGATATTTTAACCAAGACCTTTCTAAAATTTAAATGTAGAAGATAAGTACACAGAGATTTTTATTTTATTTTTTTTAGTTTGGTTAAAAAATTACGATTTTCGTTTTCTTAACAATAGCGATAGAATAAGAGAGTGCGTGCATTTTGACAAGCATTCAATTTAATTGACGTCGTAATGAATTCGGCCAATGGCCATTAACCTCAGGCCAAAATATCTGTCTATATTAAAGTCCTTTTATCCTACTAATATCATAAATGTGAAAGTTTGTATGTTCACTCTCAATCACGCAAAAATTACTGAACGGGTTTGGATGAAATTTTGTACGCATATGTGTAGTTTATGACCTGGATTGAGAAATAGAATACTTTTTATGTGGGATTATCAAAAACTAAAATAAAAGAGGACGAAGTCGCAGCATCAATCTGCTTGATTGATAAATCTAAAGAAAATTTTAATAGAAAAGAATCCACTCGTTTCGCTATCCTGATACCGCATTTATCCTCTAAAAGCTAAACTCGAGCAGGAATTTTCATTTTAAGGTTTAATATTTCACAAATGGATTCCTAAATAGAAATAAAAAACTTAGCAACCCCTAAAAAGTTTTAAAGGACCTATTCAAGGATACCGTAGACGATGAAAAAAAAATAACCCCTACTTTTCATGTAGAGAAGCTACCCTAAAAAAAGGTTTTATTCCAAATTTATATGGGACCAACTTCGGAGTATTTTCCAATAAAAAAAAAATGGGTGCGTGTACTTATGTAGGCGCGTGAGAAGTTATCCTTCTTTGGCATCGTTTAAAATTAGTTTTTAATTGCATGCAAATAATTAATTACAATAAATTAATAAAAAGTCTGGAAAAGGACACAGTCAATAAAGTTCAGTTTTAATTTGAAAAAATAAATAAATAATCAAAATATTCAATTAAAATCGCTACTGAATATAATTTATTAGAACATATGTGATTTGCACTTGTATGAAACTCAAACACGTAATCCGAATATACAAACTAGAAACATGTGGATAAATATTATAAATATGAATACCTATAACTGTTGCTTTATTACAAAAAATAAAGATGTGGTTTTTGGTTCTACTACACTAATGGTCAAGAGATGGCGCTGCAGTCTCCTGAATCGCGCTTTGGTTCCGTTATTCCAGATTAATAAATACTTTTGATAGGCCTTCACAATGCAGTCGTTAGCACCCACTAAATAGAGATTCTATTTCTATTTTGTTGGTAGATTTTCTTAATGTACGGTAAACACAAAAGTAATAATTTGTGTTACAGTGATGCGCGCGCATCTTAAAATTTCACTCTCATCATTTTTTCATAACGCGCCTAAAGAAGTATAACTTCAAAAAAAAACATTTTGCCCGTCCCAAAAGGGACAAATTGACCAAAAAAAATCAAAATCGGATTTCAACGTAATAATTTCTGATCCTACATAAAAAAAATACCTATGTACTCGTCGAATGAGGTTATAAACCTCCTCCGCTTTGTTTGTCTGTTGAAAATTTACTTAAAACAAGCGAATTATAACCTGAGATTATTTGATGATCTTGTTAAGTTAAAACCAAAAATTACGTGTCACTCACCTACTGATTAGTCCACTTTACGAACCTTTGATCTTGTCTTCGGGTCTTCAACCCGTGTTTAATGGTTCCAAAGATCAATTACTAAACTTGCTTATTTTTTTTTCTAATGTATAATAATGCAACAGAAAAAGATAATAAGTATAGCAATTGGACTTGGGATGAACTTTAATAAGTTTTTAACTTTAATTTTATAATATTCTGTAAAACCACTTACTTATAAAAAAAACTACTTACTTAAAGTTATATTATTTTAAAGATTTTATTTATTTATTACGGTGCGTGAAAACATAAGAAATAAATATTTTATTTTTGTATTATTAAACAAAATTAAAGCTTTGTGCACTCCTTCTCCAAATTTATAATTTTTAAAATATACAAATATATGTTATGACGCGATTACACTTGGTCGTCAGCCCGAATACGAGTGCCTATGGAATTCGGACAAACGACTAATGGCTTAATTACACTTGGTCGTTATCCTATATTCGAGTGCACGAAAGACATTACTCGAATTAGGTATCGCTATGCCCTGCCTCTCTAAAAGGGTTACGTTACCACTTCCCTAGGAGCTGTGATCTACAGACACTCGATTACATCAGCATTTGAGATAACTTCAAGCAATTTGCCACAGAAAAAAAAATGTACTGAAAACTCGAGGCCAGTGCAGTATTTCGCCTGCAATAAATAAAGTATCCAACAGCTATGGATATGTTCTTAAACTTCTTCTAAGAAGCTTACTTCTAAGTGACTATCTTAATTTGAAGTTAACAAAGATATAAAAAAGCTTGTTGTGTGGTCGCTAAATAGAGAAGCCGTTTTTTAAGTAACTCCAGTTACTCCGTAATCATGGCACTTGCCGAAAAATCCAGGGGGCGACGGGGCGACGACATGCAAAAAACAAGGTATTTGGCAACGATCCCGTTAAAAAGATGAAGTTCCACATCCATAGTGGAAGGGATGAACTTGGTTTGTTAAATAAAACCTTAATTAGGTTAATACAATTACATTTAATTCACACATCTTTGCTATCAACTTACAAGACCATATCACAGCGCTCACTTATTATTAAGATTAATAGTCTATACTAAAATAAAAAATACAATCTGATTTCGGTACCGTTACCAATCAGCAGATCAACATAACTCTTCTACTTCAAAACGACTGACCTCAACGCCGTTTTTTTTGTTTCCTCCCAGGCGTGGGAGCTGGTGTAAAATCCTCATGGATCCTACAGCCGGCAGCAAGGTTATGTCAGACTCTTACTGACAAAAAACACACTGGTAGTTCATGCTTGTGGACGGAAGGACCTAACAAGCTTCATCTGAAGCGAACATCCCCTGAGGGGAAGGGGGAGGGGGACCACGTAACAGGTGGTGTTCTGGAGTCATATGAATATTATTATGTTCTACTCTTAAGTTTAATCACGAATTAACATATCAGACTTAAAATAAAATAGGAAAACGATAAAATTAACTTAATAAAATGGAATTCATTTATGTATCCTAACAATAGCCACACAATCACGACCCCCGTGGCCGAGGGGTTTTTACGCCGCCGGCTTTCAAGGTGTCGCCAACTCGAGAGGTCCCGGGTTCGAATCCCGGTGGTGGCAGATGTTTGTGTGATGAATATAATCATTTGTACTCCAGTCATGGATGTTTAAAATGTATTTTTATATAAATATACTTAAATATGTATCAGTATATGTATTCTATCCGTTACCCTTGTATCCCATAACGCAAGCCTTCAGTGCTTACTTTGGGGCTAGGCTAATTGGTGTGAGTGTTGTAAATATTTATTTTATCTATTTAATCAAATGTGAGTGTCGTGAAACACACGTCGTGAACGTTGGAACGAAGTTAAAAATAAATAAAGGTACACAACTACACATAGTACGCTATGAAACACGCTATGAAGACGGTTGTAACGGAAAAATCATCCACTAGCCCATCCCTAGCCCCCATTCGCCAAGTCCGTACCGTCGAAAAAGGACATTCGTTCCAAAACTTAAATAACATGAAAAAGGTATTGTATACATACAGGGCGTCCCAATGGTTTGTCACACGTAGGTTAAGTATATTAAATATTTAAGATAGGATATTTTATTGAAAGAAGACATCATTTTATTTTTAATAATAACTAGAACTGCATTACCAGTCAAAAAAATCGTCTGACAAAACCGGGAATCAAACTCGTGAAATGGGAAACAACAAAACACATGTATTTTATGATAATCGTCGAAAGGTTAAATAATTAGGATTAAACATTATTAATTAGTTTTTTCACCCACCAAACCGCACTGGGCCCGCGTGGTGGGTCATGACCCAATCTCCCTATTCCAGCCATAGGGAAGGTATGTGCCCCAGCAGTGGGGACATTAATAGGCTGATGATGAATTAGTTTTTTAGCTTTATTTATCAGCTTCAATAGCACGAATTAGTTGTTTCGAAACAGGATAGCTATTATATCCCGTTTCGGAAATGCGTGGGTAAACACTACAGCCACAGCGGCGGTTGTTATAGGGAACATTTAAAAGTGCTATTAAAACAATACATTAAGTCCCTTCCTGTGTGGTCTTCAATGGAATCCTCTTAGAAATATACCCATTAAAAGTTTCAACACAAACAAAAGTCTACTAACAATTTTTTTTCTAACATACATACTGAAAGTTTGTTATGTTTTTTAGTATTTTAAATTGAAACTTTTATTATATTATCGCCACGAAAAAAATCGTTCATCTTTAGCGTGTCGCGTATAGGTATAATCTTTATCATGTCGCGTATATGCCGTATAAACGTAACAGCATTTACCAAAAATGTTGTAAGCTGGCGTCTATTGAGTCATTTCTTGTCCACGAGTTCTACGACTCTTCTACATTGTTTTTGTCTTTTTTTTACATAGCCAGGTAGGCAATGTAAATGACTTTTTCCCACCTGATGTTCAGTTCACGGTGATAAAGTCCAAACGCGAATATAGCTAGTACAGCAGTAATAAACTGCCACACCAACCATCCCCTCCTTGCCGGCCTGCAAAAATGCTTCTTCTTCTTCTGTCTTTTTGAATAGGATTGTAAAATAAGAGCACAAAGTTACTTATACAATATTATTTATTGATCTATATAGGGTCTTATTTTATCCCGAAGTTTTGCAAGTTATTCGTAATAGGTATTCTATCTCGATTATACAACAGGTTGCGACTAGGTACGTGCTTAACTATAGCTACAATTTCTATTTTAGATAATTTGTTAAGTAAATATTTAGCTGTGGCGTTAAAACGGACATTGTTTGTTGATTATGGATATCATGCATGCATGACCAAGATATGCATTTGAATCGTCAAATGCACAAAGGATCTTATGATTTTCACCGAGAACTCGACCTTGTTCGACGAAAATAAACTTATGACCCTGTCTCCGCCAGATTGAATGCCATAACACGCCACACAAATATAAATCGATATTCGATTACACAAATTTGGACCTTATCGCAATCGTGTCTAGAAACTAATAAAAGCAAAACAATACAGAGAAAATTTTATCTTTTTCATTATCAGGGAAGTCGCTCCACCAAAGTAATTAGTGTATAAAACACATGCGATACCTAAAATTAATTAATACAAGCAATGACGAAAAATACATAAAGAACAAATGTTACAGAAGTGTTTTGTGACGTGAACATTTTTATATCGGTGTCCGTGGCAATGACCGCTAGCCGCGCGCGGTTCACGGCCGTTTATAAGACGTTTTCAGTTTAAAAACGCCTCCGAGCGTGCGTGCGAGCGAGCCAGATCCGAACGGGACGCGTGTCATACCAACTGACGAATGCATCGTAAAATTTATACACCCCGTATTCGAAAATAAATAAAGGAACGGGGCGTATAGGGACTAGGGAGGCCGCGCGACGCACACACGCGCACTCGGGGCGGCGGAGACGGAGAGGGCGCGATCGCTGTTCGTGTGCGCTCGCTCGCTCAGTCTCGCGTCGAACGCTCGAGAGGCCGGACGCATGCCGTTCGCCGCCGTTCGATCGGAAAAATAGTTTGCTCCGTACCAACCCGGCTATCAACCATTGTGCTATAAAATTTTACTTGTGGACTAAAACTGTGGTGTATACGTGATCATTCTAACGTGAACGGTGCGTATCGGTGCTCAAATCGCTATAATATCCCACCGCGCCCCACACATGTGTATTGTTTACGTCTGTAGTTATAATAATGGTGTAGACATGGTGTTTCCTTTTTTTTCACCTCTCCCCTCGGCGAGCGGGGTTTAAATATACGGGTAGTTGACGCATCCCTATGATTCAGACGCCGGTACCCGCAACATTAATAAGTCTTGTTTCTGTTTCCAGATTGACTGTTGGGATTGATTGGGAGACATTGACTTGTGTTGAAACAAAGGTTAACATTGTCTAAAGGTGAACGATCGGGCTTCATTCAATCCGCGTCTACAGGTATGTTGGAACAATATTTGAACTTACGCATTGATCTGTACAAGTGTGCATTCATTCTTAAACAGTTTAAAAATTGAATTCAGCTCGGCTACGCTTATTATTCGTGTTTGTCGAAGCGTCGTGTTTGTATAGATTTAAATAATAATAGTTTACTGTTGATTTTTCAAAATGGTGTTCTTTACACGGTGATATATTCAAAAGTAGTTACGTTTTGAGTGCGAATGCGTAGCAGATATCCGTATTTGGGTCAACGACCTCAATAGTGCGCTCATACTGGAATCCGTACCTACTTAGATGGTTATTTGTTTTTTTTTTATTTATAACGTTCATTGTACAGTGGTTGCATAACTCGTTCGTATATGTAATTAAACAATTGTTGCATACCTAGAAGCCTGTGAACACCTTACATAATTTCTAACCTTTTGTTTGACATTTGATAACAGCCATTTAAAGGCAGTAAGTGCCTGCCTATGTACTGAACGAGTTACCTACTTGTTGCTTCAAGCGATTTAAATAATATACCTAAGGTACCTGTACCATTAGTCATTATGTATTTATCTGGGTACAGAACAAAACAAAGAGGTTTAATGTAGGCAGGTAATGTAATTTGAATGTTACACTTACTAACTAATGGGCTTAAATGAAAAAAAAGAGGTAATAAGACGACCTACCTCAATGTCCTAGATATAAACTAGTCTGACTAAAAAAAGTACACTATTAAATAAAAAAAGTTCACCTTTTTGATAAACAGAGAACGCAGTCTGTTTCCAATTTCAAAATTATGTTTTTATAAATATGGGTAAGATACTGGTATCGATTATGGCATGATTCTCTAAACTTAAAACTAAATTTAACATCGGTCCCTCCTTTTCATTCTGTAAAGAGAATAACAAGGATACACTGTTGTCAAATTTAAGTTTAGGGTTAGAGATAGTGTTGCCAAGTCCGATTTGTTTTAAATCGTTACATGAGATCATAAAAATCGGGATTTAGGGTTGCAGATCGGGACAGTAAACAAAAAACAAGGGGTTTTTAACCCTCTGTTGCATACAAAGCCATTTTAGGCTGCTCAACTTTAATAATTTATTTCTACCCTAATTTAAACAAAAATTATAAAAGTTCACTATAGTAAAATTAAGAAATTCAAACTGAAACGAAACCTAATTTTTATTGTCTAGGGCCAACGTTGTATGTCATTATTAGTTCACTTTTCTCCGGTGCGTACGCGAAGTCGTTCTTAGTGAAATTTATTGCAGCTTTGTTGGTTGAAATTAAATAGAAAAGGTAAGAAAATTGATGTTAAAAAATATAAATAATATTCTGCAAAACCCCTATCACAGTTTATTCGAAATATTTGTTCCTTATACTTCATTTACACTATTTTCTACGTGAGCCAATTTTGGCTTCGTATGCATTTACGATGAAGTATTCTTGCGTCTAAAATGGCTTCGCATGCATTCAGAGTTCTTTTTACTAGCTTTCCAGAATGCTTCCATCACGATTTTATGGCACTGCTTACTGCATTAAACCTATTCCTGGTGATGGCTTTCTTAGTAACGATGATTCATTATCTGATTCTGATGACAATTTCCCGCTTTCGCGCTTGCGCAATCAAACATTTAAAAAACTTATAATTATTCCACCATCCGAAACCGATACTTCCGATGACGAAATAGTTGATCCTAGACCTCAAACAGAAGCGAGCAGTTAAGGAAAAAATTATCTGGTCCGAAGGCCAGCGTATGATGAATACAATTTTAGTGGTATCCTGGAACTATCAGAGTTTACTCAGGAATTAGAATCACCTGCCGAATTTATCCATTTTTTTTCACAGAAGATTTGATAATATTTATTACAGAACAGTCCACTTGGTATATGTGCAGTTAATGCTTGGTTACTGTGGTGATGCAAACTGACCTATACTTGTCACTATTTGACTTCAAGCTCGCTATTTCTGAACATTATTGCAAGACTGGCAAAAGCATCTCAAGAAAAAGAGGCCGTCCTAGTATCAGTAATCCCGGTACAACTACCTTGTCTAGAGGAACTACTCCTACGTCAAGTACAACGGGTACTACTACCAGTAAAAATGTATCTCCCTCTCCTCGAAAGAGGGCACGGAAAACCCCAGCAAAAGTGCAAGACCTCTCTAAATTCAGTACGTAGAGACAAATTGACCATTTACCAATACACTGAAAGAATCATCAAATATGTCTAAATTATTGTTCTTTGCGTTCTCATACAAAATGTGAGAAATGTGACGTTTTTCTTTGCTTGAATGAGAAAAGAAATTGTTTTAGAGAATTTCACGTTGTATGAGTTTTGGTATTTGTTGTGCATTGGAAGCCAAAAATGGCAGTCTTATACACAGACGTTATTGCATGGGAAGCCAATTTTGGCTTCTGTTTTTTTTTTCAAAATAAGATACTATATTTTTTTTTCACTTTATATTTTGTCTTATAAGATCTATTAAAACACATTAAAACATAAAAATATTTTTTTTCTTTTTAATTTAATAATTCATGCAATAGAGGGTTAAGTGTGGGTTTAATTTAATGCGTTTTCAACTACTAGTGCAAGTATAGTATTATATTAATTACCTAAATTTCATTTATTGATAAATCGGGACATTTAGCGTCCCGATCAGGTACAAATCGGGACGCGTCCCCAGAACCAACTGTATTAATATTAGCAGAACACAACAATATAAGTTTCATATAGGGTTACCATTTAGGAATTATATTTTTATTTTTTAAGCATTTAATTGCTAGATGTTTAAATCTAAAGAAAATTTTACTAGAAAAAAATCCTCGCGGACCAGGCAGCAGACGGGACTCTAACCCGGACCCTCCGCTATCCGGGCGGATGCACTGACCATTATGCTACCGCGGCCCTTATGACCGTGTCGAATTTTTTCTAGGTTTCTTACGCTGCAAGGCAGCGCCATCTCTTTGTATTGTAGGTAACCCATATTGTGAAACGAATACCTTTACAGGTATTAAACATTTGAAAGAAGAAATAGCAATTGTATTTATGTTTTTTTTTGTATGAAACTGCTAGATGTTATTGTCCACTTAACCTCAACATGTGGTGGGGTGTAGATAATTTGTTGCATTACGTTATATCATCATTATCATCAGCCTATTAATGTCGCCACTGCTGAGGCACAGGTCTTCCCTATGGATGGAATAGGGCGATTCGGCCATGACCCACCACGCGGGCCTAGTGGGGATAGGTGGGTGCTGACGACTGCAGATGCAGCCGGGACCAACGGCTTAACGTGCCTTCCGAAGCACGGAGGAACTCGAGACTGTGAAACTTGCCTAACTTTAACGATCGCAGCCGAACGCGCTAACCACCCGTGCCCAGGGCTTGAAACCGTTTTCAAAAATACCGGTAAATAAAGGTAAATACCGGTTTTTCTCGTTCGGAGCGCGTCCGAAATGAAAGCGATACCAAAAACCTTAATAAACCGGTTTAATCCAGAGCGACACGTGCACGCGTCGGCATCGTTTGAAGTGTTTTGTTTGAACTAATCAAGTCAACTTGTTAATGCTCAGGAATTGATGCATTTATTGACACGTTTGCTAGCGTCTAGTAAGTCAAGTTATTCATTTTGTAGTTGTGTATTTATTTCAGCCGTCAGTAAGAGCGAAATGAAACCCTTAAAACCCGCTTAATTGATTCAAAACCTATTGATTTCTCTTTTTAGGAAAACCGGTTTTTTAAGGTTAAGGTAGAGCCAAACCTAAATTAAGCGCTCCTAATGTACTTGACTCTGATTTAGGTTTGAAAATTAACCGGTAAACAAGCCCTGCCCGAGCCATCGAGCTCCTCAACGTAACGTTAAATACCTACCTACTTAAAAAAAAACAAAATGTTAGGAAGAAATATCGAATGATTCAAAATAACTGTTACTATTTATGTTCTTTGTAGGTATAGGACTTTTCCTACGAACTACGCTTAGAGCAAACCCATTTACGTTTGTTTGTTCCTGCAACCGCGGAGCGGACATAAGGGTCTTGCATCGCCTGGGGAGTTATAAATAACTTAAAAGCGGAATGGAATAAGATTTATTTCTCCTCAATAGATGAGTTATAGATCTACGTGTACGTTTGGGTGTTTTAGAGAAGAGATCGTTTTTCCCGTTGAGTTTAACTCGACAAAATGTTTGGTTATTTAAATAAAACAAGTTTCAACGGTATAGATGCACTACGATTTTAATAAAATTTGGTAGGGAGTTAGCTGACACCCTAGATTAACACATAGGCTACTTTTATCCCGAAAAAATGTTAGGTTCCAGAGGGATTTTAAAGAAACTAAGTTAACGCAGACGTAGTCGCGGGCGAACTCTAGTAAAATCATAATTCAGACGACGCATCCTTCAAAGGATGCGAAACGTCAATATATAAATAAATCAGTGCATCTATACCGTTGAAACTTGTTTTATTTAATGAGTGGTGTGCGTGAAAGCCTTAGAAACAAATATTTATTGGTTATTTGATAAATAAAATTTATTTCAGCTAACTCACAACAATTTTTGCGCCAAACTAAGCGAAGTCATTTAAGTACTTATAATATTCCTAATCAGCATAATGAAGCAGAATAACATTGGTTGTATATAACAAACATAGTATTCCCGCTTCGCTTCGGTTATGAATATAGGTTTTGTTCTCGGACATATACTATACATAAAAACCTTCCTCTTGAAGTACTCTATATATTGCTGAAAACTGTTTTAAAATCTGTTGCGTAGTTTAAAAGATCTAAGCGTACAGACAGCAAGAGCGACTTTGTTTTATACTATGTTAATAAATATACAAAATCTCTGTAGCAAGACCACCGGTTACACCATACTATTCTTCAATTGGGATGATGATTAACTTTTTATTCTTCGTCTATCATCAGGTCAGATTATCAAAAAGTATTGGACAAGTATTTTTTGCTTTATTCTCATTATAATCCTCATGGATACCATACAGCCGGCTGCAAGGTTATGTCAGACTCCTACTGACTAAAACACACCCGTAGTTCATGCTTATGGCCGGAAGGTCCTAACAAGCTTCATCTGAAGCGATCATCCTCTGAAAGGAGGATGATGCAGTGCATATAATGAAAACATTGCAGAGATTATATTGATTTGAAATGTCACATCTTGGTACAATTTTTACTTAGAAGTGACGTCACGAGCACACTCCCAAACTTTGACGCCCTTTTTCCATGTAATTTTTTGGTCGATTGAGAAAATTATGTAGGTACCGAATTCCAATTTTCAAATACGGCCTAATTCTGACATACATATATAATTACTAAGCCAGTGTATTTATAATGCTGTACACACAATGAAAAGAATAAACTGATATAAAATTTAGTTTTAATTTCTGAGAATCATGTCAGAATCGGCCCCATTAGCATTTAAAGTAAACTTGTACGCATAATTTCATCTCAATCGATGGACGATACCTAACTGCTTTATAATTCAGTCGCAAGATTTGACCCGAACATACGTATATATATATTGAAAATTAAATAAAAACTTTTAAAAAATCATTTCAATAATTTTCACTCGGCTTCAAATATTTCAACGAGAACATTTCTTGGTAGTTGAGGAGTAGGCGTGTGCGAGTAGGTTGTAGTCATGTAATTCTGACCATAGACATAAGCAGAACATAGATTCGTCCAATCAATAATATAAAAGGTTTATTTAAACTAATTTTAATCCATTATAAACATTGATAAAGTTAATAGATATGTTATTTTATTAGTGGAGATGTGTTTTTCTGTCAGTATATAATTATAGATCTATCCAATCAGTTTTTTTTATGAAATTAGTTTTATTATAATAATAACAATAAGAAATGTTCGCTTAAGCTCTCAATTCATATCTGTTGAAGCATAATGATCAATCCATTTTGCAGAATAGTGCCTGCTTTAAATTCGGTAATTTTACTTACCTACATCTGTCGACAAGTTGGTATAACTCCACTTTGTAATTAAATGCAAATTCCTCCCTTTGGAAGGTGAAGTTTGTCAATAACTAGGAAATATTTAGTACCTACCCATATCTACCTACTGAAATAATTTATGAGAGATGCGAAACTTCTACAGAAATGGAAATAAACTTTTCTATAAACGTAAGTATATACTACTATAGCTTACAAGTGAATAATTATGAACTTCGATAATCAAATCTCATATCTTGTTTATGAATTTTAATAAACATAAAATTATTATTCATTCTGATTTATTAAAAAAAACTGATAGAATTATATTTGTTGTATGGATCTAGTAGGTAAATAACATATAGACTGATATGGGATAAATAAAAGAAAAAAACAGGCGTAGAGGATAGAAAGTGACAGCGATAATATAAGTAACATTATAAAAGTAAACTATTTATTTCGCAATCATTATAGTCGAATTTATTCAGCCAAACGCGTATTAAAAAAAAGTTATCGAGTATTTAGTTAGCTACTGCGTGATAAACCAATCCTCTAGCTAAATATTCGGAACAAAATCGTGTGTGTGGTCTGATGTTTAAAATATACACCTTTATACAAATGCCATTAGTGAATCTCGATGTATATTTTAGAACATTGTTCATTGGATTATTAAAGCGAAATGTTTTAAATGGAACACCTTAAAACAGGTTGGTCATTCATTATTATTCAGGTACATTTCCAGGCCTAAATTTACTTGATACCTTGAAAAATTACGTTTACGTACTTCAGAACTTATGCGTTAGGACAATAAGTCATTTGAATAGCTAAATAACCGTCCGTTTTACGTTGCAAAAATGTAATTTTCAGTTGTAATGCAAATTATAACCTTGTCATGTGGCGGTTAAACCACATCCTCCGGCCCTTTTACTTCGACCGGACTTTACAAAGGTCCGGGCTACGGAGTAGTGCAATTAAGGCCAATCATTCAATTAGCAGACGTGGGGGTGCTCCATGTTAATGTCGCCGTCGTCATGGCAACGGATTTATTTCACCACTAATTTCCCTAGCGTCTCCCTGATAGACAGTTGATTTTATCGGTAATCAACTCTGACTCATCACGGGACATATCAATAGATTGTGTATATTTTCAATTTACTTTTTTCTCAGTAACTGATTATAAAGAAAAAGGATGTTATTACTTTCATTCGATGAAATTGGATATTTGCCGGGCTGAAATGATGTTTTACTTCTTAATGGTAACATTGATTTCTACTGGCACGTGTATTAGATACGCCCTAAATTATTGATGAAGATGTGGCCCAAAACATCTAAATATAGCCCTAATCAACCGCTAAACATGAGTCTGTTGACGTAAAAGTTAACGATCTTTATGTTATTAAATTTTATAGACAAATAGAGCATTAATGTTCCAAAATGCCCTTTACGATCTTAATTATAGCGATGAAAATAATAGTTCAAAAAAACACGACACGGGAAAAGACGCCATCAGTCACCTACGAATGCTTTTTCTACGCACCTTCCCCTTTCGATTTGTTATTTGACTTAACCACCTAAGTGAGAACTCTGTCTTCGCCTCTGATCTAGCTGTTTCCTTTGCTTTTCCATTGCCCCGTTGATAGGGGGTATCTCAGATTATAGTGGGCAGATGAATTCTCAAGAGTAGTATAGTCATTGGCCATGTCGTTACACCCCCTTTTTTCTTTGTTCAAGAAGCGTAACGCCACGCAACTTGGTTCTCAGGCCTATGCCTTGTTCGTACCGATTTAGTGCGGGCGAGCACGTTGACTCATGACTTGCCAGTTAAATTAGTCATCGTCTTTGTTGAATGTTCCACTGGTGCCCCTTTGAGAGTGTAATGACTGACACAAAGTGTCAGTACAACAAAACCCTAACATAACTGGAAATCGAAGCGCGCGCGACACATGTTGTTTTCCTTGTTTGCTCACCACATGTTAATGCCCTCTATTTCATATTCAAAAACAAGATATTTCCCACCGTAACTTGTCTACTTAAAAATATCTCTTATTTTTAAAAATTGAGAATTTCATTTAACTGGTGAAATAATTAATTTATTGTCATAAGTAAAAGTAAATATACTCTTCGAATCGATGCAAGCAAATATTGTTAAATTGTAATTACTCATAAAATGTTTATATTATTATTCATAGTCTCTGGAGGTCATGATATATTTGTTCTAAGAGGAATGCCTTATTTCCGCTTAATCATCCTCAACTATCATACTTCTTGGCTCATGTTTTCATTTCTTTTTGTTTTGACCTACCTACCGCATTGAATCTCATAAAAATAAAATCATTAAAAGAGTATAAGAATTTTCAAAATAAAATTCAGAATTACCGAATCCATTTAACGACTTTAAAATTATATACACGTGCTTAATGATATTTGTAATCTTCAAGCAAAGCATCCGTTGCGTCCTTATCAACAGGCGTTGTAATTACACTGTAGCTAAACGGAGCTTAACAATGATAGGTATTTCTTAATGCGAACTACCTTCACCGGTAACCTTGTTGATATCCAAGTGCAGAGGAATATTTCCTTGACAATGCTTCCGCGGAGGTTTTATAGCCTTTCTAGGCACGTTTGCTTTAGTCGATTTGCCGCTGCGCCTCGCTCGGATCCGTAGCAAATGGCTGTAGTTCGAACCTAATGTGTTCTCGTGTGTGGCCGAAGTTTGAAGTCATTAATAAAACTAGAATTTGTAACACTTCCATCAATCTATAGAACTCCGAATTCCGATTTTACACGCCCAATAAATGTTCTAATGGCAAGATTAAACTTGTTGCGAACGTATTTGTCGTTATATAACCACGGATCGAAGAGCTTTAATTGTAAAAATTACCTCAGTTTTTCTGTACTGACATCATCTGACATTCAGCTCGACTAAAATAAATGGAAACAGAATTTGAAAAAAAAAAAATTGTGTATCCACCATTTTTTTGTCTTCTATTGTTTCACGAACTACAAACTTTATCGTTTCACATTACTGTCCGATCATATATAAGCTTCCTGCCTGCGCCATGAATTCTACACTCGTCATCAGAAGAAACTTTTGTGTTCTTTAATATTACAACAATCATACTGATTTTTTGTTTGTGTATAAACGTCGGACTCGCTGGAGCGGGACAGCAATCTTGGTTCAGTGTTTTATGGCCAAGTGCGAGTGAGACGAGGTGATCCAGTGAAAACTTGTAAGGTAATGTTCCTCACGCGCAGCGAGGTGTTGTTGACCGGCGCGCTGTGAAGGCCGCCCAATCGGTCATACAACCAAATGTCACGGTCGTACGCGGCGGTGACAGGAAAAACAACGTCACAGATGAAAAAACGTGACTCACAGACACGTAGCCAATTTATCCGTCCATATTGTACGCACTGCTAACTCGATTACTCTGTGTCTCTCCCTTACAAGGTCACTGACTGCTGCGAATACGATTATTGTATTTTAGCATCGCCGGTGATTAAGGACTGATCATAAGAGTAATGAAAAACGGATTGTCTTTTTAATCTTCCGTAATCTTATAACAAAGGCGAAACTATTATGCAATAAACACGTTGCGGGCAGTTGTAATTGTAATTGTGATAGTAATTTTCACAAACGACCGATTACAAAAAGTGTTCGTGACGATAACCTTGCTAAAGAGAACGGCAATGACATTGGCGCACAGTGTCACGTGAAACGGAAGAATTTCAAATTGTATCAAGCATGGCATACTTTTATTGATTTGGTCACTTTTACATATTTTATCAAAATGCGACACATAAAGACTACCGAATTGACATAAACCAGTATACATTCAAATTTACTGATATTTGTAACCCTTAACCTCCATGCATGTTGGTTGAACCACAGCGGAATTTCTGCTTGAATTGGAACACTTCCAAAGTCTACTAAACTATGTATCGTATCTACTGACGTAAGTTTTTGAATCGGAACAGCGGACACCTAAAATTTTATTGGATTTTACTTACACAAATACAAATATAAAGAAATAGAATAAGAATTTCATTCATTATAAGGATAGTGAAACAACTGATATTTTGGCAGCGCGAGCGCTCTGTACGAGATAGGCTTAATTGAAAGGTGAGAGTTTGTTATTTAATCTCGCATGGGAAAATTTACTGCATATAATGTGTTTTAATTTTTTTCGTCGCCATTAATACATATCATAATTTAATATGTACAGTGAACGAAAAGTCAAGGTAAAATCGATTAAGCTGGAACAGAAAGTGTAATTCTTGCAATAAATATAACATTTACTATAATATTTAATAGAGTTTGATGAGTTAAAGCTGCTTGAAATATAACTAAAGCATTAGTATGAATAACTTACTCATACATCAGCGTTGTATGTACAGCGAATGACATAACTTATAGCATTCGCCTAATGGTACTTCGAAGAAGTTATCCTTTATGGCAATAATTCGCCGAAAACACAAATCATGATTAACGTTCATTTTGCATAAACACCAACACCGCTGAAGCGTTAAGAGAGTACAATTTAAATTAAATCAGAGTAGAAACATGACCCCGACCTTTGGCATTCGTATGTACATACATACTTTCAAATCTTACGTTTAACAGGAAATAAAAAAGAGACTTTTTTAATTCAAGGGGCATAAATTGCCCCACCCCGCCTGATGTTAAGTGTATGTGGCGTAAAGTCGCGAAGTTAGATAATGCGGCAAAAAGTGTGCCACTTCAGCCATCCTCATCTTGCCGGCCTGATCCCAATCTCCTACCCTGAGGAGTCCTGGAAGTCTACTTACCAGCTGAAACACAACACCACCAAAAGGCAGTTATTTAATTATTTTGCTGTGCTATCTTGTTATTTAGCTGTGCTCCAATTCGAGCGGAAAATCTATTAAAAACGTTCCTGTTTACATGGAGTAGTAAAAATGTGCCACTCTAACCATCCTTCTTTTGCCGGCCTGAACCCAACCCCCTACCCAGTGTGGAGCATTGGAACCTTGTTTACTGACTAAAACACAACGTCACCAAAAATAAGGGAACGTAATTTTTGTATGTTTTTCACTTCCAAAATCCAGCATCGTAGTAGTTTTTCATCATAAATCGTCACATAGTGCGCCTTACACTGTTTAATGTAAGATAAAGAGTGGCGGAAGGACGAATTTTTTTAGAATTATTTTCCTAATATATATATTGTTGTGTTTCTGTATTGAGTATGTTTGAAAGGGACTAAGTATGTCTCGGTTTGTGTCTACATTCACGAATTGCCATAAGTAGTGGAAAACTTCTTGAGCATTACCCCATACAAATAACTTGCTCAATAGACGTTTTTGTATGTAAAATTGCTGCTGCCTTCCTTGTCTATGATCGATGCTCAAAAAGTTTGCCGGGGTGTATACCAACTGAAATTAAGCAATTTTATGGGTCTTGTATAAAAAAATGAGCATCTAAACTTCTGTCAATCTTTCGTCTTGAACAAATACTCAGTTCCTTCATCCCAAAAGATCGTATTGTGATATTTGAACTCGTAAACTGATACAATAACTGCGGATAGCTCGTTTATTACTGCAGTCAAAATCGTATACTCCAAATAACAAAATGTCTCAATTTTGAAGAGGCCCAATGTTTTATCGTCGTTATAAAAGACGCGCCATTAAACGTTTTCATGTTTTGTTCATGTATCATTGTGCCAGATGGGTTTTCTAGATAACTACAAGCGAGATGTCTTCATCTCGCACATCTTTGTGGACCGAAAAATATATATTTTGGAATGAGAGATGACGACACTCACACTCCCACGGTGTAAGTAAAATGGCATAGAATATGCCAACTGCTTAATTTCCGGTCCAGATAGTGGTAGTCTGTAAATGGATAGAGTAGTTTCAAAAAATATTGTTGATTAGAAAACTGAATAATGTTTTTCTCCTACAATTAATGCTGGATTTTGAGCCATGGAGGCAAGCAACTAAAAGAAAATAATATTCGTAAATTAATATAAAGTTAATATTCGTATGCAACTTATTATTTTTAAATCTTATCGGTACTACGCGTACACTATAAGTTCCGTATGTACTTGCATAAGTATAACTTTAATTAAATAACTAAATAAACTCTTAAATATACTGTTTTCAACGCGCAATTCTTATTTAATTTCACCGGTTGAAGAAAATAACATTGTTTTATTTTTAAAGAAGTCGTCAATGTCATTATTATGTGTCCCTGTTATTTTGCTAAATTGCCTATTTTACTTACATTTTAAAGCTTCTGAAGATCATATTAATATTTGCATTTCAAAATTATTTCTTTCATAAGTAGAACATATTTCAATATGCCGCACATTTACCTTGTGTTATAATAATCGTATTTTGTGGCGTTACGGATAATTTCAATAACAATTAATGAAGTAATTATATCAAACGGTTTAACTCTTATTAACTTGATTTTAAGTTTCCAAATACGAACATATGATTTCCTGTTTTTGGTACATATTCATAATTATTTCGAAATGACACGACACTGTTGTTGAGAATAATAAAAGTATTTCCGTAGTTAGCTGTGTAATTAAAACATATACATATACCAAGGAATAATTTACATTCATAATTTATTGCTATGTTTTTCTGGTCTGTATATACTTTGACCGTCTTATTAACAAACGTGGACTATAGCAAGAGTAATTCTACTCTAAGGAGTAAGCCAGTGTTATCAAATTTTAGTATAAATTAACATGGAGTAAAGCCAGAATCAACACCATATTACTAACACGGTGTATGAAAAAACGTTTTACTTACAAAATAAGATTGACTTAACTTATTTCAAACCGAAACTGTTCTTGCGTCTTAATTAAAAATACTTGAGTCCAATAAAACTTTTCTTTGCATTCTTTTTCTATGTTGATTTGAGATTTCCAGTTGTCCTTTCTTGTCCTCCTCATGTCTACGCTAAAGTGACTTAAAGAACTTATTGATCAAGAATATAGACAGTTACTTCCTAACCAAGCTCCCTTTTATTTCCTCCTCAACTATGATGTTTCCGGTCTCTCATTTTATTCGTGATTTTTGTTACAACACGTCTTTACAGCCACGTGGATACGCTTAAATCCTTTATTCCTTACTATTATTTATTTTGTATTATGAGTACCAAAATGACTACCTAACATTTGCTACGCTTTCATGGCTAAACCGCTGTCCAATTTTTAGGAGTTTTGTATATAGACAAAAGGGCATTGAGTATGATGACATCGGATGTAATGTTGTCGCAAAATTAAAAGTGGCAATTTCTTCTATGCCGGCCGGCAAGTCTCAGAAATGAGTGAGTAATAAATAACTATATCTTATCTTACACTCTCACCAACGTAACGTAAGTTTTTTTGTAGAATTATTATTAAACATAAATCATGACTCAGATACCAATGCTCTCGTAGTCATCATAAAAACATCTATTCAAACCCATTATTTTATTCATTTCGCCTCCGGGAGCATATCTGTGGACTCCTCCCTACTCATTTCACCTAGACCAAAAGCTCGATGAAATAAGCAGGCCCTACCCAGTAAAAACCAGAAAATACTCCTCCTGCGGTCCACTCTATTCCGAAAATACCCTGCACTTCACCCAACACGCAAATTGCGGACAGAGATTTTTTGAAACATTAACGATACCTACATTCTTAATGGCGAAAAAAGCAACTCAACTTGCAATTTAAAAAAAAGTTATCCTAAGACAAACATTTAATTCATGTAGAAAAGAAGAAGATTGGGAGAAATTTCATAAAAACAGGAGATGTCCTGTAAAATCGAGAGACCTCGCAACCCCGCCCTCCACCATCACCGCGGAGGTCGTCCACAGGGGTAATAAACATAATAGAACACGTAGGTCGTTAATCTTTTCTCTTTAAAGTGGATGCGGTACACTTTTTTCGTGAAGCGTGAGCCGGTGATGATAATAACTCACGTTATCTGACCGGAGGCATGTCGGGACAAGGATGTCCTAGCCACCGCTCGCCGCCATGTTTTTTTATAATACGCGTTATAAATAATTCTTTATTTGTACGCGTCGTGCGTGCTTGCTAGCTAGAGTAACGCGCGTGTGTCATTCCCGAGGACTTATTCAAATGGCTTGATATTATTACATTGTGTTGTGTCACATTTTGTACTGACAACAGCATGTTGGGTTGTACAGAACTGCCCAAATGTGCCAATGGATTTTTAAATTACTGCTTTTGGTTTAAAGTTGAATATAAAGGTCCAGTTGAACGATTTCGTACAGTTAATTTTGCCCGCCTACACTAACGGCTCACGTTTATTGGCGAATCCGAAAATTAGCCAACAGTTGTGATATGAATGGAACGATTAGTGTACGTACATATAAATTCAACTCTTTCTATATTTGCCGTATTTCTCATTAAATAGACTTAATAAAGTTTTAAACATTTTCTTACTATTTTTTTTAATAGGTTCTATAGAAGTTATTGTCATCCGTTGTCATATTTTACAAACATAAAAATATATAACTGAACGTCTCTCTACTTATTTTAAAGAGAAAGATCACATCATATTATTATTATACTCGCATTATATAAATATGTATTTATATGTGGAATTGAACAAAGATTTCAAATTAATGAAATTGAATCACAGATTTTCCATATTTATGAAAGTGGCCTTGATTATAAATAATTACTTTATTTTAGTGATTCAATATTAGGATATAAATAGACAAGTATTTTTTATACATATAGGTAGTTATAAACGTATGCATAGTGCAAGTAACGGATAGAATACACATTAAACAATACAATATGTATATTTACAAAAAGAAGGATGACTAAGCTACACAATTACAATGGGAAGTGGAAAAAAATAACGTTTATTTTTATTATACAGTGTTCTTTAATATATATCCCTACAACTAGTTTCAATTACAAGACATTGTCTTTATTTAAACATAATTCAGCTAAACTCGGGCTCTCAATCTGTCAAAGCATTCACCCGGCCAACGAATTAGAAGTTAGAACCCCGTTAGAGTAGATACAAAAAACGAAGCTTCTTTATGCTCAGTCATTTATTTGCTCAGGCTATAGTATATGCTATCTTCTCAACTGGACTCGACTCCTCTGGTAAGATGAGCAACTTACTGCGCCGTTTCCAAAAAAAGTTGTAAAAAAGGGTTCAAATACATACCTTTACTACTGAAATGGTTATAATTAACTGGAATACAAACTAAACCTAACCTAATTTTACTTTTATATTTAATTGGCTTTCAGTAACAAACTATACCATTTTTTTAACACAGACCAATTAGCCTAGCCCGAAAGTAAGCACTGTAAGGTTTGTGTTATGGGATACTAGGGTAACGGATAGAAAACGGTACGTACCTGTACCTGGTATAGCGTGTCGTGTGTAGCCTAGGTCTTCGCACTCTTATCCTACGGGTACCAGTAGATAGATTAGCTAGGTAGGTATAATATTCTTATGTAGATTAGTGTTGTTTACATTAGTCCGACCTGATGTGTCAATGATCGCTCTTTGTACGACCTCCGTGGTTTCAAGGTGTCGCTTACTCGAGAGGTCCCTGGTTCGAATCACGGTGGGGCAGATGTTTGTGTAATGAATACGAGCATTTGTACTCCAGTCATGGATGTTTAATATGTATTTATATAAAAATATACTTATATATGTATCAGTATATGTATTCTATCCGTTACCTTAGTACCTATTCCATATAACACAAGCCTACAGTGCTTACTTTGGAGCTAGGCTAATTGGTGTGAGTGTTAAAAATATTTATTTATTATGACATTGTTAGTTCATTATTGACTTTTAAATTTATTATCTACCTATATAAATAAATATGAATGTTTCATTGTGTGTTTGTCCTCTATACACATACATATTAGGTACAGTATATACGTTTATAAACCGTCTGTGTGTGCGATTGTGATGAAGTTTTGGTGAGTTTTCCAATGTTGGATTGTTAAGGAATAACTTTTTTGAAGTGAAACTTCTTTACGAGCGCTTGACTTAAGGGAGTAAGCTGGCGAATGCGTTACGAAAAGTATGATTGGGCGATGCAAACGGGAGTTGAGTGGGGGATATAAGCAAGAGAAAGCAGTGTGCGCGCACATTTTATTTCCTAGCTAGTAAATGAAGTATGTATATGTACATACATGTATATATTCTACACACACATATACTATATGTACATACAGATGGAGCTAAAGAAGTTTCACTTTAGTCGTGTGGTCAAAAGCACACTCGTTTTTTTTGTTGTTGTTGTTGTTGGTATACAATCATATAGGTAGTATCCTGATAGTAACCGGCCACCATAGCCTAGACGCTTGCGATACCAAAATATCTGCTAACGACTGCAGACGCAGCCGGGACCAACGGCTAATCGTGCCTTCCGCAGAACGGAGGAGCTCGAGATAGTAAATATTTTTTTGGCCACCCATCCAACGATCGACCACTGCGAATGTTGCTTAACTTCAACGATCGCAGCCGAACGCGCTAACCACCTGCGCCATCGAGCTCGTCAATATGCCTGTATGCCACACTTTTCACTGAAGAAAACTATTTAGATATATCAGTAAACATTCCCACTCGTTATTTTATGAATCAGCTCAATCGTGACTCATTTCGTTTTCCGGAAAATTCGGTGTTTAAGTTGTAAGAAGATGCCGAAATAAAACAGTTAATTTTCTTGGAAATACCAGAATCTTTATGAGAAGGCAGATAGCTATTATTACCGTTACATTGAAATGATTCTTCAGATAGGTATGTTTTCTAATCACCTCCTTCAGGGGATGTAACCCCCACATTACAGAAGACATAGTGTAATGAATCTTTTTTTGGATTGTGTTATTTTCTTCTGGTGGTGAATATCGGTTTTTGATCTTCACGGCCTAGGCCAGGGATTGGTAAACTTTTTATCGTGCCGATATCAGAATCTAGCTGGCCACGATTTGCACCCCCCTAGAATAAGTCCTCATAATCAGCCTATTAATGTCCCCACTGCTGGGCCTTCAGGCCTTCCCTATGGATGCTTCGAATGCCTCTCGCGCAGACTGCAGCGCTGCAGCAGGGTCAATACGCGTTTACTGAGATTGCTGCGAAGTACATAAGTAGGTACCAGGTCTACTGTAATTCAACGAAAAACTAAATTTCCATCGAAACTTAGCACTTTTCTTACTATGTTTCTGATTAGTTTATAATTATAATAATATTCGTCGTTGGAATATAGTTTGAGGTGTAGATTTTCTAAGCCTACTCAAAGAAAGCTTCAATTTGATAATTTATCCTTCAAATTAAGTATAACCTTAAGTTGACAAAATTAAATTTTGTTTGAACTTCGTTATCGAAAGTTCGTTGCGGAGAAAGAGTGACCCCCAGGTTCGGAAGCGGGGTACTTTTTGGTGAGTACCTTTCATATATTTTTTTATGGTCGCGGGCTATAGATTCCTCATCCATGTGTTAGAAGAGATATTCTGGTATCGCAAGCGGCTTTAGGATATCGTACCCGCTAACCATCAGGCGGACGGACCATACGCTTGTTCACCAAGCTTTTTTAAAATTCCAAAAATCTCCCTCTCGTTTGGTGTTTGTTCTGCAACAATCTTCTTTTAGTTCTATGCTCTTTTTCTATTTGCGTTTTTCGGTAAGAAAATAAATAATTAATTACTTCCTAATATATAATAAATGCTTGAATTATATTAAATAAATCGCTGACGCATAACAGCACAACCGTCGTTAGAATCGAATCATCACAATTATGGGAAACCTCAGCTTATTTTTTATGTGTACATGCGATCTAGGGCGTAGAGTGTAGAACAATGCAACGTTGTGTACGCAATTCGTGACGTCACGAGTTACGCCATTGCAGGCAGACAGGCACGCGAGGCGGTGCGTCGGCGGCGCGCGAGGCGATTGCGCTTTCGTCTCGCGATTACCGTTGTTAAGCAACGTCCGTAATGACCTTATAGGGATGGGTGGCTGTAGTTTGAGATTCTATTGAGGAGGAGCTTTGGGTAATTGGTAACTTGTCGCAGCGTGGATGGTTGGAGCAATTTAAAGGCTGTTATTTAACTATCTATCTTCTATATATATGTAAATAAAAATTAATCGTCGAGATGACGATTGCACTGGATTGTTTTTTTTTTGTGATCTTTATTGTCATTAAATAACAAGATTAATATATGGCTGTACGAAGTTCGCTGGGTTAACTAGTTTCTAATTCAGAGGATATCAAACTTAATTTTGTTATGGCTGGACTAAATGCCCTATTCTGCTACAAGTTAATGTCATGGCATGGGAGTTTAATTGTGTTTCACTGGTTGTCAATGCGAATTAAATTAACTTCTCTATTCCTCTGTTAATTTTATTGAACTTTTGGTTTAGTTTGGTATTATTAATCTGCTTTTAGGCAGATTCTAGATGCCGTAAATTTACTAAAAGTTTTACCGACAACAAGCTATTGTTGACTTTAAAATTAACTGAAAAAATTGTAAAGTTCTCCTACGAATAAATGTAAAACAAAACCAGCAATCTTTAACCATTTCGCTTAATGAAAAATGCTTGTTATTATAAAATGCTTAGTTAAAAAAAATGTCGACATTTTGCGCTTACTCCCCCCAAATCACTGAGTTGTTTTTGATATTTTTTTTTGATAATCAGGACACCTCAGAGATGGAAATAGATAGACATTTTTTATCCCAAAAAAGTGAAGGTAATGCCTTGATCACACATACCGAATAAACATAGATAGTGATGTAAGCGCGCGCTCGGCCGAGCACTATGTTTATACGTACTGAGTGCTCGGCCGAGAGGGCACTGTCTCGCGTCTCCGAGCTAACAAGCTCGGTAGGTCTGATCAAGGCATAAGAAGGTGAACTTAGATGAAATCGCAGTCCAATGCTAATAAAAAGGTTGCAAACGCCAATATTGTGTATGGATATGGTATCGCATATCAGTTGTTTGAAAACTAATTAATTTGTATTCATTTTAAATTTATTTAACATAATCATACTTAGGTCATTTTACTATAATATAAGGTAACTTATTATATTGATATTTGCCCGGATTGCGGAAGGCGCGGTTCGAATGTTGTCTGACACCAGAGGGCCAAGCATGAAATTTTAACAGCTCCGTAACGTCTCGCCATCACCAAATTTTGTATGGAAAAGGCTAGTTTGTTTGTATGTCCGATAGGGGCGCTGCTTGTTTTCATAGGAATTGACGATGGGATACGTTACGAAGCTGTTAAAAATTACGCTTATTCAGCCGACCCCCTCAGTGGTCTAAAGGCTCCAGACGGATGGGAGACTCCTCCCGTGAGGAGATACCATACTCCTGGAATACCTCTACACTCGCCAATTCTCGACTTGAGGTCCCCTAAAGATCTCGCCGTCCTCAAACCCGGTGACGCTGTAAAGGTCATCTGCGACCAACAGCATACACACTCAAAAAAATTGGACCGAGAGGAATTTTTTCTTGCTATTTTTTTTCTTAGGTTTTTATTAAGTATTTATATTTCTACATATTAAGTTTAATAGAAGTTCTGATCTCATGCATGCATGAGCAGATGAGTTTGTCGGCAAGCGGAAGATAATGCGAGGCGCGGGGTGGGTGGCCAGGTAGGGGTCAACGAACCCGTATCTTTGGGTACTGCGGACGACAAGGAAAAGTTAACACACGGCACACAAATAAAATTTCGACGAGCAATGTCACTATAAAGAAAATTATCGCGTGGCTGCGCGGACATTTCCTAATTATTAGGTATAGCAATTATTTAATATTACTCGTTTTCATAGAATTTTTATTTATGTATTTGTTTTTTAGGTTTTCACGCACATCACTCATTAAATAAAACTAGTTTTAACGGATTAATGCACGAACTTTATTTATTTATTGACGTTTTGCAGCCTTTTCAGGGGGCCATTCGCCTAACGGAAATGCTTTGGAAAACGTTAACGCTTTCGATTTTATTTTGTTATTTCTGACCGCCGATGGTTTTGAAGTGCCTCGCGCTTTTTTTCTTTTGCATTGGTAATAACAATTTTAAATATAATATGCGTGAGGTATTTGAAAACCATCGGCGGTCAGAAATAACAAAATAAAATCGAAAACATTAACGTTTTCCAAAGCATTTCCGTTAGGCGAATGACTGGGGGTCATTCGTCTGCATCGTCAGAATGTTTTCAGTCAGTTTTATTTATGTGCTTGGTTTGTATACGGTCATAGAAAACATTTTTTTATCATAAACAATTTTATAATATTTTTGGTATTTGAATGTATAGTTAAGGTAAATATTTTGAATTGGCAGATAATCAATAGCGTGAATAGCGTGGTCTAAAAGGCTCAAAATTGTATGAAAATTCTGTTTGATAAAAAAAGGTGTTCTTGATTTAGCGTCGACCGCCCTTTAAGTCTCGGGTTTGACTCTCGGTTAACTTTTATAGCTATAGTAAGCATTAATAACTTGTGTTTTTAGAGCATTTAATCATGCCTGCCTGGGGAAGAATACCTAAATTAAGAAGAATGTAGCCAATTAACAATGTTCTTTATTATTTGGGGTTTGCGTCAGGCAATGTAAAAGTGATATTTCTGGTGTCATAAGATCTAAAGGTTGATTTATGCCGAGGCAACAATATGCGACAGTGCGTCATGCTGCATAATATTGGCGTGGGTCATCTGGTGGTATGCTACAAATATATAAAATCTGCATCATTTGCAACCTTCAGCAGCTTATTTAAAGCCGACGCAACATCATGCCTAGATCATTTTCAAAGCATATGGTGCTGTAAAATACTAAATTATTTGGTGGGGCATACCCCAATGCCGCACAGTATTGCCCCAGCGTAAATCAGCCTTAAGTCTGTAGTAGTATTTAACCTTTTATCATCAGGCAGGCTACGCCATATTGCCATCATTCAGTATTAAATGAAAAATAATTCCCAATCACAAAATATCTGCCTTATTACGGAAGCCACTATATAAGCTACTCATTATGTACCATATAAATAAATATTTCCAACACTCACACCAATTAGCATAGCCCCAAAGTAAGCACTGTAAGGCTTGTGCTATGGGACGTAACGGATAAAATACATATATAAGTATATTTATATAAAAATACATATTAAATATCCATGACTGGAGTACAAATGCTCGTGTTCATCACCCAAACATCTGCCCCCAACGGCATTCGAACCCTGAACCTCTCGAGTCGGCGACACAATAAAACCCGGCGTATAAACCACAAGTGCCAAGTAAGTCGTCATATATATTAGCTACTCACTGCATACAGTTTCTATATGGTGATCATACTTGAGGTGTCTGGTTTAAATTCGCAGTAAATAAAATACGATAGGTCACGGATGTCTGTTAAATCAGTGTTGCTAGGTCCTATATCTTGATTTGATTTACGAAATCTATACATGTATTGTTTTTTTTATATAACGCCTCCCGATTTTAAAAACGGACCTGGCAACACTCTTTTAAACTATCTTCTAACACCGAACAACATCGAATAATATGTAATAGTGTAATAATATATGCAAAGGTACATTTGTACGTAGATGAGAGTCGTGTATCAGCATCCAAAGAACAATACATGAGAATGATCGTGAACGTGACGTGATCATCTTAGTGTATTAATTAATTTATGCGTTTTGCTAGTTTTACAGTTTTTGAAATTGTGAATTACTAACAACTGAGGTTATATTAAAAGTTAAAACTTTTTATCACATCATCATGATCATCAGCCTATTAATGTCCTCACTGCTAGAGCACAGGCCTTCCCTATGGCTGGAATAGGGAGATCGGGCTATGACCAACCACGCGGGCCCAGTGCGGATTGGCGGGTGCTAACGACTGCAGATGCACCCGGGAACAACGGCTTAACGTGCCTTCCGAAGCACGGAGGAACTCGAGCTAGATTTTTTTGGTCACCCATCCAATGCCGGACAACTGCGAAAGTTGCTTAACTTCAAAGATCGCAGCCAAACGCGCTAACCACCCGCGCCATTGAGCGCCTCAAACATACAAACTTTGATTAACTTAACATACAATGACACGATCGTATAACCTTCGATTGCCAAATATGGTCGCAGTTCTGCCAAGGTGGATAGAATTTAAAAACATTTTCGCTATATACCGATTTAGATTTTAGCGAAACGCTTATGACGATTGAACCCCATATCAGTAGAGTTACGTCCCACAGTAACTATATATGGCCACCGGAAGAACCTATGGAAGAAATCTTACTAGTTCTTACTATATACTCGTATATTGCTAAATTTTCTTTACCTGAAATTTTCCTGGGTATTTTTCCCCGCCCCCCACGACAACGACTAACTAAAGCCGAAGTCCGAGTCTCAGAGACGCCCTCTAGTTGAGCCGACTCCCTCAGTTTCGAGTGGTCTAGACTAGAAGATCCAGATGGAGAGGAAACTTCCCCCGTGGGGAGATGCCATCCGCCTGGAATATCTGAAGAGGCACTCGCCAATTCTCGGCTTTAGGTCCCCCTAGGATCTCGCCGTCCCCAAACCCGGTGACGCTGTAAATGTCATCTGCGACAAACAATAAAATTTCACTTCAATAAATCTTTTTTGGCTCAATAATCATCCAGATATAGCGCGGACAAACTGACGGATAGACAGCGTGAGTACTAATAGAATTCCGTTGGCATATATTTAAGAAAGAAAATTTAAAAGATTGATGACCTCTCTTTTATCATTTAAGATAATCACTCAGAGGAAGACTCAATTGCATACCATAGACTTATTTTATATGCGTCGTGCGAGCGTGACCGGTGACTGTTTGTTTCTTTCGTCTCGTTCGCACGTTACCTGCGTTTTTTTACGCGTCCGTTGGGTTGGTACTACCTGCGTTTCAGCGTAATCCAGATGAGTCATTGTGGTAGGGGTCTCGCTAAGGCTCTGTGTACAAGTGGTCGGAGCAACAGGTTAAAACATGCTTTAAGGGTTAAATTAACCCCGTGTATTTAACCTTTGAGCTTGTTCAGGCATGCCTGAAATGTTACAGGGTAGATAGATACGTGGGATGTTGGTATACATTTATAGAACAGTAGACTCCTCTTCTTTGTTGTCTAGAAAAGAATTGTCAACTAATATAATAATTCTCACTTCCTGATGATGTGGGAATTAAAGATCAACATGAATTTATTAATATTAGGTATCCCTTAAGAATTTTGAACGGCCAACAGCAGCAACAAGAGAATTTCAGTGGAAAATTTGCAGTGGATTTTCGTGCCCGTCCGGGAGAGGCAACAGTCACCTCACAGATGACCACAGTAAAATAACACTACCTTTTGATGATGTTGCCTTTCTACTGGTGAGTGACAGGGTGAAGATGGCTGGAGCGGCACACCTTCACGACTCCACTTACACTTAACATCAAATGATTTCCCCCTTCCTACAATCTGGGGTCCTTTTAGAGGCGTGAAGAAGCATTTTTTCAGGCCGGCAAGGTGAGGATAGTTGGTGTGGCAGTTTATATCTGCTGTACCGGCTATCTTGCGTATCTTGCTTAGCATCAGGCGGGGTAAAGTCTAATGCTTACCGGGCTATAAAAAAAGGGGTACTTCGTTGCGCCTCGGAAAAAAATACCCCGACAGCATTGGCGAAATCTAGAATTCCAAATTTGAAGTCAACTAACCATCTCCCACTATTATGTGGGTTATAAAGTTATAATATTACATTTAGTTTAACCGCGTGTCTTGACTTCATAGAAGGTCAACATACTGGTTTGCATAAATTATACCATAATACCACAACAACCTCTGCTGAAAAAAAAATACTCAAAAATGTCGGTAAGGCGATCTGGGGTCAGCGACCAGGAAAATTGAGATTTGCAAAAAACACACTGATCATTGTTTTATTTAATTGTTGTTTTTCTTTTCAAGTATAAATCAGCTCTGGCCTCCGGTTTGTCGACCTTAGTAATTGTCGAGGAGTTTACAACTCAGGTGTTGTTATTTCTGCGGTCCTGGGTCCGTCGTCTGTAAAAAAACCAATTACATTTTTAAGCATTTAAATCTAAAGAAAAATTGCTAGAAAAAAAAACAGGTCTCGGCCTAGGTAACAGACGGGACTCACGAACCCGCATCTGGCAGTTAAATACTTATAAAATTAAATACAATAAACCAAAATTGCTATTTCTTCTTTCAAATGGTTAATACTTGTAAAGCAAAGGCATCAATATACTTTTGTTGTAAAAGTATTTCGTTTGACATTCAGGGTTACCTATGATGTGAATTGATATAAAGAGATGACGATGACGCATGACTATTTTTAAATTAGAAGAGTAGGAAAAGACCATTTCTTTGAAAGCTCACAAGATTTAATAAGAAACTCGAACGAAAATTGAGATATACTTTATTTTTAAACTCCCTTATAGTTAAGTACTGGTCGCTAAATATTCCGTTTCCTTTCTATTATTAATCCATTGATAATTTTGTTTCAGGTATGTGTCTTTAATGTCTGTCAACTTTACGTGTGTTGAGTAAGATCACTATTTTTTTTTTACATGTTCTGAACATTTTCATAGAAATTTACGAGTTATATTTTATCTGAATAATTGCCACAGATTAGAGGAGCAAACTATTTAGGTAGTTAGGGTCAAGTGGGGAACAGTGTAACAAGGGGCACAGTGTAACAAAAGCAATATCTGTATTATACCCGGCCATTTGACGTCTGATGACAGCTGCTTAAGATGGCGGCTGTGAAACAAAGAAAACCACATCAAGACAGACCATAGACAAATAAGAAAAGGGCAGAGATATTCCTTAGGTTACACTTTTCCCCACTTAACCCTTTTATAGACTAAAATCAGACTAACAGCAGACTAAAATGCTGTTTTTTAGGTTTTCACGCACATCACTCATTAAATAAAACTAGTTTTAACGGATTAATGCACGAACTTTATTTATTTATTGACGTTTTGCAGCCTTTTCAGGGGGCCATTCGCCTAACGGAAATGCTTTGGAAAACGTTAACGCTTTCGATTTTATTTTGTTATTTCTGACCGCCGATGGTTTTGAAGTGCCTCGCGCTTTTTTTCTTTTGCATTGGTAATAACAATTTTAAATATAATATGCGTGAGGTATTTGAAAACCATCGGCGGTCAGAAATAACAAAATAAAATCGAAAACATTAACGTTTTCCAAAGCATTTCCGTTAGGCGAATGACTGGGGGTCATTCGTCTGCATCGTCAGAATGTTTTCAGTCAGTTTTATTTATGTGCTTGGTTTGTATACGGTCATAGAAAACATTTTTTTATCATAAACAATTTTATAATATTTTTGGTATTTGAATGTATAGTTAAGGTAAATATTTTGAATTGGCAGATAATCAATAGCGTGAATAGCGTGGTCTAAAAGGCTCAAAATTGTATGAAAATTCTGTTTGATAAAAAAAGGTGTTCTTGATTTAGCGTCGACCGCCCTTTAAGTCTCGGGTTTGACTCTCGGTTAACTTTTATAGCTATAGTAAGCATTAATAACTTGTGTTTTTAGAGCATTTAATCATGCCTGCCTGGGGAAGAATACCTAAATTAAGAAGAATGTAGCCAATTAACAATGTTCTTTATTATTTGGGGTTTGCGTCAGGCAATGTAAAAGTGATATTTCTGGTGTCATAAGATCTAAAGGTTGATTTATGCCGAGGCAACAATATGCGACAGTGCGTCATGCTGCATAATATTGGCGTGGGTCATCTGGTGGTATGCTACAAATATATAAAATCTGCATCATTTGCAACCTTCAGCAGCTTATTTAAAGCCGACGCAACATCATGCCTAGATCATTTTCAAAGCATATGGTGCTGTAAAATACTAAATTATTTGGTGGGGCATACCCCAATGCCGCACAGTATTGCCCCAGCGTAAATCAGCCTTAAGTCTGTAGTAGTATTTAACCTTTTATCATCAGGCAGGCTACGCCATATTGCCATCATTCAGTATTAAATGAAAAATAATTCCCAATCACAAAATATCTGCCTTATTACGGAAGCCACTATATAAGCTACTCATTATGTACCATATAAATAAATATTTCCAACACTCACACCAATTAGCATAGCCCCAAAGTAAGCACTGTAAGGCTTGTGCTATGGGACGTAACGGATAAAATACATATATAAGTATATTTATATAAAAATACATATTAAATATCCATGACTGGAGTACAAATGCTCGTGTTCATCACCCAAACATCTGCCCCCAACGGCATTCGAACCCTGAACCTCTCGAGTCGGCGACACAATAAAACCCGGCGTATAAACCACAAGTGCCAAGTAAGTCGTCATATATATTAGCTACTCACTGCATACAGTTTCTATATGGTGATCATACTTGAGGTGTCTGGTTTAAATTCGCAGTAAATAAAATACGATAGGTCACGGATGTCTGTTAAATCAGTGTTGCTAGGTCCTATATCTTGATTTGATTTACGAAATCTATACATGTATTGTTTTTTTTATATAACGCCTCCCGATTTTAAAAACGGACCTGGCAACACTCTTTTAAACTATCTTCTAACACCGAACAACATCGAATAATATGTAATAGTGTAATAATATATGCAAAGGTACATTTGTACGTAGATGAGAGTCGTGTATCAGCATCCAAAGAACAATACATGAGAATGATCGTGAACGTGACGTGATCATCTTAGTGTATTAATTAATTTATGCGTTTTGCTAGTTTTACAGTTTTTGAAATTGTGAATTACTAACAACTGAGGTTATATTAAAAGTTAAAACTTTTTATCACATCATCATGATCATCAGCCTATTAATGTCCTCACTGCTAGAGCACAGGCCTTCCCTATGGCTGGAATAGGGAGATCGGGCTATGACCAACCACGCGGGCCCAGTGCGGATTGGCGGGTGCTAACGACTGCAGATGCACCCGGGAACAACGGCTTAACGTGCCTTCCGAAGCACGGAGGAACTCGAGCTAGATTTTTTTGGTCACCCATCCAATGCCCGACAACTGCGAAAGTTGCTTAACTTCAAAGATCGCAGCCAAACGCGCTAACCACCCGCGCCATTGAGCGCCTCAAACATACAAACTTTGATTAACTTAACATACAATGACACGATCGTATAACCTTCGATTGCCAAATATGGTCGCAGTTCTGCCAAGGTGGATAGAATTTAAAAACATTTTCGCTATATACCGATTTAGATTTTAGCGAAACGCTTATGACGATTGAACCCCATATCAGTAGAGTTACGTCCCACAGTAACTATATATGGCCACCGGAAGAACCTATGGAAGAAATCTTACTAGTTCTTACTATATACTCGTATATTGCTAAATTTTCTTTACCTGAAATTTTCCTGGGTATTTTTCCCCGCCCCCCACGACAACGACTAACTAAAGCCGAAGTCCGAGTCTCAGAGACGCCCTCTAGTTGAGCCGACTCCCTCAGTTTCGAGTGGTCTAGACTAGAAGATCCAGATGGAGAGGAAACTTCCCCCGTGGGGAGATGCCATCCGCCTGGAATATCTGAAGAGGCACTCGCCAATTCTCGGCTTTAGGTCCCCCTAGGATCTCGCCGTCCCCAAACCCGGTGACGCTGTAAATGTCATCTGCGACAAACAATAAAATTTCACTTCAATAAATCTTTTTTGGCTCAATAATCATCCAGATATAGCGCGGACAAACTGACGGATAGACAGCGTGAGTACTAATAGAATTCCGTTGGCATATATTTAAGAAAGAAAATTTAAAAGATTGATGACCTCTCTTTTATCATTTAAGATAATCACTCAGAGGAAGACTCAATTGCATACCATAGACTTATTTTATATGCGTCGTGCGAGCGTGACCGGTGACTGTTTGTTTCTTTCGTCTCGTTCGCACGTTACCTGCGTTTTTTTACGCGTCCGTTGGGTTGGTACTACCTGCGTTTCAGCGTAATCCAGATGAGTCATTGTGGTAGGGGTCTCGCTAAGGCTCTGTGTACAAGTGGTCGGAGCAACAGGTTAAAACATGCTTTAAGGGTTAAATTAACCCCGTGTATTTAACCTTTGAGCTTGTTCAGGCATGCCTGAAATGTTACAGGGTAGATAGATACGTGGGATGTTGGTATACATTTATAGAACAGTAGACTCCTCTTCTTTGTTGTCTAGAAAAGAATTGTCAACTAATATAATAATTCTCACTTCCTGATGATGTGGGAATTAAAGATCAACATGAATTTATTAATATTAGGTATCCCTTAAGAATTTTGAACGGCCAACAGCAGCAACAAGAGAATTTCAGTGGAAAATTTGCAGTGGATTTTCGTGCCCGTCCGGGAGAGGCAACAGTCACCTCACAGATGACCACAGTAAAATAACACTACCTTTTGATGATGTTGCCTTTCTACTGGTGAGTGACAGGGTGAAGATGGCTGGAGCGGCACACCTTCACGACTCCACTTACACTTAACATCAAATGATTTCCCCCTTCCTACAATCTGGGGTCCTTTTAGAGGCGTGAAGAAGCATTTTTTCAGGCCGGCAAGGTGAGGATAGTTGGTGTGGCAGTTTATATCTGCTGTACCGGCTATCTTGCGTATCTTGCTTAGCATCAGGCGGGGTAAAGTCTAATGCTTACCGGGCTATAAAAAAAGGGGTACTTCGTTGCGCCTCGGAAAAAAATACCCCGACAGCATTGGCGAAATCTAGAATTCCAAATTTGAAGTCAACTAACCATCTCCCACTATTATGTGGGTTATAAAGTTATAATATTACATTTAGTTTAACCGCGTGTCTTGACTTCATAGAAGGTCAACATACTGGTTTGCATAAATTATACCATAATACCACAACAACCTCTGCTGAAAAAAAAATACTCAAAAATGTCGGTAAGGCGATCTGGGGTCAGCGACCAGGAAAATTGAGATTTGCAAAAAACACACTGATCATTGTTTTATTTAATTGTTGTTTTTCTTTTCAAGTATAAATCAGCTCTGGCCTCCGGTTTGTCGACCTTAGTAATTGTCGAGGAGTTTACAACTCAGGTGTTGTTATTTCTGCGGTCCTGGGTCCGTCGTCTGTAAAAAAACCAATTACATTTTTAAGCATTTAAATCTAAAGAAAAATTGCTAGAAAAAAAAACAGGTCTCGGCCTAGGTAACAGACGGGACTCACGAACCCGCATCTGGCAGTTAAATACTTATAAAATTAAATACAATAAACCAAAATTGCTATTTCTTCTTTCAAATGGTTAATACTTGTAAAGCAAAGGCATCAATATACTTTTGTTGTAAAAGTATTTCGTTTGACATTCAGGGTTACCTATGATGTGAATTGATATAAAGAGATGACGATGACGCATGACTATTTTTAAATTAGAAGAGTAGGAAAAGACCATTTCTTTGAAAGCTCACAAGATTTAATAAGAAACTCGAACGAAAATTGAGATATACTTTATTTTTAAACTCCCTTATAGTTAAGTACTGGTCGCTAAATATTCCGTTTCCTTTCTATTATTAATCCATTGATAATTTTGTTTCAGGTATGTGTCTTTAATGTCTGTCAACTTTACGTGTGTTGAGTAAGATCACTATTTTTTTTTTACATGTTCTGAACATTTTCATAGAAATTTACGAGTTATATTTTATCTGAATAATTGCCACAGATTAGAGGAGCAAACTATTTAGGTAGTTAGGGTCAAGTGGGGAACAGTGTAACAAGGGGCACAGTGTAACAAAAGCAATATCTGTATTATACCCGGCCATTTGACGTCTGATGACAGCTGCTTAAGATGGCGGCTGTGAAACAAAGAAAACCACATCAAGACAGACCATAGACAAATAAGAAAAGGGCAGAGATATTCCTTAGGTTACACTTTTCCCCACTTAACCCTTTTATAGACTAAAATCAGACTAACAGCAGACTAAAATGCTGTTTTATTGATTTGCAGACCTCCACATGGTGGGTATTGTAAAATTTAACATTTACAACTAAATTTTATTGTTTGTTCGTACCAAATAAATATGTGCATGTGAGATCTTAAGTATATATATATATGAATATGGGGACACGGTAGTGCCGCCGCCAAGACGACAAAACGAGAAAAGCGAGGTTATATACAAATAACATGAAATTTAATTAGTTACGTGATCACTTTAATTATTTACAATGGCACGTGGTAGAACTTCGACCTCGGAGGGCGATTAAAACAACAATTGAAACACCCAATACCCTCTATATTACAATAATCCGTCAAAGGGAAATGCTATAAAGTAAAACAATAAGAATCATGAGAGCCCCAATTTTCCGGGTCGGTGGCATCGGCCCTTTATAAAACCATCTTTCACTGGCTTCGGCTCACTATTTATGTTCCCTTTAGTTCCGTACTTGCCCTTATTAACTTTAATGTCGGACCTCAGTGGTTGGGATTGAGGTAAAACTCATAATTCATAGTAGACTCAATGCTAATCCGAGAATCTTTGTATAAACTTTTACATTTTACGGGTAAGGTTTTAGGTCCGGTCTGTGCTCAAATAGAGACTATGGTAACCTATATTTAAATTTAAAAAATCACAGATAAAGCATGTATCCCTGCTGTCGCTATGGCAAAAGAAAATCCTGCTAATATTATAAATGTAAAAAATTGTATATTTGTGTGTTTGTTACTCAATCACGCAAAAAGCACTGAACGGATTTGGATAAAAAATTGGTGCGCGCGCACATAGTTTATGACCTGGATTGAGACATGTGATACTTCTCATCCCGGAAAAATGTTAGGTTTCTGTTTTCTGTTTGGTGTAAAAACCAAAGTTATCGCGGACGAGGTCGCGGGGGGCCGCTAAAATTTCAAATTCATATACGTATTTCTGTTCTTAACAATTATTCAGTTTATTATTTTATCACAATAGGTTCTGTTATGACTAGATGAATGTTACAAGAGAATTTAGACATCGTCTGCACTGTGTGAGACTGCTGCCTGATGTAGGTTCCCGATGGAACCTGTGCGAGGTCATCCGGACCCAAATGCGTTTTACAATAGTGATATGATATTGCTATCATGAGAGACAGTGAATGAAAGATTATTTAAACCTAATACAAAAGAAAACTTTACAGTACAGGTGATGCCGAGAACTGTGGCCGCTAGAATCTCATTTAAGTATTTCTGACATCGCGTCGGTAGCTACATAATAATAAAAACCTTAGATATGACTCCTTAAGGTGAGAGTTCGGACATAAATCTCAATAAAGATGATATACTGAAGAGACGTTCGTTCGTTCGTAACTACCGCCGACTACCGCACGTATATCGTGAAATAGTGCGGGGAACTTTAAAAGAAATGCGAAATGAGCTAATCACTGTTCATTCATTCATTATGAGGTTAATGTTATACGAGTAGATGATTGTTGCAAATACAAATAATCCTTGGGATATAGATAGTGCAGGGAAATTTAAAGAAAAGAAATTTACTGTATCACCATTCACTCATTGATGATGAAGTTGAGTTGATGATGGTTTCAAATCAAGTATCGACCTTTTGATTTCTGGAATATCGAGGGGCTCAAAGGACGTAAATACTAACTAACATTTGTGTTAAATTGAGTTTCCTCCCCGCACATACCTAAAAATGTTGAGCTTTTATAATGGTTCCGTCGTTTCAATAGAAACAGCGTTCACATTTTAATTATCTTATTTGATGATATGGCTTGTTTACGAAACATGTCTTGTTTGTATGTTTCAAATAGGGTCGCTAAAGCGACCAACTTCATTATGTTAAAATTTTGTGTTACAGTGATGCGTGCGCATCTAAAAATTACACTCTCATCATTATTTCATAACGCGCCTAAAGAAGTATAACTTCAAAAAGATATATATAGTAGGCGAAACTACTTTATTTTGCTTAAAGCATATTTGTGTATTTTCTTAAAAATTACGAGACATTATTTTTATATTATTAGTAAGGCAAAGAGCAGCAAAAATATATTTATTTCAAAAATAAAGTAAATATTTTAAACACATACTAAATTCTTTCCATTCTTTTGCGAGCTACTATATTTTTAGAAGTAACGCTTCGAAAATACTATATTTGATAGAAAAAAAATAAAAATGGGTGCGTGTACTTATGTAGGCGCGTGAGAAGTTATCCTTCTTTGGCATCGTTTAAAATTAGTTTTTAATTGCATGCAAATAATTAATTACAATAAATTAATAAAAAGTCTGGAAAAGGACACAGTCAATAAAGTTCAGTTTTAATTTGAAAAAATAAATAAATAATCAAAATATTCAATTAAAATCGCTACTGAATATCATTTATTAGAACATATGTGATTTGCACTTGTACGAAACTTAAACACGTATTCCGAATATACAAACTAGAAACATGTGGATAAATATTATAAATATGAATACCTATAACTGTTACTTTATTACAAAAAATAAAGATGTGGTTTTTGGTTCTACTACACCAATGGTCAAGAGATGGCGCTGTAGTCTCCTGAATCGCGCTTTGGTTTCGTTGTTCCAGATTAATAAATACTTTTGATAGGCCTTCACAATGCAGTCGTTAGCACCCACTAAATAGAGATTCTATTTCTATTTTGTTGGTAAATTTTCTTAATGTACGGTAAACACAAAAGTAACGCATGAAGTTGGTCCGACCAACTTCATGCTGTTAAAATTTTGTGTTACAGTGATGCGCGCGCATCTTAAAATTTCACTCTCATCATTTTTTCATAACGCGCCTAAAGAAGTATAACTTCAAAAAGTTGGTTACCCTTGTTTCAACCAACTTTCAATTTACGTTTTTTATAAGTAACTTGCTGACTTTTTACCTCTTTTACCAATTTCAGCTTTTTACCAAACTTAAAAGCATTTTTGAATTTTGATAAATAATAGCTGTCATATCGAGACGAGCTGTCATGTCGAGTTGTGAAACTCGATTATTAGCGTTAGAATAACTGAACGAAGTTTTGTTTTGATTGTGTTATAGAAAATAAGCGGTCGAGTTTCGATATAATTAAATATCTGCACATTGTTCTGGAACTAATTACTGGAACACAAGTAAGTACAAGGTACAGTACCGAATTATGGACAACAGAAACCATAGATTTATTCTGTTATAATTTTGATAATCTGACTTAGTATTAGTGTAAAGCAGACGTTGAAATATCTCAGTGAGTTAGTACTTTATTAGTACAGTATTTATTAAGTGGCTTTATAACACCTATTATTAATTTTTTTTTGTCTGCAATTTTCTACACGATACAGTCATTTCTTAATAAAACTGTTAATAAGTTCCAATGGGATACATACAAGAGGTCAAATGGGTCCCATGAAAGAGGTCCAATAGGCACTTTCTTAAAAAACCTTGTAAGGAGGTCGAATGGGATATACAATTAAAGTTCAGTGGGTACAGTTGCAGTAGGGTATATCTTGAAGGTTCAAAAGGCATCAAAAAAAGAGGTCCAATGGGCACATTGAATATAAAATTTTTAAGAAGGTCCAATATGCTATATACATGATTTCCAATGGGCACTTCTTGCTTTTGGGTCGAATCTTGAGGGTCCAATGGGAACTAGACCATCAGTAGTCATTCTTAACAATTATTTAGTCTATTATCTCATCACAATAGGTACTAGGTGGTTGAACGATGCGTAAGGCATTTCCCAAACAAAAAAAAGGTACTCTTATGACTAGATAAATGTTACAAGAGAATTTAGACATTACCTGCATTGTGAGAGACTGGTGCCTGATGTAGGTTCCCGATGGAACCTGTGCTACAGGTCACTAGGACCCGAATGTGTTTTACAATAGTGATATGATATTGCTATCATTAGAGACAGTGAATGAAAGATGATAAATACCTAACAAAAGAAAACGTTACTGTACAGGTGATGCCGCGAACTGTGCTTGGATGATACAAAACACAAATGAGTTACATATTTAATGCTAAAACAGCCGTTTAAAGATTGAGGTCCCGAGGGAATGAAGGTAAACTAACATCCCCCTTAATAGGATTAAACAAGACGTAGCGAAGCTGCGGGGCGGTGCGTGCGATGTGTGTATATATCATTAGTTGTATGTAATAAAGTGTTAATTAGGTTTCAAATAAATGGGACATATAGAATGTGTCGTGTTATTTTCATTGTTAGTGCAAGTAGGTACATAATAATAATAATTCATCGTCATCAGAATATTTTACGACCTCCGCGGCCGAGTGGTTTGTACGCCGGGTTTCATTGTGTGGCCGACTCGAGAGGTGGGGCGCACCCGTTTGGGGCAGATGTTTGTGTGATAAATACGAACATTTGTACTCCAGTCATGGATGTTTAATATGTATTTCTTTAAAAATATACTTATATATGTACTGTATATGTATTCTATCCGTTATCCTAGTATCCCATTACACAAGTCTTACAGTGCTTACTTTGGGGCTAGGCTAATAGGTGTGAGTGTTGGAAATATTTATTTATTATTAATATCCGCACTGCTATAGCAGCACTAGCCGTTCCCATAGACGGAATAAAGAGAACGGTTAAGCATCTTTCGCAATGGTCGGTCATTGGATGGGTGACCACATACATATTATCTCGAGCTTAGGAAGGCACGTTAAGCCGTTAGTCCCGGCTGCATCTGTAGTAGTTAGCACACACCAATTCGCACTGGGCCCGCGTATTGGGTCACAGACTTCCTATATTCCATCCAAAGGAAAGGCCAGTGCCCCAGCAGTTGGGACATAAATAGGCTGATGATGATGAACGACTTTAGATTCAGCGGGGATCAACGGCTTAGCGTGCCTTCCGACTCCAAAGAACAGAGGAGCTCGAGATAAAATTGTTTGGACACCCACTCCGTGACCGAAAGTTGTTTAACTTCCATGATCGCAGTCCCCCAGTGCATTCGTCTTATTCTGCATACAATAATTAGAAATGGTAGGTAAGGTAACACAATCAAACTTTGACCTTCCATGTTTCATCCACCTTGGGTTTTATGATCGGTCCCCGAATTTCTTTAGCACGATGTAGGCTTCCATATTATTAAGAGCAGCGCCGGGAGCGCTATCTGTTGTTATAAAACGTCAAGTCTTGCTTCATCAAAAATAGCCTTTGCTCTTCTTCGTGGTACCCTTCATTAATAATATCATATAAATAATAGAAACTTTCGCTAGCTGTATACCATACTATGTTTCTTTTCATTCGAAAGTTATTTCACTGATTGATATTACATAAAATATCAGGTATATAAAATGAAAATGCGTAGATCTATCGTCAAATTACTTACACGGAAAATATAAATAATGATCCAATTTATTTTGCTAGCGGGTGGTCGGAAAATTCCTTCTATCGGACAAAGAAACACGCATTATATTTAATTTATGAAAAATAATGTGGGTGAATTATGGTTATTTTCCGTTATATTAGGAAGGATATATCGATACTCTATACTTAGTAAATGCTGTTTACGTGAAGTACGAGTATGTAACCTTCTAAAGTGTCTTTAGCCATTTATGTAATACAATCCAGAACCATCCTTTTGTTATTTTACTTCCAAATTTGAATCCTAGCCTACTTTGAAACCTTTTTGTAACAGTGATTCTTGAATGACGAAAAATGAGTATGACATTGACCTACCGATGAGTTGTTGCATTCGATAAATAAATTGTGTGACAATAGTTTTCATTTCATTTAGATGTTACATGTTTGTTACGTAATACGTTATTTTCCAAGGAAAATATACAAAACCAAAATAACTTTTTATTTCTCTGTATGTTTTCTTTTAGTGAAGCTGTCAAATTTAATTTTTCTGACGATACTGGAAATGTATTCAAGGGCAAAATATTTTTGACGTGACAACGTCTTAAATTAGGTTGCGGCTGGGAGTCACTTATGAAAAAGTGTAACGCTCGGTAACGTTACGATGAGTCTCTCGTGTTAAGTTTAAGTTTACATGTACAATGTTTTAGTAAACAAAATATATTTCTATAGTTAAAATTTGTGCAATTCTTATTTTCATTCAATTCCTTGTTCCTATTGTGCAATTTAATTATATTCATATCAATAAATATTCTACCGAGAAAAAGGCGTTGTCACGTAAAATCTTCGCCCGTAAAACCGACTTTACAGGCAACCATTATTTTTTTGTAATTTTTGTATTCTAACATATCGTGTCTACTCCTAATTTTTACAAGACGAAGTGTTTTATTTATTTATACTTTAATTTGGAAAATGAAGCTACCTACTTACATTTATTGACTTGGGTAATTTATTTTTTTCTTTTCGATCAATTGTATTTATGCGTCCGTATTAGGTTTTTGACGTGTTTATGAATAAACTAGTGGCCCGCCCTCGCTTCGCTTCGGGGTAGAATTGATCAAAATTGTTAATTGATGCAAATCCTACGTCCTAATCCCTTACGTCATTACATCTACCTGCATGCCAAATTTCAGCCCGATCCGTCCAGTGGTTTGGGCTGTGCGTTGATAGATTACTATGTCAGTCAGTCACCTTTGAGTTTTATATATATAGATTACATGAAGAAACATATTATTCAACTAATGTCAATCTTCGCAACAAAATTACTAAATCCATTAATTCGATGGTAATAATTACATAGCGATGTAAAAAGATACATAAAAAAGAACGAATCAATAGGTCAGTGAAAGTGATATTTCGGGTAGCGGTCTCAATCTTTCAGCGTTTCCGAAACTCGGAGCAACAACACGACTATAAATTCCACTGTAAAGATTCTAGAACAGGGCAAAAGGAAGTGGTAATAAAATATGCGGGCGTAAACTTCGGGTGCTGCGTTCAATTTAATTTAACTGGAAATAGACGCGTTTCCGTCGGCTGTTTAGCTGCTGGGTTAAGGGCGGGAGTTAAGCTCCTCAATGTCTCCTGTGTCAAAGACACCGTTGAAGTTACATCTTACACCCTTGTAATAAAGTCTATTTTACGATGAGAATGGTGAGATGATGTGCATTTTACTGTACAAGGTATAATTGTAACATCAAATGTGTTTAACGATCTCAATGTGTTGTTTGTTTAAGAAGCCGATGAATGACTATACAATTATACATGTACGATAGATACAGGAAAATAAAACTTTACGGAAGTAAGTACATAAACTCTACATCGACACGTTTAATTAAGTTCTCCACCTTGTAATAGTTTCATCGTAATTTATTCAAGTGATATCTATTAATAACACACACACAATGCTATAATTGTATAATCTAATCAAAAACCGATTTTAAAGCGAGTTTCTTTCTCTAGATACGTTTCTGACGCTGCTTTCTTTGATAAATAACAGCAGACTCATCACTAATCACTCACTCCTTAACAAGGCACGGGACATCTCTATTTTTAACCTGCTTACTGTGTAAATTACGTGAGTAAGCGAGCGAGCATCAAAAACGTTTTTTTTCACTCACCGATTCCTAAAGGAACGAAGCCGCGCTAAAAGCTTATAAAAATCTTAACGTTAGAGCATTTCGACGTTATGATTAATCCGCTAAACCGGGGTTGGTGACCTAAAAGACCATCGATCATGGAAATGCATTAGCGACTTAATACCTTCTCTCCGATTACCTGCAGGTGATGGCGGTAAAAAAGAACCAAACTGTTTATATTCCATCCACTGACGAGACAGAAATGTGCCCGAAAAATTTATCGCTGGCTGCATTTTTAAAGTAGGTACGTGTTTTGAATTTTCAAGCTGCGCGTAGTTTAGATGGCATTTTTAAAGCATAATCTTTTTGATTGTTGAACATGAAACTGTGTGCCCAATTGAAATTACTGTTGTCGCTATACTTATCAATGTCTGTTTATCTTTATTATGGCTATATATCTTAATGTTTTTCTAATTGGTTTTGAAATGTCACAATTTACTTCCGCCCGGATAGCGGAAGATGCGGGTTTGAATCCCGTCTGTAATCAGAACCGAGTGGAATATTTTCTAGTAACATTTGCTTTCTTAGACTTAAAAAATGTAGCAATTAAATGCTTAAAATAAATACCGATAACTTACATCAAGTTCAAATACACACATCCAGTTGAGTTGCGCCACCATACAAGACGACACGACACCTCAGTTTAATATGAATCCGTCTTCAGTGTTACTGTTTTAGATAAAATACACTAAGAAGCTCGGGTTAGTCAATTGAATTTCGCCCCAAAATAGGATCTCATCTCTGATAAATTGCTCACGTGGAGAACAAACGATCAATTTCGCTCCAACGGTAAGAAAATGTCTATAGAAAAAATGATTACCCTGTAACATTATCAAGGATTGAATGGGATCCCGGGAAAATTAATTTTCTGATAACGCCCTAAGCTAGGTTCACACGAGCCGACGACGTGGAGTGACGACAAGAAAATTACGTACCGGTGTATGTAGCGGAGTCTTTTGTTAGTAGTTAAGTGGGAGATGCGACAGTTTGTGCATTTTTGTAGACAAATAATGCAGTCAATTTATAAATGGTATAGAAGTGTTGAATCCTATACTTTAATTATCTATGTAATTTTAAAATGTTAATTTATCAAAAACTTGCAATTTTCCTTGACCTCCTTGACTTTGATTTTCAAGCGTTATTCTAATTCATAAAGATTTGAAACCGAGTGAGAAATGCTACGTTCGGAATATCTAAACCCCATCATGTTATCACCATCTGCGCGGGAAAATTCAAAATTGACACATTCTTTAATATTTTTTTTCGCCCTAATCGCAGCTAACAATTATCCTTAAAATGTCACATTAATAGAGTGTTATCGCTGAGTTTTCAGGGCTTTTTCTTCTTATTATCACACGTATGTACGTTTAAAAGAGCTCAATTTGAATAGATTTGAAATCTAAAACAAAACACTCGCAAGCAAAAGTGAACTTTAAACGGTGTAGTATTAAAGACGAAATTGACGTATCTCGATGAAAATGGGACACGCAAAATATATTAAGTAATTTCCGAGGATCAGCAATATATCTGAATATTATAGCTAAGTACTGTACATACGAAACATTTCTTTGATCCTCAATTCAATAAAAATGTAAAAACAATTGAGAGGAGCTTAATGGCTATGACGCAGTGGCTAGCGCGTTCATTCGGTCTGCGATTGCGGAAGGAAAGCAACTTTTGCAAAAGTCGGGCGTAGGATGGGTGACCGAAATTTATTATTTTCATCTCCTTCGTGGGGCACGTTAAGCCGTTGGGCCCGGCTGCATTTGCATCTATCAACCCGGTAGATTTGGTCATCTGATCTTCCGAGTAACATTTTAAGCAACTTTCGCAAATGTCGGGCGGAGGATGGGTGACCGATAATTTATTATCTCGATCTCCTTCGTGGGGCACGTTAAGCCGCTGGGCCCGGCTGCATCTGCATCTATCAACCCGCTAGATTTGGTGATCTGGTCTTTCGAGTTACATTTTCAAACACAATACCTACTAATTCTTCTTAAAGACTGCTTTAAGAAGACTTTGAGTGTAGTGTAAAATGTTAAATAAAACTAGTTTTAACGTAACCCGTTAATATAAATGCACGAACTTTGTTTATTTATTGACGTTTCGCAGCCTTTTTAAGCTGATGGGAATAGATGAAGGAAGATGGGATGATGACATTCATAGGCTGGCTGGAGTGGGCTGGATGAGAGTGGCAGAAAATCGGGAGCAGTGGCGTGCGTTAGGGGAGACCTATGTCCAGCAACGGACGAGCATAGGTTGATGATATATGTATATACATATATAGTGCGGAGAGTCATGAAAGTGGTCACAATCCAGTGGAGTCTCAAATTAATGCGTTTCGTTATTAATTTCGCAATTATCTCCTTTTTAATTCAACTTAATTTAAATGAATTGTTAAAAAAAAACAATAATCGTTTATTCAGTCTAGGCGGTTACAAGCACATGTGAAGGTCGAGAAACTACGCCATCGGTTGGCAAAACTACGGCGGGAGACCTTGTACTAAGAAGAACCGAAGAAAGTTGAACAATGACTAGAAATCACATGAACAGAATTACATAATTTAGATTAAAGCTGTATACAATAAGTTTTATAATGAGCTTTACATTTTCAGTAGGTATATAGCGAGCGGCTATCAGTGAGTATACAATGCATTAGTGTCGGGTTTCTTTAAAATACTGTTACGTGTCGGGATGGAGTTCGAAATGATATGCCAGTTCACGTTTGACAGTTCTTTATTCAACACACAGTTAACACACAATGTTAATCAATATTATCGCTCACTCGCTAATCACTGTACTTAACTATACATATATAAGTCTTTAAACATTCGCACTTTAACACTTTACTTGCACTTTTATCGTCTTTTTATTCGTTCCTAAATCGCTGTTGAAAGTAAACTGTTATCGTCGTTACCGCCTTGAAAGTAAAACTGTCTTCTGCGCGTAGCCGATCGCCAATCGACGCATTCTAGAAAAGTCCCGTTAAATTGAGAGTTAACTAGCACCCGCGAGTGCGTAGTACCTATTTATACCTACATAGGTAACGCGCATAAGTTGTAAACAAGTGCAGATGTCGTTGCACATTCTCACTTACGCCGCTCTGCATGAGGGTCATATTAGAATGAGCTACCCGCGGTATTGTAATAAAATCTGTCTCCAGTATTTTCGTGGTTTTGTTTCGAGACCGTTTGTGACAATACTTTTCATATAATTAAGTGACATCCATTTATCGTTGTACATTGCATCCATATGTTTTAAATAAATTTTAGGTAATTTGAAAGGAAGTTATGTGAAGAATTCAAAAAACAGTGTTTGCTAGCTCTCAAATAATCAACATTAATGTACCTGTTTACATCTTGCAATCTTAAAGTTGCGGCTTATTGAAATTTGGTAAAAAAAGACATATAGATGCAAGTTACATAAATAAATGGATGTCACTAAATTTTATGTAAGGTATTTGCTGCTATTTTAGACAACCTGTCACCGATACATTGTGTACTCACTTATCTATAAGTTTCATGAAAAAACAGATGGCTGCAAAATCGAGCGGCAGGGTCTTGGATTACGTATTAAAGCATTCTGTTAATTCACCGACAATATTGAGAGCGGATAGGAGAATTCAAATCACACGCACACACACAATGAGTGGAGTGTGACACGGGTGAGTCCCGGCCCGTTGTGCTACTGACGTGACGGACGGACGGACGGATGGAGCGACACGGGAACGGGACCCATGCGGGTTGAGGGTTGCCTCGAGTGGGCATTCCCTTCATTATCTCACGGTTGAAAGGGTGGGTTTACATAATAAGTTATATAGAAATATGCGCTGCGTGGAAATATTTTCAAGTATTCAGTTTACATGAAGTCCGTTTTCTGTTTTTTACTTTTTTATGAAACGTAAGCCCTATTATTAATAATACGTTGATTAAAGTTAAAACCGGTCTAAAAAGGATGTTGTCACTTTTGTTTGCCAAAGATAAGACAGAGACAAGGTAAAAACCAAGTCTCACTTATAGCCACGTTTGGCAATAAAGGAGAATACGTCATGCAATGGCTGCTATTCAATATTGAAGAATAAGCCTTTTTTTTAATGTTAAAACTAGTTTTTTAACTATAGCTATTAACGGGATTGTTACTATGTACCTTGTTTTTTATGTGTCTCCGATATTTTTGATTATTTTGATATTATTTTTGACTCGGTGATCATGGTGCTTGCAACAGTGCCGAAATATCGGAGACTCATCAAAAACAAGGTACATGGTAACAATCCCGTTAATAGCTATAATGTTGGTGACCATGAAAGTTTAAAACAATATATAGTTTTTTAATGCAGTGTTTTTAAGAGAAATAATTTTATCCTATTCAAAAATGTATCTTAGGGGAAAATTCTCGTTCAGGAGAGCTAGAGGGAACGACAAAAAAGGAGACACCAAACAAGAAATAAGTCTTTGTTCACAACAGAGCAGTGGCCGCGGGTGCTGGCGCGCAGTAAATAAAATAAAATCATATTCAAAGATCGAAACGAGGTCAGATTGTACCTACCTGCTGTAAACAGAAAACAATAAAGCAAATCGGAGCGCGCAGTTCTAAAATTGTATTTTATCCCCTTTCGTTTATTAAGTCCTTGACAGCTCTATGGTTTTATTAGACGCCTCGGCTTTCCCAGCTAGTAGCTACATTAAATATTTGACACCCATTATTTTCGCACCCCCTTTCTTAAAATAATGGAATTGGACTAAATTTCCATTAACTTCATATCGAAGTAGTGAAGAAGTCATTTCAGATAGGGTTGCAGTACTGTGCACATTGCTACAAATGTTATATAAAAGCTAAGGCATGGATCATACTTAGTTGTCAAGTCTCTGACTATGAATAAACTTGATTTAAATCCTTTTACCTGTAATGAAGAAAACATGAAGTTGATTTTTTTTTAATTCTTATCAATTCTATCATTTTCCAATGCAAATTGAAATACTTACTGAAATTTGGTCATAACTAGCTTTTGTCCACGACTTCACCCGTTTTATTAGAATTTTGAGAATAAGTATATATAACATTTCCCGAGATAAAAAATATCCTAAATAATAAAAATTTCATCCAAATACGTCCGGCCGTTTTAACGTGAAAGAGTAACAAAGCTTCTCATTTATAATATAAGTAGGAAGTAAGTAAGATGTAAGTACATAATCTGACAAATAAAAAATAACATTAAATTAATAAACAAATACAATGAAAAGTCCAACTGCAAGTTTTCGTCTACAGTTTTTAATATCAAATTTGGATGATATTTGGTATGCATATAGTATATGATCTGAATAGAGACATAGGATACTTTTTATTCCGGGAAAATGTTACGTTCCTGTGGGGTTTTCAGAAAACTAAAGATAACGCGGGCGACCGCTAATTACAAATATTTTTTGAAGCAAAACTGCTTTATATGTGCATGTCATTCGTGAAGAAAGCCCACGCCGGATTTCGTTGAAAAATAAAAGAAAAAAATTAAGTCTGGAGCCGGTCTGAGGCAGAATATTTAAATATCGTCTGCGTTAAACAATGCTCGATGACAGTCTAACCCTGCTCTCTTTGTTCTGCTTAATGTTAGTGTTGGGACCCGTGTCGACGTTTCTATCGATGTTGAAATTCGAATTCGATATCGATCTTATTATTTGAAAGTCTCGGTTTTCAATTTTGTTTTTTATACACACTTACTAAGTTGCTATTTTCTATCTTACGCGATACGTTATTTTTTATTTAAATAATACTTGAAATTGATTAATTATTTGTAGTACCTACTTACATCACTGTCTATATTGTCGAGTATTTTCAGTACCAACAAAACGTCTACTTCATTACACTTTAAGGCTATTAATTGTTTTAAAAATTTCCACGTCTGTTGAAATTTTTAAACAAAATACGGTACTGTCAGATTAAAAACAAAAAATTTTACTGCATCGTAAAAATAAGCATCGCCTAAAAGCAAATTATTTAAATTATTTCGTAAGGCTGTGATGAGGAATACATAGTTATTAAATTATACTTGTAAGAGAATTCTATTACTATTTGTCAACTGGAGAAATCTTGTAAAAAATACTTCTATGTTGAATGTACACGTAGATTATGCGAGCACAGCCGAGAAACAACGAACAAAGAAATTGTGACGGCATAGTTAATAGAATAACACAATGAATGTTGCGTAAATAAAGCTACTAACATTGTACATCTACTATAATCCTTCGCAATCCGGGGGGGCATGTTACGTATTCCTTTTAAGCCTCAGGATGGGCTTTTCTGTTGAAAACCTTGTTTCTGAGCAGGAAAACTGAAATAGTCAATGGTAAAAAAAGATACCGTCCATTTTTATCGTTGAAATATTCAATCTGTTGCATTTTCCTCGTTTACACTGACAACTAGATAAACAAATAAAGCTCCAGCTGTTTATCTTTTCCCGAGCACTTACTGTAAGTCTTTAAAAGGTATATCTTGGTAGCGATTGTGTGTGATCGACTGGAAACTTGTCACTTTTTTCGGAAACACTTTGGTTTGATATCATTACTTAATTTCTCAATTCACCCCTTAGATTCACATGGAGCTGTGTATGTGGAGAAGACACGAACAATAGTATAAAAACAATTTCAACATGTCAAAATTCAGTTAAATATATTTTGTAAGCATTAATCTGCAGGATTAGTAAATCTAAAGATTTTTTTTTTTAGAAAAAATCAACTCTTTTAAGATTTGAGGTAGGACTCGAACCTGCGTCTTCCGCTGTCTTACAATGCGCAGAAATAGCACTGGCCTGCAGCCTTAAAAATACTAGAAGAATTTCGACACGAATATTAAGTTCTCAGTAGTATAACGGTTAGTGCATTCGCCCGGACAGATAAACAGACTCTTGTTTTAATACCCCTTTTTATATGACAGTCCTATAAACTACTATTATGAAATAACAAGTTTCAACGGTATAGATGCACTGATTTATTTATTTATTTGTTTCGCATCCTTTACATCCTGTCATCATCCTATTTATTGACGTTTTGCATCCAGTAAAGGATGCGAAACGTCAATAAATAAATAAATCAGTGCATCTTTACCGTTGAAACTTGTTTTATTTAATGAGTGGTGTACGTGAAATACTAAGAAACCACTATTATTAAATGATAGATTTGCGTGAAAACGGAGAAAATAAATATCATATCTATTTTAAAATTTAGCAGTGAGCACGTCACTATTTAAAACACTGTCGAGTAAGAACTAGGATTATGGAGAACGCGTGTGGTCCGTGTGTGTTTAGGCCCTGGCTGACTTGTTAATCTTCGGGAGCCGTTTCTGAGGAAATGTGGAAAATACGGTTCTGCCGTGCCGAGCCTCCTTATATATCTTTGCTGTATATTCGTATTTGTCAACGCCTTCGCCTGTTTTAACAGCTCTAATATTGTCAACTGTAAATTTATAACGTGATGAATGAAATCTGAGAAACGCATGCGGTTTGCGATTGTCAATGATTTGATGAGCTGGTGAACAATTAAATTAAATTTTACAGGAGCTGTATAAAACTGAATGACATATCTATAGTGAGCTTTTGGCATGGGTTTTCATTTATAAATTTAGTAACTTTAACACTGTTTTAGGCGGTTTTGATTGAAAATTATTTTAGATTCAAATTCAACGGGCCCGAAACCTTACTTACTACTTAATACTGTTTTGTTCGCCAGCTCCTCATATAGATTTTTGGCAACTTTTGCGTTGGCTGTTCTTTGGAAGAGTGAAATAAATTTATTATCTCGAGCTCTGTGCTTCAGAAGGCATATGTTATGCCGTTGGTTCCGGCTGCAACTGCATTCGTTAAAACCCACCAATCAGCGTCGTAGCTTATGACCATAGACATAAATCGAAATAGATAACGCAAATATGGTCTTCCGTTTACGCGAATCTATTTCTTCGCGACTCGTTCGCCATACCGGACGTCATTCTTAATGTTTAAAAAATATCTAAGTATGTCATATTAAGCTGTAAAACGAATAATTACCTAATTTAAATTGCACAATTTGTTTTTATACTGTATGGCACAGCAATTAAAATGTAGGTGAACCATTGTTCACATCATGGTTATAACTATGGTAAAGACTTAATAGTGTATAGGAAATCACATGCATGTGTCCTACAGTTGTTTATAGTTTGTTATAATAAGATACACAGGAACTTTTATATTTATTTATTTCTATTTGCAACCTAACATCCATATGTAGTTATGTGCTCCTAAAAATCTCTTCAGCGGTTTTGTACGAGGCGGGTCGTTACGTTCCCTAAAAAATGGATGAGGCGAAGTGATGGCTAGTTCATGCGTCATGCTCGTGAACTGGTGCTGCCAGCGGAGATGAGACTGCTCTTGCTATATTGGGTACTATTTATCGTTTTATTAACTTTAATCGTATTTTTTTCTAACCCTAAACAGTAAGACACGTCATTTCTAAACTATGTGTTGAATCAGTTTTATTTTATTTATAGTCATCATTTTTTTATTCTTCATAAGTTATCTCATATTGAAGTCATTTTTCAATTTGACAACACTGTATATAATACAGGGAGAAGAAAACAGCCCTTGCTGAGTTTCTTGCCGGTTCTTCTCAGTACAAGGTCTCCCACCGTAGATTTGCGTACCGATGACGTAGCTTTTCGACATTCACAAGTGCTTGTAACATCCTAGACTGAATAAACGATATTGAATTTGGTTAATTGAAATAAATGACCGGGACCCATGCCTTTGCATCACTTGCTTGTTCGTGTGAGTACTCAAAATCTGACACGCTCGGTTTTCATAAAACTTGAAGTACATGCGGCAGTTTGCGGCGTCTTCTTTAATCTAGGTTTTTACCTTTTTTATTTTTTGAGCGTCTATGCTCTTTGTCGCAGATGACCTTTACAGCGTCACCGGGTTTGGGGACGGCGAGATCCTAAGGGGATCTCATGCCGGGAATTGGCGAGTGTCTCTAGAGATATTCGAGGCGGATGGCATCTCCCGACGGGGGCAATCTCCTCTCCGTCTGGAGGTCATAGACCGCTCGAGCCTGAAGGGTTATGACACGTTCTCCCTTATTCTGTATATAGGAAAGACATGCGTCTTTGTAGTGGTGGATTTAATAGTCTGCTGATGGTAAAAACTTAACTTTAATTTTAACCAATTTTATCTTATTGTTATTTCCGTATTCGTAACAATATCTTAACGAATATTAAATTGAGTTAATTGAGCAGTAACTTGAATAAGTAATAATTTACACTGATCTTTGTCCACGTATTAAATAGCTCTTTATTACGCTTTCACCTCATAAAAGTATGTGTTTAGTTATTATCTACTTAAATGCTTTTATGTTTAGATTAGATTAACCGAATTATTGTTTGTGAAATAAATTTATTAAAATAAATTTCTCTTTCGTTTCAGGTATGGGCATCAGTTTCACGGAGATGTCTCTGTGAGGCGATTATTATGTAAGCATTATTATTGAAAGTATAATGTTTGTTTGTTTTTATTTGTGTTTTTTTGTGTTAAAAGGGTGGCAAACTAATACCACCGTAAAGTATAGATACTTGTGATACCAAAAATATCACTCGCACATTTACCCGCCCTGTAATCCAGTTCAGTTGCGAAGATAGTTGATGCGGCAGAAAAAATGTGCCACTGCAACCATCTTCATTTTATCTACTAACCAACTTCCATCGTATCAACATCATCAGCCAATTAATGTCCCCACTGCTGGTGGACGGGCTTTCCCCATGGATGGAATAGGGAGATTGGGCCATGACTCACCAAGCGGGCCCAACGCGGATTGGCGGGTATTAACGACTGGACCAACGGCTTAACGTGCCTTCTGAAGCACAAAGGAACTCGAGATAGAAGATTTTTGGTCACCCATCTAATGACCGACCACTGCGATAGTTGCTTAACTTCACCGATCGCAGCCGAACGCGCTAATCACCCGTGCCATCCAGCTCCTCCCGTCCCATACTTCCATCGTATACTATCCCCTGTTATGTAGAACTAAGATGATCTTTTACCGATAATAACACAACAACAAAAGTGAGTACTTATCATACACCCCCGCAAACTTCTTGAGCACCAACCACAGACAAAGAAGCTTGCGCAGCTAGCAATTTTACATATAAAAACGTCTACTGCGCAAGTTTAGCTATTGTGGTTTTGCTCATGAACTTTTCCGCTACATATACTGTAATTTCACTGTGATCTTCTATAAGGTTGCCTTTATTCATAAGCTGAGTGTTAAAATTCGGCCATCATATTCGTTTGGGACGTTTATAGTTCAGAAAACAGTCGAGAAACAATTTAACAATTAAGGAATCAAATAGGTTTCCATCCAAACCTGGTGATTCATAGAATTGCTACAATAGATGCCTGACTATAGGCACAAAAGTTTTCCAGGAACTGGATGTTATTGAACTGTGGCCTATCTGTTTAGACCTAGCCAGAACACATGGGCGTTAGTCACATAGCGAATGGTTACTATAATATTAAATAACATTATGCTTCGCTGCTCAATTCTCGAGATTAATTAACCGGATTTTCACGTTTGGCCAGCCATGATTGTCAACTTGAATGTCATTATCAGTACCCCTAACACGAACCATTATCGAAATCAAATAGTTTGCAAACCGAAATGTCAATGTCAAATTTTGTATGGAAACTTGAACAGCAGCGGCACAAAGTACGTAACGAGAACTAAAAATCAGTACACATTTGACAATGACATTTCGGACTCGCAAACGATACGAATTCGATATTGGTTCGTACTAAGGGTACTGTTTTCGTTCTGCAGCCGGCTTACTGAATTCTTTTTTATTTAGCTTTTATGTGATAATATTACTTATTTTTTATATTTAATGAAATTAAATGAAAATTACATGAAAGATAAATTGTTTTGGTTTGGATAGAGGGTTACTAAATTTCATTTTTTAAGTAAAATCTGTTCAAAGTAATTGTCTTAATGACAATAATAAAACAGAGTATATATACCTTCCTACCTTAGAGATATGGTACTACTTTACATTAATGAAGATGTTGTTTGTTTCCTATTAATTTTAAAGTTTCGTTGTATAAAAAAAGGGTGTAGCTGAAAATGTTTTTCTAAACAAATGTATTTAACAAAACATTTTATATTTGAATTTCTAAGGGAAGGCTATGAATATATGTTTAATTGTCTGACTGATATCAGTGTTTTTAATAAAATCGTGCAATGTTATTAAAACTATAATTATGTTCTATGGAACAATAATATAAATTATGACATAAATTTGTCTTAAGAATTCCAGATTCTATGCTCTAACACTCTTGAACAGCTGGAACTGGATTAAGAAGTTACATACAAATTATAGCAATAACCTAACTAAACAAATAAATTATATTAAAACAATTTAACACCACCCCCAGAGCGAAATTCTTAGTTTTCATTTAAAACTAAAACAATGTTGTTTCAAGCTAAGAGCTTGAAAGAGATAAACCTTCCTAAAGATAAGTTTCAGTCGACTTGCGAACCTCTTCCGTTAATTTCGTCAGTTAAAAAATAAACTTTGTCTTAACTATGTGGTCGGTATTCCATTACGAGTTAAATTTCTTTCCTGATTATTATTGTCATCACAGGAACACACTACAAAACTATACTTTAGTGCGAAAGTTGTGTATATTTTTTAAAACTTGCTCGAATCGCAATCAAGCTTAAGGCCTACTGTTTAATGAGCAAGCCAACTGCAGCCTCACATCCGTCGCCTGCCTTGACCCCATTCCCTTTCCACGTGGTGCTTTACCAACATTACTCACCCACTGCAAGAACACAATACTAAAGAATAACATAAACGGACTCTTCAATTTATAACGGCTTGGCCGCGACCTTGCTTCTATGAGCAACGCACATTTTTTGTTTTCTCTCATGCGCGGGAGTGAAATCCCCATGGATGCCCTACAGCCGGCTGCAGAGTTATATCAGACTTCTATTGATTAACCACACCCGTGGGGGGACGCTTATGGCCACAAGGGTCTTATAGGCTTCCTCTAATGTGATCATCCCCTAGACTGAGCGACTGAAGGTCTCTCAGGATGGGGAGGCGCGCTTCAATGCTTATATAACTTCGCGGACGCCAGAAGGGCCTCCAGGGCGCGCGGTAAATTTTATTTTTAATTAACCATGTATTTTGTTCTAATACTAGTTGCCTTTCTCTAACAATATCATAATTTTCTGCTTTTTTCTTTGTATTCTATATTGTGACACCAAGCCCATTTTTTTCAATTTATTGACTTCATTATTTGTTGCCTTCATTTCATTGGCTTTCCGTTTCTATGATATTTTCACTTGCAACAGTCAGACAGATGTCTGAACGTCATCATAACAAGCCGTGTTATGTTAGTCAGCCAACCTTTGGCACCAGTATCAAGGCTATAATTTTCTTTAGTATGTACTTAGCTTCATACGTAGGTACATAACAGTGAAGTAGGTCTGCGCTTCCGTATGTTTGTTTACAAAGGAATTGCTAATCGCGTCCATGTGGCATTACGGGCAGACTGGTTAGTTTATGGCAATGCAACTTAAGACGAATCTATGTATTAGTTATAATTAAGGGCAGATACTATTTATAGAGCAAAGTGCGTATAATGAATATTTTGACGTGACAACGTCTTAAATTAGGTTGCGGCTGGGAGTCACTTATGAAAAAGTGTAACGCTCGGTAACGTTACGATGAGTCTCTCGTGTTAAGTTTAAGTTTACATGTACAATGTTTTAGTAAACAAAATATATTTCTATAGTTAAAATTTGTGCAATTCTTATTTTCATTCAATTCCTTGTTCCTATTGTGCAATTTAATTATATTCATATCAATAAATATTCTACCGAGAAAAAGACGTTGTCACGTAAAATCTTCGCCCGTAAAACCGACTTTACAGGCAACCATTTTTTTCTTCAATCTTTGTACTTGTATAAATATGACTGCCTATTTACTGTGTCACGCTATAACTTGGGAGAAATCTTTTTTAAAGTTTCCTGATATTGGTTTTTACATTATTTTTTTTTTGAGATTTTTATATATTTAACATGCAAGCAACTCGCAACATTAGGGATCCGTAACGATTTAAGTTGAGGATGTAGACTAATAGAACTAAAAATACCATAAAATACAATGCTTAAACTTTTTGTACTTACTACAACACATATTGATGAAGTTTTGACCAAGTTGGTTAAGTAGAAAAAAATATCTTTGATTATAAACATTAAAGACACTTTTACGCTATACTAGTAATATAGAATACGGGTTCAAGGCGCGCACCTTGGTAAAGGTTGTATCTCCTTTAACTTGTTGTATGTAACTTGTTCAAAATGTCGGGTTGAAAATATCGCCGAACATGCACAAAAAATACATACACGAACCAATAAAAGGCTCCTCCTTTTGTGTTTGAAGTCGAATTAAAACATTGTCATTTCTTTATTTTAGATATTCAAATTGAAACTCATCATTTCTGAGAACAACAGCGTTATAGGGAAAGGAGTTCACATCACAATAAAGTGTGTGTCACAGACGCTTCAGATTTCAATAACAAAGGTTCATTTACGGAATATTCTCGGGTTACGCAATTACTTGCGTTGTTGCCTTTTAATAAAGGCCATTTTAGCTTTGCGCAATCACGATTGTATTAACACGTGCATATTGTTATAAGGTAAACTGTCTACTGAAATAACGGCTAATAATATAATCGATTCTTTCTTCAGCCATAAATAGCACACCGAGCTATAGGTAAATAGGAAGGATTTATCGTTGCCATAAAATAAGGAATATTTAACAATGTATTTATGGCATTTTCAATGTTTATAAAAAGGCTCACGACCTGCTGTTGCGGAAATCTTTTATTTTTTGCCTCCCTAAAGGCAACAGAAGAAATTATTACTACCGATAAATAATTTTATATTTTTACATCAGGATCTCACTGGACACGCATCCTTTGCTTCCGAATATTGCGGTAATTAACATTTAACAGAATTAGCTTGTTTATATTTTACAACAGAGCTTAGAGCAACAATTGCATTGGTAATTGTGGCACATAATGTAGGGCTGCCTGCGCGGCCGCTACAACGCCTATTATCTAACTATGCAGTCGTGGCCGTGACTTGGTTTTGGTTTCTTTCACTTATTCGCTCGTGTTCGATTTCGGTCGCGTGAAATCCAATTAACCGTGGGAAGTTTTAATATATTTTTTCGTCCTTACTTTATTTAAGACTATTGAAAAATTACCTGTTCCTCATAGTTTATATTCACGAACATGACATGTTATATTTGTGTATTATTATATTTTTATTTTGAGCATTCAACTTCTGGATGTTAAGAAAGACCCGGACCGAGTGTATTTTTTTAAAGTAAATTTTTCTTTAGGAGTTAAATTTGTATTATATCCATTTAACAGAAATATACCGCGAAAAAATTCTAAATGATGACGAAAACCGCATCCGTTCGTTGCGTAGTTTAGGCGAAGTTTTGTAGCTTATACATTATTATGGAAACGATTGCTTTCCCTTGACCTTGGCAAATCTGACACACAGACACACATACAACCGCTTATATAAAATATATAATTAATAATTAATTAAATTGATTTTCTTAATAATCTTTTAAAAATTAAATGAAATAAAATTGAGACCTTACCTTACCATAAGATATATTAATGATGATATGGAAGGGTGGTTCCTTTTGGTACAGGTGTTTAACACTTAATAGAAGGAACCCACCCTGGTTTTTGATGAACAACAAATGTGGTATCGTAATAAACTTTAATGTTTTTTTTAAAGCGTTACCTATATTCCTAGTTCAACACGCGTTTAAAAAAAAATCGACAAATAAACCAAGCTGGCAACCCTAGTACACCCATCATACACGTATGACCTAACACTGATTACATTTGATGTCATCATTATATAAATTTCGTAAACTTTGTTCCACTTTTACACTGACCTAGAAATGATTGACTGAGAATGGGTGTACGTTCGTAACATTGACTCGCGAAATCTGGTTTTGATATTGTGCGCGGTGCGATTTTAAAATGGTGCTATCTACTAATGATAACCGGTTGGTGGAACGCACCTTTTTAGTTTCCGCTCCAAATGTACTGGGTTCGAATTTTAGTAGCGATATATTCGTGATATGGATGAGTGTATCTACTATTTTCTTAGGTTCGAGGGGAAATTTATGGGTTTACCAGCGGCCGTCCGCGACTTCGTCCGCGTTAACTTGAGTTTTTTGAGTATCTCACAGGAACTTAAAAGTTTAAAGGTAAAAGTTAGCTTTCAGGGATATAAAGTATCCTATGTCTCAACCTAGGTCATAAACTGCATGCGCACTACATTGAATCGAAATCCGTTCAGTGGTTTTTGCGTGACGATTGAATAACAAACATACAAACTTTCACATTTATAATACATATTAGTAGGATTAAAATATAATTGAAATAAAATACATAGAAAATAAAAACTATTTTTTATAATAAAAATTGAGAGGGAGGGGGATTTGAATACCATTTGGATGAATCATCATGTCTGCAGACATGATTTACGGTATTTGGTAGTGAACCAACCTTCCTCACCTTGCCGGCCTCTCTTAAAGGACCCCAGATTGTAGGAAGGAGGGAAGTCGGACAGCATCTTAACACTCTCGCGTTGCATACCCCGACCCTATCTCTTATTTTGTGGAGCCCTGGGACCGCTCCTGGAATCTTATTGAACTACAGAAACACAACACCATTAGGTGGTATTGGTATTTTACTACTGATCTTCTGTATGTTTGTAATGGCGATGAGTAGGTAACTAACAAACTCGAGTCTCTACAATCACGCCGCGATGTGGTATCATTATGCGCATTCTACTGACTATACCATGGCGAGTGTTCTGAGGAGTTATTCTCCCTTACCCCTCCATCAGCTTTTCTTTAGAGGACCACGCGCGCGAGGAGTGAGGATGGTTTGTGTGGCAGTCTATAACTGCTGAACCAGCTATCTATCAGCTATATATCTATCTTCGCGTTTGGAATTGATCGCTACTTAACATCAAGTGGGGTAGAGTCATTTGCCTACCTGGTTATATTTATAAAAAAATATATTAGAGTTTCTATGACATTGCATAAGGTGGAGTTGAGTAATATCCTATATCTTTTTATAAATCATAATACGTTCTTTGTTTAATATAATAGCTTCCACTACACTATAGAAGCTCTTACTATGGAGTACAATTAATTATTTATCAAACATGAGGCGTGTACCGCTGACGTATTATCAAGGAATTCAAAGGTTGGAGACTTGCATTAAATTATTGCAGCGAGCGTGCGAATGCGCGCGTTACTAGGAAACCGTTTACGTTTACGTAATCGCGTCATACTGATATGGTAGGCAACTGACTCGGAAACTGTGTCATATGAATTGTGACTTGCGACTTAACTTATTTTACGGATGACCGTGCCGTGACTGCGACCACAGTTTCCGTGTGACCGCCTTGAGAATTTCCACCCCATACAAATACTACTTTACGGAGTCCATAAGAAGCGTACCTCTATTCAGGCAGGGTTAGGATTCGGGGCTTGGAAGCGACCGTCCGTGTTTTTTACACGCAACGCGTCCTTCCCTTACGCCGCCATCTTAAATTCCAGAGACGACACGGCACATACGAACCTACACCATCATTCCTCATGAATAAAGTCCACTGTCCTGTGCGGGTACGAAAGGCAATATTCACACAAAGATGAGCTCAATTCTGTCAGAGATAGAGATCAGTTTGTCACGTTGTGTGTGAAGGCTATTGTCGTTGAATAGGTCCCTGATTCGGGACCCGGGATGATGTGACTTGTCATATTTTTTTTCTGAACCTGAATGTTGCCCGTGAATTATTAATCGAGTTTGGGTTATAAAAATCCAGCTCTCGCTCTCTCCTAATATCGGGGGTTTCTTTTGTCTTTTTTTGGTCTATATTTTAATGCTCTTGTCCAACCCTCCTACGCACACGATGAAATTTGTATTTTTATTATTTTTAGAATCCTAATGAGAGTCCTGAGCTGTGTCTAGGTATTTACAGGATAAAAATATTTTCTTTATTCAGGTTGTGTCATATTAGTAATTTCCAAAAAAAAAAAACAAATGGAAGTTCCCTTGAAAACTGAAAACATATGATAAATAACCTGTCATCACACCTGTCTGATATCAGGTTAAAATAACACATCGCGCCATGTAAACGTATATTTTGATGAAAACCCATTATATTTCTATTATTATATCTTAACCCCCACTCCGTGATTTATAATTTAAATCAATTCCTCATCCAAGAGATACGAGTGTTGGGAGTGTTGAAACTCGGGGAATTCATAAAATAGCGTTTAGATTATTCAAAAGTTGGGCTCCTTGAAGCTTAAAGGGATAGGATGAAAGACTGATCCGAGGACAAGATTATGTTCACAAAGCGTTTTCGTATCGAAGCAGCATTGAAGCACTCTCCATCAAATGAGTGAATTTTGAATGTTTACAATCACGAATATTCAATAGCTCGGAATCGGATGAGGCTCCATAAATGAACTCGCGAGCTATCACAATGAAAATTCTACACTGACGATTGCGTCAAGAATTTACTTTATTGCTTTATTTCTATAATTCATAATTGGAATGAATTTTGCAAACGGGTTATGGGGAATATAAATTTCTGTTTTTGCTATTCACTGAAATGATTTCTTTTTGATCACAAATGGTAAGTACTATATATATGTATTACATTTTTAGGATTCAAAGTGGATTGGAATGAAATTATAATCTTTTTAAGAAAGCTTAATAAATTATCAAGGATGAAAACTTATATTAAGGTACCTAATTCATTTATGAAATGAAATTGTTTCAAAATACACAGACTGAATGAATTCATTGTAGAAGTTATATTTTATTCTCCCAGGGCTGGATGAAATGAGCAAGGAACCCCTCGACCTCACCTCACACACAATGCAGAACTTTGAACTAACTTGTGACAACGTGATATGACGTCACACTTTTTCGTGCGTGAAGCCGGTGTTCATCGATTATTGGACGTTAACACGTTAAAAAAAGGACTTGAGGAGCTCGATGGCCCACGTGGTTAGCGTGTTCGGCAGCGATCGTTGAAGTTAAGCAACTTTCGCAGTGCTCGGTCATTACATGGGTGACCAAAAATCTTCTACCGCGAGTTCCTCCGTGCTTTGGAAGGCACGTTAAGCCGTTGGTCCCGGTTGCATCTGCAGTCGTTCGAATCCGCCAATCCGGACTGGGCCCGCGTGGTGGGTCATGGCCCTATCTCCCGATGCCCTATCGGCGATGGATAGGATTCAGAGGGTTGACATTAACGGCAATAAGTCTGCGGGTTCGCCGGTTAAAATGGGTGTTCCGCAGGGCTCAATCCTTGGTCCTTTCTTATTTTTAATTTATATTAATGACTTACCTTACTACGTTAGAGATAAGCATGAGATAGTATTGTTCGCGGATGATACATCACTTTTATTTAAACTCAGACGTAAGGAAACAGTTATTGACGACGTGAACAGTTGTATCTCTAAGGTAGTCCACTGGTTTAATGTTAATAATTTATTACTAAATGAAGGAAAAACGAAATGTATTTAATTTGTATTACCTAATGTAAAACAGGTAAAAACCAGTGTGAATGTAAAGGATAGGAATATGGGCCTTGTAAACGCCACAGTATTCTTAGGGATTACTTTAGATTCTAAGCTTCAAATTGTCAAATAGACTTAGTTCTGCAGCATATGCCGTAATGAAGATACGCCAGTTAACGTATGTAGATACGGCCAGATTAGTATACTTTAGTTATTTCCATAGTGTAATATCGTACGGAATTTTATATTTTTATGTTCACACACTTAATACAAGAAACAAAAATAAACTAACTTTACCTGCTACTAGGCTTCACAAAATCAATAATTCATTTAAAGGTCTTTGTGTTCGCTTATACAATAAAGTCCCAAGCAATATCCAAGAGTTAAGCATAAATAAATTCAAAGATAGTATAAAAAAAGCACTTATTAGAAAAGCTTATTACAAAGTGTCGATTATATTACAGACAAAAATGCTTGGGTTTGAACTGTTCCAATCATTCCAACAGGTTTTCTATATTAAATAAATCATGATTGTATTGACGTTGTAACAACATAATGATTTGTAAATGTTGTTACATTATGCTTTTAATGTTGTGGAGTTCTTTTCGCTCGTTTTTCTCCGCAGCTAAAAAATATGTCCAATAACGAGTGGTAGGGAAAAAAAATGTTTGGACGATTCAAAAGTGTTGTACTATACATCCAATTTGAATAAAGATATATTGATTTCTGATTTCTGATTTCCCTTTTCCATCCATGGGGAAGGCCTGTGCCCCAGCAGCGGGGACATTAATAGGCTGATGATGATATAACTACTGTGTAAGTTCTATCTACTTGCTTTGGTGTTGAAGTTTCTATTGTTTGTCTAATTAAAGAGTTTTAATGTAGCACAGAACATCAGTAACTTACCTAGATTTTGAAAAATTCTGGCAGGAATAATTGTTTATTTGTTACTTATTGGAACAATTAGACTCTAGAGACCCAGCAGTAAAACTTTAACCCCTTCTTAATAAACAAAGAATAAGCTTAGATTAGTTACGCCGTGTTTTGTTCATATCACTCAAGTGCAATTTGTTATTCAAAGAACAGAGTCAAAACATAGAGTAACTAATCCAATCTTTTTCTTAGTTTATGAATAATAAACGGGTATCATCAATAAGGCTGCAAGAAAACAAGGAATAGAATAAATAAAGAACAAAGCGCTGTTTATAATAAGATATCCGATTTTTTTAATTATAAAATATCCTTGCGTCTGTCATTGCAGTGTTCCAAATTCAAACAAGGTGAACTTCAAATTTCGGTCGAATGATTGCATGAATGAATCGGCCATTATTCATATTTAGGAGCTGGGTTAGGCTTGCACGATCGCGTTTTCCAGAAAACTATTGTGGTTTTGTACAGACAACGAACAACAAACGGTTTCCGTCCATTCAACCGGTATGCTAATGCGCACGAATTTCGATGATTTTTCGGTTTCATTTAAAAAGATCTCCCGGCCCGCATGATGATTACATTTCCTGACACGATCACTCATAACACGCGGTGCACTGAACGGCCAGTGTAGCGATGGTAATACCGATCCGGGGACCGAACCACCGATGGATGTATTGTGAAACGATGTTACGGTGCTGTCAAAGGGTTTTGATCGGAGACTGTAACGAGCCGGCAGATGAGTCATTTGTGTATGTAAATCAGGTTAAAATTCAAAGCGTAGGTTTAACTTTGACTTTTTGAATTTTAAATTTGCCCCGACCTTTTTTCTGACGTATCTACCAATCGCTGTGGAGCGTACATAAGTAATACACTATTATGATATAGGTATCCATAGGTATGAGATTATTCTTCTAATGAGTATTATGAATACGCCATTCAGTGTGGGTGTAAGTTCGGTTTTCTGTTATCGGATCAATTTGTATGTCAGTTTTAGGGGTCCTTACACAAAAGGTGCTCTGAACTACAATTACGCCGTGATGCGGCATCATTAAGCGCATTCTAACGACTATACCATGGCGAGTGTTCTGAGGAGTGATTCTCCCTTATCCCTCAATTACCTTCTCTTCAGAGGACCACGCGCGCTGGCCTACCTTTCCATCGACTTACTGTGGCCACTTTTCCTACACGAACAAAGAAATTTGGTGACTCATTTCTTTGTCGTACTATTCGTAAGTGGAATTCTTTGCCCGCGCACGTATTCCTTCCTTCCTACAATCTGGGGTCCTTTAAGAGAGGCGTGAAGAAGCATTTTTGCAGGCCGGCAAGGAGGCCGGGGAGGATGATTTGTTTAGCAGTTTATAACTGCTGTACCAGCAATCTTCGCGTTTGGACTTTATCACTTTTAAACATGAGGTGGGGTAGAGACGTTTGCCTAACTGGCTTTAAAAAATAATAATAATAAGTTAATAAGCCTACGATCCTTCGTTCATCCTAATGTGTGTCTGTCAACGACTTTTATCTTTAGCCCTGTAATGGATAAATAGTTAAAATATTTCAGAATTTGAATTACCTATGTATGATATAAATAAAAACTACGTGATATAAATAAAAACTACGTTTTCGGATTTATAGAGCTGGAGTTAACAAAACGTGGTACAGAACCTATCGCTTTACAAATGTTTTTTTAATACCGTTATAAGTTTCTTCTGGGATTACGAAGTCTATGTATCGGACAGACTAACAAGTGTGATTGGAACTTTTACTAGCAATATGCAGTTTCCAAATTCAAATCACCATTATTCCCTAGGGTTTAAAACGCTATTTTGGTCCCTGTAAACAGATAACTAACTATATAGCTCTTTTCGAATAGATGTGATAAAAAATATTTAAATCACATCTATTCGATTCTGCTTCGAATTCGCATTGGGCCCGCATGGCGAGTCAGGGCCCAATATCACAATTCCAGAAAAAACGTATCCTTCTCACCAATCCGCACTGGGCCCAGTACGGATTGGCTTAATGCGGAATGAGCTATCGCACATGTTGCCGGTCCACCACTCACCGAAAACAATTTTAAACCACGTACAGAACCACCGCTGTTAGTGGTCTCCCACCTCACTGCTCATCTAGCTACCGCCCAGCTGCGTAGTTAGGTGCTAGCTGTCTCGCTAGGTTGTGACGGCAAGCCTTCATCCGCCAAACCGTTCGAAAAGGAACTTCGTTCTAAAAATCCTCAACAGAATATGTCTATCTTTTAAGGGTGACCCACAACAACACGAACAAAATCTTGTCTGAAACCTGTCCACGGAGCTTCGTAAGTTGATCCCGTATTCAAAAATAATATAAAGCATTATTTAAACATTCAGAGTCACCTTTAATGCAAAATATTTAAGGTCTTAATTTAAACGCATGCGTCAAAGAGTTATGTCCGTTCGAAATGCAAGCTCGTACAATATTACGACTTATTGCTTGCTATAGAGGGAAGAATAATGACTTTATTTCTATGACTCTGTGTATCGTAATATTCTGAGTGTGCTGTTAGCAATATAGCAGATACGGAGCGTGAGGAAAAGAGACAGCTATGTAACCAACCATGCATTCGAATATCACAAATATTTTCTATTAAATCAGTTTTTAGTATTAGAACAAAATTTGCTTCAAGTGCGTTAAATTAACAAACATTGATTTAGATACCTGTCGAAAAAACGATACTTTTTCACGGAGCACTGTGATATCTTGACTTTTCAGCGGTCCGCGTGTGACTGAACTGACTGACTGTGCGTTCAAGCACTTCTTGATTGGGACACATTTTGTCCGAACGTGGTGTATCTAGGGAATTCGCCCACTTAATTTTTTCTCCTCAAATTAATGCCGGTGAAACCGCACGACACCTCTAGTAATAGAACAAGTTATGGTTTTTGTTTTTATTGACGTCGAGGCATTTAGGTAAACAACTAGGTTGATAAATATACCTTACCTAAGAACTTATTTTAGTTTATAAAACTATCTTTAAGATGCCAGTGTTCTTTTCAAGTTGGCTTTCTTTTTATTCTCCTTTTTTCTCGAAGAAAGCGCGTCCGTAGTTTTGGAAAAACTTTATCTCGGTTTCCTTTGATTCGTGAAAAGAAAACACGCAGACTGTTTACCTTCATTCAAAGATTCATACTACTTAAAGAAAAGTTTTTAATTAAACTTGGCAAGAATTACAATTTAAAGGACATGCTAACATTTTATATGAGCGACTGCCCTAGCAATGTATAAATATTGTACTGAGTCATATTTAATGCTGAATGGCATTATTTATAATATATTTATAGAGCCATCAATTTCGCATATTGTTAGAATCTTTCCTTAATTTTTTTCTGATCAACATTCCACAATAAGTATTTTTAAAGTAAAAATTTTATACAAATAGTTTCGTTGTCGTCGGCCTGACAAAAATCGGTAAAGTTTTAGTTTGTTCATTTACAAAACTTGAAGGATTGATTCTTATGCAGCCTTGTCTTAAGTCTGATTAGAAAAATAAAATTTATTATTTAAAGCTTTCAGTGATTTGTAATAAAAAAATTAAGGCCAAGTGTTTCACAGTTTTTAGGAGTTTGGAATTAATATTGTTTTTTTCGATATACTGACACAAATAACTTTTGTGTAGATTTATTCTTCATTTATTTTTGTAAAACGGAACATTTTTATTTTGGAACAAACAGGAAGTTAATTTTTATATTTTTAAATATTTGATTATTTAACGAAAGTTGTAGGAGAATAATAATAAACACGTGGTAAATTAATAAAGAAATATTTTAATATTACAGGCTTTTGCGAAATAATTATACATGTGAAGGGCAGTTTCTTAGCCATGTACTTTATATGAAAGTAGGCACATAAGTAGATATTTCATTATACTTCGTTTTTGCCAGAAAAAATGCAAATTATTTTCTGAGTGGCGAAGTAGATGCCTTAATATATTGCATTCACAATGTCTTTATATTTCACTGAATCATAAATATTTTGAACTTCTTACAAACGATTTTAAGGAAAATTTAGTAAACAATGAAAGATTCTTTGAAGCGAGTATTTTAAGCTTACCACGACCGTGTCTCATACATGTTACCAATAAATTGTGTACAACATCGTGACGTCATAAGTACAGCCTGCGCGGGCGCAGGTACCGCGCTATTCTCGTGCATGGTCACTGACCACGATGTACCATCGCGGGGTGACTGTACCACCAGTATTACAAGACCCCCACAATGCAGGGTAAGTAAGTACACGCAAGCGCCTGCATTCGACAGCTCAGCTTAAACTGGCCGTAAAACTCAACCAATATACGCTGACCTATCCCGACCCTTGCCGCTCTCATTTCGAAAAGTGAAATAAAGGAAGTCGACCGGCTGCAACGGCTCATTTTACGCTGGTCGCGGGCGATTCTTTTTTTACATCCATATGTTTTCAGGTCGTTTTGTTGGCCTTGAAAGAATGTCTGGTTAGTGCACCACGGGTTGATGTCTTGTTATATATAAATGCGACTTTTTCTTGCATCGCTTTTGCTAGTGCGTATGATTTCTGCGATTTGTAAATAAAATTCGTCCGTCTGACGCAAAGTATAACACTTAGGTATCTAAAGCTGTCCTAATACTGTTTCACGCTTGTAATAAACCCGAAACAAACTGAAAACCTCAACATTAAAAGCACGCGAACTTGAAAAATTTAAAATGCTCTAAAAAGCTATGACGACTAAAACAGTTACCTACACACATTACTAGACACAGTACACACAAGACCCGTCTCGCCTGCCGAAATTCCTAAAGAAATCGAAAACCCTTTTAAATCATAGCCCAAGTTTATAACAAAAATCTGTTTTATCACCTTTCAAAATTCCTAACGCACAAATATGAGCTCACGGCATTTGGTAATACGCGCGCTGTTTTCAAATTTCGAACGCAAACTTCTCGTTGTACAGTGGTCCAACAGGTTCGTCCCAACCTGTTTGTACCAAGATTTTTGTTGTTTTCGTTTTGCATGAGGTACTGACCATCACAACAAAGGTTCGTTCGTAGGCTTCGGCCTTTTTTCTCGTCCACAGGAGGCATTGGCATCCAGAGAAGAAATAGTTCGTCTCACCGGTTCTTTGAGGTTGGATGTGTGTTTAAGTTTTTTTTTTGTAGTCTGTGGCCGTTTAGTTTTTATGTGGCAGTGTTGTGTGTGTTTAAGGTAATTTTTGGTATATTTACTTTCATAATAAAATTACAAAATTTTGAATAAATGTAAAATTGTATTGTTGGATTATTCGGGTTGTCCTTAAACATATTTTATCTGTTATATTTTAATCAAACCCTTCTTGCTTTTAAAAATAATTTAAACGTATTAATTTTGTACAATTGTAGATAAAGTATTATTGAATTTTATTCATTGTCGTTTTGATATTATGCATAATTTGAAAGAAGTAACAGTTCAAAGGTTCAATTGACGGATACAGTCGATTAGAAAATGAATTTCATTATTCATCATTCAATTTAAATCAACAATAATTATACTAAAGTTGATTTCAAATGCCGATAACATTATAAAGTCCTTTTGTTCCTAGTATATTTTTGATCATCTAATTTACATTTAATACCGAATCTCAATTTGAATTCGATTAGTGTAAATGAAAAGTTCGAAATGAATTACCGGATGAAGGTTCCCTAGATCGAGATAATCTCGACAGTTGAAACTCGAGTTATTCAGGTTCAGCCACGCGACCTTTCAGCTCGACCTGCGTCAATGTCAAACGCACTACACACAACACGCGAATCTTAGCGAATTAATAGATAATTAAGTAGCCCCAAGCGTTTCACGAATGTGGGCCAATGCTAAACATACCTACTCAAGTACATTTTTGAACCTTGTAACATGAAATACATGCCCCAATTACTATAATTACCGGAGTGGTTTACTTTATACGACTTACCTGAAAATGACCCAAGAAAAAATGCCGCCATGTTGGAAAGTTGAAATGTATCGAAACTGGGTTTCAATAAAGCGCACAACACTAAATTTGTCTTCTGCTTACATGCAAAAACAAATGAAAAGCGGTTCTCTCGATATTCCAATTTTGAAATCCCTACGAACATCCTGTTATTAGAACGGCTGCGGCGTCGCTACTTGGTTGTTTCTGTAGTTCCAATTTTAAAATTCCTCCGAACATCCTTTTACTTTTTAAAATCAAAGGCCAAGGCACATCTTTATGCTGCCAGTGCAGTGGCATAGAGTAGAGCCCACACGTGGCGGGAACACACGGCCAGCTCCAGAAATACACAACGTAAACACCGCAATATGTTCACAAGTAATGAAGCGAACACTTGGCCACCGCTATAAATAGATAAATAAACTATGCTCGCAGTTTTGTATGGATGTGTTTGTGTGTTTATGGGAGTGTTTGTTTTGAAATAGGTACCTACATACTATTCTTTTATCGGCCTCCAAGTGCAAATTTATTTTCTAAAGCATTGCCTTACATTGCTGCGTTTGTGTGGGGGGGCGTGGGGTAGAAATTAATGCCTTTATAATTAAAACATTTAGTCTACATGGTATGGTTAAATTTTATCAGTGATGCAAAAACAATAATATTTCTTTGAAAAACCAAATGGGTTGGAAACGTTGTTTTAGTCAAGATGCAATTAGATTAGATTACTTTTATGAAAAGCTGACATTTCAGCTTAATGAAAAATACTTACAATCTCAGAATAAAAATTTCTCAATACTACTAATTTCAACATTTTCAATAGAAACGGAATTTTTCTCTGATTTTTGAAATCAATTCGAATGATCGCGCGACGCGGCTATCTGAGTTTTATTTCAATGGTGGATTTAGCGTTGTTTTCATCTAGGGTTGTCAACTTATTCTCTAAAATGTTTTTAACTTAACAACTTAAAAATATAACATAAAATTTACTTGAACTAGGTATAAAGCTGGAGTCGAACCCACACTCATCGCTATCCGTGCGATTGCACGATAGTGAGTGTAATTTATCTAGTAAAAATAGATACAAATTTAAGCATTAAAAATATTTGTTTCTTAGGTTTTCACGCGCAACATTCATTATATAAAACAAGTTGCAACGGTATAGATGCACTGATTTATTTATGACGTTTCGCATCATTTTCAGGCTGCGTCGTCAGAATTACCTATATTAAGAAATATAATAAAACCAATTATTCAACTATACAATATTAACCTGATGGTATAAATATATTTGTTTCTTAGGTTTGTTGTTATTTTGTTATTTTCACGCACATCACTCATTGAATAAAACTAGTTTTTACGGGTTAGATGTACTGAATTTATTAATTTATTACGACGCAGACCTGAAAAGGCTGCGAAACGTCAATAAATAAATAATATATTGTTTTAAACTTTTATGGTCACTAACATTATAGCTATTAACGGGATTGTTACCATGTACCTTGTTTTTTATGAGTCTCCGAATAGTGAGAATGTGACCAATGGTAGGGGTATCGAGAGCAGTAAAAGATGACGTCAGAGGGTAGACCGATATGTCTGCCAATAACATCTACCCGCAATTACTTCAGTTATTCCGTGACCATGGTGCTTGCAATAATGCCGAAATATCGGAGACTCATAAAAAACAAGATACATGGTAACAATCCCGTTAATAGCTATAATAAATAAATAAATTCAGTACATCTAACCCGTAAAAACTAGTGTTATTTAATGGTATACATAATTTTTCTAAGGTCACACTTGTATGAAAAACATTTGGCACTGGAAAGATTTGTCTTAAGTTGTTCCTAGAAACAGCTAGACTATCCGTCGGAGGTTTTATTAAAGATGTTTTTCTGTTTATATACTAAATATTTCTGTCACTTGCAGTTCTTTCAGCTTCATTTTGATTCTTAAATCACAAACATTAAATGTCCTCCGTTTGATTAATCTAAGAAAATACAAAGACTGATGCTCAAGAATTAATATGTACCTGGAAAAGTTATCTTTGTAAGGTTTAGTGGTCGAGATTGCTTCGGTATTCTACGAATTTATTCTCATTAAAGTAACTAGAGACAGCATGGAAATCTAAAATATATTCCCTTTGATTAGATAGAACATTAAACGAATGTAATACCTTTGGAGAATTATTATTGATTCACTTCCTGTGTAAAATTTACCTGATAGTGGTTTATTCTGTACATTCGTAAAAAAGTTAGGAAAAACAATAAGCTTTTTAGCACTATAATAATAAAGCTTGTTTGTAATCATCCCAAATATTCTTTATTAGCGTTTAAACTCCCTTTGACTGGTTGCAATTATGAATCACAACTTTCATCACAAAAATAATGACTAGTATATTTTTTTTTATTACATAAAATTAGAGCAGAATTCCAACGGCTTTATCCACCTAGTTGTACTTGACCATAGCCTACAGAACCCATATTATTATATAATATTTATTATTAATATACTATAAATCCTCCTCTATGCTCTGTTTACTCTTTAATATATATATATTATGTATAGACAGAAAAAATTAAGAAATTTTATTTTTCCCTCAACCATCACGAAATTATAGGCTATTGGCCTAAATTTATTTACCTTTTAAGAGTTTTCACAACCTTATTCGCTTCGGAAGGCTCGTTATAATGTAAAGTTCGGAATGCCTCCTGTTACAACCGAAACTTGATTTACGGACATTCTGAATATGCCCCTAGCTATCTGTTGAAGTAAAATATAATCTTATAAACTTCTTAATTCACAACACCGTTCTAAAGTAGATCATCACGTTGATTAATAATTTGTATAACGTAAAGCGTTATAGGTTCAGATAAAATCTTAATTCTCCGTCTTATTGTGTGTGCTTTAGAGGCTATAATCCTTTGATTTCGTTCTCTTTTAATAAAGTGTTCATTTTCTTTGTGTTTTATATTGTGAAATTTTTGCCTAACTTGTATACTGCTTAAAGTATGTTTCTGACGATGAAATAAGTAAATAAATACTCCCAAGTGTGTATTAAATAACGAAAACTTTGTTCACTCGTCAACACAGAATAACAATCTAGTATACTAAGAAATAAAACACATGAACTTTACTAAATGAAACCATAAATGTCAAATTTTTCCATTTCACTATCAGCTTTATAAATAAATACATATTTCTAACACTAGGCTGATTTGTGTGAACAAATCAGCCTAGTCCCAAAGTCAGCACTGTAAAGCTTGTGTTATAGGATACTAGCGTAACGGATAGAATACACACTGATACATATATAAGTATATTTATCTGGAAATGCAAAAATTGCTGGAATCAAGTGGATGCAAGTGCTAGGGACAAATTTCGGTGGAAGGTTGAAGAGGAGGCCCATGTTCGAAGACGAACCCAAACGCTGTTTTAAAAAGGTCATCATCACTATCATCAACCTATTAATTTCCTAACGGCAGGAGCACAGGCTTTCTCTATGGATGGAATAGAAGACTGGGCCCTTGGTTAGTTTTTGGTCACCCATGCAATGACCGACCATTTTGAAAGTTGCTTTTCGCTTGCTATAAATAGATAGTTAAACTAAACTATCAAATTGTGAACAAATTTTTAAATAATATTGTTATCATTTCCAGGTAAATCCACAGAAGCGTCAACAGTGAGTAAAACCATATGTTTATATTCAATAGTGTTTACTTTAGCAGTTCAGTTTAAAGCATTACTAACCTACGTATATAATGTACCTATTTTATTTATATAACAGAGCGGATCTTCGGCTTGAACGGTTGTGGGAAAAAGCTAACATCTACAACAAACCAGAGCCGTACTGCTTAACAATTTAAATAAAAATCAAATTACCAAAAGATCATACTTTTGACAATTAGTTTTTTTTTATACATAGAAAGTGCTGTTTTAGAAAATGGAATTCTCGACTTACTTGTGCAAAATCGGGTCTTTAAAACGAGGCGCGAAAAAAAGCAACTTCTCGCAACCTTCTTAGGATCTTTTGGAAGAAAGTTGAAGAAGTAACTTGCTTCTCGGTAGAGTGAGCACATATATGTATTACCAAAACTCAACATTGATAAAAGAGTAAGGGTACAATGGTATTGCTGCTCAAAACTAAAATGACCCGTTGGGGGGAGGTAACCTCCACGTTACAAAGCTTCACGGGGTAGTATATGAAGCCTCTCACAAGTAAGTTTTTTATGCTATGGATGAGGCACCATCAGACGAGACAAATAATAATAAATAAATATTTCCAACACTCACATCAATTAGCCTAGCCCCAAAGTAAGCACTATAGGCTTGTGTTACGGGATACTAGGGTAACGGATAGAATACATATACAGACATATATAAGTATATTTATATAGAAATACATATAAAACATCCATGACTGGAGTACAACTGCTCGTATTCGGGTAAGGCCGTAAATTTTGCCACTTTTTGAAACCAAAAAATGTCCCATACTTTGACTGCGTATAAAGAAAAAAGTAACTAGTGATTTGTAAATAAAAAACTTTAATTCTGTTTTGTAACTCTCTAAATCTTACAATTATATTTCAAAGTTAAAATACTTCGTATAGTTTCATAACTAAAGTGAGTTTAATTTGGCCAGTCCCCCAAATTTAGCAAAAAACTCGCTGTCTTTTTTATGCATCCAAACACTCGGAACTACAAAATTTGTATTTTTTTTATTGACAAGCAAATTCACAAGAACTAACATAAATAACGTAAAATTAAGCAACTAAATCGTATTTTTGATCTTTTAAGATAAGCCAATTTCATGAATTTATTGCAATTTAAATGTTTGTCCCCGTATTTTCACTTCAATGTTACGATTTTGTATGTTACTCCAATTTCACCTCTAAATAATGTTAAGGTTTTATGGTTCTTTTTGGTAATGACAATGGCAACACTGTGTGTCTATGCGAGCCAATAAAAAAAAAAAACCGCCATTTTGTTGACTGTAGATTCGAGCAAAGGTGCACGCGTTGTGTTTCGTCGGAGGTTTTTTTAGAGAATTTAGCCAATTTCAAAGGTAAATAACAGTTTTTATTAAACTTATTTTATACAAAAATATCAATAAGTGGTTTAGCAATGTGCGTTGTGTGTTTTTGTTTCAAATTTAGCTCTAGTTATCGATTTATGGTAAATTATAACCTAAAAAACTTTGCTTCAACGTTACATCTAAGTTACTTCTATGTTACCGGTAACGTTGATTGTATGTAACGTAACGTTGAAGTGTTGTAAGGATCCGTGCATATACACTCTTCTAATTTATAGTTACTTTTTTATTCCATTTTTGGTAACACAATCAAGTTTCTGACAATCAGTATTATTTTTATTTTTAAACAATAAACACGGTTTTAGTTACTATTTCTTTAGATATATACACAGGATACATCTCAAAATATTAGTAAATACCGTTTTTATGTCATCATCTGACTTTTTTTAATGTCTTATATTCGCAACAATTAATAAAAATCAATCAACGGCGCCAGTTATGGCTCGCATTTGTGTGCTGTTGAATTTTGTTATGCTACATAAAATAACATTTAATTTATAATGTACTACGTACTAGAATCGACTAGATGAACTAATCGTTTACTCATCAGTAACGTACGTAAAGTGGGCCACAGATTAACCTACCCAAATCTGCCAAAATTCCTCAATTGATGTTGAACTCTATGAAACATTAAATCCAAAACTGGTATAGGAAATTTTACCGCTCTAGGGAGGTTGATGTGTGTACGTACAGTAGTACCTACCTACGTATTTTGCTCCCACCTTGCATTCTACCGCCATCGTCGGTGCTTAAATTATGCAAGTGTCGTTGTCATTTCTAGCTATTCTAGCACTTTCTTGTGTTTATTAAAACTTTGATTGTTGTTAGTTGTGTAAATAAAACTTTGGTCAAGAATTTTTTGCATTCTCGCATACGCCAGCAACAATAAGTTCCTACTTAAAATAAGAAATACAAAATCACATTTGGTCGATATCTCTTAAAGTACTAAATATTCGTAAAAAATCCTAAGTTAACAGATCCTTAAACCAACATAAAATTACAGCATTCATTCATCACACACGCACACACACTCATACACGCAAACGCACACACAAACCTACACATTCGAATGCGAATTATTAATCTTTTTTTTATGAATTCGGTTATAAGCTTAACTTACTTTTAATGAGTTTTTATCGCGTAATATAATACCGAAATTTATTTTACTAATTAAATTAAAAACACAGATGCCGATGACTGCAGCTGAAAAACAAAAAAAATATCGGGAAAAGCTTAAAAATGAAAACCCCGAGAAGTTTGAAGAGATAAAAAAGAAAGCCAAAGAAAGATCGGCACAACACTATCAGAAAAAAAAGAGTTTATATACTGAAGAGGACAAACAAAAATTACGTCAAAAATGGAAAGAAGATCGAAGAAAAGCAAAAGATGAACAAAATACGTCCCAAAATGAACCATCAACATCACAAGCTTCAAGTAAGCAACAAAATGACGACTCATTATTTTACCATAATATGCAACGCCGCATCGAACACAAGCTGAAACGTGAGAATGCAGAATTGCGTTTACGGATAGATACATTGGGAAAAGGATTCAAAAATCTCCAGAAAAAAATCAGCAGGCAACAAGAAAAAATTGAAAAGATGCAGAAAAAATATGAATCTGTTTTAGCTGAACTAAACACGAAAAAGGAAATAGAAGATATACATATGCAAGAAATTGAAGAAAAGACACCGAGGAAAAAAGTTGCAGAATTCATAAATAATACTATCCCTAATGTTGTAACGCCAAAAAAAGACGAAGTCAAGAAAAAAGTTTTTGAACACTATGTATTAAAGGAATCATTAAGAGAACAATTTAAAAGTGCAAATAATGCTGAAAAAACTGTTTTAAAAAAAATATTAGACAACAATGTCGTAAAAAAATACAAACAAAAAGCAAATATAAAAACATGTCTGGGATTAAAAAGCAATTTAAAAAAGTATAATAAACGAAAGGATAAAAACAGTTTATTAATTAAAAAAATAGAAAGGTTTTTTAATAAAGACGACGTTAGCCGCGCTACTGCTGGGAAAAAGGAGTATAGAACATGTAAAAAAGTTAAACGTCAGAAAAGATATTTAGTAGATAAACTTAGTATGCTACATAAAAAATATATTTTGGAAGAGGGCCCTATTAGTTTCAGCACTTTTAAAAAATATCGTCCATTTTATGTACTTTCTCCTAAAGTTAAAGATTGTGAGAGTTGTGCCTGCATTAAGCATTCCAACATGCAATTCATGGTTGATAAACTTAAGTTTTTAAATATTCTAAAATCGAACAACCTCATTGAAGTAATAGCAGATTTTGTTTGCGATTTCAACTCAAAAGATTGCATGTACAACAGGTGTGACTCGTGTTTAGAAAATAAATTATGTGTTGACAATGAGAAACTATCTGAAGAAGCAAGTTGGTTTACATGGACTTTAAAAGAGCACGAGTATGAAAAACAAGGAGAGAAAAAGAAAATAAAGAAAATCGTAAAAATAATAAAAGAGGGTACTTTAAAAGACTTGCTCGAGACATTTAATTCAGAACTGAAAAAATTTAAAACTCACATATTTAATTTTCATTACCAGTACAAAAAATACAAAGACTGCATTAATAATTTAAAAGATGATGAGGCATGCATTCATATCGATTTTTCGGAGAATTTTACTTGTAAATATCACACAGAAATACAGGCAATGCACTTCATTAAAGAACAGATTACTTTACATACGGGAGTGATTTACATCAAAGGAGTGCAAAAACCGATTTCGTTTTGTTCTATTTCCCCGGTGAATCAACACAACCCTGAAGCAATATGGACACATCTCGATCCCGTCTTACAACATATTAAAATTAATCATCCCAACATCTCCACCCTGCACTTCTTCTCTGATGGCCCAACCACGCAATATCGCCAAAAAAAGAATTTTTATTTTTTTAGTCAAAAAATCTACGAATACGAGTTCAAGTACGGTACTTGGTCATTTTTTGAGGCGGCTCACGGAAAGGGTGCTGCGGACGGTATAGGGGGAGTCATTAAACGAACTTTAGATGCTAAAATCGCTCAGGGAAAAGATATTCCGAATGCTGAAACAGCAGTTGACGTTATAAACTCAGAGAATACAAGTATAAAAATATTTTATATTCCATGTATTAATATCCTACCTATTCATACTAAACTTAGTCCTTTGCATCAAACTATGAAAATTCATCAGCTTATAACAAAAGAAAAGTTCCAACTCAAGCACAGAGAGCTCAGCTGTTTCTGTGGAGATCCCAGAGGCAACTGTGAATGTCACTCGCCTATACATCATAGCTTTTTAATCGAAGAGGAGCCAAATAAACAAAAGAATGATAAAAAGGGAAAACATGTCAGATCACAGAAAAGCAAGAAAACGAAGCAAAGGCGTACTTTTATTTCATCGACTGAGGAATACGACAGCGAAATCGATATTGAATATGCAGACAGCGATGATACGGTTTTATTTTCCGATGATGCAATGAGTCTAGATGATGACAACAATCCAGCCAATGTGCACTATGCACTAAACGAAAAAACTGGCATTCTGACGGAAATTAACCCAAATAAGAAAGTGACGTTGTTATCCGAAGTTATTTTAAAAAAAGCTGATGAAGACACTAAAACTAATCAAGACAAGAAAAGGAGAATACTTTGTGAAAATGAAGAGTTGATACCAAAAAGATCTTGTAAAACTACTAAACATGTCCCTGAGAGCGATAATGTGAGAATATTGTCACAAATTAGAAACACTCCCGAAAATACTGTAAGCGGTGATTTAAGAGATAGCAATATATTTAGGAAAGATGACCATTGGATAAACAAAGATTGCAATCAATTGAAGACTGATTATACAAAAAGAGATAAAAATCATACCAAAGAACAAAATACTTTAAAAGCAGAAGACAAAATGAAAAAAGAATATGAAAGTAAGAAAATTCAATTTAATACTGAAGATAGCGATATAAACGAGGCACGTATGTCTAAAACAATAGACAAAAAAAGTTTAGTAAAAAACAAAAACATTTATCTTGAATATACAGAAATAGAAAAACCAGTTTCGAAAGAGAAAAATGAAATTCAAAATTTAAAGCAAAATGAAAGTGACAACAATGAATCGAGAATTTATGAAGAAGTAGAAAGAAAAGTTATACAGACCGAAGAAGAAAGAGGAGGAAAGAAGACGATAGCGATTCAAGGAAACGAGCAGAATGATGAAGAACGAGGGACGAAGGTGATAGATACTGCAGCAACTGAGCAAAATTATGATGAAGGCAAAAGAAAGGTGTTAGAGAGTAAAGAAAATGAGCACAATGATCAAGAAGGAGGAAAGATTATAGAGAGTGAAGAAAATGAGGAGAATGATTTAAATTTAAATATAAAAGATAGCGTTATTGTTAAATATTTTGAAAGAAAAACGTGGAAGCATTACATTGGATTTGTTGAGAACATAGAATTTAACAATGGCGAAAATTATTACAATGTAAAATTTTTAAAAACTGTTAAAGATTCAAACGGTTCTGTGAAATTCTTAGTACAAAGAAAGTTAGATATTGATATTGTGACCACAATTTCTATCATAAAAAAGGTAAATTTGATTCAGCGAGAGCCAGCTTCAAAAGTATATTATCTGCAAAATGATAACGATATCGTATTTTTTACTTAAAGCATTGACCTATTAGTTATTGTAAGTTTTTTCTGTGATTTTATTGACTGGTATACCTTGTTAAATTATTATTATGTTCTATTAGCTCTCCGCCAGTAAGCGGTAAAAATGTTATTTATTTGTATAATTTTATTTTTATTTCTCTGTATTTTGTTACTATAGTAAATTCTTTAATTAAGTCTTTGAAAATAGATCATTCTGATTGGGCCTATCTATTTTTTGGCCGTCTCTTGTAAAAAGGCCTAATCAGAATGTCTATTTTCAAAGACTTTTTTTTTGCATGGTATTAATACCAGTATTTAAGTACTGGACTATAGAAAATATAGAGGAAGAATATAATATTGATTTATATTTGCTTAAATTTTATGAAAGACTGATTTAATTGTTTTCTGTGTATTTTTATACTACGTTTTAGAGGAACGTATCTATGTTGTGTTTTTGTTTAGTTTTGAAAAATACTAAGTTTTGATTGTTATTTGTGCGTTTTATTACTAACAGATTGAGGAAGAACAATAACAATTTTGTTGTTAGGTAAATCAAAATAAAAGAATTAGTTTGATTAAAGAATTTGTTTTATTTTGTTTGAAGATTTACACCAAAAAAGGTGCAGCATGAATCTGGCCTTACATACTTTACTCGTGACTTTCGCGTTACTTTTACGTTACCGTTATATAGAAGCATCTATGTTACTCTTTGTTACTAAGTGGTAAAATATACGGCCTTACCCATTCATCACACAAACATCTGCCCCCACCGGGATTCGAATCCGGCGTACAAACCACTCGGCCATGGAGGTCGTCGCGAAATGACTAATACGTGGTTTTGTTCTAGTATTTTTTTTTAGAATTAAACATCCAGCAGTGAAATGCTTAAAAAATATAACACAGAGACAAATGATTTTTGCCACGCATTTTACATAAATAATTAGGTAGTTTTTGGTTACAATAAAAGATGAAATCATCGGTCAAAGCACTCAGTCGCTCGGTTAAAGCGCTATCTCACTCTAAATATGGATAACTCAACTCGTGTCTAGACTTCGTGGTAACTGCAGCCCTTGGTTCGCAACAACACTCTCAAGAGTTGCATAACATTGCGTAATTGACTACCTACATTTCTAAGTTTATCCCGCGTTATGTTTATGATACTTTTTTTTTCTTTATTTATTTTGAGGCTTTCATTCTACTAATATGCCAGCCTCATCGTACCCTAGCCAAAACATACACACCGAATTTAATTTAAGTTTATGATACTTGCAAATAAGTTCAGAGACAAATGTTTATTAAAATACGCGATATGAGCGAGTACAATCACCGCCAAAACATTTTGAAAAAAATAAATAATTCTGTTATTATATTTTCTCTGACTATGCAACCACCATTGAAATAGTTTAGAAAAACCATGAGTCTGGTACCAAATTTTTATTTTTGTTTTGTGTTTTCTCTCCGAAATTCCCTTTAAACAAATCACTGTAAAACACAGCGAGTTTCATTTTAATGTTTTATGGTTTTCGACGTTTTGATTTACACAAATTTTTTTCTACAATATCTTCAAATTATAAGTAACATGTTCCTTTAAACGTTGAATTCTATTAAAATAAATAATTAACATTCTGTGCGAGAGTAAATGAAGCCTTCAATAATTCCCGAAATATACCAAAACAGATTTTTCTTCATTTTTGTAGCCCCATGGATACTTTAATAGGCAGACGTATTTTATTTTAAAACCAAAAAAAAAACTTGCTTGTGTCGCACATTTTTTACGACCTAAGGGACAACGTTCATTACCCCGGGCAAAGCAAACACTGCCTAAGATTTTTTCATCAAAATTTGACTGGAGCCATCTGCTTTCGCGGTAATCTCGGCCATGGTAAATATTTGAATGTCTCAAGCTTGATTGCTCACTGGAAATTGTGTTTAGGCCTTTGCTAGTAACGCTTTACAAAAGGTTGATGCATCAATCATAATTAAAAGATCACATTTCTGAGGAGGAAGAGTTTTGGCGCCTTTACTATGTATTTTTTTTACAATGTTCTGATTTTATGATTTTTTCAGTTACCTACTTTACTTAAAAAAAAATGTTTTTTTTTTGAAGCAACCAAGCAATTTGAAACCTACAGTATAAATAGAATATAAATAATCTTCAGAATTGCGTACATTTTTCAGCGAAGTACCAGACAAGGAGGAGGTACGAAATAAACCTTCACCACCACTTAACATCAGAGGGCGATTCGCCTAACAGGATTGCTATGGAAAACGCTATCGCTTACAATTTCATTTTGTTCTTTCTGACCGCCGAAGATTTTCAAATACCTCATGCTCATTTTCTTTATTATTGTTTGGTTAGAAAAAAAACAGCGCGAGGCATTTGAAAACCTCAGCTGGCTAGAAATAACAAAATGAAATCGTAAGCGATAGCGTTTCCCAATGCAATCCCGTTAGGCGAATGGCCTCTAGGTGCAACCCGACCTACCAGGTCACTTGCCTACCTAGCTATTAAAAAAAGCCTTGATTAAATAGTTTACAGAAAAATACCCTTTAGACAATTTTGATTTTTACGAGTATATTTTGAATTTATAAATATTTATAGAAAAACCAGATGAATCATATACATTCAATTCGTAGTAATTCACAATAATAGTGTTTTGTCTACGTGACTGTGCAGTTTGTGGTATTCTCAGAATAGCCACGAACTCAGTAAAGACCTATTTCAGGACTAGCTCACGTCTTCACCTGAGGGTTTTATTATACTGTTAATTATTTCAGCAAAATTTGTGGGGAAATTTTTACTCAATCGGCGTTGGTTCATGTTTCTCGATCAAACGGTTCTCAAAGAAAGATAACGGCAAATTTTTCAATCACATACGCTGCAATAAGAAGATGCTGTAAAAACGATAATATAACTACAGTGTATTTTCAAAAGGAAATAATGCTGATCCATGCTAAACAAATGTTCTTCAGTTTTCACTTAAATTCGTTTAGAGGGATTCCTTGAGGCTACATTGCTCATAAAACACGCGCAATTGTGCCGTGAAATACGCTTTAGACCATCGGCAACTTAGGGGATTCGGAATGAATTATTAATGTGGGCATTCACATAAAACCTGATGTTTTTTTTCGTCCGGATGGCGTAGGTAGGCACTCATTTTGGTTTCCGAAAGGCCTCCGAGGTTGAATTCTATTTAGAGGTGAAATGAAGGAATTATTGCCTTGATTCAAATAACGAATGAAAATATCGACACGTTACTATTGAACCTGGAGATTTAATAAGAAAGTAGGGAAACTGTTTCGAACTATTTAATAGATAAAAAAAACTAAAGCCTCTTGATTTTATTGCGTAATAAAGGACAACTCATTAACCTATTTTTATGGCAAATCAAAATATTTTTAGCATTTTTTTCAAATTGAAGATTTGCCATAAAAATAAGTTTTCATGTTTTTTATTGATTAGCCGATTTCTCGCTATGCTTTATTTTGTAGTGCGAACAGAATGAGATACTAAAAATTAAATGTTTTCAGTCACATAAGTTGCCCTTTGCGCGCAAGCATCTGGTTACTATCGCTGTTAGTCTGTCTATTATGATCACAGCACTAACTTCGATTAGTGACTTCTCAAGTCGAATAAAAAAAAGAAGATCCTAATCAAAAGAAAGCAACGCCTTTGCACGTAAACATCAAGAAGTATACAAAAATAAACCCGATACTTTTTACACAGTGCCCTTGACATGTTATTATTACAGTTATAGAAACAACGATCATGATTCGCTTCTGCGAAGACTTACGCACTTGGTAATAAGTAAAAGCGTGTCGACTTCGCGACTTATTGGATTATTTACATCGATTACCTGTCAAAACCAAACATGTTTTTCCGTCTCAGAAACACAAAGGTATAAGCACCTAACTACTAACCTAACATTCATTTAAAATACAATCACGCACAGAATTGTTAACGAGATTTTAATATTAAAAACCGTCCACCGGCTCTCCTAGGGCGTAAATCTCATTTTAATTGGTGTCATTATATGGATTTTATGTTGGTTTGATCAAACATAGTAATTTTTGATTTTAATTGGGTGTTCATTCAATGGGGATGGGGCTGCTATTGTCGGAAATTAATTTACTTTTTATTGAACACGCGCGTAAATTGGGTTTCGGTTCTCCGTGTTTATTTTTATAGCACTCACAAGCGTTTTCTGACACAAACTTACATAATATATTAGTACAATGCTTTTAATAGCGGATGCGTCTATGACTGAACAAAGAGGTTCCTAACTAACACATAAAAAAATTTAAATCAAGAATGCATTGTTGGTTGTGTATATATCCGAGAAACTTCACTTTACGAACCCAAAAATGCTATTATTTCATCTTCTGCATTGCTGCTTTATGTCTATATCAATATAAAAAAATCTCTATTGGTGCATAGAGGTGAATATTGGATTAATACTAGCCCCATGATTACAAATGAAAAAAAAATTAAGTACTTGCTTTCAAATGTCATGTTTTCCTATTTATTCCGATTGTTTATTAAAAATACATACATATTTTCTTTCCATCACGTCTCATTTTTTCCGTGTAGATGTGCCAAATTAACTAAGAATTTAAAGAATCAAACACAGACACAAGAAATATAATATAATGTACCACCAGATTTTTTTACATTAATCGATTTTATTTTTAGGAATAAAAAATACAAGATAAATCAATTCATAGAAATTAAACCCCAAATACCTTTAAATTTTTGATATTAGGTAAAAGAGGAGGCATTTCTTCACTGTGAGGTGCTGGTTTCGACATTGAAGGAACGTCAGGATACTGAATGCTGTTCTTGATTTTCTTTGTGAAGCCACGTATGTCAGTCATGCAAAAGTAGCCATTACTAAAATGATTACTAGATTCACTCCATAAAGCTGGTACGGTAAATGGCATTTACGTCTTGATTCCATTAAACTAAGGTATAAGAGTAGCAAAGCACGAAACCCAAAAAAAAACTTTGGTGTATCTATGGTCTATCTTGATTAATAGCACGTCCTAAATATAGTAAATATGCACTTCTCACTTTTTCGGAAACATATTTCGTTTGTGATTTTACAAAATACTGTCCACAAACGTAACAAAACTTATTTGGCGCTTTTTTGCAGTTGTCACGGCAACTTAGTACAGTAGTCATGTTGGATTTTCAAATAAATATGTTCAGAGATATCGAGGTTATCGAATAGAAATGATTTATAAATAAAACAAATCAATAAAAAAGTATAATACATCGAAAACCTCAACTGTCTCTCATACGCCTTAAGTGGGGGTAGTTGTAATAATGATTGACATGTACCTCGAAAACTAGACGTGATGGATACCACATATGTTTGGAACTTTTTATTTATGACTCATTACTTATTCATTCCAGCTATCAGTTTAACTGGTTCCAAAATCAATGTATTTTTCAAATATAGTTATATGGTAACAAGCTCTATGATACCACTAATATGGTTTTCGATTCACGTTGTCGAGCAACAGGCTCCTCTATGAATAAATATATTTTCTTACTAGCGGCTGCCTGCTATTTCGTCTTTCAACTTAAGTTTTTTGAGAATCCCACAGGAGCCTAAAAAGTATCCTATGTCTCAATCCAGGTCATGAACTATATGCGTACCAAATTTCACCCAATTCCGTTAAGTGGTTTTTGTGTGATTGAGTAACAAACATACAAACTTTCACATTTATAATATTAATAGGATAAGTATCCTTTATTACCTTAGCATTAAATCCTCCCAAACTAAACAACTGCTTTTTAAAATACACAAGGAGACCTGTGAAATGTTAGCTGAAGTTAAATTATGTTCTTAATAATGTTACTTCCCTTTCCTCAAATACAAAATGAACCGGAATCAACAACTAGACAGCCACACTTGATCTGCGTATCGCGTCATATTCCATCATAATGATACGCTGAAAATATTTGCATATCTGTTCAAGCGTTCTTCGCTGTCCCAACGAAATTAGCACGTCGCAATACACTCGCAAGCTGACCCTTTATTTTCATAATGAATACCCTTCATTCGAGATGTCCCAGTCTTTATCGCCGGTGCCATCTGTTGATTTTCTTTGTTAAACTCCTCCCTTTGTCCACACGACGAAATAGATTGAACAAGTTTGAGACTTACAACTCAACTGATAAGGTTGATTGTTGTAGTTTTAATGGCATGTATAATGAAGGTATTGTCTGTTGTAGAGGGCGCCCGTATCGCGGCACATGTGCACTAGTTAGTGCTTCATAAGCACTTTTGCGCCCGCATGTATAAGCGGCAATGTAAACTTCGTGCGTTGAAATGCTGTTGCGAGCGATTTTGGTTCTTACACGAACGCATTTGTGACTATTACGCTATGAGATTACGGTACCGGATAAGATTGTTCGTAGATTTGAATGGATTATGTAAATGTAGTTTCGTGAACTTATGATTGGGGCGGATATTGTTCTTATTCACTTTCCTTGACAACCAATTTTCGTGAGTTACTTTCAGAAAATAGATTCTCTGTAACATTATGTAATGGCTTTCCATTGAACAATAAGTTCGGGCAGTAATAGATTTTCTGTTATTGATGAGGGACCTTCGATGTCGAGTGGTTTTTTCTTTGTGCAGCTATTCCTTTAGTTCTACAGTGCATGTTTTTCTCCAGTCGGCTATGACGTGTCCTTATCTTATCTAAATAAACTATGAAACGAAAAGGATTTCGCAAGAGGAAACGATTAAGATGGGTGAACAAAAATTTATTATCTGACGTGCTTCGGAAGACACGTAAAAGCGTTGGTCAGCAATGTTGCATCAGCTGTCCTTGATATCAACCAACCTGCACTGGTCCCAGATCATGAAGCTAATATAAACATTAAACTTTATTGGGTCCTGTTTACGTAGAATATACTATCTATCTATAGACGAAGTTAAATCTCATGAATTTACATTGGCTTATTAATTTCCTAAACAATATGGCCGGCCTCCGGTGTACACCTATTGTCATAGTGGCCTCTAACTAAGCCATAAATTGAAAATTCCGCCCATTAAATGTCGGAAGTTTTATCTTTGGTTTAAAATCACAGTTTTTCTTTGAATTTATATACCCACCTATTTTATGTTAATCAATTAATAGAGAAAATGTAAGATGGCAATGAATAGCGATTTTTTGCTTGCATTGGAGCGCCCGTAAGTGAGTAAGGTTTCAGGGATTCACGGGGTAGGGCATTGGATCAGGGTACTATAAGATTCCAGAAACGGGTTCTTGGGAGACGAAACTCGAACGAAGAAAACGCAACGACACTGATTATATTTTATGTTATATTTCAAACAATTGTCACAATACAATTATAACGATCTGTATGTACCCTTAGTACGAGTTTTACAATTACGAAAACTATGATAGTTTTCGTGAGCTCGCACTCGTACTAAGGGTACTGATTTTATTGTTTCCGTTTCAATACAAATAAACAGTGTTTAAATTCTATCATTAAATCATTTGCGTCTTCTTAAATTTTGAGCATATTTGGTTACTTTTCATCAAAATGGACATAGAAACATAATTTACAATTATGAAAACTATGATAGTTCTAGGAGTACGAAAAGTACTCGAATTCTTTATTTTAAATTTAGTTTATAGTTTTAAATATGAATGCCAGCCGTAGGCACTCGACAAGCAAAGAGGCTGTAACGCTGCGGGCGTTACAATACCTAGGCAATGCACGGTGCGAGTAATATTTATGGTATCGCAAGCTTCTATAAGCTACGGTGGCTGCATACGCTAGGCGGGCCATACGAACGCAAGCAGGCAATGCGCTAGGCAAGCAAAGTGAGGATGGCAGGAACCGCACACTTTTCTGCCGCATTAGTTATCTTCGCTGTTAACATCTTCAAAGTGGGGATTGGGTGGCTTAATTTACTTTGATGTTTTGTGCAAAAATAAAACGATGCAAAGTTTATGTCTGTACAAAATGACTCCAAAACTCGTAACACGTATTACTGAATGTTTCGAAACGTGATTGTATTTTCCGAAAAATCTTATTTTTAACTCTGACGGAAAACGTTAATTGTGCATAATTTTCAAAGCGACCAACAGCAACAGCTCTAAATTCGCAATACACGATAACGACTGCAATTGTCTGGAATGAAATTTTGTTCTTTGCTAAATTCGTTCGTATTCGAAATTTGAACGAAAGCAAATGCACAGGAATATTTCTACAATTTCCCAGCGGAGCCGGAAGTTATGAGTCAAACAACCAATTAGCGTTGACCCCTCGCGCTTCTTTCATCGGGCACGCTCCCGGTGTGTTGAGGGATGTTGTAATGAATTCCCAGGGGTCATTTATCGTTAGACGTCGTTTTAAAACCACTGGATGACGCTGACCTCACGCGACATTCTTTATTCAAATTCAAATTCGTTGCGATTTATATTTTTTCTTAATTAATTCTGTCTCGTGAGTGCTGGTGTGGCAATAACTCATACAGTCTCGCAAGATTATTATGTTCGCTTTACAACAAAATTGGGTCATAACAATTTTTGTTGCTGCATTAAAATTCTGACCGACCTTTGCGTCTTTTGAACCGAATATGCAGACTCAATATTATACAGTGCTCAATAACTATTAAGATACTTGTCTTACTCATCATAACCGATATTGTGTTGACCTAGAAACCGACACAAAGTCACGTAGTTACAGCACGAGTAACTTAAGATACAACACACAAACTTATTATAAAGCGAAGTAGATAAATGAAACATGATCATGATACAGTGTGAAACCTGAAGCAGTACCACTAGTCTTTTTATGTTCTCGCATATTTCCTTTGACTTTTAAATGCATGGGAGTCCATAAACAAGCGGGGTTGTTCATTCGAGTGGCACAGATCTTAACAGCTGTCCATTTATAAGCACACAAGTGCGGGCCCGCATGTATAGACGCCCTTATCGTGTATGTTACGCCATCTGTTGTCGTAAACGGGAGCTAGTGTGTTTAAGTGCTTTGTTGCGAGTTCATATTTATTTATTATGCTTTCACACACACACTCCACTCATTAAATAAAAAACTTTTTCAACGGTTACCGATGCAATTTTTAATACTTTACAATCAATAAATCAATAGACAATCAAAAATTCTAATTATCTTTCGATGAAGTATCCGAACGTACAATTAAAGTTTTTCGAAGGTATTGTATGTTAGTATTTTATCACGTCAAGTTTTCACGTGACCAGAGAACAAAAAAGAAATACATTTCTATCTAAAGGGTTTTTGAAAAGTTATTAATTAATTGTTCTCTTATAAAAGAAATGTCGCTTTTAATATGCATATTGTATACAGATGCCAGCAAATGGTATTTGATTTTTCATACTGTCAAACAGCATGTTGTTTTCCTGTTACGTTGAACTTTTTTTATTTTCATGTCACAATAAGTAGGTATTCAATACTCTGAATATGGAAGTAGATGTAGGCCGTTGACTACCCTTACCCCATCCCCTACCCCGTGGAGCCCTGGAACCTTACTCACCGACAGAAACACAACAACACCAAAAGGTGTTATTTTACTGTGATTTTCTGTAAGGTGGAGCTTACTTCCCCAAACGGGCGCTCCAATTCGAGTGGGTAATCCGCTCTGCCCTACCTCTCCTAATTAACTTGAACGTCTGTGGAGGCTATAATTAAAAGGAAGACAGCATATAGATGCCAGTTGTAAACTTCCAGATAGTAAAAGTCTATCCACGGATAGGAGACGAGTACTTGCGACATGCCAACTATCATATCCGGGTGACATGGGACACAAACGCCAGGGATTGGCGAAGGCTAAAATGACGTCACACGCTAGTTAACTTCCGGTCAAAGTGACATAACATTGTATCGTTTGACGTTTTAACGACAGTCGTTTGATATCACATACCAGTGAGACGCCTTAGTATACAGAGAAACGGTTTTCACGGCAACTTGAAACTGATATTTTTGATGGAGTTATTTTGCTGAAAAACACAACAGAATGGGGAATATCCTTTTCATGGACTCCATAAACATTAGTAAATAACGTAGCATCGATTTCTAAAACTTGTCAAATACTCTATTCAAAACCAGATTATAATAGTATTGTGCTTACTTATAATGAAGTATTTACAGTCTAAACTTTACTTGTTATGCGTTTAATACAGTTTTTAATGCGTGCCTGTGCTGGGTCACAAAATAATGTAGTTATGAACCCAAATATGAAAATACTACTCTTATTGCACAAAATACAGTCGAACAATATTATACTATATGTTATATACAAAAAATATTTTCCGTACCTGGGTGGGCACGACATGGTAGTGGCCGATTTTAAAACTAAAGGTGTTACTGTCGCCGCATACGGGCCACACGCCACAGCCACAAACGCCGCCACGAGAAGCTAGAAGCGGCTACTAAAGTGGCTGAAGCGCGCGACAGCGGCCGACTGAGGTAAGGGAGAGAGGGGTGGGGAATCGCGCGAGTGACGCGTGGCGGCGCGTTTTGTATCGGCGCATTAAGTGGCCGGTGCGGGCCACAAGAAGCGAGCAACGACGATTTGTAGCGTGTGGCGGCCACCGGCGTACCGTGTGTGGCGAGTCCATATAAAATGTATGAAAACTACAAGAAATATGCCGGTGGGGGCGTTTTGTGGTTGTGGTCGGTGGTGGCCCGTGTGCGGCGACACTTAACCATCTCCCCGCTGGGGAACATACAGGCCACTAAAGAATATTGTTGCACAGATTTTCGACAACTACTATTCTTCAATAAACTGGTATAGAAAATTTTTATAGAAAAAAAATCCACGCGGACTAGGCAGCAGACGGGACGGGACTCGAACCTTTCGTAAGCCAGGCGAATGCACTGACCATTATGCTACCGCGGCCCTGACGGCCGTGTCGAATTTTTCTCAAGCCTTAGGTTGCAAGGCAGCGCCATCCCTTCGTATGGTAGGTAACCCACAATTTTAAAGTTTAGATTTAAACATCTAGCAGTTAAATGCTTAAAAAAACATAACTGGAATAGTTTAAGGAATATTCACTCATTATGTCAGAGTGATTTTCGATTAACATGCTCCAATATAAACGCGAAAGTTTAAACTTTGTCATCATTTCGTGTTTTTCTTTCTGTTTTGTTTTAATGTACCTATGCTGTGAAAGCCAATGAACGCTGAACAATATGAAATCGATACGAACCGACGGCTATGCAGCTAATATAAACGATATTGCGATTAACTTGTTAGCTGCTAGGGTTGGTTGGCTTCTGTTATATTCGAAGTTAATGGCTGTGTTGATGTGATTTTTTCATTACTAATGATAAAAATGTATTAATTAGTTTTCTTTGACGATTGTTTGGTGTTTATTAAAAATATGACAATGCAGACCGATTTTATTAACATGGCGTTATTGAGTGTTTTTATATATTACTAGCTGTGCTCCGCGGTGTTACTCGCGCTTAGGGATATTTTTCCGTAGTAAAACGTAGCCTACGTGTTAATGCAGGGTGTCAGCTAACCCAATACCAAATTTTATTAAAATCGCTCCAGCCGTTTAGACGTGAAGAAGTAACAAACATACTCACTCTTAAACTTTCGCCTTTATAATATTAGTGTGATTATTTTTGTACTGAAACATTACTTATGGTGTCCTATGCTATTACGCGTTCGGCACAGGTGATTAGCGCGTTCGTGCGCCTGCGATCGTGGAAGTTAAGCAACTTTCGCAGTGGTCGGTCATTGGATTGGTGACCAAAAACTTATTATCTGGAGCTCCTCCGTGCTTGGGAAGCCACGTTAATCCATTGGTCTCGGCTGCATCTGCAGTCGTTAGTATCTACTGTGTAGGGAAGACCTGTGCCGCAGCAGTGGGGACATTATTAGGCTATGATTTTGATGATGAGATTCGAAAGATAAGTAGGGGCTTTTCCTGCTCGAATTTTAGATCTGTCTGGCGGAGTAACCAACTCCTAAGGCGAATGACCTGTTGTCCTACCCACGGGAAGTGTCGCTGACCTAGCAGCGGACCTAATTTTAATAATTTTTCAAATCGAATCTTGTTGTACTAACCAATTTGTATTATCAATTCATTATTATAAAGCTTTTTATTGTCCCCATCCAGTTTGGACATTACATTATTTAAAATTATTTTTCGCCCGTTTTACTCCACAGCTAAAAGAATTCCTTAACGAGCGACAGGGAAAAAATATGGATGACACAAAACAGTTGTATTCCTTCAATTTATATTATAAAGAATTTTCGACTTTGACTTTAAATCTTGAATATTTTTTTTCATACCAACTTTTGGATTATCAGATGGCGACGACCACTCGAACCCCGCGGCGTTTCACCGTCAAGTAATTCGTTCCCAACATCAAAGGCGAAACTTTCCCTTTAAACTAACAAGACAACCGCCATCTTTGTTAGGGGCCAATTATATTCATAGATGGATGATCACAAATATCTCACAAGGACATATTTAAACTTTTCCGAATTACGCTAATGTCGGCTTTCAGCCCCTAATGATACTAGAGCCTCGCTGTGGACTTGTGGTTGGTTTGGTTTTGATGTGAAGTTCAGTTGGCATTACGAAACTCTCGAGTTCAAAGATTACGCAAGTACAGAAGAGTTAAAGGGTTTCTGGTTGCTTTGTTGAGATTTCTTCTTTGATTTATTTTCGGAGGCTTTTTATACCTTTATTTTTAATGACGTTTATTATATAACTTTGAATAGGAGAGCTTGTTTGATATATTGATTTTAGTAAAAGAGCAAATTTTATAATGACGAAAATCATGAAATTTAGTGACATGGGTTTGGAATTGCCCAAAAAAAATGCCCCAGCAGTGGGGACATTAAGAGGCTGATGATGATGATGATGATGATGTTGTTTGGAATTACCTCGCTCGATGGTTAGTCCGACACGATTCCGACCACGCAAAGTATAAAATGTGGTATGAATAATAATATACACACACGTGTATGTAATTTTATTCAAGCGAACATAATTAAAGGTAGCTCATTTGCTATCATATTTTCCGGGACATTAATTTCCATCTAAAAGCAATACGAAATCTTCCGCGCGCACAAAATAAAGGGTCACACTGAATCAGAGTTTTAATTAATTGAAATAGTCGCACAGTGGCAGTTTTTTAATTAATTAGTTGCCTACCCGTTTCACTGAATATTTGAAATATCACCGCCTGAAGGGGAAAAGGTGATTTGTATTTGCAAAATTTGTTGCCTACAAGGCAACAAATTTTGAAAGTTTCGGGTTATTTAGTCTATCACCTGAGCACATTTATCTGAGCTTAATCTAAATTTGTACATTCGAAGGTCTACGTTTTATCGTTTTCATCATCATCAGCCTATTTATGTCCCCACTGCTGGGGCACAGGCCTTCCCTATGGATGGAATAGAGAGTTTGGGCCATGACCCATCACGCGGGGCCAGTGCGGATTGGTGGGTACTAACGACTGCAGATACAGCTGGGACCAACGGCTTAACGTGCCTTCCGAAGCACGGAGGTGCCTCGAGATAGTAAATTTTTGGTCCACCATCCAATGACCGACCACTGTGAAAGTTTCTTAACTTCAACGATTGCAGCCGAACGCGCTAACCACTTACGCCATCGAGCTCCTCTACGTCTACGTTTTAGTAAGTGAATTCCGGAAAAGATTCTTTGATTACATGAATGAGCGTACTCCTTACTCAAAGGCTGGCATCGCATCTGTGATACTCCTGATGTTGCAGGTGTCTATGGGCGACGGTGATCAGTTGCGATCCAGTGAGCCGTCTGCTCGTATGCAGAATAATATATAAAAAAACATGATATATTTGTCTGTATTCATATGATAAATTGACTGTTAGCATATTAAACGCTGCACTACGTATTGAATGGATGGGTTCAATAGTTTAATCCAATTTTGTGCGAACCAACGAAGCAAAGCAGGCTCCTTTTAAGTCTTGCCACAGCAGCGTTATTGCATTTCAATCCAAAGCGTACCCTTTTTATATCATACCACAATCTCTACTAGATATTAACGTCATTTCATTGCATTCACTCTTAATCTAATGCTTGTTCGGCCATACACAAGATTCACTTCCATTCATAATCAATTAAGAATCACCACCTTTTTACATACTCATTGACTGGCAACAGCCAAAGATATGATTGAGTACAGAAAAAAAATAGGGAAAAAAGTAACATGAACCGTCACAAACACGTCACGCGAAGTCAAACTGAACCTAGCTCATAAACTAAGCGGTTCTACATAGAATTTCCTGTTGCCGTCGCAATTCATTAGGGGAAAGTAACAAGTTTAAGCGAGTTAAAGTTTAGGCGGAGTTGGGAGTTCCGACTAGCTGCCCTGACCCCGATGGTTTGCTTGTCTTTGTCGACAAACAACGATGACGACATCCAACAATCGTGTTATGGAAATCGTGAACGGAGGTAAGTACCTACCATCCGGGACATAATAATTTTTAAACAATTCCCATCTAAAAAGAGAAGTAACCAAGCATATAACCCGTGTGTGAACGGTGGCGCGCGGCGGTACACACGAGTGTTCCTGACCCCATTCTTATAACCCATAATGCCTTTAAAACCTTAATTACTGCAAAAATATAAAACTATAGTTTTGTTTCAGTCCGATTTCAGTAATTGTAGCCATACACGGAGCTAAAGTGGATGGACGGAAGTTGACCTCCACGAGAATACTATGAATTTTTTTGAAAGAAGTTTTCACTAAATTCTCCAACATACTTTCATGTTTACTGCGTGTGCAAGTCTGGATTTGCTCAGAGTCGAAAGAGTCAAAGTAAGATTCTTTTCCACTGTCTTTTCCTGTAAACAGTTGGAAAACAGTGGGTTTACAGCTAAAACCGAAGCGCCCGTCAGGGGGAGTAACCTCCATTTTAAGTTTAAGTGAGTTAAACTTTAGGCGAAGTTCGGACTGGCTGCTTTGGGCCGATGGTGCGCGGTTGCTTGTCTAGTTGTCTTTGGTTGTCTTTGTGTTGGCAAACACTGATCATGACACCCGCGATTGTGGATGGCTTTGTGCAGTGTCCTAGTTTACACCCAACTTATAATTATTATTAAAAATGCCAATGCGCTGAGTTTGTTAGAGATCTGAATTTTCGTATGGTTTTTATCAATCGAAAACGGCATTACCTATGTAATAATATTGTGAGACAATTTATATATGTAGGTGGAAATAAACTCTTACATACGTATTACGATTTGTGAACAATCCCTTTTCAGGATTTTTTTCACTGTAAATTGTTATTAATTCCAAATTTAATCTTCAATATTTCATTTTCAGCAAAGGTGTTTAAGACTAATCTGCATAGTTTAAGTTTAAGCTTAAGTTTGAAGTGGTCTGGGCCAGATAATGCGGGGTTTGCTTGTCTTTTGTGTTGGCAAACAACGATGATGACATCCGCCACTGTGGAGGGCTTGGTGGGGCGCCCCAGTTAGCCCTTATCTTGTGCCAATGTTGCTACTCGCTTCGACTTGACTTTTAATGTGTGCTTATTCAATCATTTTATAAGACACGGAATTCTTATAACGTGTTTTGACTCTGTGAGTAATGATATGTAGTCTTTGGTAAATACCGTTACGATTTTTTGAATGTTGTAAAGATTCTTTCACCGACTCTTCTCCTCAGCTAATGAAGGCTTGATCTGGTGTTAGGCAAAAAATTAGGCATATTCAAGTTACATAATTTTTATATTTTAAAGTTTAAACAGGTAAAAATAATCCACCTTTTACCTAGTCCTGCTTGATACCCTCAGGATAAACTGAGAAAAGTTAACACGTTTTTGGAACGGCGACAATGTGCTGTTAAATGTAAAAATCAAAAAGGATTATTAATGATAAACAAATTTGCTAAATCTTGATTCAAAACTATCTTTAACCCAAAAATGACAAAATGTCAATGTCAGTTTGACATTATTGTATGGTCTAAGTCTAGTTGTAGTTAAATTGAGATTCAGAAAAAATACTGCAGTATAGTGGAGTTTGACATTTTCCTATTAGTTAAATCTAGAGTAGTTGAATCGAGAGTTACCAAATGTGCTGCAAGTGGGCCTTAATGTTATAACATGATATTACAAATACATCAAAAATAGACAGTTCTCTTAACGATCAATGTTGTTTTTAGATTTACATAATATTACTTTATTTAGACTCATAGATGTCAATCAAATTGATTACTGGTCAAAGTGATGTGGCGTCTTGTTACAGTAAAATAAAATATCAACTAAATCAATTACTTGAAAATGTACGTTTCTGAGTGTAAGTGTCGCCGCACACGGGCCACCGACCACAACCACAAAACGCCGCCACCGGCATATTTCCTGTAGTTTTCATACATTTTATATGGACTCATACGCTACGCTACAAATCGTCGTTGCTCGCTTCTTGTGGCTCGCACCGGCCACTAATGCACCGATACAAAACGCCGCCACACGCCACTCGCGTCCAAATGATACTGCACGCATGTGTTAAAAAAAGTAGCAGCCACCGACGGCAAGTGTCGACCACCGGTTACAAGTGGTTGTCGCGCACTTCAGTTACCTTGGTGGCCACTTCTAGCTTCTCGTGGCGGCGTTTGTGGCTGTCGCGTGTGGCCCATGTGCGGTGACCCTAACCCGTTTTGGCCAGACATTGTCGATGTAGGAAAAAACTCATCAGCATTTAATTTTGCTGATAGAGAAGAACGGAAGAGTTAATGTTACGATATTATCCTTGAAATCTTATATCGCTTTCGTCTCGTTAGAATGAAGAGGCTAGTTTTAAGTGATTTATTTTCCTTTTCTTCAAATTGGTAGGTACTTTTATGAATCCCTTTTTTTTCTTCTTTTTAAATTTACGTTTTACGAAGTAGATAGTATTACCCTTAAGTTTTGGTGGCATAGAATCGACAATATAGGATTGTATAGTGACTGAATTATTAAAAAGAGTTCTCTTCTTCTTAGATTTCACTTGTTTTATCACACTAATATTATAAAGGCGTAAGTTTGTGTGTTGAATGTATTGTACTAAATATCATTACAGGCACTCTCACTTGGAACGACTCACTCTTATAACTAAATATCATAACAGGCACTCTCACCTGAAACGACTCACTCTTATCACATTAATCATACAATTAGTATTTATGATATTATATGTTTGTAATAATCACTTCAATCACATTTAACCATTTTACGTTCGCAATGTTTATTACTACGTCGCTTCTTATGATACCGTATCCTACGCCTAGATTCATAATCATCGCTTGAAGAAGATGAACTAGAATAACGCCGCTTTTTTTTTTGTATTACCCATTTTGTACGTTATAAAGCAAGTATAAGCAAATATATGAAATGAATGATCAAGAGACACAGAGCAAATGATCTAAAACAGTATAAGCAAATATATTAACAAAATACTCATATAACACAGAATAAATATATAATAAAAAAACAAGAAAAAAAATATTCTTTACCCGGTCGTTATTATTAGAATGAGTCTATTTAAATTACTTTAGCATATTACAAGTACACAACTATTTTATTATTTTAGAAATCAGAATAAACAAAACGAAAGTATACACAATATGATAAATCACTAAAGACACGCAGCACTATAATATTGTGTAACTACATAATTCACACTTTACACATATCCATCATCATAAATCACCAAAACGGAAAACTTTCTTTTTATTTCCTATTTGTAGGTACTTTAATTTTCTTTGTACACTCACTAAAAACACAAATCTTGTTTAATATTTGTTATCTTTATTTATTGCACTTGTTTTAACGAATTGATACTATCTTTTCACTGTGTCACTAACAAACGACTGAAACAAATCCACATTTTCTTCACAATAGCACAAAAACACGATGCTTTTCTTAACTATGTAAGTTATTTAAAACAGATAACGAATGAAGTGACTGCTATTTTCATGTTCACAGTCATTATAACACAAACTTTGTTAACACTGGAGATAAATATCTGTAAAATCTGACCTTTGTCCAGAAGAGCGCAGCGTCGGCATGTGGTTTAAACCATTATCCCACTTCTGAAATATTGAATAAAACAATCTCCCTTATAAACCGCAGCGCACAGCTAGTTTAGCTATAATTTTGTCAATATTGTTTCCCTTGTCTTTTCTTGTTAGTTATTAAATTTATTCTGGTTTATTGGAATGCGGATGCAATCTTGTTCACTGCAAAGTACCGTGAGAGTTGAATTCATTCCACACATTGGCCGTTTACTAAAGCTTCAGGTATACAATTTTACGTACATAAATCTACTTGGTGGCATTCTGCAAAACAATATTTGGAGAGTCACTAAATATGTAACGCCAAAAATTTATTCATTATATTGAATTAAAAATAACTGCATTTTGTCAGTCTTATTTTCGCCTCTGTGATGGTGAACAGGTCGAACTGTTAAATTAACAAGTTATTAGTTCGAAAATCAAGCCAATGTCAAAAACATGTGTCACCCACCCACGTGAGTCGTTACCCTGAAAATTCGAGAGCGTGGATATACTTTAAAATAAGACTCTCTTTTTAAACGAGGAGGTTCTCAAATCGACGCCTACATTATTAAGATTGCATAAAAAAGGTTTAAGTAAGTATTATTTTTAGCTTTAATTATTAACTCACTTTGAACTGTGCCAGTCTTGCATTTTGCCTGTACTAGTAGAACGCACTTATGTATTTTTTTTTATTTAACTTATTTCGAATTGTTCCAGTCTTAAATTTTGGCTGTATCAGTAACTATGAACAGGAAATTTCGTTTTTCGTTGAATTAGAGTGGGCCACTCTAATTCAACGAAAAACGAAATTTCGATCGAAACTTCGCATTTTTCTTACTATGTTTCTTGATCGTTTTTAATTATAAGAATATTCGTCGTCCAAAGATAGTATGAGGTGTAGATTTTCTAAGCCTGCTCAAAGAAAGCTTCACTTTGATAGTTTATCGTCCAAATTAAGTATATAAAGTTATGATTGAATTGACGAAATTAAATAAATTTCAGTTGAACTTCGTTATCGAAAGTTCGTTTCGGAGAAAGAGAGTATACCCCCAGGTCTGTCTAATGAAATACCACGTCACATTTAGTTGGGAAATTCGAACCCGTACTTACCCGCGTCACCTCACCACCCACGTGAGCCTTACTTCCGAGAGTGCGACGGCCATAGCAAGGCTATTGTATTATGCTTGTAGTTGTTGGCCTCTCACTTTCGCAACAGCCTGTTTCGATACCACATCTGCGTTCGTAACACACAGCTATATCTAGGTCTTGTAGGAAGTTTGGATTCGATTGCGAATTATGCTAATTTATGCATCTCGTTTGTTATTACTAACGACTGTTTAAATATTGCTTTCTTGACAGCTGCGTAAGTACTTCACGTGTTGTGTTTTTTTTGTTCGCTTTGTACACGTTTTTTCTTTAATTGACTATGTTGTGTTTTGGATAACTGAATTAATTTTTTTTTGTTGTACTCACTCGTGACGGTTTGGAATTAGCATCGGTCACGTGGGAGTTTCTGTGTGTACCGTGGTAATTTTTGTTGACAATTTCGTTTTGTTCGTCTTTATGCATGTATTTTTTTGGATTTATCATCTTTTGGTTTTTTGGTTTGACTTAACAAATCGTACTAATATTATAAATGTGAAAGTTTCTATATTTGTTACTCACGCAAAACTTCTGAAAGGATTTGGATGAAACTTGGTACGCATATAGTTTATGCCCTAGATGCCCTAGAAATGTTAGGTTCCTTTGGTATTCTCAAAAAAACAAAAGTCAAAGTGGACGAAGTCGCAGGTGGCCGCTAGTAATGTATAGTTTCTTTACCCTCGTGCCTGCATTTAACTTGCCTATTCGTGTTTGCTATTTGTAAACTAGACGTCAGTCTGTCCTCTTCATTTCTTATAAAGTATGGCGAGGCCAGTGATATCAAGATTACAAATAGCAAATAACAATAGCCAAACTAAGTGCTGGCATCATATGAAATTCGATATTCATTTTTTTTAACACAATTAGCCTATCCCCAAATTAAGCACTGTAAGGCTTGTGTTATGGGATGCTAGGGTAACGGATAGAATACATATACAGTGCATATATAAGTATGTTTATATAGAAATACATATTAAACATCCTGGAGAACTCCAATAGGTCAAAGACGGCACTGCCCATAACGATACGAATGCTATACCTCGAATATAATTTCTCAGCAATACTAAAATATGCGGGAGCAGAAGAAATTTCTATGAAATGCCTTAGATATTTACATAATTCATAACCGTTAGATTCTACGCACTATTCAGCGTTCGCTACGTGAATTCCTCAGTTTAGTAAAGCATTTTGTAAAACCATCGCCGCGAATACGGCTTTGATCAAAATATAACTAATATAAACATATAAGGTAACGATCAAGTAATTTCTCGAATATCACTTAGCTTTATGCCATGAATAAAAATAAATATAATGTCCTTTCTAAGTGTACCGTTTGAGAATACGTTGTTCCTATCAATTACTGAAATTACTTTGCTTTTGCAATCTATTTCACTACAACATCTGAACTAATATTACCGGAATTAATATTGATAAATAAAAAATCTCAGCAATACCTTTTAATTAAATATACATACTATTAATGGGTACATTTATTTCGTGTTTTTGCCTTAACTTATTCTAATCAATACTCCTTTGTCATATTCAAGTCGTTTTACTTCTTAAAAAAAGTGAAGTATAAAAAAAGACTGAATATCATTCTCTCAAATCTATGTGCGTGCACAGACAGCACAGCTCATTCAAATTTAAACCGTCACGTGCGTGCGTAAAACGGAATATACTTTAAAAAAGGTACGTAGAACATGATTTTTAAAAAAGGAACGTGCCTTTTGTTCCCCATATAATCCTGTGGAGTCACGTGGGTATGTGCTTACATACCGTGTTGCTACCTGCTGCAGTAAGTGGTTTTTTGTCTCCTTTTTTCCTCAGTTCAAGGTTGTTACTGGCAGTTATCAACGGTTCCGTCACGCGGCTAAAATGACGTTGGAATACTCAATGTTCTTTAAAACGTTACATAATAAATAGGTACCAACGTAGTTATTCTATTTGAAGTTACTACGGGAACGGAAGGAGAGGAATGGCATAACACATTTTTTATTTTATTGACAACAAAGGGAATGTTTTCTTTTAGAAGCGTAATCATTGAAGTTATGACAGTTTTCTTAGAAAAGGGCCGCCCGAAATTTCGTTGTAGAATATTTACTAACACGATCTGTTTCTGTGATAAACAATTTGCGTAATTGAAATGAAAAGTAATTTAATTAATATCGCTCCAACGGGGCGACCCTGACCGAAGGTTGCTAAGGGTGATATATTTTGTTTGTGTATTCTAACCTGCCTACATATATAATAGCCTACATACTTACTTATCCACATTTAATTATTGAAGTGAAACTTCTTTGCGATGAGGGAAACTTTTCAAGGCCGCGTCACGATTTTAGCGTCAGATTTTAGTGTGACAATTTTAAATATTAAAAGACTTTTTTTGTTCCTTAAATTATGTAATTATTCGAGATGGGCCGACTAGTCGGAAAAGACGACTATTCGGCATCGTTGACAGTCGGCGATTAGTCGGCGACTATTCGGCAAAACATACCGATTATAATCGGCACGTAACAATGACTTAAAACTCAAAATTTATGCTTGTTTTGAATATTTAAACATTACCTAGAGTATGTATTTAAAGTTACACACAGTCTAGAAATATTAAAAAAAATAAGGTAACATAATAATAATTAGGAACTTAAGAATTTGTCAGTAATTCAGATAACTTAACACAATGAATATACATAACAAAATGACAATAAGTATGAGTATGAGGAGTAAGTACGTATTAATTGAGTAACATCTTAAGTGCTAGCGAGTCTTAAAGAAGTCCATAGGTAATTTCTTTTTCCTTAGAGGCAAATTGTGATGTTGGAACATGAATATTTCGGCTAGATTTGGGAGACTCGTGTCCTGCGTGAGCAAGCCGAGTAGTGACGAAATATTCGAACACCTTCCTAAGATAGGTATTAGAATGATACGCATTGCAGAATAGTCGCCCGATTTGTCGGCAATTCGAAAACCGATTAGTCGGCAAATACTATAGCCTGTCCATCTCTAGTAATTATGTTAATATATATTTTAATAATTATTATTATGAAAGTTCGTTTTACTTCTGACATGCATACTTTGTACACACGCTGTTTTTGTTTGTACCATAAGCGACTAGGAGCGTTTTTTTTTGTTAAAATGGTGGCAAACAAGCAGACGTCCCGCCTGATGTTAAGCGGCTACCATAGCCTATAGACGCTTGCGATACTAAAGAAAGCTGTCGCTCGCACCGTTGACCATGATCCTACCCCGTGGAGCCCTGGAACCTTACCGACAGAAACACAACGCTCCTTTAAGAGAGGCGTGAAGAAGCATTTTTGCAGACCGGCGAGGTGAGGACGGTTGGTATACCAGTTTATAACTGCTGTACCAGCTATTTTCGCGTTTGTACTTTATCACCACTTAATATCAGGTGGGGTAGAGTCATTTGCCATTTGCAAAAGGTATGAGTGAGGAACACGATTTTTACAAAAGAAACGGGCCTTCTGGTTCCCCTTAATCCTGTGGAATCACCTACCTAGTGTAATGTTTTTGTGGTCTGCTAAAGGTGGAGATTACTTCCCCAGACGGGCGCTCGACTTCGAGTGGAAATTCTAGTGGATTTTCCTACCTCTTTTAAAATGCAAAAAAAAAACAATCGTAAGAATAATAAATATTTTGATACCGTTTCTATCCCCATCCTTCTTCATAAACTAGAGAGAGTAGGTATTAGGGGTACCTACGCCACTGAATCTACTCAAAGATTATCTGAGTGATAGGACACAAAAGGTAAAAGTGGGAGGTCAGTGTGTAAGTGAGGAATTGGGTGTGGCTTACGGCGTTCCTCAAGGAAGTGTTCTGGGACCTACCCTGTTCCTCATTTGCATAAATGACCTATGTAACATCAACATCGAAAATGCCCAAGTCCTGTCATATGCTGGTGACGGGTGGGATACTGTCAGATCTCATGTTGAACGGGGACTTGCAAGAATTGCAAAGTGGCTAGGTAAAAACCTCCTTACACTTAATACAAATAAAACCTGCTATATGTGCTTCTCCATAAACAACAGCACACAACCGCTGGCTGGCTATGAAATTAGGATCCACAGTGGCTCATGTCATCAAAACCAATACTTAAAATGCAAATGCCCACTTATAACTAAAGTATCTTGTTTCAAGTATCTTGGTGTCATGCTGGACCAGAGACTCTCGTGGTACTCCCACATTGACCTGGTTGCGGGAAGACTACGAAAACTCATGTAGATCTTTAAAACTCTACGACATATAGCCACAAAAGACATTTTAAATCAAATATACGTTGCAGTTGCCCAATCGGTTCAGATTTACTGCATAAGAGTGTGGGGAGGTGCACTTAAATTTAAATTTCTAGAGGTTGAACGAGCTCAAAGAGCCCTCATAAAACTTATGTATTTTAAGAAAAGAGATTTTTCAACAAATTTACTTTATTCTCTATCGGGCCTACTTACTGTAAGAAAATTGTATATACTTCATTCTATTTTAGGAAAGCACATTTCAATCACGTATGATCCAAATATTATAAAAAAAAGAAGAAACGACAGAGTAGCTAAAATCAGACGTACAAATACAAACTTTGCTCGAAACCAAAATCCACATCTTTCATCTATCATCTATAATCGAATTAACAAGATTCTTAGTATCTACCCGCTAACCTACCGTGAATGCAAAAACAAGCTGACAGTATGGCTAAAGACTTTGGACTTTGACAAAACAGAGAGTTTATTAAAAATTTAACACATAATAACCGATTTTTATATAGGTATATAAATCTATGTATAATAAAAAACAATTTTATTTTATAAGTATTAGGAAACTTACAAAATACAGTATATATATATATATATACGTCTTATATGCACAAACACACACACATAAACACACACATGCACAAACACTCCGCTTTATTAGTTTAAATTGTATTTTCATGTAATTAAGATGTGCTTTGATTAGCGTGAGTTGCACAACTTGTTATAACGTAAATTTCCATTTCATGGTAAATTCTTTGTAAAATTTCACTTTAACTAGCTCTGTGGTGTAACTCCCGCTTTATTATATTTAATTCCTTGATTTAATCCTAATATAGTTAATGACCTTACCATAATGTAGAGTATGCTATGGAAGAGTGGTTCTTTTTGGTACAGGTGTCTTTGCACTTAAAAAAAAGAGCCTACCTTTATTTATGTAACCAAATGTATGGTAAAGTAATAAATCATTTTTATTTATTTTATTATTTTTAAATAAACGATCATTTTATTTGTATTTGTGAATGAATTCTGAACACTTTGGTAGTTAGTCTGGCAAAAATGGCCTGGCAGATACTGTTCACTGGTTAACAAATAATAGTGTCATAGCATACCCTGACACTATCCCCTTCCCCGTGGAACTTCAGAAACGTTACTACAGTAGCACATCATGTTAGGTGGATGTTACTTCCCATGATGAACCCATCTCTCTATCAATGCCATTAAAATTTACCGCCAAATTTTAGAAACATTCAAATCTGTCGTTGTTAATGCACAAGGGAACTTTGGCCCCATCTCATTTCATTTCACAACTCACCCCGTGCCCCGGAGGCTTAACTAAACACGACCCGCAATATCGTACCGGAATCAATTACCTACTGCTAGACGCTAGACGTCAGATTTATTAATATTGTATGAACGGACGGTAATGTCGACACCGTGGCAATGATAACACTTCCATTAGGAAAACTTGGAATATCCCTTTTATTGTTAAGTAAGAGATGATTTTAATGCCATAAATTGTATAGCGTAGGTACTCCTTGTAAAAGGTCGCGGCACGAAACTCTAGCGCTGACCGTTATTGCGTAGAAGTAAAAATTAGGATGCCTTGGGGGGGAAACGAGGTGCGCGGGTGGGCGTGCGTTGCGCTGATTGGCTCTCCAGTCATACCCATGCGCAGCTATCCCCTCCGCGTTTTGTTCAGCGCTACAGTTACGTGCCGCGACTTTAACCAGGAGTACGTAAGCTATACAATTTAATTTTATGGCATTAAAATCATCTGTCACTTAACAATAAAAGGGATATTGTAAGTTTTCCTACCGTCCGTTCATATAATATTAATAATTCTGACGTCTACGAGGTATCTGTATTGTTATGCCAAAGAGATGTCTAAACGGAGCGATTTGGATGCATATTGGAATCACACCGAAAAGTTGTCACACTGAGTACGAATAGAGAATAATGGTATTATTAATTAGCTTGTGGATCAATGGATGTATGTCATAAGGTTTCTCGGTAAAATTAACTTAGCATGTGCAAAACATTTTTTATAGCTACAATATTTTTCGTTCATGGCTAAACGTGCCTTCCGAAGCACGGAGGAACTCGAGATACAAGCATTTTGGTCACCCATCCAATGACTGACCACTGCGCAAGTTGCTTAATTTAAACGATCGCAGCCAAACGCGCTTACCACCCGCGCTATCGAGCTCCTCATGTAGTTTTCTTAAGTAATATATTGATTTAATTTTGTCAAACTCATTCACAAGAATTGTATTTTTTTTACCTTACATAAATGTTGTGTAACTGGTCTTAAGGGATGAGCGCTGTGGCTTTGATACAGGTATTTTTATAACCTAGTACAGGCAAAGAGGATACAATAAAATGATGTCATGATTTATCAAACTTAAAATATTTTTTTCTTATGTACCTACATACTAAATGTTTTTATTGTTTGTTGCAGTTAACATCACACTGGCAGCGAGACCAGGCGCGCTGGCCGACAACCATGCATTAGATATCGCCCAAACGATATCGAAACGTAAGTATTTTTTAAGTGAAAACTTCTTTAGCGGCGTTGTACACTTTTTTTGTACTGGGTAAAAAATGTTAAACTCGCGTCAGGACACGTGGCCCAATCGAAAATTCGTAAGATGAAAACAATAAAATTGGAAAGGTTGTTGACTTTCAATATATTGGACGAAACATAGTAATATTTTATTTTATCGTATTAATAATAAGTCTCTAATTAGGACGTCCAGGTGGCAGCTTAATTGCGTAGAAAATGCATTTTTTTACCATAGATGTCGCTAGGGGCGCTTAAATGTGATTCATGTAAGTTGTTTTTTACATGATTTAGATGGCGTTCAACATTTTAACACGATTTATGTATAATATCATCATCGTGTCAGTCTATCAGAGCACGGTTTCCTTCCCGAGTCGTTCGTGACTCTTCTCTGTAATTACTTTTCGATACTGTACAATATTGTGTCTATTTAATATTCTTCGCATGTCACTTCCGATGGCACTCGAGTATTTTACCATATATGTTTAGTTAAAGTGTTTGTGGTCATGTATAACGTACGATTCATTCTAAAGCTTGCATTTTACATTACTATTCGTATTTGGTATTTGTATATTTGATGCCAGTTTATCCTTTTCATGTTCTATTGGGACTGAAAAGGAGAGATTGCAGTCTAATTCAAAAATATTTTATACAAAGATAGATTTATTCTGCTTGAATTGGAGCGCCTGTCTGGGGAAGTAACCTCCACCCTACAGAAAAATACAGTAAAATAACACTATCTTTTGGTGGCGTTGTTTCTAGTAGTACTGTAGTCGGTGAGTAAGGTTCTATGGCTCCACGGGGTAGGAATTAATAATAATAATAATTTATTCCCAGATTTTTTATACAATCATCCATCCATCCATCAACCTTTCTGCGTCCACTGCTGGACATAGGCCTCCCCCATAGAACGCCACAATGCACGGTCCTGCGCTATCCGCATCCAGCGGCTCCCAGCACATTTGACGATGTCGTCAGTCCACCTTGTTGAGGTCCGGTCGTCGTCTGTTGTCGTCGTTATACAATATGGTTTTACAAATAACAGGCACAGGATATTTTAAAACTAAGGATCCGTGGGTACTTAAAATAGAAAAAGCCTGTGACTTAAGTACCCACTCTCTTCCAGTGACACAATATAATAAAGGACAATGGCTATACCCCGTACCACATTGCGTCATAGAAATAATAACACCAAAAATAATGTTTTATTTATGTGTAATATCTACTGACTTTTAAAAGGTTTTTTTAACCACATTTAAAAAAATCATTTAAATGATGCTAAATAATTAGCAATTACCTACTTCCGCAAAAAATTACGTATCCCTATATCAAAAGTTAATTTCCGAAATCTTGCACGTTCCGATAACAGTTGTCTGTTATTTCCGAGGTTTAACAATTAACATAAAAATCTTTGTTCGTCTTATAAGCTTTAACCATTGTATAAATAAATAAGATTTTAAAGTAGAAAATAAAATATGTAATTTTGTTACATCATTTTATTTTATTTCACTTTTTCATAAAGTAAACATTGCGTATTTTCGAACTCAAAACATACATTCATGGCGATTCGAAACCCTTAATTACGGAACTGTCAGTGTCAATGTCAATTTCGTTTATGTTGTTATGATGTTTGTTTTATTTATACTTCTGGACACATCTATTGGCCCACCTTAGAGTTTAGGTTTCGATGGCCCCTACCGAAATATTATTGCTAGATTGAACAAAAACTGTTGATGCAGTTTTAAACCTGATACATTTTACCATTTTTTTCGATCGTATTGTTTTAAATTTGAATTCAGAATACCATACGACATGGAGCTACGCCTAACAAGTCGGATATGCGCCTTGTTAAAGGCAATTGAGTTTTGAATAAAAAACATGTTTTATCAAATAAAGGTTTAATTTAATAACGCGTGTTGCCTCCATGGGCATCTACCACAGCTCTCATACGATTAGGCATAGAGTTTATCAACCGCTCTATGAAATTTTGAGGGATCATCTCTCCCATTCCTCTTCTATGGCAGTTTTCAACTCCTGCATCGTCTGGGCTGACGAGCCCTAACACGTCTTTTTAGCTCGTCCCACATGTGCTCAATAGGGTTCATGTCTGGGCTTCTGGCTGGCCAGTCCATAACTGTGATGTTCACATCCCGAAGATATTCCCTGACGATGCCGGCCGCATGGGCTCTTGCATTATCATGCATAAAAAAGAAATTTGGGCCCACATAGTCCGCGTATGGTATCACGTGAGGTTCTAAGCACTCACGAATGTACCTTTCAGCATTTAATGTTGGCAGCCGTGGTCCTGTAACAACCTCAAGTTGAGTTTTGCCGCTCGCGGATATACCGCCCCAGACAGTCCATGAGCCACCGCCATAAGCAACCCTCTCTTCAAAGCAGCATTGTGCGAAACGCTCTCCCTTACGTCGGTAGACCTTCTTCCTTCCATCATTGCCATGTAACACAATTTTAGACTCATCAGAAAAGAGTAACAATTTTAGACTCACCAGAAAAGAGTACACGGCTCCAATCATGCTGTGTTCAATTTAAATGACTGCGTGCGAAATGAAGGCGCGCTGTTCGGTGGGCTCGCGTTAGTTTGGGCCCATTAGCTGGCTTGTGTGGTACCATATCGCGTTCTTTTAACCTTCTCCGAACAGTTCGAGCGCTCACAGATACTCCGTGGAAGTCGCGAATTTGTTTTTGTATCTCAATGGAGGTAAGGTGACGATTTCTCAAGCTGGTCGTCACGATGAATCGATCCTGCCTTTCAGTTGTGACCCGAGATCGTGGCCTTCCTTGGCGACGAACAAAGCCGCCAGTCTCTAGGTACCTCTGATAAACATTTCGGACCGCAGATCGACTTAAATTAAGTTGAGCACTCACGTTTCCTTATCCGTGTCCGGCCTGAATAAGTGCCACAGCTTGGGCGGCGACTTCAGGTGAAGTATCCATAGATTACTGATAGAACCTCACCTTAATGTTAAGAATAAGTAATGTTTGTTGCAAAACCAAAGATATCAATCACTTTTTCAAGAATTAAATCCAAGTAAACCAATAAAACCAAGTTTTCTTAGTATTCGATTGTTTGATATCAACAAACAGGCTCCAAATTGTCTTTTGTTTCTTTAAATTCTGTGTTCGAAATTCAAAAAAAGACTATTGAATGAAATTGTGAATGTGACAGGTTCAAAACTGCATAAAAACTTTTTGCTCGACCTAATATAAAATTTTAGCTAGGACCAAACGAAACTGAAAATACAAGGTGGGCCAATAGATGTGTCCAGAAGTGTATTTGATCCATGTTATTCTTGCAGCGTTTGAGTCGATCTGGTAGTTTTATCGTTTAATTAATTCACCACGTCTATAATAAGTATTGACAGTGATGAGACAGTGACTTTTTTCTGTAGATTATCGAAATGGTGACTTTGAAGTGCCGTGTCGAGACAGTGACTCTGTAGACGCCAGTCGGCGTTGAAATTGTAATAACACTGCTAACCTAATTATAATTTAACTAGTGATACTGTAATATCACGGCTCTTACAATGTACCTGCGACATCTATTATAATCACGCTGATTCAAAATTACTAGAATTTTTATCATCCGGCGTTTTCCAATTAATGTATTTTTTTCTAAAATGTGGTTAAACATTGACAAAATATTTTTGATTGTAAAAAGTTAGATAAAAACTAAACTCTTGTGAGTAAATTTGGTTTGATCTCCTAAGAATAATGGGCATTGTACTTTACAAGATACCACATTGTTTAGAAAATATGATTTTAAATGAAAAACAAAAATTTAAGTTACAGTAACATATAAAAAAAAACTTTTTAATCAGAATACCAACATTTAGTTATATTTTTTAAATAATTTTCATGCAAGACAAGTAAGGAATCAAGTCATGTGTAGTAACATCTTCTCAGTATCTTCATAAGTCAGTGGAAGAATTGGGTCAGGGTAGGGAAAGATGTAATTGATATTTTTGATATTGCAAGCGTCTCATACGCTATGGTGGCCGCTTACCATCAAGCAGACCATACGCTTGTTTGCTACCCTTTTAACTTAAAAAGTATTCTATAGAACAAATTTCAATGGGTTAGATGCACTGATTTTATTTATTGACGTTTCGTTTAACACAATAAGGAGATAGAAAGCCTTTCTGAGTTTGTTTCGTCGGTTCTTCTCAGAAAGGTCTCCAAATTTTAGAACCGGTGGTAGTTTCCGTAACTACCGTAAATAGGGGTCAAATAAATTAACCCCCAATTTATAAAATAATAATTAAATACAGTACTTTATTAATTAAATTAGCTAATTCATACGTAGACAATAAAGTTTTAATAATCTTCCAATGAAATATCCGAATGCGAAAGCTCAATAAAAGTCTTTTGTAAGTAGCTCGACAATGTAAATAAAAAAAAAAACATTATTCCGACGACGCATTGCTGCAAAGGATGCGCAACGTCAGTAAATAAATAAAATCAGTGCATCTAACCCGTTGAAACTTGTTTTATTTAATGAGTTATATGCGTGAAAACCTAAGAAATTAAAAAAAGTTACTCTACTTTATTTTCGCTGTTTGACAAAATTAATATATACGTTGCGGAAATTAGTTTTGTCCATCATAATTTGTGTCGCCTTACGAGATTTAGTATTAAAACGAGGACACTCCATTGCTAACTCCCCGCTGTTTAGAGAATTTAACAATTACTCAAACAAAATTCTCTCTCTTGATGTTTGTTTAGGCTTTGATTGCATAATTAATAAGCGAACTTCGTTACCGCGTTGTGGACTTTAATTGTGTAATGTTAAGGATTATTTTCCGAGTTACATCGTGTACACGCATGTGTAAATTTACTACTTAATTCAAACCTAATTTAATATTTTAGATATTTGAATACGTGTGCTTGTAAAATAGTAGCAGGGGCATTATTAAAGTCTAAAATTTAGAAAAATAAAATAAAAAAATGGAATTAAAAAATGGTCTTTCCATCTTTTAAGTGAAGCTGACAAATTAAAATTTTGAGGACAACTCCGCGAAATACGGACAAACACGAACCACGTTTTAGATTCCGATGGTGTATGATAGTAAACAGTCAATCACAATCCTAAGACTAAAATTGAAAACTGTCGTTAAACTCCAGCGGAAAATTTGCTTTTCAAATCAAAGGTATAAAAAAAAGACCCAATTTCATAAAGGCGACGGAAACTTTGGTAATGGACTTGACTTCCTGTAATCAAAACCCGACGATTCGGTATCGTTAATGTTCTCTACGAAACAATGACACACTCATTTAATAAACGAAAGCTACGCAAAGAAAATGTCATATCGTTCCTATTAATTATTTACATCCCTCGACGAAGACTTCCGTTTTTACGAAGCCAGCGTTCTCCTCTTCTACTACTACTCGTAACTTGGAAGAATAAAGTGCCTCACAACTGTAATATTTATTTCGTGCGCTGTGAATTTATTATAAATCCCTGGCTGAACTTAACCAGTTTGCAAGTTAAATGCGTTATAGTTTACAACTCGGGGGATTAATTTTTAATAACCCTCTCTTGTCTTCGCTCATTAGAGGGCTGATTTAGCGCCTCAGTTCCGCATCTTGACGCCAACTCCTGGGAGCGGTAGTGAGCAAGTTGCCAACTTTCTTTACAACTCCATCTTGCGGGCGGATGAGTTATTACGGAGTTACGTAACTCTTTTATAGGTATCGACGCAGCGTAATGGATCTGAATTTGATTAGGTTTAAAAGCTTAGATTTAAGTATCGCATCCCTTGTGAGGTTGGTGGTATAGCTCCGAAGCGTCATTTGGGTCACACAATACGTTTGTTTGCCACCCTTTTAACATAAATAAATAAAAATGTTATTTCTATGAGTTAACTTGTTTCTGTATGTGCTTTTCATCCCCTCCCAATCCATATTGTCATACGAAGATACAAGATATTTTTTTACAGAGATCTTATTAAGGAGTCGACATTTTTATGAAGAACCTTTTTGTTCTGTCATCATCATCATTCAGCATCAGCATATTAATGTCCCTACTGCTGGAGCACAGGCCTTTCCTATGGATCGAATAGGAAGATTGGGCCATGACCCACCACACGGGCCCAGTGCGGATTGGCGGGTGCTAACGACTGCAGATGCAGCCTGGTCCAACGGCCTTACGTGCCTTCCGAAGCACGGAGGAACTCGAGATAGAACATTTTTGGTCACCCATCAAATAACCGACCAATGTGAAAGTTGCTTAACTCCAACGATCGCAGCCGAACGCGTTAACCACCCGCGCCATCGAGCTCCTCGCTTTTGTTCTATAAGTTGATTTAATAATTTTGAAACTTCTCGGCCTTAGTGCACTAGTTGCTGTACGAACAGACTATGACAAAGGAACCTCGACCCTAAATGAATAATAATAACGCGCTGATCAGATACGCCGTTAACTCGACTTAGTGGTAACACGACGTTGATTGAACCTGAGCTTTGGCGGGCCAAAGTCACGTCATTCAGAACGTGGGATTACGTGACGCCACGACCTAGATACGTCACGCAGAGGATCGCTCCAGCTTATTGTATACGCTATAGGGTACGTTGATGAATTAAAAATTTTGATATGTTGCTGCTGCTATAAGCAAGGAGCTCGGTGGCGTAGTGGTTTGCGTCCGATCTGCGATCGTGGAAGTTAAGCAACTTTAGCAATGGCAAGTGGCAATTATCGAACAAAATGCCATCAACATCTATCATATCATCAGCCTATTAATGTCCGCACTACTGGGGCACAGGCCTTCCCTATGGATGGAATAGGGAGATTGGGCCATGACCCACCACGCTGGCCCGAACTGGAAGAAACTTCTTCCCCAACCTAATATATTGATCACGGCTGTATCTGACTGGGCCCGTTGCTCATGGCCCAACCACCCTTTTCTGTCCTTGGGGAAGAGGGAGTCCAGGTTCAATCAATGAGGATATTAAAATGTAATAATAGTTATTAATGATACATTGGTACTTGTTATACTACATATTGGAAGCCAACGCTTTAAAAAGCAATAAAGCTGTACAAAGTCATAGAAGAGAAATTTCTAACAGAGGTACCAAAGAGTCACTGTCCGTCATTAAAGCTGGTAGCTAAAATGACGTCAGCGAGTTAATTTCATAAACGACAACTAATGAAGAACTCTCTTTTGAAGTTGCACAAAAATTTCATGACCTCAATAAATTCGGCTGGCAGGAATATTCGCTTCATCCGCCAAAAAGCCAGTGCGAAATATCAAGATACATATTCGAGTCAATTATGCCAAACGCGGCTGTTTCAGTGGCGAGCTGGTCTGGCGGGTCTGGCAGACTGGCGGATTGCGAAAGCGCAATTCGTTAAACTGACCGAACGCTCAAAGCTTTGACTGTTGATCCCTGGGGCGTAGGGCAGCCGACTGCGCTTAGAGTACCTACCTAGTTTTTTTATGACGTTCTTTCATTATGTACAACTAGTGACCGCTCACGACTTCCTCCGCGTCAACTTTAGTTTTTTGGAAATCCCACAGGAACTTAACATTTTTTCCGGGATAAAAAGTATCATATGGCTCAATCCAGGCCATAAACTATATGCGTACCAAATTTCATCCAAATCTGTTCAGTAGTTTTTCCGTGATTGAGTAATAAACACACTAACATATAAACAAAAGAAATACATTTCTAATATGAGTACATTCATGTATGAATAAGGTCACGCCTGTCTTCCCTCGAGGTTGAGAATACTTTCAATTGACACATAAAAAATATTGAATCGTTTTGAAGTGTTTTTTTAAACGACTGCCCAAAAAAAGATTTTATATTTTTTTTTTTTCAATATATTTTTTGAAAGTGACTTTCGTCTCCTTTTCATGTATGGAATGACACATAATAATAATTGAAAGTTTAACTAAATATTCGACTTTGGGCAAGCATCCTTCATAAAATACCAAAATTTCAATTCTGTATCTAATTCCGTTTACGATCTAGACACCCGGGACATACGGACAGACAGACAGACGACAGAGTGACAGCAATTGAGTTCCATTTTTACCCTAAAAAGTGCTTGGTAGGGCAGACAAATATTTATTCTACGACACTTAAATATGTACTACAAAAATAAATGTACAGTGAAAGTTTGTTTCGACAATCCTACTGCAGGAAGCAAGTTTAAGCCTGAAAAGCATCGTTTGTAACAAATCTGCTTAAACCTTTGTAGCTTTTGAGCTGAGTTTATAAATAAAAAATAGTAGTTTCCGAGGTTCGCCAATATAACATAACATCATCCAATATAACATCATCATAATACTTTATTGTTGATATACGTTCGTTATTTACGGGCTATTGATCGTAAACTGTTGCTTACAACAATAGCTCCAATTTTACCTTGCATTGGGCACGAGTTCAAATCTTGATGGAAGCCTATTGACAACGACCAGTCACAACAGAGACAATAAATCAGGGGAGGACTTTGGTAGGACGACCACGTTTCTGCTTTGTTAGGCGGGACAGTCCCGTTTTAGAAGATATTTTTAAATACTACGGTACTGTACAACAGTGAAAAAAAAAGGTGTTTCTTTCGAGAGATAAAACCTTAAATTGTGTCCTAATAGGATAATTAGTAACTGTGGTACTGTAGACAGGGTAGTGGGTGTCTACAATAGTTACCGAAATTATAACTCCCCAATAATAGGCATGTTGACGGTGTGAATTTAACGAAATCCTGTTTAGTCCGTCGGGCTATTTATTGACAAATAATGAACACTTTTTATTTCTTTTATCATTCAAGCCAAAAATGACAAAAAAGTGTCGTCACTTCTTAGTAAAAAATGTACTAAGACATGACATCATGCGACATTTTAAATCAATTATCTGTGTTATGTTTTGATATTGTGAATAAAAAATATACGTGTTTAATACTGTTTTGATAATATTATCTACCTGATAGACGAAGAAAATAAAGTTAGTCACCATCCCTATTGCAAATGATGACTGACGAATTTTTTAGTTTTTATTTAAGAGTGCTACTAAGTCCTTAATTTATTTTAATTATATTTAGTACTCGAAAGTTTACGAATTCTCAAAATTATATAAAAATAGTCTTTAAAATCATAAATACTTGGTTACTGTAGTATGTGCACTCATTGCCCATTTATCATTTCTTCAGATTTCTCGTAAATACAGAGTAGAATCGATGACCCAAGGAAGCGTTGCTAGCGTTCTCCTTCGAAGTTAGTGTCGTCATCTCTGTGTTACCGGGTTCAATTTCCAGAACCAGTTAGGCCAATTTTCGTCTGCGCTCGCCGCGACTGCGGGACCGCAACTCGGAAAGAAGAAAAGAATTAATAGATTAAATCACTTCGAAAGATAGAAGTAGATATTTCATTTTTGGTCAGCCATCCGAAATCTAATTTCCACGAAAATTGCTCAATATAATATCATGACAAATCAAATGCGCTAACAGTGCGTATCATAGGTAGGTTTTTTCTCAGGAAGCATCTTCTAGTTACTACCGGCCATCTTCGAGACTTAAGTTCGTCGAAGATTGTATCATCATCATAATTATCAGCCTATTAGTGTTGAAGACACTGCTGGGGCACAGCCTTTCCCTATGGATGGAATAGGAAGATTGGACCAAGACCCACCACGCGGGCCCAGTGCTGACTCGAGGGTGCTAACGACTGCAGATGCAGCCGGGACCAACGGCTGAACGTGCCATCCGAGCTCCTGCTCGGGCTATTAAGTTTTTGGTCACCCATCCAATGACCGATCATTGCGAATTTTGCTTAAATTTCACAATCGCAGGCCGAATGCGCTAATAGCGCAGGTGCCATCGAGCTCCTCTAGTGTTGCCAACCCTACTATTAGTATGCTCAAATACTATATTTCTAAAAAAATATGTAGGAAGCGAAACTACTATAGTTTGCTTAAAGTAGAATTTTGACAGTTTTCTTAAATATTAAAAACAAATATTAAGGCATAGAGCAGCACACATATATACATTTCAAAAATAAAGTAAATAATTTAACCACATGCTATATTTTTCCCCATTTTTTGCCATCTACTATGTTTTTAGCGGAAACAGCTTCGAAAATACTATTTTTGATAAAAAAAAAAGTTGGTTACCCTAAGCTCCTCCGAACTTTGTATGCGTTACCAAAAATCGCAAGTTAATTTCAGAGTAATTATTCTTCGTTGCTTACTCAGCGTTTCTGCCGGTCTACGGCGAGGCCCATAAACGCTCATCGGGAGCTTAATTAATATTTTAATTTCAGCCCAGGAATAATAAGTTTCACGACAAGAATCGTAACGAGAACCGTGATGTGATCTTGATTGATTTAAAGGTTACGCCGGCTCGCGCCTTGCGCAATCTCTCTTCCACAATTTGAGACTAGTGATCCGACCCGGCTTTGCATGAGGATATTAATTTTAATGCTATAAAATATAGCATGTGTGTCACTCAGGAGTACTGTAGCTAGTATAATGGTAGAAGATTTTTCAAAATCGATTAAGTAGTTTTCCTAGTTTATTATCAGTTTACTTAACATACGAAAACACAAAGCGTTCTTCTTTATAATATTAGTATAGATACGTCATAATAGTCGTTTCTAATTTCGACGCAGGTTAAATGTTATTAAATTCATATAAGAGGTCATTGCCCGAAAGAAAGGCAAGTGATCTTCACTAATAACGATCCCGACAGAGATCCTTTAAAATTCATGAATCTTTGCGTAATAAAATAGGAAATGATCATACGATTATATTTATTATTAATATATATGCTGTCGTACATTTCAACCTCGTTTTGTGATAGCAAACTGCTTCATCTTCCAAATCCGTTCCGCGTCTGCGGTTAGAAATTATACAACTCATTCTAAGAATTATGTTGCAATAACATTATCGTTATTTATCTGCCCTGTTTTTTTTTATTATGAGAACGGCGCAATATTATTTTTGTTTATTTTTGAAATGTCTAAATCCTCATTCTTTAGATCTGTTCATTCAAGTTTATCATCGCCTTTCCATCCATCCATCTTTCCATATCATGGAAACTATACCTAACTTTTTATTAGTAGAGCGCTGCTTTCAAAATTTTCAGTTTCATACTTTGAAATAATATTTTACATATCATAAATTGAAAATATCGTACCATACCTTAGCGAGTCAGCTGCCCGACCTCGTCCTCTTTACCGCACAGGTAGCTTGTCAAAAGGCTTCACCACTGTAAAACAACATTTTAGAAGCTTTCATGGATAGAATATCCTCTTTGCAATACTATTAATGCACCTAACGGCATGAAGGAACAAACGTTTTTGAACAAAATGATCGTATGCATCTCAATCGAAAATATACGGAAGGTTTACATTAAATTTAGAGCAGCATCAGCTACTGTTGCCAAACTATCGACAGTCGATAGTTTAAGTCAGACACTGTTCGGGCCAGAATAGCCCTAACACGTTACTGTGAAAATGCAGCTTGATATACAATCTAACTCTCAACACAGGGCCGGTTTGTACCGGCAAACAAAATACACTTAACTACAAAACAAGAAACTTGCAGGTACTGTCTGCAAATTCGACTTGATCTCCTCCGGGGGGCCAGGGTGACCCTCCCTGGGGCGTCTGACCTGGCGGTTGTCTGTGTCCTGTGGGATAAGGCTACTTGGGGTTTGGATAGGAGAGTAAGACACAAACAAACCTTCAGATATCACTCTCTTGCACTATCTGCACTGCACTTAATTCTAACCCTAAAATCGAGCTGGTAATTATCAGTTTAAAATCCGCACAAAACCTCAAAATCGCGTCACATAAAGACCGGGGTTAAAATAGTATCACTCACTAACTTTAGTACAACAAGTAACTGACTTTTAATTCTTACAATCAAGGAGCATGCGGCCGGTTGAAGCCGGACAAAATACCGCGTTCCAATAATTTCCTTTTACAAAGGAACAAAACAAGACTTTCCTAACCTACAAGTAGGTACGCACCAAGATTTTACACAAAATTCCTCTCATCAACTCGTCATCATTTTGACAATTCAAGTGACATTCTCACGGCTACGTTCAAAAAGTAACGGTCTTAAAACTGCGATGCGTTCGCGTTCGGAAACGTCACCGCGCGAACGTGCGTAAACAGACACAACATCGATATTATATGTATTGATGAAACTATAGTATCGATACTATTGAATCTTATCAATACTATCGATATTTCAACTTATGGCTGACTATCGATAGATTATCGGCAACACGCATTACAGAAACTCCTATTCCATCGTTTCCCGTGTGCAGCATTTTAAACGTCTGTTCTTTCTTCTTTGTATCGGTAACTCGAGATGCTTATAACTTTTGTGAGCGCAACTGGAATGGTATATTTAAAAGTATTTTTCTTGGATGTTTGTTGACTTCTACATAAAGTAGAGATAGAAGCACAACATCATTAAAATATTAAGTTTTATATACAAAGCTCAATGGCGCAGGTGGTTAATGCGTTTATCTGCAAGCGTTGAAGTAAAGCAACTTTCGCAGTGGTCGGTCATTGGATTGGTGACCAAAAATGTTCTATCTCGAGTTCCTCCGTGCTTCGGAAGGCACGTTAAGCCGTGGATCCCGGCTGCTTCTGCAGTCGTTAGCACCCACCAAGCACTGGGCCTGCGTGGTGGGTCATGGCCCAATCTCCCCATTCTATCCTGGAAGGCCTGTGCCCCAACAGTGCGCACATTAATTGCTGATGATGATATAAAGTGAACAGTGTGACGTGTTATGATAGATATTTGTGACTTGTAATATTATGAGATTTTAACCACGTCTCAAACGTCACATCTTAAAGCTTAATCATTGTCCGGAATTTAAATATATGTGTATATAAAAATTAAAATGACACGTTACTAAGAGTTCATGTATGGTCAGTGCATTTAAAATAACTGTTGCCATTTCTGTCTGTGTGATACGTGGCGCACAAAGTTTCCCTATGAATGATGCAACAAAGTATCTGTGTATTAAGATAAGGCATACGATAGCCGATAAGTCACATTGGTGTAGGACTAATAAGTATTCAAGGTTAATGTTGACAAACACACACACACACACACACATTTATAAAGTAGAATAACTGTTCTGATTCCTTTTTAATACTTATTTGATATTATGTCCAATGTTAACGTAGCATCAAAGATCTGGAGGCCATTCGCGTAATGGGATAGCTAAAGCTATCGCTTACGATTTAATTTTATTATTTGTGACTGCTATAGTTTTTCAAATGCCCCGCACTCTGTTTTTTGTTTAGAATTGGTAACAACAATATTAAAGAAAATGAGCGTAAGGTATTTGAAAACTTTCGGCGTTCAGAAATACATCGTAAGCGATAGCGATAGCCATAGCATTGCTTTTAGGCGATTGACCCCCTGGAATATTATATGAATGACAGACAATGTCGTACCAAACATACACCCGAATATGTTACGTCAAAGCTCGTCGAAAGCGTTACGGAATTCTGAGTTTTTTAAGAAGCAATTGCATTTTTTTTATATTTTGGTATTCCTTAAACTTTTTTTAAAACGGAAGCCAATGTGACACTGCGCAGTAGCTACTACTAAGCTCAAGTGGTCTTGAATAGTCTTGGTACTTGAAGCATGCAGCTTTTAAAATGTTTACGAAGTAAGTTGATATTTTTTTCGTTAGCTTCAATTGAGGTATTTTTTGTCTGTTAATGTTTTTGAGAATAACCGACCACTCGAGCCTGAGCTGTTCAAAGTTCTTTCCTTTTTTCGTACTTTTTTTTAATTAAAAAAAAAACCTTTTCATATTTCAAAGAACTTCTGTTTTATGAGAGACAACATGTGTGGAGGGTATGGAATTATTTTTTTGCTTAATGTAACAGAGAAATGAGGTGCTACATTTCTTATTCTTTATTTTCTTTGACGACCACCGTCGCTTAGCTTAACCCCAAAGTAAACACTATAAGGCTTGTGTTCTGGGATGCTAGGGTAACGAATAGAATAGGTACATATACTGTATATATATAAGTATATTTATATAGAAATACATATTGAACATCCAGTCATGGAATGCTCATGCTCATGTTCATCACACAAACATCTGCCCCCACCGGGATTCGAACCCGGGACCTCTCGAGTCGGCCATACCATGAAACACGGCGTACAAACCACTCGGCTACGGAGATCGTCAATTGGTAATTATAAATAAAAATTCAAATAAATTGTATGCATTAATAATAATAAAATAAATAATAACAAAAAGCTTATTTGGGTCTTGCGGTTATAACTTTAAATAATGCTGATTTAAAAGCAGCAGACAAAGAAAACAAGTCGATATCAGAGAAGTACATCATACAGATCTATATAAATACTTAGATATGTATTAGTATGTATCTATCCGTTACCCTAGTATCCCATAACACAAGCCGACAGTGCTTTTGGGGCTAGGCTAATTGGTGTGTGTTGGAAAATCTTATACATATGCGTTGTTGGCTGACTTACAGTAAGTCAGTGGCGACGTAATACTTAAGAATTGTAAAAAAAAACGCACTTGCCATTGTATAGTCGATATATTATAGTATAGATATAATATGTAATCAATGTATCGTGAATTTCGTCGTGCAGTGTCCTTCTTCTTTTTCTCCCTCATCATCATCATCATCATCAGCCTATTAATGTCTCCACTGCTGGGGCACAGGCCTTCCCTATAGATGGAATAGGGTGATTGGACTATGCACACCACGCGGGCCCAGTACGGATTGGTGGGTGCTAACGACGGCAGATGCAGCCGGGACCAACGGCTTAACGTGCCTTCCGAAACACGGAGAAGCTCGAGTTCAATGATCCATGAACCATCCAATGACCGACCACTGCAAAGTTGCTTAAATTCAACGATCGAACTTGCGCCATCGAGCTTCCTTTTCTCCTTACTAGTTTTAAACGCCGCGGCATTGAAATAAATGTTAATTGGAGTGGATAGAGGACTACGATGATCACGACATAATCTAAAGTCAACTTCAAAAATACAGGGGCTGAGTACGACACCTCATTACTTAATAAAACAGTCTTCACTACACAAACTTCATGTCTGGTTTTACAATGTAAACTGTATCGTTAAATATTACATACATAATATTGTTATCTATTTAATTCATCGCTTCGTCGTATTATGCAAATGCTTCGCAAACTACGCTTCTGATTATGGATATTAATTAACGTGTTATTTGCACTGCGAATCTCGGCTCTCGTACGTACTAACTTAGACGCATGCGTTAAGTTATGAAGTGGGTACAGAACTCGTGTCTGATGAGTGTTAACTCCAGCCGCTGATTGATAATTGAATTTCATCAACTGTACTTTGAGTTAAAAAGGGATTTTGAAGTGAATCTTCTTTACGCGCGCTTGACTGAGGAGGCTGGCGAATGCGTTACGCGTTACGAAAAGTGTGTTCGGGCGAGGCGAACGATATTTGAGTGGGGGATATAAACAAGAGAAAGCAGTGCGCGCGCACATTTTCTTTCTCTCTTTCTCCTAGAGCTAGTAAATAAAATATGTACATACATATTTATACACATGTATGTACATATACATAGGTATTGTACACACGCACACACAGATGGAGCTAAAGAAGTTTCACTTCAGTCGTGTGGTCAAAGCACACTCGTTTTTTTTGTTATACATACGTTTATATGTAGCAGCCATCTTGTTAAATTAAGCTAGAAATTTGGTAGCCTAGAACTATATAAAGAGCAACACGACCGACGCGGCCAGGAGTAGCAAGTAGGAGTAGGTATACACAGCTTCCCCCCTGTCGGGCATAAAAATTGGGCAAACAAATGATATATAGGGTGCAGGATGAGGCGGTGTATTATGTTATTGTTTATGTGTGAGTGTCGTTCTTACAGTTCTGTTTTATGCGTGTACGTTAAACTGCTTTTGTGTGCATGCCCCCCCCCCCTTTTTTTTTTATTACGCAGGTAAAAAATCTTTTTACAGACGACGGCGCCTGTAAGAGGCACACCGCCGAACGGATCTCACACCTGGCTCCCGCAAGTCTTACGGACCCCCCAGTGGCTGCCCACCTGGGACCCCGCAACCCTTACGGGCGCTTTACGGCATAATATCCGCTAAAAAAGTCCTGTGAATACCTTCACCACTGCCTGATGCGGAGCCGCGGGATCCCCTTGGTGGGATTTCTCCGCATCCCCGCACCTAGCAGCTTCCCGGCCTCGCCGGGGCTCCACGGCAGGGGTCTCCCGAGGTACTGCGGGGACCCCGCAGACGTGCGCAGGTAGGCCCTCGCATGGGGGCTGGGTACGCGGCCTAGTGCCTACCATACCGCCCCCCGTCCGCTGCGGAGGGCTATAGCCCTCTCCCGCCCCCCGTCCGCTGCGGAGGGCTATAGCCCTCCCCCGCCCCCCCCCCCCCCCTTGCAGACAGAACCACATGAGGAGGGCCGCCGTTCCTGGGAGGGGGAAGCGGGAGGGGAAGCATAGTTCTTTCCGTCCCTCTCCCCCCTCCCGGCCGCCCACATCTCCCCGTCCTTTCTCCTGGGAGAAGAGGGGGGAACGCGGCGACCGCATTCTAGGGGGGTCCGAGCGGCCAGGCCTACTCGGACATCCCCCCCTCCGAGGACGATCGTACAGGCGCCAACGCCTCAGAGGGGTCATTCTCGGGGGGGTTTCCCCTTCGTGACCGGCGGGTCACAACTCCCCCTCCCCATAACGTGGTCGGCCGGTCGACCACTTTTCTCACACACTGCGCATCGCGACGGGGCGGTGCATGTGGCCGCCTTGTGTCCGGTCGTCCCACACCTGAAGCACAGGCCACTGCGGTCCTCCCTAGATGGGCATCTACTGGCGACGTGGCTCCTGCCCATGCACGTGCCTAGTGCCGTCACCCGAGCAAGGCTCCAGCCTACCTTCAGCCTGTCGCCCTCCGCCACCTTTTTGGCCGCCTCTACGGGACACCTCACCTTGGCGAACCCGTTGCCTCCCGATCCGGAGAGAATCTCCCCCACCTCTACCTTGCAGGCCCGGCAGCCTCCCTTTTCCGCCACAGCCTGCACCAGCTCCTCCGCCGTCACTGTTTCATCCAGCCCGGTGATCCGCAGATCGGCTACCCTCTCCGGCCTGCCGACCTCCACGTACTCCGCCATCACCTCGCCGATGCGCTTCGCGAGGGCTGGGGAAGCTTTACGCTTACCCTTCCCCTTACGGGTCGTGCTCGACTTGGGGGGCGTTGATGTTGAGCCCGCCCCATCCTCTCCGTTCCCGCCGCCTCTAAGGCGCAGGATGCCTACTCCCTCGATCGCCTCGGTAACTAATTTACCACTGCGGGACTCGGTAATCCCGCAGCGCCGGTGGCCAGCCGGAGCGCATTGGCCGCTAGTTACTAACTTCTCACCCTGGGGCCCAGCTACCCCAGAGCGCCCGGCGTCAACGGGAGCGCATGATATACTCACAACATAATTGGACATTTCTCATAGTTTTTCCCTCTTTCGGGCGAGGGAACCCTACCTGGCCTCTTCAAGGGTGATTTTTGAAAAGGTTTTCTTCCTTGTAGCCCCCGCCCCGAAGGACGGCGGCCCCCGGCCCCACACCACGTGCGGGGTTACGGGTTGGCCGGAGGCGACGCGGAGTTCGCGCCGCAACCGCCCTCACCAATGGCGTTTCCGCCTCAACCTACAGAGTCTCGACCACCGCTATCCGGGCTACCCAGGGCGCCGGCCGAGAGACCCCTCGGGTGATTTTTAGAGAGGTTGTCTTCCTCGCAGCCCCCGCCTCCAAAGGAAACAGTTCCTTTGCAGGCGACGGCCCTCGGCCCCGCACTATGTGCAGGGTTACGAGCTTGACCCGACTGCCGCTACCCGGGATACCCAGGACGCCAGCCAGGTCTCCACAGCTGGGTATGGTTCACGCCGGCCGAAGCCGGTACCCCCCATCCACCACCCGGGAGGACGCGCCCGATAGCAGACCCAGCCAAACTGCCACAGGATGCCCGCTCCCCCTGCAACAAATGACAGAATGATTTAAATAGTATTATGTCGCTATGGCTTATAGCCTCCGTGTTGCTCTATGCCTAGATCGCCGTTCATTAATCGCCTAAATCGAAACGAATTTCCAGTTGTATTATTTTTTTTCGATATTATTTTTGTCAATTTTCTACGCCTTTAGAGGTTGCACTTAATCTAGGGTCTGTATTTAGCGTTGCCATCTCTAAAAAACAGAAACCGGACTGACCCGCTCAAAAGCAGAACTTCTGGGTATCACGGCCGGACGTACGGACGAAATGACGACAAAATTTTTGAATAAACACATGTGTTTTAAAAGAAAGTTTTAATTAGTATCATCATTTTTATTTGCATATTTAGCCAAGTGTGTGCAGCAGCTTGCTTGCGTCAAAAGAAATTAAACCTAACAAAAGCTGGACGGGCCGGAAGCAGACAAATTGACCCTGACAAGAGATCAAAAAACCTAATACTGTCCGGCTTTATCCGGACGGATGGCAACGCTATCTTATTTAATACCAATCTTGCAATCACATCTAACAAATCTACTATTGCGCCGACCTATTGACTTAAAATTAACTTAAACTTAGCCATCTTACCGACAGCTTTACAAATGCCGGACGTAAACTATATCAGTCAGTGCACACGAGTTTATCATGTATATTACCTAAACGTTAATATACCATTTGTAGGTACTAATTTAGTTGAGAAATGTCTTCCAAACTAATCAGTAGGTACAAATTGGCGTTATCGACAGTTCAGCAGGTTAAGTCGAGTTGGGACATATATATTATGTCATTCCTAACCATCAATTTGTTTCCCTTTCAACTGTGGACTTGGTGATTAGTATTTACATGAATCTGTGACAAACGGTGGCTGGCGACTGTTATATAGATGTTACGATTCGGTTGATAATATTTTTGTATTTGCTAAGAACAGTTTGTTACGGATGATAATGAAAGTTCAGGATTATTATTATGTAACATTCACACTGAGACATGATACGTGCCCCACAGTTTTTCCTAACGACATACCTTTGCCTCAAGCAGATTACCCTTTGGATTACCTTTGGATTACATTTGGACAGACGTCTGACATGGAAACACCACATCTTCACGAAAAGGACAGCCTTGGAACTTCAGGAAAGAAATCTATTTTGTCTAATGAACCGCAAATCTGAACTTTCTTTGGAGAACAAATTACTAATATACAAGTGCGTACTGAAGCCAATGTAGATATACGGACTGCAGCTGTGGGGAACTGCCTCTGCTTCAAACATTCAAATTATACAACGCTTTCAATCTAAAACGTTGCGTATGATTGCTGATGCTCCGTGGTACATAACAAATGATCAATTACACAAAGACTTAGGAGTACCAAATGTCAAACTAGTAATAGAAGAAGTAGTCAAACGTTATAGTTCACGCCTCAAATCACACCCTGATGATATGGCATCATGCCTCATTAGCATTGACGACTGTTTCAAGAGGCTTCGGCGGAGGGCGCCCCTTTAGCCTCATCGATGGACAGAATAGCCTTGCAAACGGACACGTGGTGAAGGAGTCAATGGATTTTCCTCCTGATAGTTAGAAGGAAGAAGTTAATTACAACTCCAGACAAAGGTTGTAAAACAGAACGCTGGAAAAAAATAGAAAAAAAAAAACATCTTAAACATCCATGACTGGAGTACAAATGTCCCTGAATAGTGAAGTAAATTTCCGTCGAGGACTTGTCACGGTCACAACAAACAAGATGGGCGAACATTTGTCCCTTGAAAATTTTGAGCAGCCCACGTTATGGAAGTAGTTATGCTCAGATAACGTTGTGTTGTAATTGCATTGCAACATGAAGTTTTTATTACAACCCTCTTACAACCTGGGATCCTTTAAAAGAGGCGTGAAGAAGCAATATATAGGCCGGCAAGATGAGGATGGCTGGTGTGGCAGGTAGAACTGCTGTATCAGCTATCTTCGCGTCTGGATTTCACTGTCACTTAACATCAGGTGGGGTGGAGTCATTTGTCGGACCTATTTACAAAAAAAAAGTTTAGGAAAAAGAGAAGACTTTTATAAGGAGAATACTGGGTCCATCTTTTTAAATTTTTAGTTTATATATATGACTCTTTTTCTTTAATAGCGGCGGCGCAGGCTCTTAAAGAAAAAGAGAAAAGTTATAGAACTGCGAGAGGAATAAGTGCGTGACCTGGTTTTTTTGAGTAAAATAGTTTGGTTAATTTGTATTGTAACTGCCGCCATAAAAAAATATATAATAAAAATAAGAGAACTGAATCAAAATTAAGATTTAAAAAGGGAGGGATAACAAAATCCTGATGAATGATATCCAGACCTAAAATAGGTCAATTTGTAAAAAAAAAATATATATCATACTGAAATATCTAAGTTGCCTTTGTGTTTAATTATGAAAATTGCTAAAATAAAATTTACACAGCGGCTGAAGAAATTAAGCTGTGTCGCTTTGCTTCGCGTCTGCTGAAAAACGGAGCTTAATCTAAATGTCTGCGAATGACGAAATGTTCTGTAATAATCTTGGAGTGCTCTCGTAAAACATGTTGAGGCTTGCTTCGAGTTAGCGGAAATCATTACGCTCACATTACTAACCTTATTGAAATGAAACGTCATTTTGTTATTAAAATGTTTTTCATGCATAAAGATAAGACTGCCTGATGGCAATCGCCCGTAGTCGTCCCACTGCTGGAGTACTGGCCTGCCCTATAGAAAGAATAGTGAGGACGGGCCATGACAGAATATGCGTGCTCATTAAAAATTATTATATTTTTTTTACCCAAAATATTACAAACAGAAAGTGTGTCAATGTTTGGGAGTTGAGAGATCGCGACGTCACCTCTAAGTAAAAATTGTACAAAGACGTGATTTTATGCGACATTTCAAATAAAATTATACAAACTTATTTTCTATATGTAATTAAAATACTCTTGTTCCTATACATATATCGAAACAGTTTTTTCGCGTACTAAGACTTTAACCAACTGAGAAATGTTACGGCCTTAGTCTTACTAAAGAATTGATTGGTAAAAACTTGGAGGGCCCGCGCCTCTTTGTAAAAAGTTATATTCTAGCTACTCCTCTTTGTACTGGTTTGAAGATTCTTGGATGTCAAGTGTTTTGGATCAATTATGAAAATTTGCTATGAGCTTAATCGAGCTGTCAGACCTAAATGTATGAGCATGAAGGATGGTTTTCATTTCAGGAAAATATTACCGAAACCGTTCCTCAGTAAAGTAAATCTAGTGCTGTAATATTACATGACGACCTCCGTGGTCGAGTGGTTTGTACGCCGGGTTTCATGGTGATGCCGACTCGAGAGGTCCCGGGTTCGAATCCCGGTGGGGGCAGATGTTTGTGTGATGAATACGAGCATTTGTACTCCAGTCATGGATGTTTAATATGTCTTTCTATAATAAGTGAATAAACTTAAACAATTCTTTACCTAGCTGCTGAACAGAGCAGTTTGTACACCTCAGTATTATGTTCGTATCAAAATCGGAACACCCGACCCGTCATCCCGGCATTTACAGGGCTCCCGAGGAGGCCCGCCAAAGGCCCATTGTTACCCGGAACAATGCTTTTAAATTAACATTTTAGGCTATTAACGGCGCTCTCTGTTTCAATTCACCCGTTTTTTGGGTGAAATGAATTTCGTATTAATTTGATTGTGATTAAATTTTATTTTTTTATTGTTTGCAGGTAAGTACCTATTCAGTGGCTTTAAGTGCTTTCGGTGTTGAATTTTAATGGTTTCAGGTAAGGGTTTTTTTTAAGTAACTTAAGGCTGAGGGCACATATTCGTAAATATCCAAAATCAGCTCCAGATGTGTGCCTTTCCGTATCCGTTCAGCCATTTTTGAGTAACAAACATACAAACTTTCACATTTATGATATTAGTAGGATAAACACATTCTCTACCCCAAATAAATTAGGAACAACACTGTGCGGAATTATTAAAAAAAAACCGAAAAATGTCATCTTTCCTATATTCCTATATTAATTATTCTGGTTTCGAAAAGTAACTCAACAGTTAAAATTTTAGCCTCTGCTTCAAAAAGGGCTTAGGCGGCCCAACAGGACCCTAGCTACATTTACAAACGTAAAAATTGTAATCAGTCCAAAAAAATGGTTACCAATCCTATTCCAATCAACTACAAAGGTTGCTTGGCTTTAACGATCGCCAGCGAACATTAGTGCACGTACACGAACACTCCCTCCCTCCCTCTCCGATTCCTTTGTCTCAATTATGTTTTTATTTGGCGTTTATATCGCGTGCCTTTCAGCATAATAACATTTCACATTAAAGACTTGCAAAATGTTCCCTAAACGAAGGGAAAGGAAAGGCGGGTGCGCGATGATCGCGTTTCGCAATATGCCTGATGATTTATTTATTCGCGTTTATTAAATTATTCCTTGTTTTAATGTAGGTAGGTTACTTTGCTTCTCGAGCACCCGTGTTTCAATCAAACCTTTGTTAATTTCGCTCGGAATGGTGTTTTTAATTTGCATTTTTTACTTGATTCTGTTACATAATAAGCAGTACTAAGCCATTTTTATGTACCATAAGTGTTTACGTGAAAGTCATTTTTCTACTATATTAATTTAGTTATTTAATTTTGCTAATGGATAGATAGGGCTACTCGAAGAACATTCAGTTCCTCATTTCTTTGTCGTACTATTCGTAAGATGAATTCTTTGCCCGCGCACGTATTCCTCCTTTCTACGATCTGGGTTCCTTTAAAAGAGGAGTGAAGAAGTATTTTTGCAGGCCAGCAAGGTGAGGATGGTTGGTGTAGCAGTTTATAACTGCTGATTTGAAGTAACACGATTGCCTATACGAATAATCTCATAAATTTCGTTCCTTTGTCGTCTGTAATTAACTATATTTTCTAAATCTAAGCCATGGCTCATAAATTTTAGTAGCAGCCTGCCTTTTAAAATGAAACCTTTATTAAATCGCTCCAATTTTTTTCGTTAAGGCATGTCGCATTAATTTTTTTGATTGTCATTAAAAAAAACTAGACTTTATCAACAAGCAGGGATGGTTCAGTGGTAGAAAGTTAGCCTGCTACGCGGGCTTCCCAGGTTCGAATCCCAGCCGAGAAAGGTTTTTATTACTGACTTTAAAAGTTACACTTGCATCGTGGTTAGGAAAAACCACACTAATTTTCTATCTTCAGTCTGTAACTATCTTAACATTCTATTTGAAAAGCAAAGCATCTTGCTGGCCGTCAAAGTGAGATTGGCTGGTGTGACACTTAATACTGCTACACTGGACTGCACTTCAACATCATGCGGAGGACAGTCTGTGTGTAGTGACCGCATCATATCATATCGCTACAACATGCAAGCTCTGCGTAAAGTCCAAATGTAAACATTGCGCCTTCATTTCAAGATTACCTGAATCGCGCTAGCAAAGCGATTACAACCTCGGAGTGTATAAGAAGTATACATACATACAGGTTTCCTCCGAAAAAGTACGTGGTACCTTGTTGTTTGTAAACAAAAAAATGTTTTCTGCGAGTTAAGCAGTAGTGATCACTTGTCATATCAGTATAAACTCCTAATTCCTTTATTCAATTTCGTCATTTACTCCGTCCGTGAGACGACCTCCGTGGCCGAGTGGTTTGTACGCCGGGTTTCAAGGTGTCGCTTTCTCGAGAGAATCGCGGTTGGGGATGATGTTTGTGTGATGAATACGAGCATTTGTACTCCAGTCATGGATGTTTAATATGTATTTATATATACGGATACTTATATATGTATCAGTATATGTATTCTATCCGTTACCATAGTATCCCATAACGCAAACCTACAGTGCTTACTTTGGGGCTTAAGCTAATTGGTGTGAGTGTTGGAAATATTTATTTATTATTTATTTCCGATTGCCCATTGGACATGGCAATTACTGCAGAGGTATATTAAGTTGTGTACATGGTTTTGAGCGGGGTACACAATAGCGACGTAATACAAAGCCGGCCGGCGCACTCTGGGGAGCAGTACGGTGACCAAATCAACACTGCTTGTGGGAAATTTAAGAGTCAGCGTCATCCTTCAGAATCCATTCTTCATCTAAGAAATCGTTCACACACAATAAAATTACGGTTTCCGCATAAACATATCCTACTAATATTATGAATGTGAAAGTATGTATGTTTGTTACTCCAACACGCAAAAAGTACTCAACAGATTTGGGTGAAATTAGGCATATAGATTATGACCGGTACCCTTAGTACAAGTACGAAAACTATGATAGTTTTCGTGAGCTCGCACTCGTACTAAGGGTACTGATTTTATTGTTTTCGTTTCAATACAAATAAACAATGTTTAAATTCTATCATTAAATCATTTGCCTTTTCTTAAATTTTAAGTATATTTGGTTACTTTCCACCAAAATGGACACAGAAACATAATTTACAATTACAAAAACTTTTTTTTTATAGATAGGTTCGACAAATGACTCCTCTCCACCTGATGTTAAGTGAAGGTGAAGTCCAGACGCGATGATAGCTGATACAGCAGTTCTTTCTGCCACACGAGCCATCCTCACCCTGCCGGCCTGCATGTTGCTTTTCACGCCTCTTTTAAAGGATCCCAGGTTGTAAGAGGGAGGGAACACGTGAGCGGGCAGATCATTCCATTTACGGATAGTGCGACAAAGAAATGAGTCACCAAATTTCTTTGTACGCGTTGGAATTGTGGCCACAGTTAGAAGGTGACAGCGTAAGCCAGCGCGCGTGATCCTCTGAAGGAAAGGGGAAGGTGAAATAAGAGAATAACTCCTCAGAACACTCGTCGTGATATATATATACTATACTATGATACTATACGTGATGTACTATGATAGTTTTCGTGAGCTCAAACCTGTACTAAGGGTGCTGGACCGAGACATAGGTTACTTTTTATACCGAAAAATGTTAGATTCCTGTGGGATTTTCAAAAAAGAAAAGTTAATGCGGACGAAGTCGCGGGCGGTCGCTTATTTTTAAGTAAATATTACTTATTTAAAAACCACTAGAAACAGCTTGGTTTTGAGAATAATGCGTTTTACTTGTTTACAACGGCTTAGAAACAGACAATCATGAAATTGTAATATTTTTTACTTCAACTTTGGGTTCACCAGCATGGTGATGATGATTGAAGCGGCACAGTGCTCGTGCCATTTCAACTATTTTCGCGATTGAATTTTAATACTGTTAATTGATTACAAGCTTATCATTTTCACAATCTCATATCAGGAATTTTCTTTCTCTTACTGAAAAAGCTTCATGAAAATTAAGTAAATCTAATGAGAGTTGGTTTAAGTTTTATTGTTATAGATCAGTAGACCATAGAGGACTAGACAAGTGAACTAGACAAGTGAATTTACCGAAAAATAATTTATAAATAAAAACATACAATATACGTAATAAAATTGACCAACCACTTACAAAATCCGACAATCTAACATATTCAGCGAATAGATCAACCTGGTAGATAAAAATGTCCCTAAAAGTGCATCCCTCAGCATGGTCACTGTAGCGGCGCCGGCGCGAGGGGCGGGGGCGGCGGGGGGAGCGGAAGTGACGAAATCTCCCAACGGTCGCCATGGCAACCGCCGTGTTTACCGCGCGGGGCCTTATCGATCCGGCTGCGTGCGGTGTTTACGCGCGCCCGGTGCCCACTTCGCCGGGTTAGATGCATTCGGTTAACCCTGGTTAGGGATGCCAAATAATATAGAACCGGAGAACTCGGTAGAGTTTCTATAGTATTTTGGGATGCCAACTGGAAATGTACTCACCTTCCGTGTAATGCTAGTGTCCTGGTATTTTTTCTTATTGATGTGTAAAATCTTTAGTCACGCTTTCCTGCAATTTGTGGGTGTGATTTCGTGAAATGGGACGGAAGTGTGTAACAGGAAGTCGCGAAAAGGTGCGCTATTTGATTTGATTTTAAAACATAATATTCAAATGCCTTATTCCTTCTATAGTAGGTTTTATTTCCTTTTATTTCTTATTTTACTAATATAAGATGAGGTTTCAAGTGTTACACATCATACGCGACCACTTTAAGGCTCGCTCGTTTTTTTTTCTATTATTTGTATATTTAACAGCAGTTATCACGCTCTAGAAATAAAAAGGAGAAATCTCAGTCACATTTCAAAATACAGATGAAATACTAAAACCACTTTTGTAATGAAACATGGTTGTGTAATACTTTGCCATTTTTAGGGGTCAAATGTCTGTAGTATACACTCCCGGACTCTTGAATCGAGCCACCTTACATTCCCGGGCCTAAAAGCCCAATACACAAAAAATATACAATATAACAAAAAAGTTTTTATGCATTTTTAATGCTGGCATATTTCATCGTCTTTCCCGTATGTATTATTCCAAATTTGAATTTTAGAATTTAAAATAAAGAACAAAAGCCGAGCTTGGTCACTGATTTGAAAAAATAATGACTGTTGAAAGCTTTTGAAGCAATTTAATGTCGATTTGGTTTGAATTTTCGCAATTGTTGTAAACCAAAGTTTAGTTTAGTTATTTTTCTATAATTTAAACCGATTTTGGCTATAAAATTATGGATACTTCACCTGAAGTAGCCGCGCAAACTGTAGCACTTCTTCAATCTGGGCTAAGTCAGCTAGATGTGAGTTCACAACTTCACATAAGTCGTTCCGCTGTTCAAATAGTGTACCACCGATACCTGGAGACTGGCGGCTTCGTTCGGCGAACAGGAGGACCTCCCTACCGAGTGACAACGGCGAGACAAGATCAATACATTGTCACTACTAGCTTACGAAATCGACGCCTTAACTCTGTTCAGGTACAAGAACAGCTCAGGGACTTTCACGGAGTGGCTGTCAGTGTCGGACCGTTAGAAGGCGACTCAATGAACGTGGTTTAAAGCCCCATAAGCCAGCCAATGGACCCAAATTGACACGAGCACACCGAATAGCCCGTCTAGAGTTTGCGCGCGATCATCTTAATTGGACTCGACATCGATGGAGCCAGGTTCTCTTCACAGATGAGTCCAAGATAATGCTATACGTTAATGACGGTAGGGGTAAGGTAAACCGAAGACAGAACGAGCGTTTCGCGCAATGCTGTATTGACGAGAAAGTGAGTTATGGTGGAGGATCATGGACAGTCTGGGGAGGAATCTCTATGGAAGGCAAAACTGAGCTAGAGGTAGTGACGGGATCACGACTGCCGCCCCTAGATGGCAATAGATACATTCGCCATGTTTAGAGAGACACGTGATGCCATATGCTGGATTTATTCGCCAAGATTTCGTTTTAATGCATGATAATGCAAGGGCCCATACTGCGGGAATCGTCAGGGAGTACTTAAATGACATTGGTATCACTGTTATGAGATGGCCAGCGCGAAGTCCTAATATGAATCTTATAGAGCATCTATGGGATGAGCTGAAGAGGCGTGTTCGAGCTCATCATCCTGCCCCAAGTCAAGGTGGCTCGATTTAGGTATCCGGGAGGGTATAATATTCCATGTTATCATATCAAATTTACACAGGAACATACTCATTAGTTACATAAACAATTAAACCAAATAACTTAGAATAAGCAAATCAAGTAATGAAAAAAATGTAACTGCATCGTCATAATCAAAGTATTTATTATAAAATAGTAAAAATTTTGCGTTTTAATTGTCTAAGAGTACGTTTTTTTTTATAATAAAATATACTTTAGTTTTATTAAATTTAGGAATTATTTACAAAAGGCAAAAGCAATTTGTGTATAGAGGGGCTTTACGTTAGATAGCTAGCTACAAGTAAATCCTTTTATGAGCTAATTTTGAAGGAATTTAGGTATCCTATTAGTTAGGTGCATACATGCCTTTGTTCCGAAGCGCTTTATTTAATTTAAACACGACATTGTGGCTAGGCAACATTAAAGAGTTATATTGAACAAAAAAACTCGGAATGCAATTCAATATTTCTTTGTTTCTTGCTTAATTAATTTTTAATTAGTTAGTTTTTCTCATTTCACTCCAAAATTGTAAATCTGTACGAATGTAGTACGTGAAAAAGTTACTTTTAAGGCATGTAAAATTTCATTTGATTTTATAAAAAATGATTCAATAACTCTCTACTTGTGTGAAAGAGACTTTATTAATTAAATAAACGCTCGTAGATAAATATTTCAGTCGTTTATTTCAACTATATTTCAACACAAGGTGATATGGTTAACAATAATTATATGAGTAATTATAATGAAATCATTAAAGTTTAATCAAAGTCACAAAATATAATTATACAACGCAGTCGTTAGTTAGAAGAATGTTTACGTGAAGAATAGTTTAATTCATGAACTGACAGTTGAAGTAAGAAATAAATAAAAATATTTTTAGAATTATATTTGGTTTTAATAAATTATTTACTATAAACGTATATTGAATATTTATTTATGGATAAGATTCATAATATTGTATTTAAAAAAAATCGAATGAAGTTATTTTCCCATTTTGTATTGTATTCTTAACATATTATTGTTAAGCAGCGGAACAAAGATTGGGTAGAATATCCAATATTTGTATTTTATAGTCTAATATTTGTATGTTGCTATTTCGAAAATATATAATTGAATTTCTGGGAAATTCAAACGCACGTCCTCAATAAAGATTCGTGGAATATAATTCCACTCTTCAGATTGTTTCGTTACAAAGAAAATTCTTCAGTTAATTTTGTCAAATATATTATGCATAATAACAGAAATCCTACACAATTTGCGATCGCTTATGGAAAATAATGTACCTAGCTCATCTCTTAACAATTCTTTGTTTTGTGATTCGTAGAAAGTGATCTCTTAACAATTCTTTGTGTTTTGTGATTCGTAGAAAGTGATCTCTTAACAATTATTTATGTTTTGTGATTCGTAGAAACACATCATTTGTTGCCTTGGCAACACGTAACTTGTTACAAGAGATTAATTTGTTTTGAATTTACGAAAACACTTAGGAGATTGGCCTTTATATATCACACGATAGAAAGTAAAATTGAAGTAAAGCTAGACGAGAAGAAATCTGATTCAGAAAATTGCTTGGCAGTTTTACATGTTGCTTCTTCACGCCTCTTTTAGAGGACCGTAGAAGCAGGAAGAAGGGATCACGTGAGATGTTTTTTTAGCTCTTTATTTATTACGAAGCTTTCATTCTACTAATAGGCCAGCCTCATCGTACCGTAACCAAAATTTATTTGAGAATTCTATTTTCGAATAGAGCGTTGAAATATGAGGCTTTGCACATTTTATTACATTTAGACACTCACTTGCACTGAAATTCTTCAATTGAAATTGGAAAGCCATTCCTGTTTAAGCCTCATTTTATCGCTTTTTGACTTTAAACAATTGACATTAGTGAGATGATGTTTTAAACACGTTTAAAATTCTTAATTTGAAAGAGATTAAGAACTTTGCTGAAAATGGACCTCAGTTAACTTTTATTAAAATCATGTTATTTATAGAAGGATTAGTAAAAGAACTAGCTTTACATTTATAAAGCGCGAGGCGCAGTATGACTACCACATTGTATTATTTTTTTGAAAAGAATAAATTTGGGAAATATCTTTTAACTAAAACGCGCTCGTATCTTTTTTGTTTAATTTTTACCTTTATAAGAACTGGCTTGATATTTACTTTTAACTTATATTTTTACGTTGCATGAATGGTAAGTACAGCGGCGAGAAGCCTATTGTGCGCTTAATTCACAATCAGACGTAGTATAAATTATTAAAATATTTTTCATGCATTGCGGGCAAATATCTGCATGCTCCCTTTTTGAAATTACTTTAAGGCTTCTATACCTGCAATTTACTAACGTAGGCTGTATAATTTCGTTACCGTCGCGTGCGAGTATCATTTTTAATTAAAGTAATTGTTTTGTCAATCAAAAAGGGGCATTTCGTTCTTTGTTCGTGGTTGTAGACACGCGATATTTGATATCGCTCAAATGTCGATGGACAAATTGTTAAATTATTGTCTGATTTTTGTTTTAATTTTGCCACTTTGTGCATTTTATTCAGTTTAGCGAAAGATCCTCAAAACATAACATTGCGAGAGCTAAACTTAACTCTCGTGTAGTGAAAGATCATATATCATTAAGCAGCAGTTTCGGAATCTTGATTCTGTGTATACAAATTTTAGCGAAGTACAATAAAGCATTCCTTTTTCGATGCAATTCTATATAGCCTAACCAATTAGTACATACAAATCTCTAATGTTTATTACTTTCCCTAGTGACTTGAACAATATGCCAAGAAATTGTATTTTACTTGGTTTCATGGTAATTTTGTACTATGTTATATATAACTTACTGAGTCTTATATTTACAAGTTACATATAATTATTAATTTTCCTTAAACTTTGACATATAAATAAATTTGTCCGCGTCTAATCTGACTCGAACATTACAGGAAAACCTAATTGAATAATCATATCCATTTTCAAGTGTAACAACAAACAAATATTTACTCAGAAATGAATACCGCCAAGTTTAAAACCATGTCGATATCTATCTATGATCTAGCGTCACGAGTCGTGCTATTATGGCTTTTAAGACCATAATTTATTTTTTTACTTATTTACCATTTTAAACTGAGGTTTTATTTGAATCTATAAAGAAATATATATTTGATGGGCCACATACTTTTTAAATTTAGAATGAAGAAGTTCTTGCGTTCGGTCTGGGGATGAGTCAATAACCTACCCGTGAACCTAAAAATATTTAAATCTAAAGAAAATATAACTAGAAAACATTCCACGCGGACCAGGCAGCAGACGGGACTCGAACCCGCACCCTTCGCAATCCGGGCGAATGCACTGACCAATTATGCTACCGCGGCCCTCACGGACCGCGTCGAAATTCTCTCTAGCTATTCTTAAGCTGCAAGGCAGCGCCATCTCTTCGCATTATAGGTAAACCCACAATGTCAAATGAATACTTTTACAAGTATTAAACATTTGAAAGAAGAAATAGCAATTATAGTTATAATTTTTATTATTTTTAAAGCATGTAACTGCTTGATGTTTAAATCTAAAGAAAATATAACTAGAAAAAATTCCACGCGGACCAGGCAGCAGACGGGACTCGAACCCGCACCCTTCGCAATCCGGGCGAATGCACTGACCAATTATGCTACCGCTACTATAATTGCTATTTCTTCTTTCAAATGTTTAATACTTGTAAAAGTATTCATTTGACATTGTGGGTTTACCTATAATGCGAAGAGATGGCGCTGCCTTGCAGCTTAAGAATAGCTAGAGAGAATTTCGACGCGGTCCGTGAGGGCCGCGGTAGGATAATTGGTCAGTGCATTCGCCCGGATTGCGAAGGGTGCGGGTTCGAGTCCCGTCTGCTGCCTGGTCCGCGTGGAATTTTTTCTAGTTATATTTTCTTTAGATTTAAACATCAAGCAGTTACATGCTTTAAAAATAATAAAAATTATAACTATAATTGCTATTTCTTCTTTCAAATGTTTAATACTTGTAAAAGTATTCATTTGACATTGTGGGTTTACCTATAATGCGAAGAGATGGCGCTGCCTTGCAGCTTAAGAATAGCTAGAGAGAATTTCGACGCGGTCCGTGAGGGCCGCGGTAGCATAATTGGTCAGTGCATTCGCCCGGATTGCGAAGGGTGCGGGTTCGAGTCTCGTCTGCTGCCTGGTCCGCGTGGAATGTTTTCTAGTTATATTTTCTTTAGATTTAAACATCAAGCAGTTACATGCTTTAAAAATAATAAAAATTATAACTAAAAATATTTATTAACATACTTGATAGTTTAGATCGAAGCTATATTTGAATGTTTACAGTAGAACATCTACTGAGAATGAAACCTTTTCATCCATGATTAATGCTATCCAGGTTACATTTTTTAAATAATGGCACGATAAGCTCATTCAAGGAAATTACTTTTAAGAAAAATAAAATTTTCCCTTTTCCCGAGGGAAACGATTATTTTCATCTTCAATGATGGGGCTCTTTTATTTTTGTTACAAGCATTATTGTGAGCACTTACCGTTACGTAAATTACTTAGAAAGTTCTTTTAAAAAAATATTCAGTATCGATTTGAGTGAAACTAATTATGAAAACAACTGAGGATAGCAGCCGACGAAGTGTGCGTAGATCTCGTACGCCCTCGAAATGGTTCCATAAATGAGAGAGAAAGAAAATTAAATGCATGAAACATGGTTAGGTCAACACCCACCATGTTTCCTATTTTTTGGTACAAGACTTAACACGTACAGGCAGTAGAAGCACACCTTTAACAAATGATCCTCTACACGTGTGCACAAGGAAAGCAGCCGTGAGGGAGGTATGGCGTCGCTTTGTGCAGCGGGTCGCCGGCTATGACGCTGAAGTAACGGCCACGAACACTCTGCCAAGAGTGTAACGACAAAGAAAAAGAGAAGCAAACATTTAGCACAAAGCGTCATACCAACGATACCACAATATTCCGAAGATACATACATCTCAATTGGTTATTAAGTCCAGTCAGTCAGTCCGGGAAAAATCTTTATGATTATATTTTAGTTTTAATCATTACTTCTTGTTTCTGTCGAGTTAAGCATTTTTCCTTACATTTTTTGCTGAATGACTAATATTTTTTCTTAGTGCTGTACGAAAGATCGATAGTTCCTTTTAAACGAAATCCGTATTATAGGGATGCGCGAGCCCGTAAAGATCCGAACCGCATCACTCGAATCCGTCAACCGATTTATTTATTTATAAATACGTACATCATAGTGATGTTAATTTATTTTCCAATTTCCCACGGTGGCAGCTCCATCCACAGCCAGATATTGAATTTCGATTGCGTACATTCCCGATGATTGTAAAGGAATAAATTACGTTTCAACACGGTACGATGGGGGATGTGACTCGATTTTTGTTTACACACGTACTTACTAACGAATTCGGTCGATGATTTTCCTTGGCCGCCTGTTCTAATTGAATTTGTCGCAATATTTCTTTACTTACCTAACTCAAATCTCTTTTATCCTTTTTTTAACTAAATACTAATTCTTATTTTGTGAATTGCAAGCAAATTGAAGGTGGAGCTTTGCTTAACACAGAAGCCTACTACTAACTTTTAATATTATTGAACTCGATTAGCGTTTTCTACTATGAAATTTGAAGCCAATTAATTTGACTTTGATTAGAAAACTGCAAACAACTCCGTCGAGTGCCCTTGTGCTTTAGCCAAAATGTAAACTAAATCAAAGTCTCAGAGAGGTAGGGTACCACGAACTTTCCGCTGGACTTGGAGCGCCCATATTAGGTTACCTCCCTTCATCTTAGGTATAGAAGACCACAGTGAAACAATTTAACCTTTTGGTGGTTGTATCTGTTGAAGTCAGGGCACCAAGATGAGGATGAGGCACTTTTTTACGGAGCGTTGTTTCTTGTTAGTCGGTAACTTTAACTTTACTTTACCTCTGTTTAAAATGTACACATTCCGCGAAAACTTCAACTGTTTGTTTATTAAGATACAAACCGCTGACGGAAGAATAGGCAGCGTAGGTTTAGCAATAGGGTTCCATTGTCTAAGGAACCCTAAAAAAATATCCCTGTCAAGTAGAGTTTATATTACATTTGTTTTTTTTTCAATCTAGACCAAGGCTTGCTAACCTCGACATCCTACAGCACCTGTAATCGATACAAACTCCTAGAATTACCGATATCGATGTCGTCGCGTGAAACACTACACTAAACGGAAGGACCGTGCACCGCACTTACGTATCGAAGTCTTGCGACGCATTGTTATATCTCGATTGAATATGATTAATCTATTAATGCAATATGGATTTGAACTCTTGATACTTCATTAAACCTATTAAGAGCTACATACCACTGTATAATCGTGGCGGTAACATAATCTTTGCTATTGACAGAGCAAGATTTATGATTTTCTTTATAAGTTTATGTTTTCAACTTAGCTTGAAAAAGACAAAAAATCAAAGGTGCAGCTTATGAGTAAAAATCTATTAGCATCATACTTATAGACGCACTTTGAAGAAGTCACATTAAGCGTTGGTTGGATCTGCTGTTGTTAATTCATTTATTCGGATTTTTATTCTAAACATTAAACTTGTAGATTATATGTCTCTATAATCTACAAGTTTAATGTTTAGAATAAAAATTCTCTATTGCTCGACACTTGAAACACACCGACTTCAATATTTCTACTTAATTTTTCTATACATTATTTTCATTTCGTTTTTATTAATACTGCTTAAAGTAATGATAGGAAAAGTGTTTTCACAATCATAATCAGCACACCTAACTAACCTTAAACATGTGGCTTCGTTAGTACGTCTATGGGTGTGATGTTAAATATACTCCTCTCAAACTGCACCTTGTCTTTTACAAGTCATTAAAAAGTAATGATTGTAAAATAATATTTTTACGATCAGCAAGTTATTTTTTTCAATTCAATTCATAAGTGGTATTGAAATTTATTCATAAACAAACACGGTAAACTTTTTGAATCCTTAAAATTAAGCAGTAATAAAGAGAAAATATTCACGCTAAATATTATTACTGCAGTAACGAGCGTTTTCAGTATTTGCATGATATAAATATAGAAGCTGTATTTGTAGGTTAAACTAAATCTTCTATATACATATTCATATAGTTGCCCGCCCACGTTCCGATTCAGTGTACAGCTGGAGTGTAGACTATAGTTTTTGTTCTCAGACTTGTCTTTATGCACTGTTTTTTTGGTTGAACGCGCTAATCTCATGAAATACTGGTCCGCTTTGAAAAACAATTTGCATAGTGCATTTATCGAAGAGGGCTATTAGGCTATATAATGTTCGCTACAACCAGTAGGAGCGGAGCATCGATGAAAAATGATAGAAAATCGGGTTAATATATTAACGAAGTCTATACTCACTAACATACCTATAAAGCGCTTTGTATTTGAATTAAAATTATTAGCGCAGATAACCAAAATATTGCATATGCCATCTCTCTCCCTCCTCTCCTGAAATTGATAAAAGTAGCAGAATATCGAGACCAAAGACAGATAGGTATTTACTCGATCCATCGGCAAAGCAGTTTGTCTCCGTCTTGCTGCGAACTACGTGGCGTGACTTAGGGGTGGCACTCACAAGAAAATATATTAGACGTTAACTCAGCAAATGTTGTAAATATTTTACGTGAGTTGTTCTACCCATTATACGGGGAGATTCCCGGCTCTTGGATAAGTGTCAGATATAAATAGCCTTTTTAAGCCGATATTTTATACCTTAAGGGGACGGTTACTCGAACTATTTTTTTTATTATAAGCACACTTCATTGCTAGGCTTGTGTGCCAGGCCGGGGCCCAGTTGTTGTTTTTCTAGTTATAATCCTTGAGATGTGTTTAAATGATTATCTTTTTGTATTCCCGTAATGGTTTGAACATAATGATCTGAAGGATGAATAAATAAAAGGAACGAATAACGGTAAATTGTGACCTTCATATTTACTTATGATATAATTATGGTAACAGATAATACCTGTCTTCAGACCTTCCAATCGGCGGATTTTATTTGCAATTTTCAGCCCGTACTGGCTCCGTAGCCCGTAGTCATTAAATAAAAAAAGTTTCAACCGTATAGATGCACTGATTTATTTATTTATGACGTTTCGCATCCTTTTCAAGCTGCGGAATATACGATAGTTCTGACGACGCAGCCTGAAAAAGAAGCGAAACATCATAAATAAATAAATCAGTGCATCTATACCGTTGAAACTTGTTTTTCACTTAATTAATAAGTGGTGAGCGTGAAAACCTAAGAAACAAATAGATAATACCTGGTTTAAACCGTATTTTTTGTATATGAATTAACTAATATCACTTGCAGTGTAATATTACTTGTACGACAATAAATTATAACAAGAACTTACATTACTCTATGTTCATGTAGATAAGTACATCTATGTCCTAGCTGTCTGTTAGAATAATGGCGACCTACGATTTTAATAAAAAGAAGTTTCCCACCAGCTGCACTGTGAGTGGCAACCCTGAAAATGAGCCTTTTTACTACACAGTGCCCGGTCACCTTAGTGTAACAGTTAGATAGACACATAAATCAACGTACTTACATAAGATTAAGTATTATATCTAGCAGGAAATTTGAAAATTTCCCCCATTTCACGGGAAATGGCGCTTCAGTCAGACCGTGTGCTAGACTGAACTCTGTTCAGTTCTTTGCCCAGCCCTTGTGCGGCGACCCTAGTGGACGCCAGGCATAGAAGCGGTTATTCCGTGATTCGACTTAATTGAGCTATTTTTATATATAGATGAGATTAAGATTATATTTGAGCGGAATATATTTTGACACAAGGAAGTTTGGAGTAATAAATTGATGACGGATATGGTGTTAACCTGATCTTCGTGGAGGTGTAAAACACTGAAGGATACGTAGGTTGGTGTAATATTATATTACACCCACCTACGTATCCTTCAGTACTCCTATATAATTTACTCCGACTCCAATTTCGGTATAGTAAATTGTTCTAGGAAATTAAGAGAATCACTATTCTATTTACGACTTAGAAGGTTGAAGGTTTCATTCCCGGTAAAAATTATAGAATAGAAAATTATTAAATAGGTATTATTAAAAATTACAGTCTAGTACCTAGTTACTTAAACTTTTTAATTGTATTTGCGACTGAAATTTACTTATGAGCTGTTTCAAATAAAATGTAACACCAACTTGAAAACTGCAATTTCTACTTATTATGCATATGCATACTCCTGGCTTAGGTATGGAGTTATGTTATGGGGAAATAGTGTTGATGCTGAAGAATTGTTTATTTTACAAAAAAGATGCATTAGAATTCTCGCACATATAGATAACACAGAGAGCTGTAATGAAATCTTAACGTTACCTTCAATATACATATTTGATATATCTACCTTTGTATTCAAAAACAAAAATACATTTATTAAAGTAAGTAATACACACAATCTAAACACTCGCCATAAAAATAGGTTACACCTACCTTCATCTAGGATCAAAATGTTGAATTGTAGTCCAAAGTATATGACCATAAAAGTATTTAATAAGCTACCAGAAGAAATTAGAAATGAACAAAACATTAACATATTTCAAAGGAAATTAAAAAAGCTCTTGGTAAATAAATGCTATTACTCTATAGATCAGTACCTTACGTCTAAATAAATATTATTAACAAGAAATATGTTTTGGATAGATTGATTCACATAATAATAATATAATATAATTTTATACGATTCTTAATTGCTTAATCGGAATGTATGAGTGTCTGATTTTAAAATATATAATATGTTTGTGATTGATTACGGTTGATTTTAAGGTGGGTTATATTTAGTAATTTGGTATGTATGTACATAGTTTTCATTTTATTAATATTTTATAATTCAATTCAAATTAATTATAAATATTATTTTTTATGGGATAATTGATGAAATATATTAATTTTGATTGATTGAGTAGATATTTATATTACGTATATTCAAGAAAATTTTATTTAAATTGTATATTAGATTATTATAAATTCTATTCAAGAACACCAAGTATTGCGATACCCTGACAGGGTTCATGTAACGTACTTTATAACATGTATTTAACCATCTCTGTAACTACATGAATGCAATAAATGACTTGATTATTGATTATTATTGAAAAACCTACCCTATATGCTATAGCAACTTTAAAGTGTTCTACGTATTGGTTAATCTAAGAAAGAAAATTTTGAATTATACTTTTACATCGTCCTAGTCGACATTCAATTCGCACAATTTTTTCCTCTAGTGTAATTTACTTACGATAAAAATAAGAAACTAACTTAATAAAAAAAAATATTTATAAATTGATTCAACACAATTACGAACACAAAAGAAATTTATTTAATTTGTACATAAATACTCGTAAACACATCAGAATGTGTTTACTTTTAATTATGTGAACAACCATGTATGTATTCATGCATCATTTTATTACTCATATGTGATGGTTGTTGACAGTTCAATCAGTCGCAAGGTCATCGCACCTAATAAAGTGCGCCGTCTTATAGGCCGTAAAAATTGCCATACTTCAGAGGTCAACGGCCCGGGCCCGGACGTTGACCCTGCACTCTGAACCTACCTATAGTATATGCCATAGGCAATCGCCATCCGGCCTACCTCAACGTCGTCACAGGTGCATTGCACAATACTGATTGCACTTATTGTCCCTTTAATCATATGCAGATAAGATCCAAATTTGCGTGAATTTTAATTTTATACTTATTCTGATATTGGACATTCTTTTCGCGGCATATGGCAGTCGTATTGTTTGCCCCATAGGTGATTATGCTAAATTCAGCCTTGATTAAGACGCTTTTGAGTTGATAGTCGCCTGTTGCTTCGACAGGTGGTTGTTTGAATAAGGATTCCTTATAGAGACGTCCACTAAATTTTACGATTGCAATTATAACGTTATTTGTTTGTTATTGTCGTGAGGAGAGTGGAGGAATCAACTTTAATGAAATTTAACAAATCAATCAAATTTCTCTGAGTGGCGCTGAGTTCGATCGTTTTGTTTTCGCTTGTCCCGAGTACTTCGAATTCTATGCTATGTTACTTTAAATAGCAATTTTATGTCAAAATCTTATTTTTCATATAAAAACTTTATTTTGTTTCTGTGGGATTCTGAAAAAACTAAAGTAAACGCGGACGAGGTCGCGGGCATCCGCTTGTATGATTTTAATATTTTCCCAATATTCATTCATTTCATTCCAAAATCACACTTCACACTAATATTATAAAGGCGAAAGTTTGTTAGTGTGTATGTTTGTTACTTCTTCACGTCAAAAAGACTGCAGCGATTTTAATAATAAAAAAAATTACGGACACTTTAGTCTGAAAGAATTTTATTATTATTATTTCCTTTATTGCATTAAAATACATACAAAATTATATTTCTAAATATTAAATTTTTACAATGTATAACATTAAAAAAAATAACATTTAAAAATACAAAAATGCAGTTCCCCATCGGCAGCAAGATCAGGGTCCCTGCTACCGGCGGTTAAGGATCCATAGACAGGAACCTCCTCACTATACGGGCCGTGTCCAGAAGAACTGCCTTCTGCATTTGAATTATTATTATTATTATTAATAAAATTTGGTATGGAGATAGCTGACACTCTGGATTAACACATAGGCTACGTTTTAGTGCGGGAAAATATCCCTAATAAACCGAGGGTAACACCGCGGGGCACAGCTAGCAACCTATAATTTTCAAATTCTTTTGAATGCATTTATATTAATGCGTAGGTAGTACATAGAAAAACAAAAGATTTAGTTTAATCATGCTATCGTTATTTGTTTCCGTTTGGTTTTTCCAATAGATACATTATCATACTGGTGTGTTATTTGTATTTAGGGAATCCTAACGAATGGTCGATAAAATGTGATGTTTATATTATAGTTATACCCCTTTTTGATTGTTTCGTTTCACATTGGGTTTAACCGAAGTTCGGCAGCTTTTACCAAACCTCGTCTTCGGCCGAATTTGAGTTAGATGTCCATCTGCAGTAGAAAGAATGATATATTACCTTGCTGTTAAATATTTTCAAAAAAGTTTAGCAACGTAGTGATTTTTACTTTGTATTATATTTATGCTATACTTTTATAAAAACAATCGAAAAGTTTCTGTTTTTAAAATCGGCTAACTATTTTCAATAACAAAAAAGATTCTAATATCAATCTACTTTGCTATGATATTTTTTTACTTCAATTGATAAAACATACAGTTTCTGTAAATGATTCGTGTTGCTTAGACTTTTTCGATGTGTGTAATATTAAAATTCATATTTTTTTAAAGTATATTTTTGATACTTGATATTTTTTTTTATCTAAGCAAAAAAATAAACACGAACGAACGTTATACCTATTGGCTTGCAAATCATCATTTATTAAGTTTTTTTAAATACATTTGTTTTTCTTCTTTAGCCTTACGAAATCACCCCGGGTTTTGGCTGACAAATTAAAATATTTCTAGTATATACCTATACATAGCAGGGACTGTCAGTAAACCTAAACTGACAAGAAGTGGTCGACAACTATCAAAGGGGCCTTTGCCACATAAAGCTCTAAAAGCTGCCGAACTTCGGTAATACCGAAAGTGAAATGAATTTCGGTGCATCTCTACTAATAAATATACAAACCGTAGATAAGTAAATAAATATAAAAATTCATATGCGTAGCTTAAAATCTTTCATCCCAAAGCCCCATAATAAAAACATAACGTGCATGGGTGTGCGTGTGTGTAAGCGAACACACACATACGCACGAACAACGCATGTGTTACACGCAGACACGGCAGCTGCTAAACTTGAATCAGACTGCATGTGGTGCTCAAATATTCTGTACCGATATTAAAAATGGCCGTTAAATATTTATAGTTACTGAGATCAAGGTATAGAGAGCATTTTTTCCTATTACATAATAGAATCGTAGAATTCGAAATTTATAAAGTAAAACTATATTGCTATAGTTTACGGTAGTATTAATAAAGACATACCCTATATTTAAGTTTTAACATTTAGAATTTTGGGCTTCTTTATGAAAGGCGTGTAGAAGCATTTTTGCAGACCGGCAAGGTGAAGATGGTTGGTATGGCAGTTTATAACTGCTGTACCAGCTATCTTCGCGTTTGGACTTTATCACCACTTAACATCAGGTGGGGTCATTTGCCACAATAATATATAGAAATAAATAGGAAGATAAAATAATATATATAACAAATAGTAGGAAGGATAATAAGTGAGTATGGAAAAATGTACCCATATGTAATTCATGGATAGCAAAACATTATGTAGACGATTACTTGTTGAAACGCTTAATATTTTCGAGTGAACCGTTCAAAAACAAAGTTTTCTGTACTTTTGTAAGCTGCTTTTATTATAGTAAAACTATCAACGGTTAGATCGTATTGTCCCCTTACCGTTGCAAAGTTGTCAGAGCTTATTGTGATATTTATTGTTTCGTTGCCTTTGTTCTAATTCATGTCTAGACGGACAAATTCTCTTATTTAATTTCTGTTATTTTATGAATCTTTTGTATAATTGTACTTTGAGATATCGTACGTTTATTGAAATAAATAAATTCAAAACGATATTAAATATGATTGAAGGAAAACGACATTGAAATAAGAATCAAGAGGGTGATAGAATAAGACCAATGTTCAAGGTAGTTAATTCAGCAGCTCTGATTAATATTGCATTAGAATTTAGGCAAATTTTTGCAATAATTAACAAAGTTACTAAACCGCGTTTAGTTAACGCCGAAATGGTTCTGTGTTAATACGTGGAGTGCATACAACAAACATGCAATGCAGTTATTATGCTATTTTAAACATGGACGGAGTGGTTTTTATTAAAGTAAAATTTTATTTAAATTAAAACATCTAGCAGTTGAATGCTTAAACAAAAATATGATAAGTTACTTACGTATTGATATATTGTTAAGATTTAATTTTATTTTCACGTACGTAGATGAAATAATTGATTATTCAGCAGTGAGAAAATTGTCTTTGTAAAAATTGGTAGGAATTATAAGCGTTGAGGGGTTTTTCCTCGACTGACTTTTTTCTACTTGACTGACTTTTTTCTACTTGACTGACTAGCGTCAATGACTCATTGCTTGGTATAGGTACATCTTTGAATCCTACAAACTTGTCCTGTCCGTCGGTCATAGATACAAGACCTGTTATTTCTCATATATTATCATCACATAATGACGACTTTATAGACGACGTGAGAGTACAATGAACGGTGCTCGTTCGCCTTGAAACACCGTCAGAATCGGTACCTACATTAAAAAAAACTATCCAGTCCATTCAATGAGATCATTTTATTATCACCGGCACACCGACACTGAATATTGTTTGAGTAAGTAAGCTGTTAATAGCTTTAAAAAGGTATGCTTTCGAATGTTTGAGAACCACCCGTATTTGGGCTGTAATATTTAGGGTTCTTTTTTGTTAGTCATCTCATCCGTAACGTATGGGCGCCTTTGCCTGCTCCAACTTTTTTTCGAAAACTTGTGACCCCCAGTTATGATTCGACCGTTGACGGGAGCGGTTGTCCTCGCGCGCTCGATTTGAATTCTAGTCATTGTGTCCAAATTGTTTAATATTAAGCTCTCGTGTCGTACGTAGTCTAAATGTGTTTCTAGGTTTATTAGTAGCAGTTAGTGTGTGTTTTTTTTTAATTTAAAATTTATTTAATGGTAATTGCGAAAAGAAGACTGATTTTTTAATGAACGCATTTGGATTGCTTTGGTAAGGATTTTTATTGTTTGTTTATATACTTACACCAGTTTTATTGAGGTTTATCATTGTTAATCACACGTTTCTTGTTTGTAAGGAAAATCATCAAAGACCTCTACGGTTATTATTTTGAAACAGTTCGATAACTTCTGTTTACTTCAAAGCTAAATGGTTCTACAAAATTTACCTGTTTGTTATGTAACTTACTTTATGACTAAACATTTAGATGTACCATAGTATTGAACACAGTAAACAGAAGATAAACATTTTATTATTAGTATTATCAATACGTATGTAAGACAATGAAACTGGTTTGTGTTTAAATAAAAATAATTCAAACGATCTTTATTGTTCATGTAATTGGTTTAAAAACGATACGGCCTGCTGGTAATTTGATTCATAAGTTAGGCTAATATAATTATTTGGTATACATATATATTGTAGCAAACTACGATTCTTTGTAGGTATTCGATAAGAGTAGCTGTAAGAGTAGCTCCAGTCACGGATGTTTAATATGTATTTCTATATAAATATATTTATATATGTACAGTATATGTATTCTATCCGTTACCCTAGTATCCCATAACAAGTCTTTACAGTGCTTACTTTGGAGCCAGGCTAAGACTTTTTGGTGTGATTGTTGAAATTAAATAAAAATATATAATAATATCTTTTGACAAACTGATTCGAGATTTGTGATTTTTTTTATGATGGACAGAAAACTTAAAACATACGTAGGTAAATTATTATAACTCGTTCAATTGATCAATTCGTTTTTTCTTTCGTTCTCTCGCTTGGGTTATTTATCGCAAGATTAAGGTGTACAGAGGACGGTGGCTACATATCACGGCCGTCTGGATTTACCAGTTGGGGTCGTCAGGTCATGTTGCTAGCTACGTACCTACCACGCCAATACATCGCCACAAAACATACAACCTTTTTCATTTTATCCGTATTGGCATTAACAAGGGTGTCATTTGACTAATTCTTGGTCGATAAATATTTCAATATTCCCTTTTTTTTGGGTTTTATAACTTCGATGTTGTAATGCGTGTTCAATTTTGAGACCTGACTTTAAAGATTAATTTAAATATATGAAATTTTAATGCCATTTAAAGTTTTATTTTGTCTTATTCTATCGTTAAAAAGTGACAGCAATAACTTAAACCAAACTTCAAAGTTATAGTCCCGCAAACTTTTGAAAATAACGATGATTTATTGCTACTTCCATTCAATTGAAAATTTTTTTGTGCTTTAAAATGAATTTTGGTAGGTTAACAGGAATAACATAAACTTAACTGAAACTTAACCTTTGTTTACACTGTAAGCCGTTCAACAAGTACCAAACAGACGAAATTGCCGGTGAAAATCTCATCGAAAGTTCTAGAACGAAAGTGACCTGTGTTTTTTACGAAAATAATTATTTAGATTTCAATGAATCCCCCACAGAATAATAAATAATTTATCAAGAACAATTCCGACTGTTGTTGGGCTGTTTTAATCGAAAAATAAGCTGGTGTATGCACGTGTTTGTTTTTGAAAAAATAACGTTAAATAAAGATGCACTGATTTATTTATTTATAGACGTTTGGCATCCTTTTCAGGATGAGTCGTCTGAATAACATTATTCACGACGACACGTCCTGCGACTTAAAAGCATTAAGAAAGACAAATAAATTACATAATACCTATAAATTACATAATAAATAATATGCGAAACGTCAAAAATAAATAAATCACTACATCTATACCACAGAACACAGAAAGAGGTAAGAAGGGAGCGCGTAAACCGTTTTTAGGGAACCGATGTCGCCGGCTCGCCCCCACTACACTTCCACCTTATAGATAATAGCCAATCAAAACGACGCGACATCAAACAATCCACCCAATCAGCGCCCACACCCGAGAGCGACGACGCAATCAGAAACAAGTTTTGGTCAAGTTATGAGCATTTGCTCACACATTACTGTGGCGCGCCTGCGCGCCGCCCACAAGGCCCTTCTAACCTCTTTCTGTGTTCTGTGATCTATACCGTTGAAACTTGTTTTATTTAATGAGTGGTGTGCGAGAAAACCTGAGAAAGAAACATCTTAGCTTCATTTTAGTAAACGAATTCTTGTTGTATTGTTATTATATGCTATGCTATACTGTCGATACAGTGTACTATTGATTTCGGGGAAGGTACTTTCGATTCATTACCCGTCGATCGAGCATTTTCGATACGGCAACAGTCGATATTATGAACCATAATTGGTAACTATGAAACGGCCCTGGTTTCAGCTAAGCGAGTATCCTATATATATAGTATATAATATCGTTTCTAAGTTTATATTGTACTACTAAAAATTACATCTTTCTTACAGTCACGTAAGTCTGGGGTGACCGCAATCTCACTATTTCGGGTAAATAAAATTACGTTCAACGGACTCGCCTGTCTGTGGTTACAATTTGACATTATATGGAAATTACTTATATGGAACAGACAGGACAGAATTAATTATATGGAAATAATAACTGTATATACCGCTTATATATCACAGCCACTACCTTGCCTATTCATAATTGAACTCTTGTAACGTCATTAATATTTACATCTAAACTAAAAATAGAAGTTATAAATTCTTAGCAATTAGGCGAGTGCCAAACCGTGTCTCGAATGAATAGATAAAATTCCTAGAAGTCGAACGTAAAAATGTAATTTAAACTTAAAATTAATGAATGTCGAATAAATAAATGCTCTCTCACAGTAAGACCCATTCGTGGTTTCTATAGAACAACTTGACCTTTTGAAATACGATCCACAAAATGTCGGCAATTGTGAACTATCGATATAATAAATATTTCCAAGACACACCAATTAGCCTAGCCCCAAAGTAAGCACTGTAAGGCTTGTGTTATGGGATACCAGGGTAACGGATAGAATACATATACTGTACATATATACGCATATTTATATAGAAATACATATTAAACATCCATGACTGGAGTACAATTGCTCGTACTCATCACACAAACATCTGCCCCCACCGGAATTCGAACCCGGGACCTCTCGAGTCGGCGACACCATGAAACCCGGCGTACGAACCACTCTGCCACGGAGGTCGTCAAAAATGATAATGTCGTCAGAAACGATAAATGATTTTTCTGCAAATTTTAGACAAGTTCTTACCTACTTTATGTTTGATTGCTGAAATTTTCTTCCATATTATCGTATTTAAACTTCGCCAATCATTATTGTCGACCAAGCCTGTGCATATGCTTGCCAACCCTACTATATAATATAGTATCCTACTATATTAGGGGGATCAAATACTATATTTCTAATAAAAAATATAGTAGGCGAGACTACTATATTTTGCTTAAAGCAGACTTTTGCCGGTTAAAGCTATCTTAAAAATAAAAACTTAATTATTAAGGCTTAAAGCAGCAAAAATATATTCATTTCAAAAATAAAGTAAATATTTTAACCACATACTATTTTTTTTTTAATTTTTTATCATCTACTATATTTTTAGAGGTAACAGCGTCGAAAATACTATATTTGATAGAAAAATAGTTGGTAATCCAGGTAGGGTTATCATATCGGAAGGCGATCCAATGAAAATGGTGGGAGCGAAATAGATTCATTTAGCCTCGGATTACTGAACAAAGGGATTGTATAAACCTTTCGTTCTGTAATCTGAGCATACAGCAGACTAACAATAAAAATCGCTATTTAATTTTACAAATTTTTACTTAATCTTAATTAGTGTAAGTCGCAGAAGATACCTGATACGGCAGAAATATGTGCCGCTCCAGCCATCCTCATCTTGTTGGACTGAACCATGAAGCTCTATAAACTGTAAGCTTGTGTTATGGGATACTAGGGTAACGGATAGAATACATATACTGATCTCTTATCTATTAGACAAGTCCGTCCGTCCGTCTGTCTGTGGTGCTGTTTCAGCGGCCAAACCGTAAGAGATAGATAAAGAGAATATTTAAGTTATAAGTTAAGAATAGTCTGATAAGACTACAAACCGGATTTGAGTAACGTAGCACTTCCGGTTTTCGAGAAATCACGAATTTCAAACGAAACCACACAAAATCTCCGAAATTCTCAATTAATTAAATACATTTTTTTTTGTAAATCAGGTTTTGGTGAACATTTGGTTCACTGGTTTGCTAGTACATTATATAAGTTACTAGCTCACCCAGCGAACTTCGTACCGCCATAAAAATAGGGACTGGTGGTAGAAAGGTGAAAATTTGGGATTTTATGTATTTTTAATGCCACATTAAAAACAAATAAAAAATAAAAAAATAGTCCAAAAAATAAAAATTAAATGTTAGGGGTGGACAACCCTTATCACTATGGGATATGAAAAATACAGAGTAGCCGATTCTCAAACCTACTGAACATGCATGCATAAAGTTTCATAAAAATCGGTCAGGCCATTTCGGAGGAGTATGGTAACTAACATTGCGACACGAGAATTTTATATATAAGATATTTATATAGTAATGCATATTAAACATCCATGACTGGAGTACACATGATCGTATTCATCACACAAACATCTGTCCCCACCGGGATTCGAACCCGGGACCTCTCGAGTAGGCGACACGATGAAACCCGGCGTACATAACACTCGGCCACGGAGTTTGTCAAGCTCTGCAACCTTACTCGCCAACAGACACATAGTATCATCAAAAAGTAGTATTATTTTAGTGTGGTCATTTGTATGGTGGAGAATATTTCACCAGGGGGGGCCTCCAATTTATTGTTATAGCAGACATATCAACTTGGAAATGCATTGTCAAAATTCAGTACGATAATTTAATCAGTCGGTTATAAAAAGTATTTATCTTTACGAATTAATATTACTCTCGCGTTATAATCTACTTGACTCGAATGAATATTTTTATTCGATATGGCTCAAAAAATATTTATCGAATATATGTGTTAACTTTTTTTTATTATTTTCATTTAACGGTTGATAATTATATTCAACAATACTGCAAATCGGTTGATTCGATGACGACGAATGTCCGAGTTGATATGTCCTTAAAGCTGAAATTCCGCTATCACACTAATATTATAAAGGCGAAAGATTGTGAGTGTGTATGTTTGTTACTTCTTCACATCTAAACGGCTAGAGCGCTTTTAATAAAATTTGGTATGGAGTTAGCTGACACCCTGAATTAAAACATAGGCTAAGTTTTACTGCGAGTAAATATCCCAAATAAACCGCGGGTAACACCGCGGGGTACAGCTAGTGCTGTAATAACGTTCCTAAATATTATAGCTGTGTCCCGAGATGTTACCCGCGCTCTATTAGGGATATTTTCCCGCAGTAAAACGTAGTCTATGTGTTAACCCACCCTGGGTTAACACATAGTCAGCTAACTACACAAAATTTTATTAAAATCGCTCCTGCCGTTTAGACGTGATCAAGTAAAAAAACACACACACACACACACACAAACTTTCGGATTTATATTATTAGTGTGATAAAACATGCCTATGGGGTTTAGCCCTAAGCAACCGTTACTGATATTAGACAATTAACACTGGTATACAAAGTTTTTTGGTATGTAGGTAACGTTTTTTTTATCAATACCAACACATGTGCGGCGTGCCAGCTGACAGAGTGGTCTCCATGTGTGATTTAGTGGTAAACTTGTGTCCTCCTCAACGAAACGCGCGTGTTTTTCTATCATAAAACTTTTCATCTGCTGTTAAAATATTAAATTTGATTTGCTGTTTTATGAAGAAAATAGTTTTTCTTCATATAAAATCTAGACAAATTATTAAAAGAGAATAAGTTTATTTATTTAACACAGTACGTAAACTGAAAATTGAAGTCATTTTAATTAAAAAGGCGGTTCTACCTTTTTTTTGCCACGCTAGCATAGAAGATATATTTAGAAGGATTGCATTATTTGAATATTGTTTGATTGATTTTAATTTTGAACACTCATTCCGTTTTCGTAAATTTTAAAACAGAAAGGTAATTTAGAGAATAGTATTCAGTTTAACAGGCCATTAATTGCATTAAAAAAAAAGAAAACCCAATTTAGAAAAACGCAATTGTTCGTCGTTACAATCGAGACCGGAACAAATTGGAATTAGTGTGCACCACCAGGATCGATAGTAAATATTGAACCTAAAACAACGCATACGACAAGTCCTACTATCCCGTGGGCCGCCAGCGTTTTAATTTAAATTCAATTCATGCCAGTTTACCACTCCCGCTACACTCCACCAAATTAACTTTGCGTTCGCATAACGAAGTTTTGTTCGTCAACGCTTTTGATTAAGACTTCAGTCAGCCGCAAACGAATGTTTGTGTCGATATTCCTCTCAGTGCTGAACCAATATTTTTTACCTGTAACTCGATACTGCTTCGTTTTCAGTTAACTGATTCGAAGTTAGCTACGAATTATTACGAGGATGTAATTACACGGGGGTTTTGGGTGCGCTCGGCTAGTGTATCCATTGTGTACGTTCACTTGAACAGGTAACTTTGTAGTTGAAATGTAGATAACTTATCTATTTTTTTTTGTAAGGTCCGTTATCACTCGAAAGATAAGAGTTGTGAGTTACTAAGAAGTGAACCATAGATAGTCGAACAGACGTTTAGTGTCTACAAAAAATACGTCTCAAACATAGTTAAGAAAAATTCCAGAAAATGCACACCGGTAATTTAATGCCACACTTAGTTTAGTATTTACTAACAGATATGATATTTAACCAGGTCACTGTAAGAAATGATTATGAACATCCTTAACCACATTAAAATTCAAAACCTTTGGAGCAGCAAGCGAGACCCCAATGAGATGTGATTTAGTAGCGTTATCTTAGCCTTCTGATTATACAAAAAAAAAATCAGTCTGAAAATCTCAATAGACACAAGTTCCATTCCTTTCCTTTTCTTCGTATATATATATATATATATATATATATATATATATTTAAGTACCTATATCTTCTGTGTCTATTTTTGCACCATTCTATATTCCTCCTTTACACCATAGGTTGTCCCGAAGAGATTGCTGTTTGGCAATAAGGCCGCCTATTGTATGCTTTTTCATAAGTTTATGTTTTATGTGTCCTTTGTTGTGTGCAAAATCAGTATTACCATTATTCAACATTTCATTTAGTAAAAAAATCTTCTGTTCTCTTATATTAGAATTCCGAAAAGAATCTTTAAAAATTTCAGCAGCTGTTCACGTTCTCGTAAGTATTAGCTATGAACCCGATTTTATATATTAATAGCCAATACAGACTTAGACTAAACGATCGACGGGTGTACGCCTTGAGTAGGTACGTGACTTGCGTCTGGGGGGAAGCTAATGACCAGAATGAGGAGGCGAGTCATTAGCCATCCGACTTGCACGAAAGTTGTAGCACGTATCTTCCACACCAGCTATCTACGCATCAGTTCTCCACTTAAGGCTTGTTACATGCCGGCTGCAAAATTGCAGTTTAAATGCAGTTGTTTAACTGCACCTGACACAAGTAAAACGCGCTGTTTGTTAGCAGTTCGGATGGTGTTCTGTGACTGCAAGGTTAGCTTTTTCATATTGTACGTAGTTACAAAGCAGCGCGTTTGTATCAACCGAACATAGCGTGGAGTGAAGTCGTTTGCTTCTATTAAAAAAATATGATAATAATCTCCAATGTGGAAATCCGCTTAATGAGGACTAAGTGATTTCTTTCGAAACGCGATCCGGTTTGTCATGGCGGACAAAAACGGTTGTGTTAACAGATATCCGAGCAAAGAAGGCGCAGAACTGAATACCACCATTAGTCATCGGGTAAATGCTCGAAGATGGCACTCGCGATTAATCAAATTAATTACGTTCATTTCCTAGCGAAGAAGCGACCGACGTTGGCGCGAGTCGAAAGGGGGAGCGGGCTAGCGGTATGAATGTTTTCGCGCGCAAAAAATTGTTTACGATTATAATATAATATGGTGCAGTCAAACTAGTTGTTTAGCTCATATTCGCAGTTGTATTTGAATCAAACTTCCTTCTTAATGTACATAAAAAATTTTGAAGCTTGCGAAACACAAAAAAGTTCGATATTTGGGTGACTCACGAGCTCACTGAAAGAAACCTAATGAACCGTGTACTCATTTGTGATTCTGTATTACGACGTAATGACATCGAACCATTATTGAAGAAGCTGATAACTGGTGATGAAAAGCGGATCACGTATAAGAAGGTGCGAAAAAGGTCGTGGTCTAAGGCTGGTCAGGCTTCGCAGACTCTGGCGAAATTCGGGTTAACTCGCAACAAGGTGATGCTGGGTTTATGATGGGATTGGAAAGACATTATTCATTATGAGCTGCTACTGCCAGGCAAGACCATCGATTCAGAACTCCATTGCGAACAACTGATGCGATTAAACTAGACGTTGAGAAAAAGCGGCCGGAATTAATCAACAGAAGGGATGTGGTTTTTCATCATGATAACGCTAGACCTCACATATCTTTAGCCACTCAGCAAAAATTAAGAAAGTTTGCCTGGGAGGTGTTAATGCATCCGCCGTATAGTCCTGACCTTGCACCTTCCGATTTCCACCTTTTTCGGTCTCATCAGAATTCTTTAGGCAGTGTCAGGTTAACATTACGAGAGGACTGCCAAAACCACTTGTCGCGGTTTTTTGATCGTAAGCCCCTAATTTTCTATAGCAATAGGATCATGTCCCTACACACAGAATGCCAAAACGTTATCGAACAAACGGCACCTGCATACATTAGTTAAATGTAAATAAACTTTATTAAAAATATATTTGAATTTTCATATAAAATGCGAAAAAACTTGTTTCCAACCTAATATTTGTTAAACTGTCAGATCTGTTCTTTAGGTACCTTATGAACGCTTTGCGCTACACAAACATCGGTTCTCTTGAAACTAGTCACTGAATCGGTTCAACTATGTTATTGAATTATAATGCAAATCGTATAACTTATCAAAACGATTGTCACCGCTCCGCAAAAATCACTTTCTAATCTTTTGAATTGTACCATACCCTTACTTAGAGAAGCTTGGTTATTGCGACTGCGTGGAGAATTCTGATGACTTTCGTCACATTAAGCTACGGAGTCGCTACGAAGATAACGTCAATCAAACCGCAGCGAGCGACTAGCGACTGGCGCGCCGGGTCTGCAGATACCCTTAAACACAGAGCACCCCCACTAAAGTCCGCAATAGGTACTATAGGAGATTACTCAAATTGGCCCAAAGGTACAAAAAATATTGACATATACGGTAATTCTTGGCGTAATTTATACTTTATTTTACAGTCATTACATTTTAACGGACACATTTGTATAATATATTCATTTTAAAAAGGACTTTTAATTTTACCGGTTTGGAAAACATACGAATCATTTTTAATGGCTATGGGTGTAGTTACATTCAGCCGTAGACTGATCGAAGTTATTTAAATAACATCAAAACAAATCTATTTTGTAAAAAGCGATAAAATAAAAAAAAATTACAATGTGGTATTAATATCCACAAGTATATTATCATTTTTACTACATGCAAATGTGCTAAGTAAGACAAATATTATAGATGGTAGATATAAAATCTATTGCCATACATTTTTCGTCAAACACCTCCATAAACACATTATAAGGTGTGATACACTAAAAATCTAAAATATGGTTATAATATTAACATAACAAAAATAATAAGCTTTCTTTAGTTAACGAGAGTTTAAAAATTCTCTCTAATCTGTGGCTCATTAACAAATAACACACAGTTTCTGTCACAGAGTACCTTATTATAACCGGAAATGCATAGATGATACCTGATTTTAAAATTTACTCTTATGCATTAACTTTAAAAACAGGCAACTATCTATTAATGTACATGCTTTATATACCTGAATCTGATACATAATTTCGGTACTTGGTATGATTTCCCTAGTTTGCTGTATAACTTATTTGTTTTTTATTATTTTAATACCTATGTACCTATTTGCAAACATAACCTCAAAATCATTCAGTGTATATGGTTTATAGAAGTTCTCAGGAGTGTCCGTCAATAATATTCGTTACTACAGTAATTTATATATAATTTCGAATCTAGGAAACAAATTTTCATGATTATTGGTCTTTAGGCCAAACATGTATGGAAGCTGAGCAATCTCCTTTTTGATTGAATTGATTTTTCAAAGAGGAGCTCGATGGCGCAAGTGGTTAGCGCGGTCGGCTGCGATCGTTGAAGTTAAACAACTTTCGCAGTGGTCGGTCGTTGGATTGGTGACCAAAAATTTACTATCTCGAGCTCCTCCGTGCTTCGGAAGGCATGTTAAGCCGTTAGTCCTTAGCACCCACCAATCCGCACTAGGCCCGCGTGGTGTGACACGTCAGTTTGGCGTCGCTGTAGGTCGAATGACAAATTAGGTGCAAACCTCAGGACGAGAACTAAAGCATAGAAGTAATAAATAAATAAATATTTCCAACACTCACACCAATTAGCCTAGCCCCAAAGTAAGCACTGTAAGGTTTGTGTTATGGGATACTAGGGTAACTGATAGAATACATATATTGTACATATATAAGTATATTTAGAAATACATATTAAACATCCATGGCTGGAGTACAAATGCTCGTATTCATCGCAAAAACATCTGCCCCCGCCCGGATTCGAACCCGGGACCTCTTGAGTCGGCGACACCATGAAACCCGGCGTATAAACCACTCGCCCACGGAGATCGTCAAAAGAACGTTATAAGTAATGCTACAAATTAACGAAAAGATTTCCCTACCAAAAGTATTACCCAACCAAAAAGTTTAGTAAGAATCAGATATCGCAATAACGTATCCGATATTATCGCCCGATTCTATTTTCAAATATTTGTGTGTTGTATTCTTTTTCGAAATTTTATTCTATTAAAAATAATCCGTGTTAAAAAAAGAAAAACTTCTGATTAATACTTCAAACTACGCACAAACGTTGTCGATTGCGTTACTTCTACATAATGTAGGATGTAGGCAGCGTAACAGAATTATCTAGAACCTCGTTAAGTGCTCTAGCGTTCAAATCGTCGCAAAATGTATACACGTACTTATAGTAGACACGTGTAACCGAATTACCATTCAATCATGAACCCATACCTTTGATGGCACTCTCCTCTCGATAGCGGAAACTGAATAGGCGTAAAGAGACCACACCGAAAAACGGTAGAATGCCACAAAGTGTGCATAATATAGGGGTCTATATTTTCACGAACTATCATTCTAAATTCAAAAACGGTTCTCTTCAAAATCTCTTGGATATTTTTGACGTTGTATAATTTTTTACGATAGGAGCTTGAACTAACGATGGCCTTCTTGCATTTACCCTAAAATATAAAGAAATTAAAAAATAAAATACTGAACACAATATCTTTATATTATTCTTTGATGGCAATTCTTCAGTCATCAGAAGTTCTTGAGTTCTATAAATGGTTTTTTTTTTAATCGAAGTATGGTTGTCGCATGTTTGACATAATTTGTGTCTATGGAAGTGTACGCACAAACGTCATAGCATTACTTCTTCATCATCAGCCTATTAATTTCCCCACTGCTGGGGCACAGGCCTTCCCTATGGATGGGAGATTGGGCCATGACCCACCACGCGGGCCCAGTGCGGATTGGCGAGTGCTAACGACTACATATGCAGCCGGGACAACAGCTTAACGTGCCTTCCGAAGCAAGGAGGAACTCAGATAGGAGATTTTGGGTCACCCATCCAATGACCGACCACTACAAAAGTTGCTTAACTTCAACGATCGAAGCCTAACGACCTGCGCCATCGAGCTCCTCGCATTACTTCTACGCTTTAGTTATTGTTCTGATGATTCAATACACATATCAACTTTGAAATAATATCAACACAAAAAATACTTCACTGTCCCAATTACCGTTTCGTCGAATCTGAAATGCTGAATGAAAAAATATGAAACTTTATATACGTTGTAAGTACGTGACTACGCATTCATTAAAGTCGATAACATAAAGACCAATTTGTGCTATATGTTGACTACTCAATAATAGATTACGTATCGGGCGTTAATGTTTGAAGGTAAATGGATTTTTAATGCTGGTGAAGCTTTTATCATTTCGTGTATAAGTTCTCATAAGAAATTTATCAAAAGATTTTATTCCAATAAAAGCTTTTCTTTAAAAAGTTTTGCTTTATATAAAAAAAGTCATTAACATTCTTAGTAATATGAGTAAGTTACTTCGTGAAATTTTTGTCACCGATTGTTTCTCACGCACAAGTCAAATAAAAAGGCAAACAAATTAGAATCAAACACAAAAGAATTTCACCGCGTGTTGACAAGAAAAAAATGTTATTTTATGTCTGTTATAAAGAGTATCCATGGCCGACCGTTAAAACTATTAAACTATTCCTCTATGCTTGAACCCTAATACTGTGAAAAGGTATACCACGTTACGTTGCACCCCTATTCGTCTATGAGTTCTCACGATCAGGTGCGTTTCTATTTTGAAATTCGAACAATGAGCACTTGGGGTCCGACCTGTCCCTTTACTTTTAAGAATTCCACATTCAATATTCTTCAAGATGGCGACGACGGTTAAGACGGTTAGCCTCTTTTGTTGAGATTTTACAATCTTGTTTTTTTTCTCTCTTGAATGTATTCAAAACAGCCAGTATTTAATATTCTGAATTTAAAAAATCTTGATATTTTGTAAATATTGCAGAGAATTTATTTAATCTCTTGTCTTGTCGCGAATTAGCTTTGAAATGGATGTCTTGTTTCTACAATTCGTTAAAATGGAAAGTTTTCGTTCGCATCCCGTTGCCTTTTCGCGAAGGATAACAACAACCCTTTGTTCCGAGAAATAACTAAAAACCGTCGCCAAAATAAGCATTTTATTTGTGGAATAGCTGTGATGATCAAAGGGGGCGGCCATTACGTTTTCTGACATTAGTACATCAATTTAATCTGTCTCCCTTTTATTGTTACTCCAGTGAAGACTTTTCGACGACATTCTATTGACTTTTACAATAAAGACTGTAGAGTACAGAGTAAAAAGGTTGGTTTTTGTAAATATAAATTATTGTGGAAGAGGTACTCCTTAATTTCAACCATAATAAGCTCTTCTCGAGTTTGGGAGAAAGCTTCCAGATTTCATAAAATACCTATTTAACTAATCAGCCAGCTGCGTTTGAAATAAGGAGGCCTACTTTTAAATTAACAACATATTGAGAAGGTTTTACTCTTTTAAAACAAATTGAAGATCTGATATAGGTAGCGCCACTTCTTTTGACAAAACCACAGACAGATAAAATAACGCAGCATTTTTTATATGTAAAATTACAACTGCGCAGGCTTCCATCTGTATCGTCCGCCGTTGCTCAAGAAGTTTGCCGGGGTGTATACCAGGATCTTGAGCTAGACATATTACTCCCTTTTTGCTTTTGTGATGCAGGCAACACCTCTATTTACAAACAACAGCGCCTTAAAGAGACCCACCACAGAACGGTCCTCACACCTGGCTCCCGCAAGCCTTACGGGCCCAAGCAGTGGCTGCCCACTGAGGACCCCGGAACTGTAACAGGCGCTTTACGGCGTAATAACCGCTAAAAACCCTGCGTATACCATCTAAGCTGCTAAGTGCGAAAGCGCGGGATCCCCATTTAGGGATTCTGCCGCGTCTCCGCACCACATCTTACTTCCTACCCACCTAGCCAAAATCGTCAATGAGATGTGGCACTAGAAGTCATGAAAGTATACATTACTATTAATGTGCATAAGCGTAATAATTAATGTGCCGTATGCTAATATGTCACCCTACTGCTGCACCCTTTGTAGCTCTGCCATCCCCGCAAGGGATGATAGGTTGAATGTACATTCATGTTAGTTTAGAATAAAGTATGTTTTAATGAAACGGAAACTACCACGTTGTCCCATTATACACACATCGAACGCAGGGAAGAGACACATACTTCGCGCGTCAAAGAATTATTTATGAAACATGCCATCGCACATGTAAAATGCGATCAAGCCGCGGACGTAAAAACCTTTTAAGATTAGCTTCGTGGGTGATTTGTCCCGCTCGCTAACCCGATGAGCGATCATCTGTCTGACGTTAGCTCTGAGCGGCGAGCGTCGATCCGTTTACAACTTCAGTGCCTAAGTGAGTGAACTTGTTTGCGCACCTAAATATAAATATTTGCGCAATTGAATTGTTTCAGAATTGAGAATTTTAAAATTTAAATACCCTTTTAATATTTGCACAATGCTTGGAGACTTGAAAATTTGTAATTAGATTTGTAAAACTTGTGTGTTTTACTTTCAATACCTTGTAAATTTATTGGAAATATAAAAATAAAATCTGTGATCACGATGTATCAACGAAACAATTTTTTACAGCCCTTTACTTTGATCGAAATTCCACTATACATTTATTCCAACTAGTTTTCCTTTACATGGATTAATAACATGCGTATGATAATACAAGTTGGGATATAAAATTCTAATTTCAAATGTTTTGTAGACATATAAATTGGTTACGATCGAACTGCTATGGCATGACACATCCCTAAAATAAATGCTGATAAGACTAGACTTCTTAAGTCTTGACTTATTAAAGCGAAACTAATTGAAAATTAGCGAAAAATTTACAAAGAAATCTGATAATATGAAACATACTTAAAATGAAATTGACAGTAAATAGAGTGAGAAAATTGTAGCTTAATTAACAAGTTCATTACCAAATCACCATCTTTTGTCAACAGTGTTACTCCTATAAACAAAAGAGACGCGACGATTTTGAATCCATTTATTTTTAGAGTAGGCTTATTGAAGCTATAGTTTTGCCTATATTTATAAAATTCCGACATTAATAAATAAATATTTCCAACACTCACATCAATAAGCCTATCCCCAAAGTAAGCACTGTAGACTTGTTTCACTGGTGTATATAGAAATACATAATAAACATCCATGACTGGAGTACAAATGCTCGTATTCATCACACAAACATATGCCCACCGGGATTCGAAACCGGGACCTCTCGAGTTGGCGCCACCATGAAACCCGGCGTAGATACCACTAATAAGTCGTATAGTATATAAAAAAACCTCGGGTTTTCTACTCCTTCGTGATGGGGACCGTTAAAGTTAAGGATAAGTTACGGTCTCTAAGAAAGCGTGATGGTATGTTTATGTAAGTTTCATTAAACATCGCAATCAATAACACATAGGACTGGAGTCGGGTAGCTTTGTTAACTATTTCTGATGGATGCATTGTAAATAGATTGGATAAGTTATGGCTTTAGTGATTTTTTTTTTAAATACATATTTGTTTCTTAGGTTTTCACGCACACCACTCATTTAATAAAACAAGTTTCAACGGTGTAGATGCAGTGATTTATTTATTTATTGACGTTTCGCATCCTCTTCAGGATGCGATTTTCAATACGGACGACGATTTTCAATTCAATAAATAAATCAGTGCATCTATACCGTTGAAACTTGTCTTATTTAAAAAGTTTTTAATTTCCAAATAAGAAGGTATCCTATATATACTAGAGATTTACTAGAAATTATAAACGTTTCATGTAACCATCACGTGTTAACCGTTTTGCAAAAAAGTATTAAAGATTTTTTTAATATATTTGTTTCTTAGGTTTTCACGCACATCACTCATTAAATAAAACTCGTTTTTTCGTAAGTTTCGTGCATTAACCCGTAAACACTAGTTTTATTTAGATTTTTTTAAGTCATAGACCGAGAGTCGAGTCACTTTTAATATTTCAAATGGGATAAATGATTCATTTGTGGTTTATACTTGTTTCCCGAAAATCTTCCTGAGTTCCGTTCATACCTCATTCATTCAGCAAAGCAAAGCAGACTTAAAATGCAACAATCAAGAAATTGTAATAATATTTTGATTGTTGCATTTGTATTTTTGTGTGTACATATTTTTTTGTGCATCTTGTTTCTTGTAAGTTCTTTAAAATATTTATTTTGAAACAATTACTAATTGCACTGAATACAGAAATGGATAAGTTACTAATTTCCTAAACCCTGCCAGTTTAAAAAGACGGTCAATAACATTTGTTTCTTTTGGTATGTAGCTCCGTGTTCGTTCGTTACGTCTCATTATTGTAGCTTCGTGTCTCGATTCTCGCAGCAAATTACGCAGACTTTAATAATAATAAAAAAAAAGATTTGTTTTTTTCGTGCCTATAAAGTAGTAATGAGTTATTGTCGAGGGGAGGTGCCGTAAAAGGTATAAATGTCGTGCAAAATGTCCGCCGCGCGCACAAAGGTAATTGAGCACTAAAACCCGTGTATATTCAGCCTTCGGTGTTTAATAACGCCGCACGGTCCGTCCTATCCATTTTTTTCAGCAGCCAAATGAAAAATGTAAAAATGTTTAATAATATCCTTACCTAATATAATAATCTTTGTATTTCAATCCGCCTGTACGAATGTGAACTTCAGATCCTAATCCGGGGAAGCTAAATACGCAATAAGTACTTGCTCGATGCTTTGGATAGGGTACAGCGGCGCGTGATCCGCATCATAGGCGATGAAGAGGTGACTAAACACCTCGAGCCTCTTCAATTACGCCGTGACGTGGCGTCACTAAGCGCGTTCTATCGTCTGTACCACGGCGAGTGTTCTGAGGAGTTATTCTTTCTTATTCCACCTTCCCCTTCAGAGGGCCAAGCGTGCTGGCCTTTTTTTTTTTTTTTTTTTTATGTTGGGAAAATGCGTTATGCATACCCCGCCGGTATGTGGCGGGGTTATGTGGGACTCCTCCTCCCCCCAAATCCCGCCCACCCGCCCAGCCAGGCTGGCTCGGCGGCTGTTCGGGATGAGGGGGGGGGGCTACCCACTAAAAACCCAACAGTGCTCCCTCGTCTGCCGGAACGGGTTTTGTGGGATCCGGGTGACGCTCCACGTTACCCGGCAGAGGTTCCTCCTCCTCCTGATGGTCAGGGGGATGCCCTGGAGCACCTAGGCATCCTCCCTCGACGGGTGAGACTGCGCAACGCGAGCGACGGACTACCCTGTCCGCCGCCCGCAGTCCCACTAGGGTGGAAAGAGGCGGTCGTACTGCCGCCGTCTTCCCCCCGGTCGTCGGCGACGGAGAGGACCGGCCCGGGCGTCCCCCTCGCGGGCCCTCTCTGCTGTCTCCTTCTGTAGGATGACTTCCTCACAGAAGGAGACGACCGCGTTCCAGGATCTGTCGCTGTCCAGCATCGCTTTAACGACGCTGGGCAACGAGAGATCCCTTCCCACTGCCATGACCATATCATGGCGCTGCCGAGACCACGACGAGCACTCTTCAAGGGTGTGCTGCGCCGTGTCCTCGGCAGCGCCACAATGATGGCATGACGGGGTCGCTTCCCTCCGTATGCGATGCAAGTAGCTGCTAAAACATCCATGCCCTGACAGCACCTGCACCAGACGGAAGGTCAGCGACCCATGCCTCCTTTCCTTCCATTGCCCCAAGACTAGCCGCAGCGCCTCCAGGGTCCTCACCCCGAACTGCTGCGCCCCCAGCTCCTCGGCCCACTGCTCCATGACTAGCTCATCCAGTCTCCTCCTGTGGGCTAACACCTCCTCTGATGTTAGTCTCTCTCCCCGTTGCCGGGCCTCCGCCCTTTGCCAATATAGGCTTGACAGTGCCCTCGCTTCAATCGCCCATGGAGGCGACCCCACCAGTGCGCATACGGCCGCGAACGACGTGGTGCAGTACGCCCGCGCGGCCCTTTGCGCCACTACCCTTTGCGGCCTCCGTAGCAGGGCCTCACTCCCCGCACCTATGCGATCTGCCCAAATGGGCGCCCCGTATAGGGCCATACTTCTAATGACCCCAGCGTACAGCTTGCGGCAGCTGGCGCTGGGGCCACCAATATTCGGCAGCATTTTACCGAGCGCCGCCGCCGCACTAATCAGCCTTGGGGCCAGCTGCTTGAAGTGGGCATCGAAGCGCCACTTCGCGTCTAGCACTAACCCCAGGTACTTCAGGGTGGGCTCTACTGGCACTCTGGCTTCGCCCACCCTGACATACGCCCCGGCCGGCGGCTTGCCCCTGGATCCGTGGAACATTACCGCCCTTGTCTTCCCCGCTGCCACCTTGATCCCCAACATCCCAATCCTCGCCATTATTAGCGAGGCACTCGCCGACCCCAACCTCCGGACGTCCTCGTATGCTTTGCCCCTAACCGCTATCAGCGTATCATCCGCATAGCAGATGACTGCTGTTCGGGGCAATAGCGTTCCTCTGAGGACCCAGTCATACGCGAGGTTCCACAGGAGTGGCCCTAGCACCGACCCCTGTGGAACTCCGCATACCATGCTCCTCACCTTGACCTCCCCACCCGCATCATAATAGAGGAGTTCCCGGTCTCGCAGGTAATTCCCCACCACTTTCCTTAGATAGAGAGGGACCTCGTGGTGGTGCAGGGCCTTCTCGATACAACTGAAGGGGAGTGTGTTGAAAGCGTTCGCTATATCCAGCGATATAGCGAGAACACACTCCCCTCTCCCCGTTGCCTCCTCTGACATCCTCTTCAGCTCCTGCACCGCATCCACTGTGGACTTGCCCCTGCGGAATCCAAACTGGCGTGGCGCCAGGTTTGGCCCGGTCTCCTCTAGGTGCTGAACAATGCGGTCGGCAATGACTCTCTCCAAGAATTTGCCGACCTCGTCCAGCAACACTACCGGGCGGTACCCCGCTGGTTAGTCCGCAGGACGCCCCTCCTTCCGCAGCAGGCAAAGCCTGCCCCTCTTCCATGCACTGGGGAACACACCCACGTCAAGGCACTCGTTCAGTAGTGCCCTGAAGTGCTCACCCAAGTGCTTGAAGGCAATCGGCAGGACTCCGCGCGGCACTCCATCCGGGCCAGGAGCCTTCCTTTTGCCCCGCAGGCGATCGATGGCCGCCTCCATTTCGACATCAGTGACTGGTGGGGCCGGTGCGGAGACCGCATTCCCTTCCTCCGTCGGCGGCACTAAAAGCGGAGATGTGGTGGGCGCTTCTTCTGGGAAGAGTTCAGCCACCGTCTGCGCCAGGAGGTCAGGGTCCATGTCCTCCAGCTGGACGGCCTGCTGACCCATGCCTTTTCTGACTCCTTTGTATGGTCTGCCCCATGGGTCCCGATCCAGCTCCCCGAGAAACTCCTCCCAGGCTTCATCCTTGGCTTTAGCAATGGCCACCTTCAGGCTCTCCTTCCTCTCCCGGTAGACGCGCCACAGCTGCTCCTCCTCTGCTTCGTCCCTTCTCCTCCGGCGCCTGCTACGCATGACCGCCCTTCGCGCCCTCATGGTTTCTGTCCTAATAGCCGCGATTTCCTCGGTCCACCAGTATACCCCGCTCTTCGGTGGCATACCCCGGACTCGTGGCATAGCCGAGTTGCATACCTCCCTAAGGGCGCTGGCGAGTCGCTCCACCTTCCCCTCCACCCCGTCCGGGATGTGCGCGTCCATGCACCAGGCCTGTGCTGTCGCTGTCTCCTCCGCCCGGTCCTTATCGAGTTTTGCCACCGCCCATCTGGGGAACAGCTGCCATCCTCTGACTTGCGCTGCCGGTCGCGCGCTGGGGCGATTCTGTGCCTGCGTGGGTGAGACCTCAAATCGGATATAAGCATGGTCCGACAGGGTCTCGGCCCCACTCAGTACCCTCCAGTCCCTGATCCGGGCTGCCAGGATGGACGTGGCAAACGTGATATCCACCACGGACCCTCCCCGACGTCTCACACAAGTGTAGGCCGTTCCTCTGTTGGCGATTTCCAACCCAGACGCAACGGCCCACCCCAGGATCACCTCCCCTCTCGCATCGTCGACCGGGGACCCCCATGCGGAATGCTTCGCATTGAAGTCCCCCATTACAACGATCTGCCTAGGCGCCATCCTATGTATCACGCCAGTCAGGTTCTCCGCCCAGTCTTGTAGTTCCACCACAGATCTGTTCGGCGAGAAGTACGTGGCTAGCACGCCGATGCCACTCCAGTCTACCGCCACGTATCCCTGTCCCTTCTCCAGTACCGTGAGGGGGGAGTGATGAGCCACCAGTACCGGGACCAAGACTGCAACCGTCCCATTGGTGTCTGCAGCCCAATGCGGGCGCTGCGGGACGCTATAGGGCTCAGCCACCACCACCAAATCTATATGCCACTCGATCGCGTTCTGCATTAGTAGGTCCTGCGCGCGCCTCGAGTGGTTTAGGTTCCCCTGTAATAGTTTTAGTTGAGGACTACTTGTCATTACAGGGCGAACACTCCATTATATCCTCTCCATTTTCTTCCCCGGTGTTTGCACGACTGGACCCACTCGTCGTTTTCGTCTTGGCCTTGGGGGCCGGTGGAGAGCAGTTCCTACCGCCCATCAGGTGGTCCGCAGATACCCCCGATTCGGCGCAGATGGCGCATCTGATCACGCCTTTGCACTCGGCCGCCTTGTGTCCTGCTTGCCCGCACCTGAAGCAAAGCGAGCCCCTGTCGCAATCGGCCTTGCACATCAGGCGCGTGTGTCCAATCCCCATACACTTATAGCAGCGCATGGGGAGCTTCTCCAGTACCCGCACTCTCGCCGACACCCACCCGACCTTCAGTCGCCCTGCTTCCGCGATGGCTTTGGCGGCCAGGATCGGGCACTTCACGACGACTGCCCCTAGGCCGCTCGGTCTTGCCACTATCGTGCCGACCTTCACCTCCTCTCGTTTGCAGCCTCCCTTGGCAGCGACCGCCTCTGCAACCTCCTCCTGCGTCAGGGATTCCTCCAAGTCCAGGATCCGCATGGTGACTTGCTTAGTTGGTCTGGACACCTTCGCGACCCCTTCCAGAACCTCCCGCAGCCTCTGCGCCAGTTGGTCCGCCTTCGGGTCGCTGTCCGCCCCAGGGACCTCCAGGATCCGGGTCCCAGTTGCCGACGTCTTCACTTTGACGTCCTTGATGCCCAGATCCTGTAGCCTGATACCCTGTCTAGCTTGCGCTATGACCTGGGCATATGTTTTCCCTCCATCTATGGTGCTCGGCAGCAACGATATCTCCACAGCCGAGGTTTTAGGCGCCTTCAACCTCGACTGTTTTGGCATGTTTGCCGTGGTCCCCTTGACCACTTGTAACTTGGCAGCCCCTGCATACGTTGCTGTCGGCTGGGTCGCCTGCGTCGCCTTTGCGGCGGGAGGATGGGAAGCTATTGGTGCCGGCGTCTCTGTGATTTTGGCACCCTTCTTCTTCTTCCTCTGCTTGGCCGATACCGTCGTCCACTCCTCCGGGTTATTCCCTCTCTGGTCACCTGCTCGGTTCTCCGTTGTGGGGTTTCCAGCCATTTGGCCACTCGTCGACGGGCCTGGCTGGGGCGCCGCCTGTTCAGGCTTCCCTGCCTTCTTCCAGCCCACACCCAGCGGTGGACGTAGGTTCACAGCTGGGGCAAGGCGAGGCTCGACACCCTCGAACCGAGCGTTCATCATGCCGCCCATTTCCCTCATCAAGCCCTGGCGTGCTTCCTGCCACCAGAGTGGCGGTCCATCACTTTCCCCCCTTTGGTCTCTCTCCGTGACTTGATTCGGACGGGCGCCGGTCTGAACGAGCGCGGTGGGCACCCCTGGCTTTGCCTTTTCGATGGTCCTCGACTCCAGCGACTGTACCTTCCGCTGCAATTGTTCCAGCGTCTCGCTGAGCCGCTTGTTATCCGCCCTCAGCCTGGCTACCTCGCCTACAGCCGTCGTCTTGCGGATCCCCGATGCGAGGGCCGCCAGTGTCACCCCGGTGGATTGAATTATCCCTTTGACCTGTGTGGCACCCAACTTCCCCGGCTCCACTGATAGCTTGGACAGGTCGTTCGCCACCGCAATCAATTTTTTACAGAGCTCCTCCAGTGTCTCCACACTCTCCTCTGATGTCTCTGGCGATTCCTCTCCTGCCTCGGTGGAGTCGTACTCGCGCTGGGAGCCACTCACATCCGTGTCCGAGGTTGATTCCGCTCTCGCGCGGCGGGCTCGACTCATGCCACAGTCCTTTCCCGCATCGCGCTTATCAGTCAAGAGTCTCTCCCCTGCTGCCGCCTTCTTTATTTCCGGTGGCTGCACCGTGCTGTCATCGGTGGCGGAGGAATTTGGCGACTCCTTCCTTTCTCTCGGTCGTTTTGTGGCCGTCTTTCCCGCGGCCGGCTCCTTCGTCTCGGAGAGCTGTTCGAACATCTCTCGCCTCTCCCCAACCTGCCCTTTGTTTAGGCTTTGCATCGACCTTGTCCGTGGGCCTAGATTAACGTCCGTAGTGTTACTGGAGGACAGTGTCCGCGTTCTTGAGCCGGAGGCCTCCTCTGTAGGTAGAGAATGTTGAGATACAGGCCGCTTTGAAGGAGACCTACTTCTTACACTCTCCTGTTTCTTTTTCCTACTACTGCGCGTCTCTCTCGAGCTCTTATCCCCGCCCCCTCTCAGGCGAAGAACTCCTTTTTCCTCTGGGTGGCCTTGATAAGGGCTTTTAGGGCGGCCCTGAAAAGGGCCTTCGGCGTGGCCCTGAAAAGGGCCTTTGGCATGGTCCTGAAAAGGACCTTTTATTTCCTCTCCTACGAACTCCTCGGTAGTGGATTTCACACCAGGGGTACCGGAATCCCCCTGGCGCCGGTGACCAACCGGAGTGCATTGGTCGCTAGTAGTAAATTTCTCACTCTGGAGCCCAGCTACTCCAGAGCGCCCGGTGTCAGCGGGAGCGCATGACAAAACACTATTAATCTTAGAGAACATTTTCATTACGAGTTCCCCCTTCCGGGCGGGGGGGCCCTACCTGGCCTCGTCTTGTGGTGTTTTTTTAAAAGGTTTTCTCCTTGTAGCCCCCGTCCCGTGGGACGGCGGCCCCCGGCCCTGCACCACGTGCAGGGTTACGGGTCGGCCGGAAGCGGCGCGGAGTCCGCACCGCAACCGCCCTACCACGGGCATAAACGCCCTCCTCTTTGAGTCTCAACTGCCGCTGCCCAGGCTGCCCGGGGCGCCAGTCGAGACCCCTCGGGTAATTTTTAAAGAGGTTTTCTTCCTCGCAGCCCCCGCCTCCAAGGGAGATGGCGGCCCTCGGCCCCGCACCATGTGCGAGGTTACGAGTTTGGCATGGCAGGTTACCCTCTTCTTGACAAGAAGAAGTGGGACCTCCCACTGGGTAATTTTTTAGAGAGGTTTTCTTCCTCGCGGCCCCCACTCTCCTGGGAGACTAGCGGCCCTCGGCCCCGCACTACGTACGGGGTTACGAGATTGTCGGCTATTCGACACCTCCGTAACAGCACCCTCAGTGGGAGACATTACGCAGGCGCCCGGGATGCACCGTCCCGAACCCATTTCCGTTCCGCTATCATAACTGACCAGGGACGGGAAATGGACCGGGCACACGAGGAGGTTTCCGACGTAGCACCCCAAGCGTGCTGGCCTACGTTGTCATTGTCTAACTGTGGCCACAATTCCAACGCGTACAAAGAAATTGTGTAACTCATTTCTTTGTCTCACTATCCGTAAATGGAATGCTCTGCCCACTCACGTGTTCCCTCCTTCTTACAACCTGGGATCCTTTAAAAGAGGCGTGAACAAGCAACATGCAGGCCGGCAAGGTGAGAATGGCTGGTGTGGCAGGTAAAACTGCTGTACCAGCAATCTTCACGTCTGGACTTCACCGTTTCTCAACATCAGGTGGGGCGTAGCCATTTGTCGGACCTATCAATAAAAAAAAAATAAAGAAAAGGGCAAATGTAGCTGTATCAAATAACTCGTGACTGTTTCCTTATTTTTTTAAATTAGTTACATCTGTGGCGTAACTTTTATCAACCTACATATAAATAGATTTACCAATAACACGAAACAGTAACAAGTTATTTAAAACAGCTACATTTGCCCCCTGGCTACAATATCCCCGGGTGACCTTAATTCTTTCTGTAAGTTTGTTATGTGTTTACACTTTAGCTTAAGTTAATAGAAAGCTTAAAGTTATAACTCATTGCAAAAATAATAGCTACGCTATTCAATAAAACGGAACGACTGATAAATTCCAAAATATACAATTACTTTACGCTCTACAACGTAATAAAACATAAAGTGTACCGTCATATTCTTAGGCGGTCTCTTTGTTGATTTTCCGAAGGCGTACACACCATAGCAATATTATCATAAAACTCCTAAACGTAATAAAGTGGAGGCTCCCAAAAAAATTACCCCAAGCTCCCGTGCTAACACGCGGCAATTTCTATTCTAAGTAATTCTAGCTAAAGGTCTCGTTCAAACTGAATCTTACGGCGGCGGGTTTAAAGACTGTTTTAATTTGGTAAACAGTTTTAGGACCGCGGCTAGATTGGTTGGTGGAAAAGCATTACTTGGCGTTTTTTAATTACTATGTTTTTCGAGTTTATGATGTGAACGCCATAAAATATTCAGATAAGGTGCGACTTAACGACCCACGGGTAGTATATTTAGCTGCAAGCAATTCGTTGCTACGGCGGATGGGAGTTGAAAATGTGTGAACATTATGGGGTATTAAGGTACAAAGTTAGCCATAAAACTTTGGTGTGAGTAACACAAATTGTACCTTTTGGTTTTTCATAAACATGTATGAATATACATAATGGACAGCGAATCATGTTAAGAAAATCCAAAACGAAACAAAGGTACTGCAACCAATTATGATCGAAAATTCAGTAAAGGAAATTATTTGATTTTCATATAGATCCGGCTGGAATCGATCCTTTCATCTTATGGAGCTCTCGTCTTTTTGCTATTAAAAATACACCCATTAGCACCAACCAATCCCCCGCACTGGGGCCGCTTAGTGGGTCATGAGTTGATCTATTCGCCCCATTCTGTCGATGGAAAAAATCTTTACCTTAGCAACTGTACTCACTCCGTGAGTCGTGAAATCTCAAAATTTAAAAGTTAATATCTCGAATTTGATAACACAATGTAATTGCGCCCGACAGCTCAACAGCGGCACTAATTAAACTTGATTGATACTTCTTGATGTAGATTTCCATTCGTTTTTTGGGTGTTTGTAATAAAGCTTTAATTTCAGGGTAAAAATTTCTTTCTTTTTATTAAAATAAATCTTTCTTTGAAAAGTACAACATGTACTTTTATATTTTGAATGCTTTATTCGCCTATAAAGGCATACCTATAAACTAAGAATTTATATGCACGTTGTCAGAATATGTCAATTGGTACTGTCGCTGGTGTATATCAATGAATAATTAAAGACATTTGGTTATCATCACATTTTAATTAGTTTTCGTCAGCTCGTTCGCCGTTTTGTATAGTAAAAGCGAAATTTGATTAACATTTTTACGTGTCTCATAATTTTTAAACACTTAAGATTACAATTGTGTCTACTACCACCTCTTCCAAATGAACCACCGATGATCTTGAAATCTTATATTCTTCAATTAAGCATTGACAATCTGTTAATTTAAAAAAAAATGCGTCATTCATAAACGGATTTCAGTATGCTAATCATTAAAATCATCAGCCCATTAATGTCCCCAACTCTCTTCTGCAGGGGCGTAGGTCTTCCCTGTAATGGGTGGAATAGGGAGCTCGATCCATGACCCAGCTCGCAGGCCTAATGCTGATTAATAGGTCTTAACAACTGCTTTTTTTTTTCTTCCATGTGAGGGAAAAGTATGAAATGAATAAATCCTCATGGATACCTTACAGCCGGCTACAAGGTTACGTTAGCCTCTTAATGACCTTAGCTCACTTCGTAGGGGCTGTCTCTGGCCCGGAAAGCCTTCGGATGCGATCAACTCCTAAGAAGCGGACGATGCAGCGCTACCTAGTTAAAAACTAGTCCATATGCGCGTATCGGTTTGATGACTTGCAGTTTCCTCCCATGTGAGGGCAAGGTATGAAATTCTCACGGATACCTTACAGCCGGCTGTGGGGTAACGTCAGCCTCTTACTGACTAAAACTCACTCCGTAGGGGCTGCCTCTGGCCGGAAAGGCCTTCGGATGCGATCGAACCCTAAGAAGCGGTTGATGCAGCGCTGCCTGGTTAAAAATTTGTCCATATGCGCGTATCGGTTTGATGCAGTTGTAGAAGGCTCTCAATATAGGAGGTAATGACAACAACCAGGTGGTCTACCGCCTTCTGGGATTGCTAAGGCTATAGCTTGTGATTTTTTTTTGGTATTTCTGACCGCTGAAGGTTTCAAATGCCTCGCGCTCTTTTTTTCTTAACAATAACAATATTAAAGAAAATAAGCGTGAGGTATTTGAAAACCTTCGCCGGTCAGTAATAAATAACAAAATGAAATCATAAGATATTGTTATAGCCATAGGTAGGAATCCTGATGGGCGGCAGGCGCCCAGAACAGCTGATGCCGTTCATTGGCCTACAAGTAAACGGCAGATGCAGTCATGACTAAAACTGCTTAACGTGCCTACCGCGCAAAAGGGAAATGTTTGAGATTATCATTTTTCGCCACCCATCCTGTGACATTGCAAAAGATTCATAATTTCCGCTAACCACTGCAGCACTCGAGTTCCACCTTATCTTTGTGGGGGAGTGTAAAAAAAACTTTGGTCGAGATTAATAAATTTTGAGCGAGCTTCCGCCCGATTTGCGCAGTGCGTGTCGCCTCGTGACTTCGCGCCGCAGATGCCAGATAGCAGCGGTATTTAAATCAGACCCCACGTGGTTATCATAAGTCCGGTCATGCTAGGACTTATTGCCTATTGACACTGACTTTGACCGACTTATTGATGTGTCAAAATTGTTAGTATAATCAGAAGAGTTTTCAGGCTACGATATTCCTTCAATCTGCCAAATTACTAGCAATATAAGATTTTTGAAATAACGTAAATGGGCCATTTGTACCGAAATTCTTAATTCAAATTACGGCTTAATTCTGTTTCTTTCTTCCAGTTAAAGTCACATTAATAAAGAACAAAGCTTAAACATGATTAGCTTTAAACTTGATCTAAGTACTTTGATGCAAGTGTGCCTTAATTTCCCTGCAAGAAATTGTGTTTTGTTGAATATGCGACAATATGCCACAGAATGACTTAAAAAAAAGAATTGCGTACCGTACTTTGATAAGACATACTACAATCAAGCTATTTTTACACTGTTAATTTAGCCATCAGGAAAAGTTCATCCGACTTTTTAATGGTTGCCCTATCAGATCAAGACTGTTTTCTCTTGACCTCCGTCACTGGCGCTAGTTGTCATACAAAAGTTCAACAATCTGTCGAGAAACAAAGTTCTTCCAATCCTCATTGCGTGTTAAGTAATACTGGACTGTTGGTCGGAACCGTTTGCGAAGTTCATTAATTACTTTTTTCCAGTTCGTAAGGAAACGACGCAGTTAAGGATACACTCGATGCAGAACTGAACCAACAGATTTATTACTAGCGGTCACATAAATATGTTACGTGGTTAGGATATACTAGCAAACCAGTGAACCAAATGTTCACCAAAAAAAATGTATCTAATTAATTGAGAACTTCGGAGATTTTGTGTGGTTTCGTTTGAAATAGAAATAACGTGATTTCTCGAAAACCGGAAGTGCTACGTTACTCACATCCGGTTTGTAGTCTTATCAGACTATTCTCAACTTATAACTTAAACATTCTCTATATCTATCTCTTACGGTTTGCCCGCTGAAACAGCACCACGGACGGACGGAGAGAAGAGAAGAGATTGTGTCTAGTTCTTCCAAAAATATCTAAATTTAAAACTAAATTCGATAAAACTCTCTCCTTTTCATGCTCTATATAGTTTAATAAGGAAATGTTATTGTTGTATTATCTTTTTCAGAATAAATGTATTTTCTTTCCTTCTTTCTATTGTCATATAGACTCAAAGACGTTATTGGGACGCTGAAAATGTCAAAAGTACCCACCAGTAGGGCTTCAATGACTAAATGTTAGGTTCATCATCAGTTAAGCAAGTTTATCCATCATAAAATCCAAAATTTATTCGATCTACTTTAGCGGAATCATAAAAAAATATAATTGTTTTCTGTTTTAATTAACTCAGCCACGACACATAGGTAGTTATTAAATTATTACACGCATCATTTTCTCAAACTGGAAGTTTTATCACTTGATATTTTATAGTATCTTTATGAAATGTATAATTTGAGTAAATTATACATTTTGGTTTTTTCTTTCTTTTGCCACTGATAAACCAAATAAGTTATATCAACAAGAGATTAAAAGTATTAATAGCATAACCTACAATTCATTAGCGTGTACTTACATAGAATTTGTGACTGAATTAATATTATAAACTTACAACCTATGGTAGGTAGGTAGGTACTTATTTTACCCCTATAACTTCCGAATACGAATTAGGCAAGTTCAGGCAAGTTTAATTACGAAATCGAACTAAATTCCTGAAGCAATTTATGTTAAGTATTATTATTATTTGGGGCGCATAACGTGTTTTAGTTTAGGAAGTGATAACGAGAATATTGTACCGTCGTCGCCCAGGGCGAGTTGCGATTAGGGTTACCATAACCCAGGATTTTTAGACATATCAGGATTGCGAACGGATTTCGGGAATGTCAGGATTTTTACCAAGTTTCCGTGAAATACGAAAGACGACCAACGGCGAAAAGACTACCCACTGGGCCTTAGTCTACTTCGCCTGTGTGGACAAATGGGTTTTCTATTCATAAGTCCACTCCCTGTTCACCCTCTTAAAAAATGATTTCTAAGATAAAAAAGAGAGAAAATTTTCAAATAGCCACAAATGCTCCAGTTTTTTGCAAAGGAAAGATTTTTTTTTAAAAATGATGAAAGAATATCAGGGATTTTTTTGGACATTAGCAGTGGACACCCTGTCGAGAGCCTCCACCTGTAATTTTGGCTCGCTTAATCTTTGTAATTTTTTTGTTGATCGACAAAAGAAAGAAAAAGATGTGTCTATTATTTTTTGATAATTATAACTGACAGACTAAAAAGAATTAAGTTTACTTTTACCCCGTCATCATCCATATTATCTGGTAACCCTACCTAGGACTAACTGCGATCCGATAGGACCAACCAATGACTCGATAATGTTCGCCTATTCGCCTATCTATATCTATTGTTTGGTCGGATTGTTCATTTGTCGAACATGGATTACGGTTTTAATTCGGTTTCGCTCGTGTTTTGTTTACGGCTCACAATGTTGTTATTGCGCGGGAACTCTGGTGTCTTTTTTTTTTATTTTTCACTGGACTCGTGTTAAAGGGTAAATATTTGTATTGTTTTTTATCGATGATAACAATCCTGGTGTTGCATAAAATATGCTTTAAGCTTTCAAATATTTCAAATCATTCATTACATTTTGATTTTATTTCAAGTATGAAATACTTATCTGATTTACTTACATCTTTAAGCATTTTATATAACATGTTCATATACAAATGTTAGTATAAATTAATTATAATTCTTTTCGGTGAGTGAGAAAAAAGTGAGTTCGGCAAACAATTTAATTAATAAATCAAATAATGCTATGTATTACCCAAAATAACATAAATATGTATGATATATTTACAACTACAAAATTATTCCCGCCGTCACGCGTAAAATATATATTATGTAGGTTGGTGCTAAATTTTAACAATTCACCGAAAAAGTTTTTAATTCAACCACCGCAACCAACCAACCAGCGCGATTCTCGCGATAGCCGAACGGGAAACCGATATATTCTCGAGTTGGGCCGTTTTCTGCGCCATTTAATCGATTCGCTGTCGGTTTAGCATCGATTTAATTCGTTACTCGCATCAGATGATACCGGCGTTCTACTATCTAATGCGATTTGCACGGTCGGCTACTGGTGTATGATTCTCCTTTATATAATAATATTTTTTGTCTGTTTGAAATATTTTAAATATTATTGTTGATGCAATACTTATGCCTCTATTATTGAAGTTTTTTAAAGGTCTTAAAAATTATACAGATGTACACTTAAAAGTTGTATAGGGTCAAGCGGGGAACAGTGTAACATAAGGAATATCTCGCATTTTCTTATTTGTCTCTGTATAAACGTGCTATCTTAGTTTCATATGACGCCATCTTAAGCGGCTGTCCTGAGACGTGAGATGACAGTGATATCCTTATGTGCTCCTTGTTGCACTGTCCAGTGCTGCCAACCATATGATTTAAATCTTATTTATACGACTTTTTTGCCTCTTGTATGATGTACGATCAAGTAATCGCAATCGTACGCAAAATATACGATCTATTAAAATCTGGTACCCATCGAATCAAAAACTGTCAAATTGTGCATACATAATCGGAAAATTTATGATTTCAATTAACTGAAGTCCAGAATTGTTGGTATCAGAGCTTACCTAATCAAGGTAGAGGAGAGAACAACTTTTATCCGTATACAAATTCGAGACTTTAAATCTGTATCTACACCTAATCACGGTTTCATCTGAGTTTTAGAATATACCTATGTAACCTTTCTCATATCTAAAAATAAAAAAAAATCTTTATGCTAAATGTTGATTCATGTTCCTTAAATGATAAATATTGATTCAAAATTATAATGACATCCCGTTTTAAAATTATTTACGTTGTTTTATTTAAATTTCATTACGTACTATTTTTTCCTTGAAATGTTGGCAGAATAAGATTTTTTCTAGTACACTTTCAGAAAAAAAAAATTGTCAACACTGGCACTGTCCCCCATTTGACCCTACTGTTACTTATAAACCAAGTTTAGTCAAATTTTGTGTGAATTTTATACTATGTATTGATCATATCGTACCTCTATCACTTTGATGTATCGTAAGGGGTGGATGTATATAGCTTGATCCTTTGCATTCTAGTAAATATGTTTACTAATTTCATTTTCTTTATTTTCCAGGTAAGTGGAGGCTATTCAGTAACTGCACCACGTGTGAGTTATACATTTTTCACCCCGTATTATTAAATGCTTGACCAAAATTATTCTATTTTGTCAATTCAAATAGAATACCAGATACGTTGTTACCTACATACAAAGGATTACACATAAATACATAAGTGAATTTGGATACAGAAAATAAACTAAAAGAGTAGTTTTAACGTCAGAATGGATCGTAGTAATATTTATGAGTAAATTTTTCAGTAAGTAAGCTTTTTATTCGGTTGAACAATAAAAAAAAAATGGATGCGTGTAACTTATGTACGGACGTGAGAAGTTATACTTCTTTAGCATCATTAAAAATATTTTTTAATTGCATGCAAATAATTAATAATTACAATAAAATAATAAAAGGACTGGAAAAGGATAGTTAACACAGTCAATTAAGTTCAGTTTTAGTTTGAAAAATTAAATAAATATTCAAAATATTCAATTAAAATCACTACTGAATTTAAGTTATTAGTCCATATGTAATTAGCACTTGTAAGTAACTAAAACACGTTGTGTCTATATAGAAACTAGAAACATGTGGATAAATATTATAAATATGAAAACAGTGATCAGAGGCGACGAGCGTGCCAACATTGTTTTTGACAACGCGATCATCTTATGGAGCTCCGTGGATCGTTCAAAGTACCTTTCGAACAGATGTCTAATAATGGTGGATTATTAACCACTAAGTGGTTAATAATCCACCATTATTAGACACTAACATTCATAACGCGCCCGCGGCCAACTTCATGGTGTTACTATTGCGTTACAGTGATGCGCGCGCATCTCGAAATTTCACTCACATGATTTTTTAATAACGCGCCCGCGGCCAACTTCATACTGTTACTTTTGGGTTACAGTGATGCGCGCGCATCTAAAAATTTCACTCTCATCATTTTTTCATAACGCGCCTAAAGAAGTATAATTTCAATAACGAAATCGAAAATATAACCACTTAATAAGCAATATAATCATATTAGCCAATCAATCTCATTAAAATTTGTTGCCGTCTTTACGGGAGAACTGGTTACAAAAAATAAAAAAGGTAATCTATAAAAAAAACAAAACAATAATAAATGTGCACTTGTGATTTTAAATTTCGAATGAATGAAGTCTGTTTTGTTTTATTCCCGTACCGACTAGACATTTGAAATTTGAATGAAGAACAGATCGCACAGGAAGCGCAGCAGTCTCGGCCGACAAATAAATTGAGCGACTACAATACGCGCCCGGCTCGAAGCTTCACCAGAAATCCTGACTTATTCTACCTACTGTTAAGTGAACGAAAATATTTTTGAATTCATTTATCGTAAAGCCCTCTGATAGACTTTCCGCTTTAATTATTTTTTTCAATAGAACAGTGTTGTGTTCCGAATACAGAAAAGTAATTTTTACGAATTAAAGGCTTCGCCTATTATTTTACGTCTGTTGTGAACAGAATTTGATCAACTCGAAAACAATTTTTTTAGCAATTTTGAAGTATCATATTGCTGACGATTATAATTATTCTAACTCAATACACTGCGTGTTTGACACACCATCGTGTCAAATACATTGCGTATTTAAGTAGTAATGAATTTTTGCGAGTACTTTTACAAGGGTGTATGTGTATACAATTTCATTCTTTTTACGCGAGCTTGATCTTGGTAACCTGACGCAACAACTTACGCAAGTCCTTTAAGGAAGCTAGCGCAATAACAGCGGTCAGCGTAAACGTAAGCGGGAGAGAATGCGACAGAATCGGCCAAACTGTTGCTTTTGAAAATCGCACTAATATTATAAAGGCGCAAGTTTGTGACTGTGTATGTTTGTTACTTCTTCACGTCTAAACGGCTGGAGCGATTTTAATAAAATTTGGTAATTAACCGCGGGAAACACCGCGTTGAACAGCTAGTTGTAACTAATGTGAAAAAGTAGTCAATTGTTTCCTTAATTAAACCTTGATTTTTTTTGTTTATTAAGGTACCTGTATGATAGTCATCATTATCATATTAGCATGAGCACAAATAGGTCTCACCCAAGGTTTGGCGCTATTTGCATCCAGTCCAGCGGATGATACCAAAAAAATAAATGTAGTGGCTTAACTCAGCTTAAGATTAACTCTATAATACGTGTTATCAGAAATTAAATTACATTTTATTAGTGGCCCGCTCTCGCTTCGCTTCGTGTAGACTATAGTTTTTGTTCGCAGGTTTGTATTATACGAGTACATATTTTATATATTATCCCATATAAATAAATAAACCTTCCATGAAAAAAAACCGTCTTTTTGTAGATCTTGATGTCTTCTATATAACTGTAGTACATCATATTGCTCTATTGTCAATAGTTTCCGCAGCGTACACGATATAAGGTTTTTATTTATTATTTTTTTATGGGTAGACAACGGCGAGAGTGACAGCATTGGTATCGCTAGTATCTGGTAATGGTGGCCGCTTACCATAAGGCGGGCCATATGTTTTGTTTGCCACTTTTTTAACATAAAAAAATACCTTGACGCTCCGCTACACTCGCGGTAACAACCTAAGCTACAAACGTGGCGCTTGGTAATACCTTTTTCGGATCCAATTGGGGATTATTTGGCGTCACATTCCAGTTGTTTGCCAGCTTTCAAGTCCGTTCTGTTGACGCTCAGATCCAATATTGGTTCAAAACAAGGCCAAGGGCGTTAACGAATCGGAGGTTTTTGTGCAGTGAAAGGAATAAACGCGATTCGCCGTGTCAGCTCATGTTTAGCATTCGCCTTGGAGCTGCTTGCTGGCTTTTATGTTTCCTTTCGTAAATAGAATGGGGTTTAATGTAAAACTTGCCCCTTTGAGCAGCTCTTATGAATAAGATACCTTATAAAAGTACTTGTTTTTCTATTTTCCAACGCTTATGAAAGTTATGTAAGAATCTTTATCGCATGGTTGCTTTTATGATTTCAATTTTCAAGGAATCTTTATAATACGATCTTTATAATCTCTTATCTATTAGACAAGTCCGTCCGTCCGTCCGTCTGTGGTGCTGTTTCAGCGGCCAAACCGTAAGAGATAGATAAAGAGAATGTTTAAGTTAAGTTGTTATAAGTTAAGAATAGTCTGATAAGACTACAAACCGGATTTAAGTAACGTAGCACTTCCGGTTTTCGAGAAATCACGAATTTCAAACGAAACCACACAAAATCTCCGAAGTTCTTAATTAATTAAATACATTTTTTTTTAAATCAGGTTTTGGTGAACATTTGGTTCACTGGTTTGCTAGTCTTATATAATACGATAGTTTAATAAATAGTCTCGAATCATTGTCATCATCAATCAATCATCATTGTCTTAATTTATAATATTTTTTAATGAATGAAATTTTAATTAACCTTCTATGCAAAATAATACCTACTTAAAAATATGTATATTTTATGTATTTTTAACCATTCAACATTTTCTAGCAATCACGAATATTTTCTTATAAGGACATTCATAAAAAAAAACATTTCGTTACTGAATGCTTTGACATCTTTAAATTAATCAAGTCTCAGGCTGCTGCTGAGAAATGATTGACTATACGCAATTGTTGAAAGTTCGAATCCAATATTAATTTGATTGAGGAAAACTCGCCTGACTGTTAAACGTTACGTGGGTGCTCCACAAAGGCAGAGCCTTCGGGTGATGGAAATTTTCCCATGCATTCACTTACTTTACCTTTTATTTTAAACGCCAAAGAAACGCTTGGCGCGCTTCCAACGCTCCGGGCTTATACGCGAGCAAAGCAGCTAAGCTACGTTTCTATTGCAATTCAATATACGACCAGCTCACTTGTTTCAGTTAATCTTATGATATAAACTTAAAGTGTTAATTTAATTTAGTCCGACATTCGTGTCGATCTTGCATGACTCTAAAGTTTCAGCGCATAATGTTTTGCTTTCTATATTAGTTTTTTTTTCTGTTTAAAACAACTCTGTTTCTAAATTCAATGTTCAAAAATAGATTTGAGGATCATTTCTGCTTTGTATAGGTACAGACAGAAGCATGCTTCTGAACAAAACAGAATTTTATTAAATAAAACTAGTTTTTTACGGGTTAATGCACGAAACTTTATTTATTTATTGACGTTTTTTTATTAGAATTTTATTACATATTTACTTTATGTAATTTGTTTCATTTATAAAAAGAAATGCTTGAACATGTTAAGCTTTTTTTAAATGAAACAAATTTTCGTATTTATGGAGTACAGGTAACTTTCTTTAATAACTTGATTCGATTTAATCGTTGCAAGCGCGAATATAGTTTTACTCTCATATCAACTCCTTTGAAAATAGGACGTTCAGTTTTTTTTTATAATGTTTTCTGCATGAGTAGAGGCGTTCCAAAGCTAATTCTACCCGTCCAGAAACCTGTTTTACTCTATTTTTGCTTTCCTATAATGAATTGAATTCAGTTTTGAAAATTTTCTCTTTTAACTCGCTCATATCGGAACGAGCAGTAATGGAAATTCTTTGGAAAGTAATTAATTTTTCCCGCAAATAATTCACGCTCCGAAGGAATGTTTTATTAATTTTCTATTTGTCTTGTTATTGGAATTATTGAGTTTGCCCTTAAAGGTTAGCTTGAAGTAGAAGTTGGGCATTTTGCAATCGTTCAATATAATTAAGTGGAGCCAAAGAATTTTATTAATCTTCTTCGTCAAGAGTATTGATTGAACAGTTGAATTTGTTTAAAGTAAAATTAATAACAATTATAATATGATACTTTAAGCTGTAAATATCATATCTTATTTATGTGCTATAAAGCTTACAGTATCAAATATTACCTTCATTATCAGCCTATTAATGTCTCCACTGCTGGGGCACAGGCCTTCCCTATGGATGGAATAGGGAGATTGGGCCATGACCCACCACGCGGGCGCAGTGAGGATTAGCGGGTGCTAACGACTGCAGATGCGGCTTAACATGCCTTCCGAAGCACGGAGGAACTCGAGATGGAAGATTTCTGGTACCCCATCCAATGACCGATCACTGCGAAAGTTGCTGAACTTCAAAAATCGCAGCCGAATGCGCGCCATCGAGCTCCACGGTTAATACTGATAATCAATGAAGACACAAACTTACATGCAACACAACGGGGGGATACTAGTTAATTAATAAAAGGAAAAGGGTTTGATGGCGGACAAGTTTTACTGTCTCATTTTCTTATTTATGCAAAGATACGTTGGACCCTATGACGACAACGGCTAACTAGAGCCGAGGTCCGAGTTTCAGACACGCCCTCTAGTTGAGCCGACCGCCTCAGGTTCCAGTGGTCTAGTGGCTCCAGACGGAAATGAGACCCCCCGTGGGGAGATGCCATCCGCCTGGAATACCTCTAGAGGCATTCGCCAATTCTCGGCTTGAGGTCCCGTAGGATCTCACCGTACCCAAACCCGTTGACGCTGTAAAGGTCATCTGCGACCAACAGCATACACACTCAAAAAAAAAGATACGTTGCATAATTCTTTGCCCAAGTCGGGCGCTCAAATGCAAGCGGCAAGTGCTTTTGCTCCTTTAATCTTTAATGAGCTATTATAACGTAAGCTTGTTCTGCGTGGGATGCTTATTAAATTTCATATTATCCTAATATTGTCTGATTAATTGTCGCAGTAAACTATTATATTGGTTGCGAAATTAATTATTAACGATACCCTATCGTGATTAATCGGGAGCTCATAAATAAAACTGGCACAGCGGAGTAAATAATTTGCATATTATCACTCGCGCGCTTCGATTTAATATGCTTACAACGCCATCTATGATTTAGTGCCGGCAACTCTGATTTTGCTGACTTAACAATGTTTGAGATTTGCATTAGAGAAAACTCAATTAGCACTTTAATTAATAGCTAGAATTAAGTGGTGGCAGTACTTCATTCAATGGAACTTTCAAGGTGTGATTTCGTTAATTATGAAGTCTTCTCTTGGATAAAAGGTTAATGTGTACTTTATTTTTCTAAAACAAAACCACGTAACTATTCAAGTAAAACAAGTGTATTCCAATGCGTTACTACTCTCACATAGATAAAAAATCGGTTATACCTTTCGGCTTTTTAATTTGATTATTATTAAAAACATATTGTTGTATTTCTTTAATCATTGATGTGCTTGATTAAAACTATTAGAAAAATCCGGCCTGCCTGCCACTGATTTTTTTTTCTAGTAAAATATTATTTTAATTAACTTTGTTAATTAAGGAAAAACGTTAAGTCCAAGTATACATTTTGACAATGAATATGGAATGATATGCATGTTCAATCTAGGTAGGATCACACACATACCGACGACTGTAATTCCCAGTAAACTCCACATGTAACAATGTACTCGAAATAAACTGCCCTTGATCCCTTGGGCCCTCGTCAGGCCCGCACGTGACCTACCCTTGATTAAATAGAATGATTACTAGAAATGTGTGTGACGCTTTCTACGAAATAAGCAATGGTTTTACTCGCAACGCCATCTGTTAGACGTATTCCGCACTATTGCCTCTTTGTTCGACCGTTTTAACACCATCTGTTTGGGTTCCGCTTGCAACTATTGTTGTCGAAATTCATATGGATATACTATAAATATTATTAATGTGCTATTTTTATACTAATAATAATCTTCTACATCGTTCAACCACACGCTGCCCACAACTGAGCATAGTCCTCCCACATTTTTTTTTATTATAAAACATATATCGAACTTTCATTTATTTACTGGAAGTTGTAGTTTTATTCGCTTAAGATTTTTCTTAACAGAACGATAGCATAAATTTGCTGTTGCTGAAAGCTTTAAAGAAGATTCATATTTTAATGTTAACAAGTATATATTTTTAAACATATATAAACAGTAAAGTAGGTGTATAAAAAGTTGCTCTGTATAAATGGACAGGCCCTTTATCTTTGTAATAGCGTGGAAGCTTAAAAATTTGCATTCCTAAAATAATACAGTCAGATCATAAAACGTTGACAACAAAGTTACGCATTGTAGACGAGCACAAACGATCAATTCTACCAAATGCCGCATTAATTCCCCTTCCGACTGGGTTCTCATTTAGTTCTGAGCTATCCCTTAAAACGGCCACGCGTCATACAAAGCTGGGGTGCAATTTTAAAGGGTGTTCAACCAATTTGCTGTCCCTTCCCCTTTATTTAACCTCTCGCTCGCACCTACTGTCCATAAAAGAGTACGACTTAGATTTTTCTTCTATAAAAACGAGGGTCGGCTGAATTGAGTAATAAAATAATCCTTCCAGTTTGTTTCGTGGAACTAAATATACGCGAGGTAGACAAATAAATATAAGTACCTACCTAATGCTCCTGTGAGGCAATTAAACCTTTTTGTTTTGCGAGATTCGTACATAACAGCAGTCATCCGAATGGGATTGGCCATTGTTGATAGAAATATACGATTGTGGGTTCAACGTCGTTATCAGAGGGTGAAAAAATGTTGCAATAAAAATGAAACTGTGTTACATGCAAAATTGTGTCCTTTACGCCCACCTACCTTATGTTTCAGAAATTCGCTGGTTAATTTTACTCACCTACGAAAAATATTTTGTGAGGCCGTACGGATTTGCCCGTTTGCCTAGCTGTTTGTTCGATGAAATTAAAACAAAACAATGCCGCGCGAACGACACCTCTAATTGGTCTCGAAATGGCGGCAAAATCGACAACGCGGACGCAAAATGGCGGGCGGTGAAAAGATAATTTCCACAATTACATTCGTTAGGTTTCACCCTTCGAATTAAACAGGGAATAATTGATAGGTAAAATGGCAACTTAATTCCTAGAGCTTTTGGCGCGTAAATATTCACAAATTGATTCGTAGTTGTAAATTGTTAAGGAGGCTTGGTGTAATTTGTGTCCCAATCGTCTACGCCACTGTCTGAATTATGAGGAGAATCATTAAAATTGATTTGACTCAGTTAAGTTTGTTTATTGCCGAAATGCCGAGACAACTGACTCGATATATTCGATGTCAAAGCTCCACAATATTGTAAATATTTGTTCTAGCGAGCTATTGTATAATAGCTAGCTAGTACAAAAAAATGTACTTCAGACTGGGTTGTCATTATCATCATTATAGGTAGCGGAAAACTTCTTGAGCAAACCATAGACAAATAAACTTACGCAGTAGACGTTGTATATAAAATTTCTACTGAGCAGGCTTCCTTGTCTTTGGTCGTTGCTCAAGAAGCCTAGTAATGTTCCCCACTGCTGGGGAAGGGCCTTCCTTTTCGATTAAATAGGGCAATGCAGGTTGGTGATGGTGATTGGGAACAGCCAGGACCGACCCGGCTTTAAGCGCCGTCAAAGCAGGAAGGAGCTAGAGATAATAAATTGTTGGTCACTCATCCCATGACCGCCCATTGCGTAAGTTGCTTGACTTCAACGATCACAAACCGAACGCGCAAACCATTGCATCAGCGAACTCCTCCTTCACTTTGTTGTAGGTATTGTATGTTAACTCCACCCCTTTTCATACGGGAGAATTTATAAAACTTAGTTTTATTTATTTCTTTACGTTCAAATTAGCATGCTATATAAAAAACGTAGACTTGGAATGTTTTATTCCCAGGTTATTCTGCTTACAGCAAATCCTTCGCCAGTTTTACATTGCTTTTTGCCAACATGTTTTGTGATGCGCACCTCGCGTAGAAATGTTGGAGCTTTTCAGAGACAACTTTTGGGAAAAGGTAGTAAATAGGTACCAATGTACCACCCGGCTTAATTTATGAATTTCGCAGAAGGTAAACGCTAATTTGGATCGTTATGGATGATTGAATCACTCGTTTGCCATTCAGGAAAATTATGCAAGACTTTCGTAATTTTCATGCTGAAATTTATTTTCATTGGAATTGTATTTGATAATTTAACATCATGAAAACTCCCAGTATTTACTGTTTGAAATGGCTGTCAAAGCAACATGTTGCCAATCTTTGGATTGGATGCTTTTTGAAGATGAAGTATAAACTTCTTTAGTATCGTTGTGACTTGAGATTCGATGAAACGGAAGTAGAGTATTTGACACAAGATAGGTATCCGTAATTTTATCATTTACTATAAGATACAGATAGCCGAACGGTAACGGTTTTGGGGTCGACACCAAATTATCGGTGGTTCGATGCTGAGGTCGATTATATTTTTAATTGTTCAATTTTTATTTTATTAAGCTATTATATTAAATTTATTTTTATTTATATATTAAATTTCGACCTTTCGAGTTGGATTTTAATACAGGTGTTGACTTTAAGACGTACCTCGACATGAAGAACTTTTACGTGTTAACATTTTTGTCGGTTTCACTTCTATCGCATGGTGTTCCCATGCACATGTCCGTTTTTTTATATTTCACAAAGCTTACTTCTTTGTTTTTTTATATATTCAACTATTTACCGATAACTATTTAATTTACACATAGCTACTCCTGTGACTGTTATATGTATAACGCTTACAATTTTTCCTGTTGCAAGGTGCTGATATGGGTCCGCTTTTGTTTACAAATGAAATAAACTAAGCATTATCACAATCGTGTGATATTTAAACTGGCAGGACAATTGGTTACGTTGAGTTCTGCAAAGGAAATGGACGTTAGTCCGTAGATACAATCGTATTATGTTTGTTCAAAATGTATTCCCAATGTCCGTCCAACTTTTATTCTGCGGATAGTGACGTAGTACCGCACAGTAAACGAAAAGTGGTAGAGTAAAACTAACGTTTGATTTATCTTCATATTCGGCGCTTGTCGTTAAACATATCTATCATAGCCTAGAAATATGGAGCGGAAAACTTTGTACCTTAAAAAATTACACTTAGGGTACTTTTAAACTATGGAAGATTACCTACTCCTTTACAAATAATCCTTAACGTGTCATTGTTGAATTATGGTTCCGAAAATAAGAGAGGCTTTTGGAGTTGTATGTGATCGTGTTTAAAAAGAGTGTTGTTTTCTGCCATTCGTTCATTCATCAGTGCCTTCAAATCGCTTTCCAAGTCATTGAACGGTGCATCTGCCAAAATAATATTTGGACATATTTCGATTTCACGTTGAAATAATTCAAAAAATTAATGGTACTTGATGAATTATCTCATCTTTACTGACCCCACACATGTCCTGTGTTCTTCACTGCCAGTACTGCCACGTTTTTCGACTGTGTACCAAACTTATTCCCCTCCAACTAACCAGCTATCGATTGTAACATGATCATTAGGCACGACCCACGGTGGCCACACCTTGTTTACTCACTGTCACATTAATTTGTACATCTACCAACACTCCAATGGCGCGTCATTTTTACACAATGATTGATAGTGTTTGTACTGGGGATGAAATGCGAAGCACTAAGTTTATAGCTTAAATATGTCGCGTAAAAGCTAAAAATAAGGACTTAAAATTGATAGTCTACAGTTTCGGTTGATATTTCCTTGCGATGTTATCGGTCAGTTTGTACAGTTTCTTTCATATCATCATGTTTCAGCTCAAGGGATTATGGTCCTTAAGTGCATGCCAGCAATTTCTTCTACTCTTATTAGAATTGGACCGAATTTAAGTCCTTTAGCATTTTGTTATTTAAAAAGCTCTGTAGTGTCTCTTTGAAGCCGAAGAAAAGCATCTACGCCAGCTACGAAGACAGGCGACAATATTTTGCTACGATTATGTGGCTACAACGTAGCAATTCTATTACCGCTTCAATATAACATTTCTGAAGTTTGTTCAATCGTAAATAATTTAAATGAAATAATGAATATGTCATGTGTTTTAGTAATAGAGGTAGGGCAAAGCGGATTTCCCACTCGCTTAGAGCGCCCGTCTGAGTAATTAAGGTGGTGTTGGTGAGATTCTGTCAATGAGTAAGTAAGGTTCCAGGATTCCACGGCGTAGGGAATTGCGTCAGGGAATGCACCGGCGCGAGTGAATTTTATAGTAGGCATTGAGGGCCGCTTACCAGTTGGCCACAATAGCCTATAACTGTTGAAGTCTAGGCAATGGGGCCTTTTACCAGACGGCCACAATAGCCTATAGAGGCTTGAGTCTAGGCAATGGGGCCTCTTACTGGGTGGCCAAAATAGGCTGTAGAGGCTTGAGTCTATAGCCAATTGGGGCCGCTTACCAGGTGGCCACAATAGCCTATATAGGCTTGAGTCTAGGCAATGGTGCCTCTTACCAGGCGGCCACAATAGCCTATAGAGGTTTGAGTCTATACCTAATGGGGGCCGCTTACCTGGTAACCACAATAGGCTATAGAGGCTTGAGTCTATAGCCAATTGGGGCCGCTTACCAGGTGGCCACAATAGCCTATATAGTCTTAAGTCTAGGCAACGGGGCCGCTTACCAGGCGGCCACAATAGCCTATAGAGGCTTGAGATACCAAATTAGGAGGCATACGCCTGTTTTCCGCCCTTTTAAATTAAAATGTAGGTAAAATGAATTGAAAATGTGAGTCGTAGCTTTGTACCATTTACCTATAATGTGGAAAATTTCTGTCTACATCGAATACTTACTGTGAAAAAGCGACACAAAAATTGTTCGCTCCAACCAACTAAGAAATGCTAACAACATTCTTGAAACCAATCACGTTTACAATATAATTATGCAACGAAGTGTTCACAAATCAGAGCTTGAAATCACTATATGGCTATTTGTCTCACAAATAGTGTACTAGGCGCGTCTGTTAAATTTCTTTGTGCTTACATTTGTTGGGCTTAGCGAACCATATTCTGTGTGAGTTTTAGTCGTGTTTACCCAGGCATTTTTTTTTCTATCAAATATAGTGTTTTCGGAGCTATTACCTCTTTAAATATAGTAGATGGCAAAAAGATGGAAAAAATATAGTATTTGGTTAAAATATCTACTTTATTTGTAGAATGAATATATTTTTGCTCTTCCATGCCTTAATATTTTTTTTTATTTGTAAGAACGCTTTTACTGGCAAAGATCTGATTTAAGCAAAATATAGTAGTTTCGCCTACTATATATATTTTTTAGAAATATAGTATTTGATCCCCTACTATGGTAGGATACTATATTACATAGTGGCAAGTGGTCTACCTATTTTTAAGGACATTGATTAAAAAAAAGTCCATTCACAAAATTTTATTAACTCTTAAACACCTGCCTGAAAAGTAAACTAGTGTAGCGATGGTGTTAATCGTATTGGGTAATTTTGATGAAATCAAACGAGCGAACTTGACGCAATCACAAAATATAACATTAATTTAAAAAAAACTTACGAAACAATGACATGTATAATATATACATAAAGTTTCTATCAAAATATAGTAAATTGTTCACAGCAGATGAGAATCATTTTGAAAAAAAAAAAATATTCCAATAATGAAATATGTAAATTAGATCATTTTTCTACTTCCATTCACATCAAATTTCTTTCGCACGCTAATCACATTCAAAAACAAAGAAAAGAGTTTGATTAAGTGTCCTTACAGCTTTTTTAGTCTGTGATTAGAAATGAAATTATAATAATTTGAATACTAAGCGTAGGCATATTCTAAATAAAATTAAGTTTTACATCTAGCATGACATATATTTTGTAGAAATCGACTGAAACTTTCTTATAAATTACAAACGCAAGACGAAAAGCATAATCCGCAATTCTATTTAATATTTAAAACGTTTTCAGCAGACATATTCTATAAATTATCTTTAACAAATCTTTAACCTGTTCTAAACCAATTCAGCCAAATTACTCTAGGTTTGAACGAATCTTGCGCAAAGGATTTAGTGATTTAAAAAACATATTTGGCTAAATTGTAGGATATCACATCTTTTTAACAATTCCCTCATGTCTACTTGGTTGCGTGATAAGAATTCAGTCTCTTCCTATTCACTGGATACCTTTTGGCTTTAAGTTACTCGTCTCGAACAGTGTATCGGCAGTCAGTTGGATTTCAAATCGTTTTACGAGAAATATTTCGATAGAAAAGTCACCCAGCTTAGGCTTGGAGTCAAAAGAAAATATAGAAGGCGTCAGCTGTTATATTTTCCGTATAGAAAGACAGATAAGAGATTTGTTTAATGCATCTCATTTCGGTAAATTCACATGGGCGTAAAGTTATTTTTTTGTCCACTATTTATTACTTTTGTGTTATACAGACAGGTCAGGTTATCCAAAACTGTCAGATTTCTCCAAACGACTTTTAGCTTTGATTGACAATCTATGAAAATTTGACAGTTTGTGGTAATCTGACCTGTGGCTGTCTATACAATAGTTCTGGTAGTAACGAAACGGCCAAGCCACATATTTTGAGTTTGTGAAGTTAGGCCTTGTTCAGTAAAAAAAATGTCTCTACACGAAATCTGATAACTTTCTGCCAGTGAGAAACCATGGTCTCGTCTTGGCAGCATTTTACATGATCGGTTTTTCTTTTTGCAATTTGAGTCCACTTCATTGTAGAGTTAGAAGCTTGGCTCTACATAATGATCTGATCTTGGCAACATTATTTCATTATCGCTTTTTCTGTTTGCTATTTTAGGTTACGTGAATACAATATACCAGTGAGCCAAGGTGCTCCTTGGCACACTGGTATATTGTATTTAGCACAATTTAGTATTTTCTATTAAGTAGGTACGCACAAAAGGCCGTGTTCATAATAGCTTTAATAATTGGTAATGTCTCATTAGCTGTCAGCACCGGATAATACAATGTGAGTCTGTATCACCTGCGAATGACGGCTTATAGTAATCACAAACGACCAGAAGCTTACTGTGATTAAAGTACTTTAAATTGTTAATTACCAAAAGTGTCTAAATGTAATGTGTGTCCGAAAAAAAATTACTTATATTATATGTTACTAGCTGCCGCCCGTGACTTCGTCCGCTTTAGAATTAGTTTTTTGCGAATCCCACGGGAAAATTCCTGAGGAGCTTGATGGCGCAAGTGATTAGTGCGTTCGGCTGCGATCGCTGAAGTTAAGCAACTGTCGCAGTAATTGGTCATTAGATGGGTGACCAGAAATTTACTATCTCGAGCTCCTCCGTGCTTCGAAAGGTACGTTAGGCCGTTGGTTCCGGCTGCATCTGCAGTCGCTAGCACCCACCAATCCACACTTGGGCCCGCGTGGTGGGTCATGGCCCAATCTCCCTATTCCATCCATAGGGAAGGCCTGTGCCCCAGCAGTGGGGACATTAATAGGCTAATGACGAAGTTATTTACGGGATTGTTACCATGTACCTTGTTTGTAGCGAGTTTCCGATATTTCGGCATTGTTGCAAGCGCCATGATCACGGAGTATCTCATCAGTACTGCCGATTTACACTATTTTACTGCCGAAATATCGGAAACTCGCTAAAAATAAGGTGCATGGTAACAATCCCGTAAATAACTTATATTACTATAATGTTAATATTTCCAACACTCACACCAATTAGCCTAGCCCCAAAGTAAGCACTGTAAGGGTTGTGTTATGGGATGCTAAGGTAACGGATAGAATACATATACTGTACATATATAAGTATATTTATATAGAAATACATATTAAACAACCATGACTGGAGTACAAATGCTCGTATTCATCACACAAACACCTACCCCCACCGGGATTAAAACCCGGGACATCTCGAGTCGGCGACACCATGAAACCCGGCGCACGAACCACTCGACCACGGAGGTCGTCAACTTGCTTTCACTATTTGTAGTTACAGCAGAAAAACATCATCTGTGAAATTTTCAAATGTCCAGCTAAACAAGATATAGCCTGGTGACAGAATCACGGACAATGGAGTCTTTGAAACAGGGTCCCGCTTACCCCTTTGTGCACGGTACCCTGAAAAGGATCTTTCGTTCAATCAGCTTTAACCACCAACTAATATCTAAAAGGAAACAAGAGCCATGGAAGTTAAGACTTCGCACTTAAAGCAATACCGTGAATAATAGCACGTCAGCCACAAGAGGCTGTTACTGCACCGACTGTCATTTGTTAAGCAGACTACAATACCACCTGATGTATCGCCAACAAGTCTACGCACTCACAATGATGATATTATTTCTGTGTTACCCCGCAACAACATATATTCTCATAACGCCGACAATCTCTTGTGGGAAGGTCATTTTTCAAAGGTTGTTTGCGGGAATAGACTGAGGGTTTGCTGACGTTAATTTTAGAGTGAGACGCTCGTATGCGGTGCGAGCGAGACGGTGTACATACCCTCGGCGAAAACTTACGACCATTCTAGGTATTAAGTTGCGGCCTCACCGACCGGAGAGAGTTAAATCGACATCCCTTTCCTTATTATTACTATTCTTTCAGTCATAATAAGGGATGAAAATATGAAAAAGAGGATAATTCTGAACTCTCTAAATTTAAATTTCTAGTTATCCTTCTTTGTAATTTGTAACTTTTTGACCATACAGTTGTTCTACTAACAAATATTAAACAATTAAGGTTTTAAATCAAGGAAAAGAAAAGCCATTCGTATAATTAATCCCAAATAGAATTAAAAGTCCTTTTATCATACAATCAAAAAGCTCTAAAGAAGATAAACACATTACTTAAGTGTTTACTTGGGTGATATTTACCTTGAGTACATTTTTAATTCATTTATCTTTTCTTTCATGTGTATCTGTCACCGGTAATCTGTATAATGCAGGTATTCTATACAATACCTAGTCTATGTATAGAATCCTTGTGGAGTCTAGGCAATGTATAGAATATTATAAATTTAATTTTCCAGTTTATAGTTTGCCTTGGTAGTATATATAATTACTAGGAATTGTATCGAGTACCTGCTGGCCCACCGGGTATGTGTAAAATAAACAGATTTAGCCTGAGTTTATCTTAACCAAACCTAAACTAACCTACCCAGTTGCATATAAAATGACGGACGGATTTTATAATTCTCACCGAATGAATTACAAACCAATGAACGTTTGAGTAACTCATAGTGGGTTATGTTAAGTTAGTGGTGTTGTGGCGTAAACTTAGCGCGGGCCGAGCGAGCCAAGCGAGCGCGCCCCAGCAGCGGCAGGTAAAGCGGCAGCCACCTGATAGATAAATAAAACAAGGAAAAGTCGATGCGCTTTCTTTTTTTACACACATTGCCGACTGCGCATTCGGCATTGTATAGAATACCTGGGCAAAGTATTAAATTAATGATATTTCATACATTGCCTCGACGTTTTTGGCATTCTATACATTGTCTAGGTATTATATAGGTTGGGGAAAAAGTATTTTCACAAAGTATTTTGACAAATTTTGATGTCAAAGATGCACGTCGCTTTGTTCGCTCTGTTACGGATAAAATGGATGCCATTCTTGAAAAACTGGATCAAGATTGGCATATTAGTAGTAACGACGTAGCTGAAGAACTGGGATTGACCACAAAACAGTTTTGGCGCATTTGCAAAAAGCTGAGTACACAAAAAAGCTCGATATTTGGCTGCCTCACGAGCTCACGGAAAGAAAGCTAATGAACCGTGTACTCATTTGTGATTCTTTATTACCACGTAATGAAACAACCATTTTTCATTATGAGCTGTTAAGCGGGTGAAAATTTTGTGTCATTGCAAAATAGCACTGCTGGTTTGAGACAGAGGACACCATCTATTTCCCGGATTTTTTAAGGTTCCAATGGGATTCTCGAAAAGAAACTAGTGTTAAATTACTCCACTACCATACTTGCTCATTAATCCAATTAAAATGAAATACTAAACAAGTATAATATTTTCGGTATATCCTGTTTAATTTACCGCTACAAAAAGTCGCATATACCGAACGGCTGCAACATTAAACGAAACACAGAAGTAACGTTTCGAAATAATAATAAGTTCGGAAAGCGGTAATAATAATGCATAATTACATGAAAGCACGGCGCGTGCCGTATTATATGCCTGGGGACAGCTGCGTGCGAACGAAGCATCTGCCAGCCCTGGCACGCACGCACACTGGCGAAAGTAGAGTTGTTTGTAGTACGCACACATGTGTATGGGATTAGGGCTGCCAGTGCCACCCATGTATCATCGCGTTTCGTGTCGATTTTTGTTGGATGTTTTGTTCTGAACTTTTGATTAAGTGTAATTTGTTAGTTGTAATTTTTTGAATGTGATTACTAAACATGTGTTGGGGACCGAAAATAAAGAACGCTTTATGGTCAACGTTTTACTTGTCAATGTCAATTTTCATTTTTAAAAAAGGATGACGTTGAAGGTCATTCTAACTTTGAACTAGAATTTGGAAATAATGTTGGCCGAAAGAGGATGGTAACGGTGTTGGTTGCCAACAACATGAACAATTTCTACTTATGTTTTGTTTTTTACATTAATCCACAGTTTTTTTTTCTAATAGGAGCCACTTTGTAGATTACACCGATTATATAAGGATTTTACCCATAAGGGTGGCACAAATAACAGGCTTTACTTTTTACTTATGGCTTGTCCATTTCTATGTTATCGTACTTCTAACCCAGACAACCATTAACAAAAAAAGTTCCCCTTATAAACTGCTTTGTATAACAACAACGATGTTATCAGTACCCCTAAGCACGAACTTTATTGGCAGATCGGTAATAGTATCGTATGGTATATAGTCAACAATATAATAATAATAATTTTCTATGGAAGGAGTCAGTTTGTTGTTACCTCCGGTAGGGGCGCTGCTCAGTTTCCATAGAAACTTTGACAGTGCGATACGATACGAAAGCTCGTGCTTGGGGTACAGATAGACTTTATTTCATTTATTTTAAATGCTACATTTTATATAAAAAAAAATCTTATAAAAAAAAATCTTATAAAAAAAACTTTGCAGTTAGGCTTGTCTATCCACAGACATAATTAAACTTTCGAGTCAGCCCTTGTGGTTGCCACGCTCCTGAACTCGGCGCACTCTCGCATACACACATACACACACACACACATACGTACGAACGCACCTTGCGTTACCGACAGCCACCCCATAACGACAACCCTCAGGGCTGCGCGATAACAGTTTTGTTTTTACTTGTTGAATGCGTTTGATTGATGACACGAATGATTGATTGATCGTAGCGTGCGCGCGAAATAGATTCAACAATGGACGACTCTTTCGCTTCTCCACATCACATTCGGACTCTTTTATTCGACAAAATAGAATGAAATCTATCTATCGCCATTGAAAACGCAACACGATTGATAATCGAAATTGTTTCGCCGCGCTATATCCAGGTTTCGTTGTCTTGTTTCAAATTTGACATATGTCAAATTCGGAAATCCCATCTGGATTAAAACGAGAATTAGGCGTGATTTTTTTTCGTTATTTATCGCTTTGGGTTAGCAGATGTTCGTTATGGCTCAGTTTGGATTTTTGCGAAACGGATCTTTTTTTTCTATGTTCATTCGTTCATCTTTTGCGCAGCCCTGGATGCAATATAATCTGTTAATATTTTACGCGTTAAACCTTTCGGTTTTACTACTGGCTATAGTGTTGGTCACGTCACGATCGCCTTAAAAGGCTGTCGACATCCTGATTTTAATTTATGGAACTACAAAGAACATTACACGATTAGGTAATTGCTAAAAAAGCGCTCCAGTATTTTAGGTGTGTTTATGGTGTTGTAAATAGTGCTGTGCGATAGCGAAGCTAATAACGAAATCGGTTAACTGAAACTTCCAAAAATACTCTTTGAAACTTTCATATTAAATATATATTGTTATAAAAGAAACTCATTAAGTATTGTTGTCATTGTTACCGATATTAAAACGTATATATTATGAAAATGTAGTTTGATTAAAAAAGAAAACGCTCGTCAAAGAATAGAAAGCGTAATTATTCGTAATTCCTTTGACATATTAATTTAAGGACAATAAAGAAGTTGTATAATTTTGAAGTCGTAAGAAGAGAAAGTAATTTTTAAAGTTCGAATTTGCATGCGTAATTAATAATGATGACGAACTTTTTCTATTAAGATTCTCTGCGATGTTTTCTCATCGAAGAACAGAAGAGAGAGAGCTATTCATACAAAAGTATCAACTTAATTTTGGAAATATAAGTTCCTTTGTGGAAATGAGAGCACTACCAAACTTAGACGCAGATAAGTCGATGTTTGATATGATTTTCGCTAGTAAGAATAGCTCGCCCTCTCCAATGTTTTAAATTAAATTAGTTGTGTATAAGTTTTGATTAGGGTACGATGAGGCTGGTATATACGTAGAATGAAAGCCTCTAAATAAACAAAGAAGAAGAAAAAATCCTTCTTAAAGGTTGCCAATTACGTTGTCTATGCTTGCGACGGTGTTCATTTCCGTCTACTTCCGGTCACGATCTACCCACATCCGCGTGCTAATAATAAAACGCCATTTGCGTAAATCTAACCGTGGATTATTGTAATGCTGATTACTATTAGAGCTCCGATCTAGAAACAATGTGTAATATTATAGTAGCAATCTGCCTAATTGCTAATTGTTGTAATATGCCTAATAACGTTCGGCTTGAATTAATTATCGAGCACTAATGACAATGTATCTTTAACGTATTTATTACGAGGCGTTTGACAGGATGTCTGTCTTGTTTTGAATTATAACTTGGCCACGTTAACAACAAAATAGACATTTCAAAAGTTTTAAATAATGCCACAAAAATAATAATATAATATTAATAATCATTTATTCATAACCCTCAACATTTTACATTTAAAGTATTAGGCTAATAAAGTCTACGGGTATTTATATAAAAGTCTGAAAAATGGACCCCTAACCCAGAAACTAGTAAAAACTGTAATTATCAGGGTTAGTGATTCCTCGGTCGACATATTACAAAAATATTTTAATTTTAGAGCAGCCCAGTAGGTTTGACTACAGCTGTTGAGGTGAGTAATCAACTAAAAATGTACACAAAACATGATTCCAAATTAGCTAGGTGGATAAAGTTTAAATATAGTAACGTTTTCATCAATAAGTTATGTTCAGAACGACTATTTCTATTCTATTTTTATATTGTCACTGCCGGAAGTATGCAAATGTCACTACAAATACTAAAATTTAATCTTTCACCGTTTTAGTAATTCTGTACCCTTAGTATGAGTTTGAGCTCACGAAGACTATCATAGTTTTCGTAATTGTAAATTATGTTTCTATGTCCATTTTGGTGAAAAGTAACCAACTATTATTAAAATTTAAGTAGACGCATATGATTTAATGATTTGACGACCTCCGTGGCCGAGTGGTTTATACGCCGGGTTTCATGGTGTCGCCGACTCGAGAGGTTCGAATCCCGGTGGGGCAGATGTTTGTGTGATGAATACGAGCATTTGTACTCCAGTCATGGATGTTTAATATGTATTTCTATATAAATATACTTATATATGTACAGTATATGTATTCTATCCGTTACCCTAGCAACCCATAACACAAGCCTTACAGAGCTTACTTGGGGGCTAGGCTAATTTGTAAAAAAAAAATAGAATTTAAACACTGTTGATTTGTATTGAAACGAAAACAATAAAATTAGTACCCTTAGTACGAGTGTGAGCGTGATTGTAAACTCGTACTCGTAGTTGACTGCTGAATAATAGTCACATTTTATAATAGTTGCCAAAAATTTTTTGTTACTAAAAGTTGTTTCAATATTGTCGCCATTGTGTATCTTGTATAATTTCTCGAAATCATTTCTGTGACACCTTTTATAATACACTAGCGGCCCGTCCCGTTTTCACACGGGTGTATTAAATACTATGTAAATATAATGAATCAGCATTTATATCTAGAATACAAAGAAAAATTAACAACAAATAAAGAAAAGGAAACAGTGGAAGAGCTTTTCACTATATAACGAAAAAACAATTTTACAAAAGCTACACAAACAAATTTGAAGGACGTAAATTCAATGAAAGAAAATTCAGTTCCACACGCATCGCTTAGGGAACCTCGGTTTTCAATCTACGGCATTCAATTTTCGATTTTTTTAAATTTTCGAATACTGCTTACGTCACGTTCTGTTGTGTCTTGCGCTTATTCTGTTTTTTTTTTAATATTGTATTGGTTCTGAAATGAGAAAGTCTGAAGCCACTTTTTTATAATTATTTATATAGGTATGGAGCATTACAATGTCTCCATCCGTATATTGAATATCTATAGAAATACCTACTATATAGCTGTCCCAGCGAACTTCGTACCGGAATAAAAATTGGGTTTGGTGGTAGAAGGGTGAAAATTTAGGGTTGTATGTATTTTTGTATGATGATGGTTCAAAAAAAATTGTTTAAGTGTGGACCACCCTTAACATTTAGGGGGATGAAAAATAGATGTTGTCCGATTCTCAGACCTACTGAATATGCATATAAAATTTCACGAAAATCGGTCGAGCCGTTTCGGAGGAGATTAACCACAAACACCGCGACACGAGAATTTTATATATTAGATTATGTTTTCATAATACAGCCCCGGGAATATCGAATAGCACTGACACACAGAGCAATTCTGTAAGTGGTGAAGTCCCTTCTCGGGTTTGCTCCTTTATACAATTTTATTAGCCTTCTGTCGTATATAAAACTTTGAGCAAAGGAATTTCTTACCAAACAATCAAATCCGGCTTTCGGAATTCCCGGATACAATATTTATACTCGTCCGTATTTATTTATTATTTATTTTTATTTATTTTATTCTTCATGCACATACTGTACAATGGCGGACTTAATGCCGTAGGCATTCTCTACCAGTCAACCATAGGGTGTTGTGGAGATTTTAGTGGCAGGGTGCACAACTGAGGTGGAGATCACATTTAAAGAAATATTACTCATAATAAATATATAACAATAACATACATAAATAAGTAAATATATACAAATTATATAACTAAACATATACATACACATACATATATACTTCATATAATACATACATGACGACAAACTACTTAACGAAACGCTTGTTCCAATAAAAAGGTTCGCAGCTTGGTTTTAAAGGAATGTTTGTTGGGGGACATTCTAATGTCTAGCGGGAGTTCGTTCCACAAAAGTATAGTTTTCACGAAGAAGGAAGAGTGAATGATATCGGAATTGTGAGATGGAACGACTAGTAAACGATTGAAAGAAGATCTAAGATTTTTAGTATGAGAGGTACATAAGTACTGAAACTGAGAAGTGAGATAAGGGGGGGCATTTGGAGAATCCAGCAAAGTGAACAAAGTGGTCAGAGCCCGCATACATCTGCGTTGCCTAATGGGCATCCATTTTAAGAGAGATCGGTATGCGGACACATGGTCATATTTTCTAAGATTAAAAACGAATCGAATGCAGTTATTCTGAAGTCGATCAAGCTTGTTATATTTCTATTGCGGTATCATATTGTACCGGGATCTGGTAAAACTTTGTTGAGATAACTCGATTTTTGTTAGAATTAATACGACAGAGAGACGTTTCCATGTTGGACATCAATATTATATTAGTATAAAAAAATATTGTGAACCCAAATATGTATTGTGTATTAATAGGTTTAATAAGCATTTGTTTGCTCTTAGAGATTTTTATAAAACAATTTCGTTACTATTAACAAATTCAAAGGATTCTTTTAAACTTTATAAAAAGTTCTTGTTTTTTTATATATTTTTTGAAATCCATACAATCACAAATAACCGTTGAATTTGTTAAAAGTAACATTAATAACAATTGTAATACGATACTTTAAGCTGTAAATATCATATCTTATTTATGTGCTATAAAGCTTACAGTATCAAATGTAACCCTCATAATCAGCCTATTAATGTCCCCAATGCTGGGGCAAAGGCCTTCCCTATGGATGGAATAGGGAGATTGGGCCATGACCCACCACGCGGGCCCAGTGTGGATTGGCGGGTGCTAACGACTGCAGATGCAAGCGGGACCAACGGCTTAACGTGCCTTCCGAAGCACGGAGGAGCTCGTAATAATTAATTTTTGGTCTCCCATCCAATGGACCTACCACTGCGAAAGTTGCTTAACTTCAACGATCGCAGCCGAACGCGCGAACCATTTGCGCCATCGAGCTCCTCGAAATATAATCCTTAATAAGGGACTATTATGGTTACATTTGACACAGTAAGCTAAAACAATTATTATTAAAAAAAATATTAAACTTGGAAATCGGAATGAAGCTGGTTTACAAGCTTTCTGCGAGTAAGCTGCCTAAAGCACATTACGTAATGTAGCTAAACTTCTCCCCCCATTTACGGAACTCACCTCCCCCATCACCAACTGCTCATATCCGAACAAGTTGCGAGTTGGTTGGTAAAGCACATGAGTAAAGAACACACAGAAACAAAGTCTCATACAATAAACTATTTGACAGTATAAAAAATAAAGTTCCAATTATTGGTATATGTATTTAACATGAACATTGGGAGTGATTTCACTATTCTAAAAAAATAGTTTTTAATATTACTATAAATCATAAAAAAACCTGTATGATCCATTATCACGTTACCGAGAACGCCTAGGATTGCTGCGGCTCTAAATGACGTCACCTGCTTGTAAACATGCTCACGAAGTGACATTTATTTGGACTGTTTGACGCTCTAATGAGAACCATGTGACGTCACCTGCCTGTAAGACGCCAATTTCCTAGAGAAACGTTGCCGCGGCATATTTGGAAACTTTCTTCTTCTTCTTTTTGTACTGACACACGCAACATATTTTTAAATATCCACTCTTTATGGAGTCAATATACATAGTAAATAACGTAAGAGCGTTTTCAAAAACTTGTTAAATAGCCAATTGCGAGCGTTTGTTGAGCACTGGCGCTGGCGGCTGTCGCTTACGCAGAGACGTTTCTATCGGTTGCGACGGGCTGCCAGTGCTCACTCACACACGCGCACTGCATGAAGCTTTGCCTCTGCGCCTTCTTTACTTATGTAGCAAAAAGCACACATGTGTGCACAAATGTGGGTAGTCCGAACTAAACTCAGTTGCAACATTCTGTGCAGTTCGGGTATAAATGTCGTAATCTGTCGGCTCAAACGAATTTCTGACTTTCAATCGAACTGCTGCTGGAAAATGCCAATTTAGATGGATTTAGTTTACAATTTTTTGTACATTTTTTTAATTCATTTGTGTTTGTTACTTATAAAAAACGTGTGAAAAGATTGTGTATCCAACATAGAAAAAGTAGGGGTTTCCTTTATTAAAATTCTCATATCTCAAATAGCTCGGAAACAACAAAATAACTAACATAGTTTCATATCTTAGTTGCAAATGTGTTCCACTTTAACCCTTTGCAATGAAAAGAGTTCTTGTATATTACTACTTTGTATACGTACAAGCTTTATATCTTGTAGTTAAAGTTATCTGCATAACCTATTTTGTCGTCCTCTCTGCAAAAGATACTTACAATCTATGAAATTTCACTTAACTTCCACAGTTATTTACTTGGATTATTCCTTCTTGACTTGTTCAAAAGAATTATTAATATGGAAAGACTTGAAACATGTTTCACTGTTTGTTGTAATTTCGAGGATTCTAATGTAAACATTATTTTTGTTTGCGAACGCTTCGTAACGTAAACATCGACTTGAGATTGATCTTCAAAATACGCGGGCTCATGGAATCTTTTAGACAAGCAATGAAGTACATGGAAGCCTAAACTTCACACACGTTTAGTGTATTGGTAAATTTCTTGTGTTTTTCTATAAACTAAAAAAAACTATTCATATGAAGCTTTTGTTTTATGGAACCAACCTATAAATCTCATCGTAAGACAAAAAAAATGTGCTTAATCCTTTTTTCCCGGTATCTCATTTTAAGTTTCAAATAAGGCAATAAAGTTGTTTTGTTCAAATGACTCCATTGAAATTTAAATAGTAAATAAACTGAATTATTATTCTGTCCTTTGTTGAAAGTGACGTATGTGTTATTTGAAATTGTCTGATGTTTATTTCAAAAAGAGTTTTGATTATTCTTTTTTTTAAATTGAGATTTGCATGTAACGAACTAAAGGAATTTCAAAGTTGGAACGATGCAAGGCGCCGCCTAGCGTTGCGTGCAGTTCGCACCGCAATGCAGACACCCTACAATTCCTCCCGCACAGGAATGGCGCGAAATACTAATGGCTACGTGTTCCCGAGCATAAACGATACCATTGCGGCCAGCACTTTAGACAGGTCGAATGCGATGCTGCCACCTCTTTGGAATACCGAACATTCAAATTTGTCTATTCTCGGTGCAAATTCGAATTAGGTCTCCTGTTAAACTGATAATGCTGTTGTAATTCCAAATTGGAATCAGACCTGTTTTTTTATGGTTTCTCCTGTTCCTCCTCATTGATGAATTAATAATGGTGTTGCCACTGAGAATAGTCTTTTTGATGCACAAAATAAGTGACAGAATTTAGTGAATGCAAAATGTTGTGTACCGTATCCTTAAGGGACTTATTAAACAAACCCCAAGCACGAACTTTGCCAGATCCGTATTCGTATCGCCGTGTCCGACTTTCTATGGAAACTAAGCAGCGCCCCTACCGGACGTAAAAACAAACTAGTTTTTTCCATAGAAACTTTGAAATTACGAAACGAATAGTTTCTCACCAGTTGTTCGTGCATAGGGTACAGATTTGTTAGAAGTAAACATATTTTCCCTCGGGGCTCACAATGAACATTGGACATGAATTAATGTGAACAAATGTCAAATAGGCCATACAGCCATCTGTGGCTCGCCCCCGGGGCGTATTATCACCGGATTGGAATTCGATAATACATGATGTATAGAGCGCACAAATGTTTAGATCGATTAAGTCTACATCTCGATTCCTGACGGATAACCATCGAGGCGTTCTGCGCGAGCTCCTCTATGCTCTATGGACGACATGACCCGTCCCTAATGCGGAATGGAACGTTCTTTCCAGTTTACTACACTTGCGCCATTCTTTTTAACGACATATTTTATTGAAAAGATTACTACAAAGCTTTTTATATCGGAAAGAAAAAATAAGTTGTCCTACATTTTACTGAGCCAATCGTCTGATATAATATAACCGATACGCATCATTATTACACTGCCAAATTACATTGACCTAAATGTCAAATATGTTATGAAGGTGAAACGATACCTAACCTAATAGGGTACCTAATAATTTCCTTTAATCACGTACAATGGTAGCGAGCAAAATCGTACAAACTTAACCTGAGCTGCAAAGTCACGAAACGTGGCAAATGTATTTATAAAAAAAAATATCTGGTACTGTGTTCGCTTTGACTTGTTCCTATAATATGCCTTCTTAATTTATGCAAACAAGCTCACTCTTTACTTACAGGGAATACTAAATTGGCTAACATGTTTTCTCAAAGAACTTTTTAGGCTGATTTCGCTACGAGCTAAAAGTAGGTAGGAAAATACCGTTTCTTTTTCACAACGCTCGCAAACAGCTCAAAGTTACAAATTGTAACTTCTAGTTCTTTAACCTACGACCGCTTAGGAGGACTGCCACTCGTTACAACGTAAACGTTATTTAGCTTAGCACTGAAACGCAGACATTTTTTCCAAGTCTATTAAAAGTTGTACCTGGCTAGGATTGCTTTTACATCGCTGTTTTCTCGGGGAAAATTTGCTAATTGTAGGGACACATTATATTTTCTTGAGCTACGTAATTCTATACCCTACATCATGCCTATACTACACCAAATTGTATTGCGTATATATATCTGTGTCGGCAGCTACGCCTGCCACATTTGTATATTTTTACCACAGATTTTTACCTTGGTCGCAATAGAGCTCTTGAACATTGAACGTGTTTTCTTTTTTGCCAAATCCTTCTGAATACGGACATATAGTTTATACCATAAAATTTAAACCGTACACTAATATCATCTTAAAATTAATAGTAATAGCAATTGAGATTTTGAGTATTATTTTGCTTACCAACATGAAGAAAATTTATTTTTTTATATATGCGATATTAAAAGTTAAATAAGTAGATTGTACGATAATGTGTATTCGAAACTTAAACGAGGATCATGTCTTTACTCTAACAACACTTAACAAGCAAAAGAAAAGACAAGCCTATACATTTATCTCTGCCCCAGACAAACGTTTTTGACATAATATGAAAACTTAAATTGAAACAAGTATATTAAAGTATCTATTAATTTATTATTAATTCTGTTATGAAACGAAATGGATAGATTTTTTCTAGTAAAACTTTTCTTTAGATTTAAACATCTAGCAGTTAAATGCATAAAATAAAAACATAACTATAATTGCTATTTCTTCTTTCAGATGTTTAATACTTGAAAAAGTTTTCATTTGACATTATGGGTTACCTACAATGCAAATAGATGGCGCTGCTTTGCAGCTTAAGGCTAGGAAAATTTCGACGCGGCCATCAGGGCCGTGGTAGCATAATTGGTCAGTGCATTTACCCGGATTGCGAAGGGTGCGGGTTCGAGTCACGTCCGCTGCCTGGTCTGCGTGATTTTTTTTCTAGTAAAACTTTTCTTTAGATTTAAACATCTAGCAGTTAAATGCTCAAAAACATGGATAGATCAATTTATTAAAAGCTTTGTTTGATAGCGTTATTTTTTTTTTATATTTTCAATTTCCCCTTGAGGAGTATTGCTATTTGATGTTGAAAACAGTATTGTGTATATTTTATTTTTTGTGTAACAGTAAAAAGTTTAATGTATTAAAAATACTAAGCAATTTACTTTTACAAAGTAAATAGATTTAACTTAAAAGGAAGAAACTAGGTTGTAGGTCTATTTTTTTTTCTGTATAATTTATACATTTAGCAGTTTAATGCTTAAAAATAATACAACACACCTCGTCTCATTAACAAAATGGACCCAGAATTTGGAGATTCGCTTGATGAAAACAATATAAAATGTAAACTTAAAATGTTGTTTTTAAATAATATTTTATGTGACAATGATGAATTATGATGTGCGGCGAACTTTGACGCATCATTCAAAAACTTTAGTGGTTTTTCGATGTTTTCTTAATGTAAAAATATATTCATTATGTATTTTTAAAAAAAGAACACAAAGTATAATATACACGTAATACTGTTTTTTACAGTATAGGTGGCAGCCCTAGTTACGCACGCATTATGTATGGGTAGGAGCGCGTATTAACTCGATTCACTCACACTAACACGCGTACCTTCATTCGTGAACAAAGGGTAAGGGAGAGACGTAACTGTATGTGTATTGTGAACGATCATGTGAACAGTCACAATTACCGCCCTTTGTTGTATGCATAATAAACGTTGTTTTTATGAAGTGAGTATTACATTCTTTTTCGTAGAATCGGTTTAATTAAACCAATTTGAAAAGTGAAAATTTGCGATGATATTATTTTTATTGCTTATTCCAAAACATGCGATAAAGTAAATTGTCGCTTCTTCTGTTCGGTTAATATAGTGTGCTCATTTTTTTAAAGATCATCATCAGCCTATTAATGTCCCCACTGCTGGGGCACAGGCCTTCCCTATGGATGGAATAGGGCGATTGGGTCATGACCCACTACGCGGGCCCTGTACATACATATTGGTGGGTGCTAACGACTGCAGATGCCACCCGGGAACAACGGCTTAACGTGCCTTCCGAAGCACGGAGGAGCTCGTGATAATGACTTTTTGGTAACCCATCCAATGATCGACCACTGCGAAAGTAGCCTAACTTCAACAATCGCAGCCGCACGCGCTAACCACCTGCGCCATCGAGCTCCCCATATCTCATAAACTGTATTCATACCAAATTTAATTCATATCTGTTCATTAGTTTTTGAGTGATTGAGTAACAACCATACAAACTTTCAAATTAATCATACCAACTTTCAAATTTATAATAGAATAGTAGGATTTTAAAGTTGGTTTTATGTAGAACTAGCTGTTACCAGCGGGTTAATTCGGAATATTTTCCCGCAGTAAATTATGTAGCCTATGAGTTAATTCAGTGTGTCAGCTCCATACTAAATTTTATTAAAATCGCTCCAGCCGTTTAGACGTGATGGAGTAACAAACATACACACTCAGACACTCACAAACTTTCGCCTTTATAATATTAGTGTGATAATCTCTTCTTATCTCTATCTAATATATAAAATTCTCGTGTCGCGGTGTTTGTGGTTAAACTCCTCCGAAACGGCTCGACCGATTTTCGTGAAATTTTATATGCATATTCAGTAGGTCTGAGAATCGGATGTAATCTATTTTTCATCCCCCTAAATGTTAAGGGTAATCCACCCCTATATTTTTCTTTTTTTATTTGTTTATGATACAGCATTAGTAAATACATATAACCCTGAATTTTCAACCCTTTAAAATCAACCCCTATTTTACCATCGCGATTTTTATTTTATTTTTCTTTTTTTTTTCAATTCAATTTGATCTTCGGCCTTCACCGGTCGATAACTGATCAACGATCAATCGATCAGTTATCCCCGCTAGATGTCTACCTGGGTCACCTCTCATCCAGCAAACATCACGGAGTAGGGATGAGAAGGTAGCCGGTCTCCTGTCTTCCTCAATATACAGTTTTCGGCCATTTTTTTTTTGATTTCATTTGTGTATCGATCGTAGCAGTGACTTATACGTATTATTTTAATTTTTCTGTTCATCTATTACGTTAATTTTACTCTCTTCGTGAATTTATTATTAATTTCCAGTGCAATAATTATTTTTTCACATTTTATTAATAACTGATAAAGGTCACAATGTTAGTTACCATTCTCCTCCGAAACGGCCTGACCGATTTTTATGAAATTTTATATGCATATTCCGTGGGTCTGAGAATCGGCTACTATCTATTTTTCATATCCTTAAGTGATAATGGTTGTCCACCTGTAACGTAGTGTTCTGAAACCTGCTTTTGCGCCTTCGCGCCAAAATTCAAACTATTGGGTATTGTAACGTAGTGTTCTCATATGGGTTAGGAGGAATGTTATTTTGGACAATTTTTTTTTTTTATAATGTGGTATTTAAAAAATACATACAACCCTAAATCTTCTCTTCTACCACCTGCCCCTATTTTTAAGGCGGTACGAAGTTCGCTGGGTCAGCTAGTAATATAATACGCATACAAAATTATTATCCGTTAGTTGTCAGTATTAATTTTTGAATCACATACCAACGAATCTAGGAAGGAGCCGTCTGGAACAATGAAGAACAAATTATACTTTATTATTCGAAAGCATAATTTCATCTACCAAAGTAAGCTTAATTTGCTTAAAAAATTAAAAAGAATTCATAATATTCATTAAATTACAAATAATTCTTTCAATAGTGACAAAATTTGTAATTTCTAAGACCAAACAACACTGTTTTTATTGAATATTTTCTTTTTTACTTCTCAAGTTCGAGAACTGGCTGGTAGACTCCAAAGCATCCCTGTGTTGCCATATTATCAAACAATCTACGAAGGTGTGGCAACTCACGCGATGGCGGTCCTGTTTCCCGTTCGAGGCATCCTTGTCCTTCTATCTTAAGTAGTAAGGATTGCATTTGCTTAAAACGTTAAAAATATCGTCGTGTTTCTTCCCCCTTGAAGTACTGTGTAAACATGTAATATTTCTTATTGCAACATTTATATTATGCCTTAACAGCGTGGTTAAAGCATATATGTATGATATCTGGATCAAATATGAGGCTTCAATGCTACTCTAGGCGATGGGCCTGACTTCCTATATAATGTTGTAAGATTAATATTTTTATTTTTTAAGCATTTAACTGCTACATGTTTAAATCTAAAGCCTTGCAGCCTAAGAAATACTAGAGGAAATGCGACACGGCTATTAGGGTTGCGGCACCATCCACCTGGATGGTGGAGGGTACTAGTTCGAGTCCCGGCTGCTGCCTGGTCCGCGTGGGATTTTTTCTAGTAAAAGTTACTTTAACTGATCAAGAGCCCGTGGTGTTCCCATCGGTTTGTCCCACCGGTAGGACCACGGTATACCACTATGTACCATTTTATCGTATCGATATAATGTCTGTATTAAGTGAATTATTTTATTTAAATAAGTTGTTAACATCTCATACGAAAATCCCTCCATTAATTCCCACATTGAACTGATCCAGCCTCAATTTTGTTTCATCGTTGCTCTTTGTTTTACTAACACAAAATAAATATACTTACATTAATTTGATTAGCCAAGATGAGAACATTTAGTTGTCCATTAAATATTAAAACTTCTTAAATTCACAAACGGCTGTCTGTAACCGCTGTCAAAACTTTCCACTCAAAATCCCTTTGTTCCGGGCTGGATAGGCTCCGTTGTTGTTGCCACGTTGTTTAAATAGAACCTTATTTGTGTAAGCTTAACAGTCAAAGTTGCCCAACGTTCGTTCGACTGTGCTTGCGGATTAAAAACTTACATTTAAAACAACATACGTACGCGCAAATGAAATATTGTGACTGGCCGTGCAGAATAGGCTGTTCAACAGAATGAAAAATAAATGTACCTACCATTTGATTGACATTGACAGATGTCACTAAATACGGATCTATTTAACATGAATATTGGAAAGGATTCGACTAGGTATTACTGACAGAAAAGTTAATTGATATTAATTTACACAAGGCAATATGTACATCCATTTAAAAATTACATTATAAAATTAACAAATATATCGGAAAAAAATGCAACTGATAATCCACTCAGCTAGTTTTGCGAATTCGCTCAGAGCACAAACGAATATTTCCATTTTTTCAATAATTCTCTTGATTGTGCGCAATGCACGCGTCAGTGGAGCCCTCTTATAACAAGGGTTGCCAGATGACCGGGAAATCCGGGATTGTCCCGGAATTTTGGCGTCTTGTTCCGTGTCCAGTAATTAGACCTTATTGTCCCGGAATCTCCAAACACCAGTTTTTTTTTACACCTGGCAACCCTACTTATAACACTATGGAGACGCCATATTTGCCTAAAATACTAGATAAACGTTTCCGCGGCTTATTTGAACAGCTAATTTGTATTTTCGTTCTTTTTTCTTTAATTATAAATATAGACTTTTTAAGGAGTCGCTAAAGTACACAAAGATAAAAACTTCATATTCCAGATGAGTTTAAACGATAAAATGCACTGGAAAGCTAATGGTGTAGAGCGAGGAGTATTTTTTAAAGTTTTCGAATTTCGAACGCGGTGTTTATGAATATCGCGTGCCGGCAGGTTACATTTTCAAACACGGGATCTGCGGCGCACGAGAACTATATTATTCAGCCTACCTACGAAGCTTCAAGTTTGCCATCACGCAACGAAACAGCAAAAAGTATTCGTGTGAAGAACCCTGTCATTATAAAACATTTATGACGTTTCGATTCCAATTTTAAAGTTGATAAAGGAAGCAGTATCCATGCCAGAAAAAACAAACACGACTGCCGTTCAAAAAATGAACTAAAAAGTAAAAAAAAAATAGTATTATCTCGTTTTACAGGTAAACCCATTAATAATGCTACTATTTTTGTAAATATTTGATATGGTCTCAATAAGACTTTTCAGATGATACCTATATTGTAATAATATATATTTTTTTAATTGACATAAATAATTGACATTTTGACATTACTGTTGTATCATTCCAACAGTTAAACCCGGGATCGTAAAAGGATTCTAACAATACCATATTATTCATCTAAATTGGTTCCGGCGATTAGAAGTTTGGATACGAATACATTAAACCCCGTTTTTGGGCAAACGTGAAAAAAAAGTCTTAAGTTTGGAATCAAATTTTGAAATTTCAATGAGATGTTAACAGTGTTCCTTCCTCATCTATTTGACGGGTGTGCTCATTAACGAGCTGAAGAGTGAAAAATTAAAAACCGCATTAGACAGACGGCGTCGCGCGAAAGGGACGGAGAGAGGTCTCTCTAACAGCCAATATCCGGTCGATCAGCTGTGCCGACGGAAACAGCTGGGTAACTGGAGTGCGAACGATTTTTTCGAGTAGTGACTAACGACTTTGTCGTATAATATAGGCAATTTATTTTTTCCCTTCGAAAGTGGAGGTGATACAAATGGCCACGATACGCCAGCTACACGTAGAGTATATAAACAAACAATACAATACTTAAATTTTACTCTAGTATTCGTCTCACGTCCGAGTCTTATTCCGTACCTTATACTAATTTAAACTATTCGCGGTTCGCAAGTTAGTCTCCGATTTGGACCTTAAGTACTTAATGTCAGAGCTCAAAATGAACCTGCACAGGTTTCGCTGAGCAGTCACTCGTTCTTCTGTGTGGCAATATAACATTCAGAGAGCTTCAGATTAATATGTTAATCCGCGTCATGCCGTCTTACACTCCTGCAGTTCTGTGTTGCCATTGCTTGTTAGCTTTATGCCTTCTTTTTGATAATCTCGCGCGGATGTTGCTATTACTAAACATTGTGTTACTAATACGCAATTTAAAGATGATTGAAACGTATCCGTGTTAGAGTTTAGTCGTCGTCGAGTGTGTATGCTGTTGGTTGCAGATGACCTTTACAGCGTCACCGGGTTTGGGGACGGCGAGATCCTAAGGGAACCTCAAGCCGAGAATTGGCGAGTGCCTCTAGAGGTATACCAGGCGGATGGCATCTCCTCGCGGGGGGAGTCTCCTCTCCGTCTGGAGCCTCTAGACCACTTGAACCTGAGGGGGCGTTTTGAATGTATCTAAAGTTCTTTGTACAGCCAAAAACACGTTAAGTTACCACAGTATCAAAATTTGTTGTATCTTATATCAGGCGGTACAAACCTGTGGCTAATAAGTGTGACTGTGTTAAGTTTAGCCCAATCGTTAAAAAGTATGTTAATACATCAGAAAAGTGCCGCCCTAGAAGTAGAAAAGTGTGTCGTTCTAGGGATTCACCGGGTAGGAAATGATTGGGTAAAGGCTGGCTAGACAAGATTCCGTTTTTTAACCTGTTTCTAATAAAATCACACTATTGGGTGCCCGCGTTCCCGTCTACATGGTTTCGATTGATTCCCCATAAAAAAAAATGGGTGCGTGTACTTATGTAGGCGCGTGAGAAGTTATCCTTCTTTGGCATCGTTTAAAATTAGTTTTTAATTGCATGCAAATAATTAATTACAATAAATTAATAAAAAGTCTGGAAAAGGACACAGTCAATAAAGTTCAGTTTTAATTTGAAAAAATAAATAAATAATCAAAATATTCAATTAAAACCGCTACTGAATATAATTTATTAGAACATATGTGATTTGCACTTGTCTGAAACTCAAACACGTATTCCGAATATACAAACTAGAAACATGTGGATAAATATTATAAATATGAATACCTATAACTGTTACTTTATTACAAAAAATAAAGATGTGGTTTTTGGTTCTACTACACCAATGGTCAAGAGATGGCGCTGTAGTCTCTTGAATCGCGCTTTGGTTCCGTTGTTCCAGATTAATAAATACTTTTGATAGGCCTTCACAATGCAGTCGTTAGCACCCACTAAATAGAGATTCTATTTCTATTTTGTTGGTAGATTTTCTTTATGTGCGGTAAACACAAAAGTAACAGCATGAAGTTGGTCGCTAAAGCGACCAACTTCATGCTGTTAAAATTTTGTGTTACAGTGATGCGCGCGCACCTTAAAATTTCACTCTCATCATTTTTTCATAACGCGCCTAAAGAAGTATAACTTCAAAAATCCACCCCTTTTTCCTTTCATGGGACTCAATCTATTAATCTATTATTATACTAAATTTTATTTCAATCGGTTCAGTGGTTCGGTACGGAGAGAGTTTGAATTCGGGAAAGCTACATTGGATAGTTTTCATCTCAGAAATCATCCTTTAAGGGGGGTGAAAGGCGCAACTTTGTATGGGAAACCAATTTTGCGACATAGACGATGTCGCAGGCACCATCTAATTTATATATAGCATGGATTTGTCAAAAGAAACGGACCGGTACTAGTCGGACTCGCCCACTCGTTTTTGGTACGCATCATAAATTGCCGCAACTTTTTTTTGCGTTCACTTAGATATTCGATTTTTTCACAGCTTCGAGAGACCGTAGACGTGAGTAAATAATTCAAATTTCAACTCGAGACCTCCATGCGTTCCCAAGATAAACGGACAACAAACTGATTCTATAAAGGCACCGTTTTTTCCTTTTCAGATACGGAACCCAAAAAATATGGTAATTACTTCGACGGACATACTCAACACCGGATAATTTCAAATCGGAGCTATTCGGACGACTGTTATCAACTCGGCAACAACAGCTGTTGCCCGTTCGAAGAGAAAACAAAAGCAATCGCACGAAGCATTGTACTTACTCGTGAATACAGCCAACTTCATTTCATGAGGATTTGGGAGTCCGAGTTCTTAAATAAATTAACAGTTTTAATCTAAGATTATATTGTTATACTTATATTATGTGTATAAGTTTGTATGTTTGTGTTTGATACTAAATCACGCAAAAACTACTGGTACGCATATAAGTTACAACCTGGATTGAGACATATGATACTTTTTATCCCGGAAAAGTGTTAGGTTTCTGTATGATTTTTTAAAAACTGAACTAAACGCGGGCGATGACCTGGCGGCCGCTAGTAAGTAATATTTTAATCATAATAACGCATTTCACAAATTAAAATACATTTTCTTTTGGTCATCCATCTGTCCGTTGGCCATTGCAAAGTTGCTTAACTTCTACACACCTATCGCGCAAAGTATTGCTCCTTTCAGCACCTTAAATGAAAGATAGTGCTCGTTGTCATTAACCGACATCTGTTGTTAACGAACTGTCTGTCGTCACAATAATTTCGGCTCATTCGCTCCCTGCGTACGTCACTTCGCGTTTTGCCAACTTTCCAAATACCCCTCAGAGCGAAGATAGCGGGAGGAACTCACATTAGCGACGGGCAACTTTCCTTTCTTCTCTTGCTTCCTAATAAATCTATCGAACACTGCCCGAAGTTTGAAAATTAAATAGGCTCTATGACATCGCTCAATTTTCAAAAAGTTTCGAGACGTTCTATTTCTCAAATATATCAGTTCTTTGAAAAAAATAATAGATATTTGGCCGTGTCAGTAATGCAAAAATGTTGATATGAGTTTTTTTTTAAATTATATATATATATATAATAACTGTAGAAAAAGGTTTTGGTTCATTTTAAGGAATCATAATTTATTCGAGTATAAAAGACTCTATAACATCAATCAAACATCAACATCTTGACATAAAAAAATCCTACAATTACAGTTTATTTGAAACTGAATCTACAACAGCAAAATTGATGTGTGCACTCCGTCAAAATATCAAAATATTGGCCAAAAAGCAAAACCAATTACCTGATTCAAATTTCGCTCCATACCCCGTGCCCAAGGAAACTCCCTCGAAATATCCCTCTAATTAGACTATTTGGTTAATTAAGCACAAATTTATTCCGGACTCTTGGAGAATTTTAATTTCAAAACAAAACAACCGCTCTGGCTACGTACTTGCGATGTTAAAAAATACAAGTTATATTAAACATAAAAAGGAATTACTTTTAAAAGTTGCGTTCTAAAATCTTAAGTACTCGCCAAATGAAATCATAAGTACTAATAAATTGGACGTTAAAAAAAGTATTTATTTCTTTTTATTTTAAGGTCACGTTGAAGTTCTATTTTATGGGTCATTGTTCACCATGGAACACCTTAAAAGTGTTGTAAAAATATATTTATTTTTCTATGAAAACATGTCAAGCACAACTTTTTTCATCATACAATTATGGTAATTATTTTTTAAGCGCAGAAAGGCCTGACCCTTAAGTCTGAGTAATAGAAACCTCAGTAATGTAAACAAACAACAACCTTTTGGAACACGTTCTGAAGGCGGCAACGTAAAATTAAGTCACACCTCATGGTTAACATTCGAAAATAATCTTTATTACAGGGTTTAATAGAGTTTGGTTTAGGTATTGTAAAGTTTTTCGTATCTGCAATCCTGCCACGTTTTGTTTGAGTTGCATCTCATAGTACCGCTGATGAATAGCTTAGGAAATGACGTTTTTAATAAGAAGGTTACATACTTTTAGTGTAATACTAGCATTCAGTTTTTAAAGAAGAAAAGAAATTAAAGTATAAAATTTTTATTGAGCAGGATTTTGATACCAGTAACACTAAATAAACCCTTTGATAGAGATGACTAAAGCTATTAACTGTATTTTAATCAAATAAAAACTACCTCAAACAATTAGTAAAAAAAATATTCAATGGTCCTAACCATTGAAATCAACGATCACGAAGGAACAAACAATAAAATAACAAAAGTAATAAAAGTCATAGAAAAACATAAAAAATATAAAAAACCTTATAAATAGGAGGGTAGTAGAAGATGTTGCAAGGCTGTCGGCAACATGATCAACAACATCGGTATTACAAATAACATTAATCAGAAAGCGATTCTTTTTTTCATTTCAATTAAGGACTCTTAAGAGTACTTTGTAACTAGTTTTGCGATAAAGCGAGCGCTTAAATTCGTTATCTACAATTTCAAATTTCGACGTCTTCAGGATTCTAATGGAGGCAATTTATGGCGTCGTGTGACGCTATCACAGAGCGTAATCGTCTTAGTCGCGAAAATAATTGTTCTTTAGCTATAATTACTATTACGCCAGTGAAATTTGAAGATGAATTGATGGGACGTCGAGAAATGTCGCCTGGATGAGTGGCATTTTAATTATCTGTAACACCAATTTAAATTGTAGATTATATTTTTTGTTATGGCTAGTAGAGAAAACGTCTTTAGTTCCTAGATGACACTTGTTTTTAAATAACTAAACGTATTATTAAGGAACGTATTAATAAAAAAAACGTAACTTTACCCTTACATTTTGTTAGATTATTATTTCATTCTTACTATTTTGTTTGGACGTGACATATACATTTTCTTTATTGATTTATCATGTTAATCAACAGGTTTAGGTTCTGAATCAGAAATATAACAAAAAGAAATTTGCACACGATGCTGCTTCTATCTCTGCTTTTTAACTCTCATCAACGTTTAAAATCCCAATGGTTTGAAGAAATTTCCTGCTCTAAAAAACTCTTTGATCCCGTACGATAGCAGGTTACGCTACTTTTATGTTTGCTGAAATGCCTTCATCATTGTACTCCAGAGTTTAAGTGTTAGCGAGATTCGAACTGACATTACGCAATCCTTTGCCATCGGCTTTTAACCTAACAACGTCGTGATGGAGAGTCAAATTTGCATAGTAAAGCCGCATTAATTATGTATATCAAACATAAGCACATAATCGAGACCATGTCAGAGTGGCGGCAATTCTCTTGCTTTCATATGATTTGAATAAAGTTCTAACGCTAACTTTGCAGCAGATTTCGTTAACCATTTTATCAGTATTCAACATCTTAGGGAATGGGGTCTAAGCACCTCGGCAACTTGCTGAATACCTTGTATTTTATAGAAATTATATATGCTTACCCCATTTATTTAATAGTGCGGGCGGTATTTCATATCTGTACACAATGCTGATTTTGGAATTAGCTTTCAGATGTCGCCTTTTTTAATGGCTTCGGTATAACATACGAAAGAGCTCGTATATGACTATATTAATATTGTTATATACTTGCCCTTTTCGTATACTGATTCGAGAGTCTCCCTCATACATTATTTATTTATAAAGGAAGGAAGATTTGCATTTCTTGAGTTTATTGGACAAGTTTTATATCTTATCATTCAATATTAAAAATTAAAGCGCGCTTGTTGAATATATTTAGCCTGCTGTTGGGGCTTTTGATGAAGTTTTAAAATAAAAATTAAGCCTTGGCCGACGGTGCATTATTGCCCAAATATATTTTTCGTTTTTAGCGTCGCGTGTCGCGGAGTTTTTTGCATAAAGGAAGTGCTTTTAAGTTATATTGGTATCTTTTTTGTTGAGAATCTACTATAAAGGTGTTTGAAACTTTTGAAGACTCGTGATCTCTTATATATTTATACTGTTATTTCTCTGTAACCCCCAGATATGCCATACCTCGCTTAACATTAAACATTTAATTAAAAGAAACCCCGAAAATAATATCTGCATATCGACTGCCGGATAATTTTGGAACGCTATGGCGGATTGGTGGGTAGAAGGATAGGCCATAACCCACCACGCAGCCCTAGTGCGTATTGGTGGGTAATTTTTGTTTTTGATGGAATAGGAAGATTGGTGGTTGGTATATAAATATTTTAAACGTCGTTGCAACTGAGTGTTCGACGACATTAATTTTTTTATTGTGTTAAACAAGCATGAATATTTTTCTTGGTTCAGAAACCCAGTACATTTTATTTACATTAAAAATAAGATACGCTCCGTATTAAGTTAATACGTGACGTCATAAACGCGGCCATGTTGCCAGCCGTGAAAAATATGTGCTCACTCCCACATGTCCTCATGAATTTTAACTTTACAAGAGTGCTGGCCCGTTTTGAATAATGCAAGTCGGACAACGTTACTTGGAGAACCAATGGAGACTGTTGTGCTAGTAAAAGTGTTATATTTTTTTTTATTTGTTTTAGAGAAGTTTAGAGAAGTATCCTTTTTTATCGTTAGTCTGTATATGCAATTTAAAAACCCTCGTCGTTATTATTAGCACAAAACCGTAAATAAACCCGCTAGGTAAATTACTATTGAATAAAAGAAAATTGAAAGACTCAATCATCATAGGAAAACGGTATAAAACTCCCTAAAAACACAAGTGCCCAACCAAATTTTCAAAGGCATTGGAAAAAAACGACAGGCGTGCGGAACATTTGAGTATTCATGCAAAACAAATTAGCAAAGAACATCTTTAAAGAGGGAAAAATTGTATTGTGCTTTCGGCATTTGCTAAAATCAAATTATTTATAGCGTCGTTTTGGATTGCTCGTGTGTATCAGAAAGGGAGGAATTTTATTCCATTTCCTTCTGAGGTGTACGCATAGGCAATTTCCTTGGACCCTTTTTACATTTTCTACTCGCCCGTCTCTTTTATAGAGGATTCTGTGAATATTCGACTATTTGCTTTTTTTCCAAAGATTGAACTTCATTCCTTTGACACTTATTTATAAATAGCTCTTTTTTGTTGTTCGGTCTTTTGGTTTACGTGTTTGCGACTGATATTTTCAAAATTCTTACTTTATCAGTCAGTTCACAATTTGCAATTTGTGATCAATTTAAAAGAAATCAACTGGAGCATAAAATTTAGGTCTAATTTACATAAAGAAACTCAACAATGTTTTTTAAGCCCCCTCATTGCTGATAGGTCATCATTACCTAACCTATACTCGCAGGAGTCTAGAACTGATCAATTCATTACTTCATACGAAATTCTCTTTAAAGCTAAATAACTGAAATAATATATAATTCTACCATCGTTGATGCTTTAACTGTGTGATGACACTGTTTTAACGGAAATTTTTCTAGCGCTTCTATTTAAGTACTGCGTACCACTGCTGCTTCCCCATTTAATTCAGTTTCTGCGAAAGAACCATTCCGGATTTCAGTAGTCTCTATTAGTTAAATTTGTATGTTCGCCATTCTGGACGTCGACAAAATATTAAACATAATCGCTTTCGGTATTTTCAAGACCTGCAGTACAACGTCTGTTAAGCTAGCATGGCAAAGTGAGCAGAATCGTTTAAAATAAAGTGCATCAATTAGTGCTTATTTAGTGCTAATTTAGTGCCAAAACCGGAAATTTAATGCTCTCATAGTTTAGCGAAAAATTAGAACACTGCCAGCTTTTAATTAAGCTAGCAGTGTATTCCCTGAAACGCCTATATTAACGCGGTATAGAACTAAAGCAATGCATAGGGAATTTAGTGCTTAATGAATGCTGGCAGTAACTGATGATTTTTTTTTAAAATAAAAAATATTTTATTTTTTATCAATAAAAACTGCTAGTATGACAGTCTGAGCAAGTGACCGGTTCGAATACATCACTCTGGATCGAAGATCTATGATAATCAACGGTTAATAATTTAGTGCTCAATGAGTGCTGCCAGTATGTGATAAAAAATTAGGAAATTTTATTTTTTTAATTTTTTTATTAATAAAAACTGCTAGTTTGACAGTCTGAGCAAGTGACAGGGTTGAATACATCACTCTCGATGGAAGATTTATGATAGTCAACGGTTAATAATTTAGTGCTCAATGAGTGCTGCCAGTATGTGATAAAAAATTAGGTTTTTTTTAATTTTTTATCAATATAAACTGCTAGTATGGGCAGTCTGAGCAAGTGACTGGGTTGAATACATCACTCTGGATCGAAGATCTATGATAATCAACGGTTAATAATTTAGTGCTCAATGAGTGCTGCCAGTATGTGATAAAAAATTAGTAAATTTTATTTTTTTAAATTTTTTTATCAATATAAACTGCTAGTATGACAGTCTGAGCAAGTGACCGGGTTGAATACATCACTCTGGATCGAAGATTTATGATAGTCAACGGTTAATAATTTAGTGCTCAATGAGTGCTGCCAGTATGTGATAAAAAATAACGAAATTTTAATTTTTAAAATTTTTTATCAATATAAACTGCTAGTATGACAGTCTGAGCAAGTGACCGGGTTGAATACATCACTCTGGATCGAAGATCTATGATAATCAACGGTTAATAATTTAGTGCTCAATGAGTGCTAACAGTATGTGATAAAAAATAACGAAATTTTAATATTTTAAATTTTTTTTCAATATAAACTGCTAGTATGACAGTCTGAGCAAGTGAAAGGGTTGAATACATCACTCTATACAGAGCACTCATTGAGCACTAAATTATTAACCGTTGATTATCATAGATCTTCGATCCAGAGTGATGAATTCAACCCGGCCACTTGCTCAGACTGTCATACTAGCAGTTTATATTGATAAAAAAATTAAAAAATTTAAATTTCGTAATTACATATCACATACTGGCAGCACTCATTGAGCACTAAATTATTAACCGTCGATTATCATAGATCTTCGATCCAGAGTGATGTATTCAACCCTGTCACTTGCTCAGACTGTCATACTAGCAGTTTATATTGATAAAAAATTTAAAAAATTAAAATTTCGTTATTTTTTATCACATACTGGCAGCACTCATTGAGCACTAAATTATTAACCGTTGACTATCATAAATCTTCGATCCAGAGTGATGTATTCAACCCTGTCACTTGCTCAGACTGTCATACTAGCAGTTTATATTAATAAAAAAATTAAAAAATTAAAATTTCGTTATTTTTTATCACATACTGGCAGCACTCATTGAGCACTAAATGATTAACCGTTGACTATCATAAATCTTCGATCCAGAGTGATGTATTCAACCCGGTCACTTGCTCAGACTGTCATACTAGCAGTTTATATTGATAAAAAATTTAAGAAAATAAAATTTCCTAATTTTTTACCACATACTGGCAGCACTCATTGAGCACTAAATTATTAACCGTTGATTATCATAGATCTTCGATCCAGAGTGATGTATTAAACCCGGCCACTTGCTCAGACTGTCATACTAGCAGTTTTTATTAATAAAAAATAAAAAAATCCGAATGTTTTATCACATACTGGCAGAACTCATTGAGCACTAAATTATTAACCGTTGATTATCATAGATCTTCGATCCAGAGTGATGTATTCAACCCGGCCACTTGCTCAGACTGTCATACTAGCAGTTTATATTGATAAAAAATTAAAAAAATTAAAATTTCGAAATATTTTATCATATACTGGCAGCGCTCATTGAGCACTAAATTATTAACCGTTGACTATCATAAATTTTCGATCCAGAGTGATGTATTCAACCCTGTCACTTGCTCAGACTGTCATACTAGCAGTTTATATTGATAAAAAATTTAAAAAATTAAAATTTCGTTATTTTTTATCACATACTGGCAGCACTCATTGAGCACTAAATTATTAACCGTTGATTATCATAGATCTTCGATCCAGAGTGATGTATTCAACCCTGTCACTTGCTCAGACTGTCATACTAGCAGTTTATATTGATAAAAAAATTAAAAAATTAAAATTTCGTTATTTTTTATCACATACTGGCAGCACTCATTGAGCACTAAATTATTAACCGTTGACTATCATAAATCTTCGATCCAGAGTGATGTATTCAACCCTGTCACTTGCTCAGACTGTCATACTAGCAGTTTATATTGATAAAAAATTTAAAAAATTAAAATTTCGTTATTTTTTATCACATACTGGCAGTACTCATTGAGCACTAAATGATTAACCGTTGACTATCATAAATCTTCGATCCAGAGTGATGTATTCAACCCTGTCACTTGCTCAGACTCTCATACTAGCAGTTTATATTGATAAAAAAATTAAAAAAAATTAAATTTCCTAATTTTTTATCACATACTGGCAGCACTCATTGAGCACTAAATTATTAACCGTTGATTATCATAGATCTTCGATCCAGAGTGATGTATTCGAACCGGTCACTTGCTCAGACTGTCATAGTAGCAGTTTTTATTGATAAAAAATAAAATATTTTCTATTTTTCAAAATTTTCATCAGATACTGCTAGCACTCATTAAACACTAAATTCCCTAGCATTGCTTTAGTTCTATACCGCGTTAATATAGGCGTTTCAGGGAATACACTGCTAGCTTAATTAAAAGCTGGCAGTGTTCTAATTTTTCGCTAAACTATGAGAGCATTAAATTTCCGGTTTTGGCACTAAATTAGCACTAAATAAGCACTAATTGATGCACTTTATTTTAAACGATTCTGCTCACTTTGCCATGCTAGCTTAACAGACGTTGCAGTACATTGTATGTTGACAGTATCTATATGGAAATTAATTCACTAAAACTCTTAGAACTTTCAAAATATTTATAGTATAGTAAACATTTGTAGTTCCTCTCTTATTTTATAATACATTATCATTAACATTGGAGTTGGGTAATGTACTTTGCTTTATGTAAAACGGCGTATAAGCTAAATTATTATCATTAACGACCAATAATTCTATGTGCTATTTCAATTAAAAACTAAATCTTCCAAGCTTTTGTAATTAGTTTTGTCTTGTGCTGAACATTATGTCTCTTATTTATTTAACCAATTCAGTATTCCAGAGTAAGCTCGTTTCGTTTTAGATGTACGAAAAATTTATTAAGTGCGGAGAAATCGCAGTCACATTAGTTACCGACCATGAATTATTTCTTCCGCCAATGATTAATGAACAGAATTAGTTACGCGTTGTTCTGGAATAACAGCTTCACCTTTCGCAGTCCACCACAACGCAGTCTGACGTTTCAATTGTACTAATCCCGTACACGCAAAACTACACTCTGTTATGATGTTGTTAGAGAAGGTTTTCACCGGAAACCATTGTGATATAGTACTGTACAGAAAACCTTTAGAGGTTCTGTAATCTGCTTCGACCCAATCGCAATTAATGGGGTCCGAACAGTTACCTGACAGCCTAAAACGGGGATACAAATTGACTAGACTTGTGATGGCGTCGTTTCTCATACCTTCATTATTTTGTTTATTGGTCGTCACTTTGCAAATATGTGCTTGCTTCTTTACTATGTCACAGATTTTTAAAAGCGATATTCATTTTATTACCTATTCGAACTACTTTGTAAAAAATTACTGTCATTGACTATTTACATAAATTGCTGTACAGTCTACACTATTTTTGTCTTGACTATTTTTTGATATAATGCTATACATGTTTCGCAGCTATACTCATTGAACGCAAATTTGGGTATCTTTGTAGTCATCAATATTAATTAATAAGGAATAATCCTAATATGTATAATACCAAACTAGTATTTTCCTTAAATAAATTAGTACCAAACCAATTTATTAAAGCCAAATACTAGTTTGGTAAGAAACAACTAATCTACTTTCTTATCCTATTTCATATGAGAAAAACTCTCTGAAGCTCTCAAATCCCTGTGTGCAATTATTTACTTACTTACTTCATTCCTCAAATCTTGAAAATGAATTTAGAAGCAATGAGCATAAAATAATATTGAATAGTCGTCTTCGTTAATATTTATATAATTCAATTAATAAGATGTCTGGAGACGAGAAGTCATTTTCTAGTCCTGAATTTAATTACCAAATCATTTATTTAAGTACCTGCAATCTTTTTACGTTGATAGAATATAAACTGACTGGTTTTGCTTATGTTAATACTCATTTTATAAACTTACAGCTTTTTTTAAAGCATTGTTTCAACAAAGCCAATACCTAAGAAACGAAATTATAATTACGTAATTTTAATATACTCAATAGCATCATTATCAGGTGGATCAATTGCTTTTGTTTGCGGAACACGTCTGGCCAATAAATCAACGAAAACGCTGAATGACCAGTGACAGCACACGGGTAAGGAAGGCAGACTGACAAAGGTTTATACAATTTGTACGTGGGTGAGTGAACACTGGTGCCTGTCGCGTACGCAGAGTAACGTTTCTATTGGCGGCGACAAATCGCCAGTGTTCACTCACACACGTGCACTGTATGAAGCTTGGCGTCTGTGCCTTCTTTACTCATGTGGATACAGTGCGGCATCGATGCACTAATTGCTACTGATGCGGTACTCCGCATTCAATCCCTGCACATGCGTCATGCTCCAGATTGCTGTGTCAGACCCTGATACAATGTTTGGGCTGTGGTCCAATGGTGTACAATAGCGATGAACGCAATCTCTTCGGCAAACATTTATTAATCGGTAACATCAAATCCGTTTTGTGATGAAAAAGAAATTTCCCTGCATATATTGATTTTAAGTTATGCAAAACACTCAACTCGCCTTTTGGATTGTGAGAAAGAGCATCTCCAATAAAAAACGTTGACAAAACTACTTAAATAACATTGATCTTCTTTTCACTTGCACACTAAAATATTATGTCATAAAATGTCCTATCATTGCTAAGTTTCAAGGCAACCGTTTCATTCCACTAAAAATAATGAAAATATCCAATTTTGCGTTTATTAGTTTAATGTCTGTTTCTTCACATTTCTTTATTATTTTTTAAAAAAGGTCAGCATCTACACTTTGCTTTGGTGGGCTTAGGTCTTAGTTATTTATAATGAATGAATGTTGTCATCATATATATGTACTAGCTGACCCAGCGAACTTCGTACCGCCATAAAAAATTTAATTAAAAAAACATTGTCCAGCGGGCAAAATTGTGAATCTAAACCATTCTCAGATCCCCTTGAACACACACAAAAAATTTCATCAAAATCGGTCCAGTCGTTTAAGAGAAGTTCAGTGACATACACACTCACAGAAGAATTATATACATATATATATATATATATATATATATATATATATATATATATATATATATATATATATATATATATATATGTGTGTGTATTATATATTGGATAAAGGTGAATGATTTTTCGAAAACGCATTCAACCTATACCGAACACGTTTGGAGGCTCCAACTAAATTTCGCCTTCATTTGTCGTCGCTCGCCTCTCATCCCAGTTTCGGTGATTTTGTATGCAGCGCATTGGCAACGCTATCGGTGTGCCACCAGGGGAGCAAGCTCGTGTAATGTATTGCATACGCTCACATCGATCACGGGAATTCCACCGCCGACCAATAGGACCCTTTGCAATTAGATAGCTAGTGATACATTATAAAAGGCTTTACCTAAATCTATGTTTACGGTTCAAATGCAATTTCTATCACACAACGATGTTATTATCGTTATGTAACTGAAACGGTAATTGTCTCGATATGCAATTTTAGAATAACAGTCATACAATGAATTGTTTAACTAATCAGATAACTTTCTCTCTCATAAAACGAAGGACCACTTCTAATAAAACTCCTAACAAGTTTAGGGTAAGCGGATCGTACAATTACACTCACTTGTTGTTTTTGTTAGATATAATTCCTAAATACCATAAAACAAGGGCATTCACCTCGCAAATATCTCCCCTTAGGTAGCATTAGTAAACACGGGGGAGTCAAAATAAATTTCCACCCTCACCCTAATTCGAATACGAAGTATCCCCTTACTTTTCGCCCCATGCGTTGCTATGGTGACGGTGCCCTTAGTAGAAAACTGCATCACGAAATAAACATTCCAGAGACGCGTCTCGAAGATATTAAACGGAGGGGTCCAGCGTGCAGTTCGACTCTTTATTGAATTTTTGAATACTCGCCATTCCTTTTAATGTTGCCCCCTTAGTTGACCGCAATTGAAAATTTTCTATAAATTATCTATTGATTGTATTTAAGGCATTATCTGAATTTGAGATCACAGTATTGCCTTTGTGAACTGGTATTTCTTGCGCTTAATATATAGTATATACCGGTTATACACACATACACATATTTCGATTTACACTATTATGATTATGTGTAAAGATTTGTATAATTATTTTCTTAAGATTAATAGTTTTATTTCCATTGTTTCAGGGATGCCGGTTTTCTGAAGATGGCCTCACGCACCCCGTCCCTTGAGTCGCTGCCCGGTGCCAACTCTATAGGTTCGCTGGAGCGTGGCTCCTTATCACCCCTGACCCTTAGCGGTTCGTCGCCTCCTGCGAGCGACTCCGCCGTATGTGATCTTCGCGAGTTCGACGGCCTCGACACCACCTGCGCGATCTGCCGAGAGACATTCGTTGACCCCAAAGTACTAAACTGCTTTCACACATTCTGTCGCGCCTGCCTGGAGAGGGAGCAGACACACCCAGATAAAGTCACCTGCGTCACTTGCCGCGTCGACAGCCAACTGCCACCGACTGGTGTCCACGGACTCCTGCCGAACCTTGTGATAGCCGCGGCTGTCGAGCAGGAAGCTGATCTCCTACCGTCGTCTCGTCAGACAAACTCGCCCTCGGCTCGCTGCACAGGGTGCAAATCAAAAGAATCTGACGCCGTAGCTCGCTGCGTCGATTGTGCTAATTTTCTCTGCCCGAACTGCGTCATGGCCCACCAATTCATGCACTGTTTTGAAGGCCATCGTGTACTCGCTTTCACGGATTTGAAAGACGGGATGGATAAGGGTATGCTCGGATCCACCCTCACGACGAGTGGTGACAAAACCGCTTTCTGTCCGAGACATAAAAATGACATACTGAAATATTTCTGCCGTACGTGCTCCGTGCCGGTATGCAAAGAATGCACAATAATCGAACACCCGGCTGCTTTGCACGATTGCGAACATTTATCTGACGCCGGACCTAAACAACTAGATCTTATGCAACAATCAGTAAACGAAGCCAAGACTCGAGCTACAGAAATCAGGCATGTAGTGAAAACTGTTGAACATGCTGCTGGAAAACTACAAGTACAATATCACAAAGCTCAAAATGAAATTAACGATACGTTCCAATTCTACCGCTCTATGTTAGAAGAGCGCAAACAAGAATTACTAAAAGAACTTGAAAGTGTATTCTCTACTAAACAAATAGCCCTGACCGTAGTCGGGCAAAAAGCTCAAGAGACTGTCGATAAAATCTATCAGACTTGCGACTTCATGGAACGTCTCACCAAATGCGCCAACATAGCGGAGATTTTAATGTTCAGGAAATTAGTAGACAATAAATTACAGTCGCTGATGAGTTCTAATCCCGAACAAAGCATGCAAACAGCGTGCGAACTTGAATTTGTTTCAAATTATCAAGCGATACAAGTTGGCGTGCGTAACACTTTTGGATACGTCCGTTCTAGTTCCGAAGCAAACGTCGGCCCGACTAAACAACCCCCCATCGCTCGACCTACCAACGGTTCACTTTTGAACGGAGGCTCATCATCAAGCAGCAGCAGCGTCAACGGTAGTTCCGGAAGCCTTAACGGTGGTATCCATTTGCCTACTGGTTTGAATGGAGTCTTAGACCGTCCTTATACGAACGGCCTTCTGGGACCTACCAGTCAATCGACATCTCCATTCGAATCTAATATTATTTCTAAGAGATTCAACAGTGCCAACAGTCTTGGACCATTCTCTACTGCTATTGGAGATATCAATTTAAACGGAATCAACCCGTACGAGAAATGGTCAAATGGAGGATGCGACCCTCTCTTCCCCGCTGCCACTACTGATCCATATTCTCTTTCTGCTGCAACACACAACGATTCAATTTTAGACCTTACCAACAAATTAATTTCCACTGCCATCTTCCCCCCGAAATCACAAATTAAACGACAAAAGATGATTTATCATTGCAAATTCGGTGAATTCGGAGTTATGGAGGGCCAGTTCACAGAACCGAGCGGTGTCGCCGTTAATGCTCAAAATGATATCATCGTTGCTGACACCAACAACCATCGTATTCAAATATTCGACAAAGAGGGTCGTTTTAAATTCCAGTTCGGTGAATGCGGAAAACGCGACGGTCAACTCTTATACCCGAACAGAGTGGCTGTAGTGCGTACATCAGGTGATATTATTGTCACTGAGAGGTCGCCGACCCACCAAATTCAGATTTACAACCAATATGGGCAATTCGTTCGCAAATTCGGCGCAAACATTCTCCAACATCCGCGCGGTGTCACTGTTGACAACAAAGGTCGCATTGTTGTCGTGGAATGCAAAGTCATGCGTGTAATCATTTTCGACCAAGTCGGTAATGTACTGCAAAAATTCGGCTGTTCCAAGCACCTGGAATTCCCCAACGGAGTAGTGGTTAATGACAAACAGGAAATCTTCATTAGTGACAACCGCGCGCACTGCGTTAAGGTGTTCAATTACGAAGGCATTTACTTACGCCAGATCGGCGGTGAGGGAGTTACAAATTATCCTATCGGCGTGGGTATTAACGCAGCTGGCGAGATCCTTATCGCTGATAACCACAACAACTTCAACCTGACGATATTTACTCAAGATGGCCAATTGGTTTCCGCGTTGGAAAGTAAGGTGAAGCACGCACAGTGCTTCGACGTAGCGCTTATGGATGATGGTTCGGTGGTCCTCGCAAGCAAAGACTACCGACTCTACATCTATCGTTATGTGCAAGTACCGCCCATAGGTATGTGAGCCACACGTCCTGATCACAGGAGATCGGAATGACCGATGAACTATAAGAGCGCAAGTAATAACAAGTGACTTTGAAAAGTTATCGGTAAATAAATAGCCATTGTGTCAATTTTTGTATAGTTCAAGTGACGTTTTCAAAAGTGAAATGGAACTTGCTGAATTTTTGTAAGTGCAGGTGTTACATTAATATGGCTGTCTCGATGTGATCAATTTTGACTAACGATGGGAATTCCTTAAAATATTTTTTGGCATGGGATCTCTATATGCATTACTTCTAATGAAACTGTAACGAGATTAGTTGATAGTATTGACATTGTTATTCGAGTACCTATTAAAAGGATAGAGATTATTCCGTTGGATCGATTCAAACATTGCGAACGGTGTTCTCGACCCTTATCATTTTTTAATCTATTGAATAATATTTTTTCATATCCCACATCGTTAAATTAGGGATGAATATTAAGGGCATTTGTATTATTTAGCCCATTTGTTGGACCAATATTTTAACTATTACTTAACAAATTGTTAGGCGTTAAGCGTGTGATTTTATCTTATAAGAGAGCATCGAGCGGTATTGTTGTTAGTTTTAAGATTATTCTTCGGCACAACGGCACTTCCTGTTTTTAATTAGCACCTATTCTGTGTCGATTGAAATATGATTATGAAATTAAGTAAGAAGTTGTTACATTATTATTAGGTAAGTGTTAAATTGATTGAGCTGATATGGACAATCTTTAGTTACTACCCCTCTTAATGTAGTTACAAAATTTAAGGGAAATGTGATGTTAGGGGTTTTATCAATGACAAAGTTGACTGCGGCGTTCCTTGCGTTATACAATAGCATCTTAACGAATGCAACTGAAGGACGGTTGTTGAATTTAACTGAATTATATACATCACAATACGGCGAGTGATCCGAAATGTTTTATAGAGCTCAATTTGTTTCTAGACGTCAAGTCTACTATCTTCTTGTACACTCCATAACTTGAGTATTATAAAGCATTTTAGATGAATAATGAGTCCTAATGTTTAATAGAAATGGTTGTAGTTATTTTAATTATATTGGAAGACAGTTTTTTTTTATAATTATTATTATTTGATTGATGTCATTACCGCCTAGTCACTGAGAGCCCACGGATCTTAGTTTCCTCATGTTATTTTTAACGATTAATAAAAACTTCGTTGGTAATAATATTATTCTCTTTTATACAAATCTAGTATTTGAATGTTTGTAGTAATTATTTGGACACGGTAGTAACTAGTAGAGCACCTTAGGAAATAATCGTCTCGCTAGCATTTTTTTTAATGTCAGTTAAATTACGGATATTTTTTTAACAAAGAGACATACCGCCAAGTGAACTCGTTTTTACTACTTACTGGAGTATTATAGCTTGCTCGTATACAAAATAATTATACAATTTGTTATTATGGTAAGATTTTTTTATTATGGAAACGTATTTTTTAGTAGTAGTAATACGGTGCATGTGTAACATTTAATTTTTTTTTTGTATTTTATGAATATTATGCTATTATTTTTTTACTTCATCGCCGTGTGTTTGAGTGTGTTAGCAGAATTATTTTAGTTCGATTTTGATTAGATTTTGGGTTTTCTTAGTGAATTATGATTTTAGTATTTTTTTTTATTACTTTGCCGAATCTATGACAATGAAGAGATCTGAGGCGGTCCTTTGCTCCAAATCGAGGGTCATATTCTTAATTTTGGATCTGCTTAGGCTGATAAGTTTGTTTCGATTTGGTGATATTCCTAATCTCTTAAAGTAATGATCCCATTGAAGTATTGAAGACACGTCGACTTACGAGCTTTGAGCACCGCGCGTTATGAATTACCTGCGTTGCAAGTGCCATACAATCAAGTTGTGATTTAATAAGTGATATTTAGTATTGTTTGTAAATATGTACCATACTCTGATATATTGAATCTTATCATAAGTCTGGTGGATGTCTTGAATGGTTACATGATTTTGTCAGTGCAGTGCTAGCCAATGCTACCACAAAGCATATTACCGTGTAATCGATTTGAATTGAAATTTGAATGCGATCACTTGGTTATCGTGCACTGATTCAAAACATTTGAGATCAACTGTTGTTCACATTTTTTTTTCTGTTCTTGCATTTCACCGCGCTTGGAAAGCTTGTGGCCTAGACGTGTCTTCGATGAATAGTTAAAATAGCAATCCCACTGGATTAAGCGAATCACAACCGAACAACACGTCCTAGTATCCAAATTCAGTGATTTATCACCAATGATTTTTTATAGGCAATCCTGTTCCTAGTAAATTAGAAAATACCAATGCTCTTGTTGGTTGTGTTTCTCCTAATCCACTGTTGAACTGGACTTAATTGATTTTAAGGTTAATGAAATCGGCCACACCGTCTGCTTAATCTCAGTTTTTTCTGTCGAATCAGATCATTGCATGTTCACCAATAAATTCCAAATGAGTTCAGGCATGATTTTTTTCTAATTATTATGATGATATTTTATACATTGCCTTTTTTGTTTTTTTTTTTATTATTATGTTTTCGTTATACAACTTTATTTATAAAGATTCGCCCCAAGAGACTGAGATCACGCTAGATATTGTTGGATATAACATTTATTTAGTTTTTATAATTTTCAGGCAGTAAATTACAATGTTCATTGTTGACAAAAAGGTATCTTTTTATAGAATTCGTCGAAAGTGAACATTGTAATTGTTGTTTGTGGTTTATTTTATGGTAAAAACATACGCTTTCTACTTATTGAGATCGTTTCAACGTATTATATTAAATTAAGTGTAGTGTAGGTCATCAAAATTACTATAATAAGATTTGCAAGTTATGACAACTACAAACCACGCCTGTAATGCTGTACTCAATTTTTTACAGTTATCGATTTTAACCTGAATTAAGTTTCATTTATAATGATTATTATTACAAACTAATTTCTCATTCGTAATAAAATTATTTCGTGTATTAGCATAATATTTAAGGGGAAAAAAGTATTTTTTTCATTACGAAAACATTTCATTCTTATAATTGCATTTCGAAAGCTTGAGGACTGATAAATTGAAACATGTTTTGTCTTTAAATATATTTTGTCGATGTTTGTTGTTATAATTATTATATTTTTTTGATTATTTGTATAAACAATTGTTCTTTAAATTAATGTACATCGTTTTGTTTTGAATTATTTTTGTTGTATGATTGCTTTTTTATAATAATACCAGTTCATTGCAGTTTTATTGTGTGTTTTATTTTGATTTTCATTTTTCTTTGCCCGCCTTGCTTTATGTAGTTTAATCGGACAAAATTATTTTAGATGACCATCTAAATTAGTTTTGATCGATACGAATGAGGCATGTTTGTGTTAATGAATCCTTATATAAGCTTGAAGGCTACCATTATCTTTGACAATATATTTATTGAAATGAAGTTATCGTAGTTTTCATAACTTTTAGAAACTCAACATTGTTAAATAACCAGAAACCATTAAAATCAACATACATATTTATTATTGATCAAAGAAAAACCTTTTTAAAGCAACGAAATCCTGTCATTTCTTTTTACATATTTTGAAGAGAGAATTTGATAGCCTTTGACGTAAGTATCAACATAGCTTGAGAATGTTATAAATACCAAAGAAATTTCAATTATTTTAAAGCACATATGTACAGTTTGTAATTATCTTTGGAACGTAGCCTACGAGAAATATTTCGATATATTTCATGAACCGTAGTGTACATGTACTTTTTATCACTCGAGATGATTCTTTAACACAAACGTCCTACTTGGTGGTAGGTTCAACTAGTGTGTTTTTTTTTTTGTGTGAGTGCATCCTTTAAGAGTTTACATCAACAGTTGGTTTTGGGGAACAAAAGTTGGCATGAATTACGTAAGTATTGCTTTAGCAGTAAGTATGTATCGTATTGAAGAAAGAACTGAGAGCGAAATATTATTAGACAATTATACATTTTGATGAACTTTCGAAATGAAATAACAGAGAACTACAATTCTCGAAAGAAGTTACCAAGAACATACCAAAAACGCAAGAATTTTAGCAAGACCTGATAAGTTTTCTAACAACCGACGATAAAATAGCATAAGATATTCGCTCTCAGTTCTCTCATTTAAACACATCACAGAAAAGTAGTAAATTCAGCAAAATAAATAGTCTCATTGATAAGTAGATGATAAAAATATGGTGACTGACTAAATTAATTCATAAAATGTCGCTGCATCAAAGAAAAACTAACTAGTTATGATTGATATTATTATTTTCTACGAAATTCTAAAAATCTAACAATAACTTTTAAATTATTTAGAAAATATCCGGAGTATAACTCAGTGAATTAGGCGGTATCTTACTTAGTCTCTATCTCAGCCGTGAGGCACAAAAATACATATTCTTATGAAAGTAGGCTATAATCTTCGTGTTAAGGACTATTTATAATCTAAGGTAAGTGAAGGTAATATCCCAACTAAGCTTTACTTTTCTACGAAATTTTAGCTTATAAATACATTCTTAGGATTCTTTGGATACCGTTACCCTTCCCTCAGCAGCAGCACTGCTTTAAAAGAATACAAAAATGCGCTAACCAAATCCACTATTTCCAAGTCAATTACTATAGGGAACATTTTACTAATAACTCTAGCACCTACTAGTAACGTAAGCAGACGCTAGGCTTACAAATTGTTTATAATTTTATACTCAGCAATTTTCTTAAGACTACAATTAAGATTTCAAACCGTTTGTATCATTTCGATCAGTTACTATAGTATCCTCATCTACAATTATATAATCAACATCGTTGCAATAAAAATCGTATTCATTACAATCACCTCACATATAATATTAAAAAATATCAACTGCTGCTGTGTTTCCCTTAGAAACCTCTTAATTAATGTATAAACTCTTGAATCTTCGCCGAGAAATTGTACGAATGTAGTTCAAACTGTTCATTGATGAAATTTCAAGCTTGCGACCATCATTCCCAAATGATAAATCTCGAAGTTCAGTTTCAACATCATGTTTGTCAGGAAGTGTGTAGAAAAATAATGTAAATACTATTAGAGTAATTATGTTGGTAGCGTTACTAACTATAATAGATTTAGGGTTTGCCGGGATCTGCACAAGGATGTGAAGGAGGCGAGTCGTGAATGTAGAACGAAAGAGTGTGTATTTTTTATAATGAAATTATGAATCGACGATAGGCGAACTATTTGCAAAATGTTATTCTGAGTATATGCTGTGTTGGTACGAGGATAGCATAAGGATACGGACATTGCTAGGAATTGTTGTTACTGATGAATTCGAATGGACCGATATCCTAACTAGTGTGGATTAAGAATTCGAATTATGAGATTTTACAGTACCATATCGATATCTGTATGTCTACTTTTAACATTGTTTGAATTCGGTAATTCTTGTGACAGTTAATAAATTCACCTGTTAATGTATTCATCAAGGTAGATTAAAAGTATGAATGTTAGCTTGTCAGATGTATGTGGTTAAACAGTTTGGTCACTTATTATATTACATAGTAGAACGTCGTTGAATTTTGTAGGACCTACGTTGACGATATGTTTGCTGTATGTAAATATGATCGCTTCTACGTTTGTTCCATTGTAACAGCTTAGATTTATAAAGATTACGCCGCAGTCGCCATATGCGCGTATGTTTGCTCAGGAATTGTATTTATTTCCACATCTAATCATATTTTGATAATCATCATTTTTTTGACGATCGCTTTTATTATATCGTATTTAGCGATGATGTTGACTCATTGTTGAATTTAATTGATTCGCTAATATAGTGAATTGCACAGAACGTTGCTATTTCACTTAATTTTTGATGTATTTTTTCTTGAACGAGATGTATTCGATAATTTTGAATTTAAATGACTGAAGTTGAGTTTGAAAACGAATGGGATATAATTCGTAGATGAACTGAGATCGTGAGAGCCGGAACGTTTGTTGTGTCTTCAGATGTATCAGTGTAAGCGACTTTTGTAAGATCGTCATCTACTATGAACACTCAGGTTCCGGTGTCTTCGCGTATTCTCAAAAATGTGATTGTTGTAAATTTAGGTGAAAGTAACAAAGCACATATGAGCACAAACCATCCATCCTCGAAGAATACTACGCTGAATGTTTGAATTTAACTCACGTTTGAATTTATGATACATTTTATTGTAAAAAAATATTATATTTTACTATCGCTTAAGTTAGTTGAAACGTTTGCAAATAATAGTATTTATTTTCTCAATGAACGATATTTTTTTTAATGGCGAAGTTTTGGAGTTCTTAAGGTGTTTTGTATGATATTAAATAAAATATAATTAATAATGACCTTAGGTAATATTATATTTGTAATGTTTATGATTCTATGCGTTCATTAATTCTTCACTGTGCCGTTAGAGCTCGATGTTGACTTTTGTCATATTAATTTATTACTTCACGTTTCGAATAGGAAGCTGTTGTTTAAGATCCTTTGTAACACTTATGAAATAACCTTCTACCTTATCGGTACATTAAGCGAAATTAAAGAAAGAGATGCAGCATCTTTGAACGCAGCCTCGACTCCACATTAATTTCATAACGTGTGTTAGGTAATTTATTGTATTATAAGGTGTGTGATTTAAGTTATGAATACAGTGGTTTTTACACGCAGAAAGATTCCAAATAATGTTGCATAGAACAATGACGGTATAGCTAATGACATATCATGTAAGGCTTATAATTATTAAATGATTGCTGAAGGCGAGAGTTAAAGGGAGCGTATGGTTAGTGATGTTTATACGATGGATGGAACCGATGTGTACTATTTGGTCTAGCTGACAATATTTTGACAATTGACATTTGGAGTATTCTCATGTTGAACAAATAAAAGATTTAATAGAAAATTGTTTCGAACTTAGAAACGTTACATATCGTCCACTTAGTGGTTACATTTATTGAAATAGTCAAAATTAATAGACCAATATAATTCAGTTTGTGAAGTTTTTCAATATGCGTTGGATTGTGTGTTGGGTAGGTACGGGAAAGCGAAAATTTGGAATCTTTCTAAATGAAGCTAGTCGCCAAAGAAATTGCTTTTAGATAATTAAATGTTATAATAATATGTGTATGCACGTAAGTTATTACCTAATTAGTTATACGATGCTTAAATTGTCCACACAGAAAACGATTTTACACACTAAATGCCATCCTGCCAGATATAAGAAAAACACAATGCTTATGATGAACTAAATTAAATTATATATACTACATAGCATACGGAGTAGTGTGTATTTTTAGATATCGCATTGTCTATGTTAGATTAGTGTATAAGGCACATCTTGAGCTTTGAACAGTGTGAATCTGTCACCAATATTTTTTACATACGATAGTAGTTTTAACTGTAAAACATTTTCAAGCCGTGCTTTCTTTGGGAGTAGTTTAGAGTAGTAGGTATAAGATCATTGCTCCACGATCACAGTCACGTGATGCTTGCGCACGCGCCGCTCCCTTGTACCGACGTGCAAGCCTGCTTCCGATCGTACGCAGCTGGTAGTAGAAATTGCAAAAGCATCGTTGGCACACTGTGGAAACTGCTTTGACACTCTATGTAAGGCCCGTATAGGTTTTAAAGGCACTTAAAAAGTAAATGTAATATTCAGTAATCTTACTGTATAATCTACTGAAACACCATTTTGCGCCGTGGCCTTAAATTTGAAGGAATGTGTAAATCATTTCTATTAAAGTGAAAATAAATGAAATCATTTGAATTTTGTACAGATTTAAGGATTCCTCGTGTGTCTCACACGTTCAATATGAATCATAATTATTCTATACTGTTTTTAAATGTAAGTGCTAATGAATATCTCACTATTGTATCGTAACCCGTAACTAGAATAGCTGTTGCAGTAGAATTCTGTGTAGGTATCGCTTTATAATAAGATCTAAATTAATGATAAAATTGTTGATTTCAATATTTCGATTCGTGCATATCCCCATTTTAACACGTTTGATAATTGTTACCTACTCATTAGTTACTTCGAGACTGTTCAAAATGTACTCTATCGAGTTTTTCTCTAAGGGAAAGGGCTGTTTTAGCAGATATTTTTGATACATTGAGAATCGAAGGGAAACGATGATAGATGGTGTGATGAGGGGTGGTTCCTGACAAGCCGGAGAGTGTTCCGATGTTGTGAGGTCTCACGGTCTTCGGACCGGAGTGGTGGCAGTAAACGGGCTTGGCACTCGTGCTGCGGTCTTCTCGCCCACAGATCGTCATGTCGTGGCGTCGCTTCCCATTTATACTTCGTAAGCGTGGATAATACAATTAATGTTACTGTAACGAAAAAAAAAACAATGTTGTTCTTATATGAAATGCGATGATTTTCGCTGATAACTTGTTGTTTTTCATATATTCATAATATTTCCTTTATTTTTTGTACTCTTTAGTATTAAGATTAATATTAAAATGAAAAACCTATTCAATGTTGATTACTCTAAAACCAATAATAAAGTATGCGTAAGGATGGTGTAAATTAGTTTCCCCGAGAGCCTTACTAGTGGAAAAGCCTTTTCCTTAGACGGTTGAAGTTTCCCCCTTTCCATTTCAATTTAATATACGATTATATGTGGGTATTGATGATGAAGCAAGGAAAGAATAAATACATAAGAACAACAATTATGTTATACTCTATCTCGTGCAAACGGATCTTTAATACCTCCAATTCTGTTGAAAATTATTACTAATACAATTGCTACCACAAATGTCAAAAGTTCAAGCATTAAAGATCCATTTGACGGTAGATTGGCAATTGTTAAATCGTCTCCTATACTTACTCTACCTACCTTTATATCTCCTAATATAGTTTTTAAACTTCCATTCTCTAACTAAGTTTTGCAGTAATAATCCTCACAGCAGATTCAAAAGTTCTGGCCTAGCAATGATTTAATGTAAATGAATAAGGGTTCATCATTTCTTAGGTATGACTCAATATTAAGACTGATCACAGAAAAACAAAAAAAAAATCAAAAAAAAACTGGATAACTGTTTCTTATTTTAGGTAGCCTGTAATCAGTTCGCTTGTAAGATGTGAATTATCGAACCGATTTGTAGGGATAATGTTTAAAAGTAATTTTATGATAGCCAAAACAGAGAGACGGATATGTCGATTCGATAATTCCTATCCAATATTTATGTCATTAATGGTCATCTCCTGTCGATAATTTTCTATGTCTACTATCTTTAGAGACGATTATATAACGAAATCGATTAAGGATTGGTGAAATCATGGTAATGTTGACTTGAATGATGTTGACGTTACTGTTGAAATTGACGGAGAAAAATGAAAAAAAGAAGAATACTATTTGTTGCCAAAGTGTTGTTAGGGATAAACATGTAGTTATAAAAATCGGTTGTCACATGCATAATTAAGTTGTTCTTGGGTGGTTTGAAATTAAGGAGAGAAGTTGAAAAATATTTCCAATGATATATTTTTTCATAATGATCTTGAATGCTAATCGATATTTAAGGTTTATATCTGTGTAGGACTTTAACTTAAATGTGTGGTAAAAAAAATATCGTTGTCACAATTCAGCATGTAATTCATCTTCCTCCACCTGCGATGGTCCGAGTCGGGAACCTAGAAATGTGCGTAAATCTTTCAGAACACGAAGTACCTACGTTAGGAATTGTGGCAAATGATTTAGGTTTAGTGTTCATGTTACATTATATTGTATTCGACAGCTCTAACGATCTATGAACCAAGCTGCTACACCTGTCTCAATTATCAGTGCCCATTCATTAAAATCAACCCACTTTGTTTCAATTTCTACTCTTTTGTTATTTGCTGGTCTACCTTAATGTAAATCAAATCGTATCAATTATACACATTGTCATAACACTTGTGGGTGTATACAGTCACTCTTTTGACATCAATATTATTATATCTTTTCACTTGTTAGACCCTAATTTATTTTGTATTTATGTCTACGTAATTTATTGTGTTTACGAAGCTAGTTAGTGAAGTTTCAATTACGTTAGCCTCTAAGTTTCTTTGTAGTTATATGGGTTATGTTAAAGGCTACTTTTTTTCGTCATTTTAATATAAGGGAGTTCTTATGATTTTGTTCTCCTCTGAGCTTTCTGAGACCATATCTCTTTTCTAGTCAGAATGTTCGACACTTTTAATGTGTCATTATTTCTCTTAGTTTCGTAGATGTAACTTTAGTACAATTTGTCTTGAATTTTCCTTTTTTGGAAATTTTCTTCTTGTATGAAGTACTTAATCTGTAAATGAAAATAAGTAGAGCCCCTGTTAGTTGATTGATGGTTGTCGACGTAATTGTATTGACTGGTACCTATTGTTTTATTTAAAAATATATTATATGAAAATCATGAGTCATGCCAACTTACTTGTGACATATTTGTGTTAATTTATTAAACAATCGTAACGAGTCCAATAATCTTGATATACTTCCATTATATGTAATTTAGGTTGTTCAGTTTTTGTTTGAAATTAATTTGATGTCATCATCTTCATCTCGACCTAATTTTAATTAAATGATGTATCAAGAAGTTGGCAGGACTCTTTCTATTTTGCAGTTAATGAAAATTTTGATGTTACTCTCATTATTTTATATATTTCGTGATATAAACGTATTGCGGAATATGTGACCGTTTTACGGAAAACTACAAAGAATGTTAACATGATTGCTCCTTACAGTATTTAAGGCGCGAGACACAAAGAAAAGACGTAAGACGCAGACGGGGCGTGGCCATTGTCAGTTTCATGCAATATGGAGAAGCATCGTGTCTGCTCCTGTCTTTTCTATATGTTTTGCAACGCGACGCTTCTGTACGTTATGTATGAAATGGACGCGAAAGAGACATACTCGTACGTCCGCGCCTCGTCTGCGTCTTGCGACTTTTCTGTCTGTCCCGGACCTCAGACATTTCAGTTAAGTTTTACGTATGTGTGATGTGAATTTGTGTTATCATTTTGGTTTTTGCTTGCATTTAATTCTGTGACGTGGTTTTATACGTACTTATTGTGTTTCGTCAAACTGGAATTGATGTTTTATTTTTTCATTTTTGAAGTGATTTTCGTAATTTTTTTCTTACATTCCACAAGTCGATGGTTCGAAGAGATTTGTTATTGGATTCGATTTGTTTGATGATTTGTGTGGGTTGGATGACACCAATAACGATTCTCAATACGTTGGTCTGTATTCACGTATCGGTCGAGCATCGATATGCATACCTACTTGTTATTCAGGACTTACTTAAGTTAGCTTGTAAGAATTGATAAATATCTGATGATAAATTTACTTGTATGTTGTATTAAAATGATGAACACGAAATAAAGAAACTGGTTTGACATGCTTGTTTTATTTATTAAACTCCGGCTTCAATAAATGGGCACTCATCGTACTCAAAAACGTCCATTCACTTTTACGTTTGTTTAAAATTATTGCTGTCACTGTTTGTGCTATAACAATGGAGAAAAACAACACGTGAATTAATTAACATTAAATTTTTTGACGTCTCTGACTACGGTCGTTGTGCAATAAAAATAAAAGTTCTATCATATTATATCATTGGCGGCCTGTAAATGTCTCTACTACTAAGAAGCACAGGCCTTTCCTACACTCTATTCAACTTCCTCTGAGACAGAAGTTAAACAAACCATAAAAAGGTTCCTCAATTGGTGGAATTTTATACGCTTAAAAATCATAATTTAAAAAAAGTGACAAATACAGTTAAAACTGAAGCTGTTTCCATCACTTTGGACGCATTAAAATAATATTAATATGAAGAGTACTGTTAGCGATGGACTAAAGAACTTAATGAAACTAATGGCAATTATCGAATAAATGGACAATTAGAAATAAAACGAGTGAACTTGACACAATCACAGACGACTTTATATTTTTAAAGAAACTTACAAAACGTTTCTATCAAAATATAGTAAATAGTTCACAACAAGGAGTGATAAAACAAATAGGTAATTTATGGTGAAATGTGAAGTGTCGTATTCAATCTGGTAGATCCGAAGAGCTCGATGGCGCGGGTGGTTAGCGCGTTCGGCTGCGATCGGTGAAGTTAAGCAACTTTCGCAGTGGTCGGTCATTGGATTGGTGACCAAAAATCTTCTATCTCGAGTTCCTCCGTGCTTCGAAAGGCACATCAACCCGTTGGTCCCGGCTGCATCTGCAGTCGTTTGCACCAGCCAATCCGTACTGGCCCCGCGTGGTGGGTCATGGCCCAATCTCCCTATTCCATCCATAGGGAAGGCCTGTGCCCCAGCAGTGGGGACATTAATAAGCTGATGATGATGATGGTAACACCTGCCATCCCTACTATTGATAAAAAAAGGAGACTGAAACGATTACATACAATCTTGGGCCCAGGTGTAAGAAGATGAAAGTGTGGCTAATTGTTTAGTGCAAAAGTTTTATTTTCGTAACTGTGTAATCGATTACTAAATCGATAATCTCACGAAAACTTTCTTTCTCATATTGCTCCGCTTCCAGATCGAGAATTGAAGTGATTTTTCATATTCTTAGATAAAAAAAATATGACTTATTTTTTAGATCATATCTCAACTTATTACGTTTGAGCCCACCGTTTTCCATATCCGTTAGAGAAACATTGCTTTATGTGTTTATCTTCTGTCTCTTGTTCAGAGGAAGTTGAATAGAGAAGGAATACAGATAATGAGCCATACCTCACCATACGAGATCTGTTGTTATTGCTAATGCAGCCGGGACCAACGGCCTTAACATGTATGAAATGGATGCGAAAGAGACGCAGACGGGGCGCGGACCACACAGGAGTTCAAGTGTAAGATGCGTTATTGGTCGCCCATCCCATGAGCGACATTTCCAAAACTGCTTAGTTTCCTAGATCTCGGACATACGCGTGACGTATTATCGAGAAATACACTTCCGTACACATATATCGGTCTACTTAGTGTTATAAATTTCAACGGTCTGTAGTAAAATATAATTAAGTTAGGCTGTGCAATAAATAATATATTTAAAAACAATCATGATAAGATGGTTATTAAATTAGCTTCAAAACTGCTCTAAAACTTTTTCCTCAATGTAAAATTCATTTTTATGTAGGGACCGTCAAAACCATACAAGCCAAAAATTATAATGCTAGGTGAACCGAAAGATGTGCCCGGGAGTATATTTTAACCACATGGCAAACAGAGGCCCTTTCCCAGGCCTAGGCCAGGGGGCCAATCGCCTAACGGGATTGCTATGCCTTTTTTTAAATGCAGTTACGCACCATACCGTGACGCTGACTAGGCGCACGGCGTGTGTGGGACTCGCCGGCACGGGAAACAGTGCCGACCCTACTCAAGCAGGACCAGTGCGGAAGGCCACACTGATCCTACTCCACTAAAAACCTCCGGTACCCTCCTGCGCCCATATGGGGGCGGTCTCGGGGCCGACGCACCTGCGTGCGCCACATCTCCGAGCACGCCCCCGGGCAGGCCCGGTCCAACGAGTGGACCGAGCGACGCTCCTCAGGGGGACTGCGCTAGGGTACTAGGCAGTCCCCAGACGTGGTGGCCTATGCCGGAGCGGCACCTTGGGCGCGCGGCTGGTCAGGCCGCACCCAGGCCACTTTAGGGCCGTCGAAGAAACGGGATTGCTATGCCTACCGCTATCGCTTACAATTTCATTTTGTTATTTCTGGCTGCTTAAGGTTTTTCAAATAGCTCACGTGCATTTTATTTAATATTGTTATTAACAATGCAAAAGAAAAACAAAGAGCGCGAGGCATTTCAAAACCTTCGGCCGTCAGAAATAACAAAATGAAATCGTTAGCGATAACGATAGACATAGCAATCGCGTAAGGCGATTGGCCCGCAGATCCGTAATCGTAACGCCATAGTAAAATTTTCTATTAAAGGAGCCAGTTTGTTATTATGTCCGGTGGAGGCGCTGCTTAGTTTCCATTGAAACTTTGACGATGCGATTCGATTACGGCTCTATCAAAGTTCCTGCTTGTGGTACTGTTCGCCTGATGATAACCAGTAATTCAGCCTATGGACTCTTGTAATACCAGAGACATTTAATCACGCGCGTTTAATGTTATTTTGAGCCACTTGAACCAACATTCATCATTCAAAATAAGGCTAAATTCTGTTTAATACAGTATTAATTTATAATTATTAATCAATTGTTTAAACTCAAATAGAGACAGAATAAGACGCAGACGCACAAACCGGGAGAGGGGCGGCAAAGATACTTAGGCCCACTTGCACGTAAATCTTGAGATATCAAAATAACTTCGAGTTTACTAACTCAAAGTTAATATAACATTTTCTTAACTCAGACTTTATCTTGCACGAACAGAAAATAATCAAGGGGTTACTAACCCAACAAAAAGAGAGAATGATGAATGACATAAGTATTGTTCTCCCTTTCACACAACAGTATCTTGCATATATCTCTTTCGTAATGTCCAATTTGAAAAGACGTGGTGTTTTTGTGCGTTTAAGTTGAATGACGTCCTGTATTTTGTCTGTCAAATAGTTGTTTGTACACCGATTGCATGGTGTTTTTAAAGTACCTATCTGTCTCGTAAGTTTGTATTTTGTGACAACAATTTCGTGCGGCTATATTTTGTAAAATGAAGAAGAAATCTCGTTTACGTGCCCCCGAATTTTACAAGTAGTGACAGTTTACTGCTATGCGATATTTTATTCAAATATATAAATATTCGTCAGAAAACAAAAAGTCATCCATCATTCAGAAATAAATAAAATAAAATGTTATCTCTATAAAAACAAACAACACAGCCTATAATAACAATTTTGACGTTTTAAATCTCGAGTTAGCAATTTAACCCTCCAACTTTGGCGGGTTAATTATTTTTATTTAACCTAAGCTTTAGTGTTAACTCAGGGCAGTGCAAGAAAAAATATTTTTTTAACCCCAGTTCAATAGTTAACTCGGAGATAAATAAACTAACCCTGGAACGTGCAAGTGGGCCTTAGTTGATAAGTTAAGTTCCTGTATAATAGTTTCAACATTTTTTGCGCTGTGAAGCGGTCACGAGTCATCGCACGTTGCTCCTTGGCTTTAGGCCGCGCTCAAAGTCGTCGCACGTCGCTCCGTGGCCTTTGGCCGCGCTCAAAGTCGACGCACGTCGCTCCGTGGCTCTTGGCCGGGCGTAGTATCTTCGCCGCGCCTCTCACGGTGCATGCATTTGAGCCACGGCCGAATTTAAGAAAAGGCAGGCGGGACTGTGGCCCAGGCGAGATAAAAATATCTAATTTCGACGGGTCACCAAACCAGGGGGAGGGGGGCTCATATCGTAAGTAGGCCAGCCTCAATTTGGACCTTAAGATTGTACGCAGACTCCCACGTCAATTTAAAACTTAAAGTTACATACTTTTAGTTGATTGGAAAAAAAACTTCTACTTTTGTGAAAAAGCACAAACATAATCTTAAAATTTGAAAGACCTTTGGATCTGTCTGAAACAGTTAGTGACGGGTTGCAAACATCTTAAGGATTTGTTGTAACAAAAACAGTAAAGAAAAAATTAACTTGGTTCAGATGAGCTATTCTGTAAAATTTTCACGCCCGGGTCCGATGCGGATCCACTCGATTTCAATATAGATTCGCGCGGAACCGCATCGAATCCGTGAAAATTTTACAGAATAGCCCCGCAAGTTACAGGCTGAAGTCGACTGTGTACTATCCCACTATGTGTCCCTGATAACGGACAACCTGCATTGACCATTCTGTAATAACGGGCCACTTGCTAGCGAACGAGTTTAATTTTGACTATAGTAGGTTTTTCTTGAGTTGTAAAAGCAGCGCCATCTTAACAGATCTTAAGTAACTACAATGTCGATTAAGACGTTAAGAAGAAACATAGCATTACCTGCTAGATTTCATCTTGTTTTGCTCTAATTTGAATTTTAGAGTGTGATACGGCCCCCTTCGATTGCTAGTCTGATTCACATTTAAATGAGTTTTGATAAACAACAATTTGCATTTTAGTATAAATTAATGAAGGCAAACAGTCATAAAGGCTCATTAGACCGACCCATCACCCGACCAGGGGACCTACCACCTATCGCTATTGCTATGGCTATAGCTATCGCATTTCATTTTGTTATTTCTGACCACCGAACGTTTTCAAATACCTCACGCTTACTTTCTTTAATACTGTTATTACCAATACCTTTGAGCTCCACGCTCCACGGCTGTGTGCCGCTGCAGCCACACTCGGGAGGGTCCTTCCCAATGTGGGGGGCCCAGGGGCAGCGTGCCGTCGGCTGTATCACGGCGTGATTTGGTCGATGACACTCTACGGAGCCCCGGTTTAACGGCTTCTCCGTTTCGCACCCGTGAGACTTGCGAGAGGCCTAGCCTCTCATGTGAGGTCCATTTGTTGGTGTGTCCAATAAGGGCGCCAACGTCTGTAAATAGAGGTTTTGCCTGCGTAATAAATAAAAGGCCCCCAGCACCGCCTCAACTCGTTCGGTTGATATTCTTTGTATGAATTTTAAATGCGCTCACTACATGAACTCCGTACCGTCACCGGATCGCCTCGCGCGCAAGCTGGCCACGCACGGGTGGACAACTTGGTAACCACCAGTCGCACGCCTGCCGTGTGTAGACCGCGTTGCCTGCCAGGTGAAAAACAATTTCATATTCCTTGGAAGCAGGGTCGTCCTCCTGTACGGTATGCAACTTGCGTGGATACACTTGCTCCGTAACATACAGGTAGTACCTCCCTAGCTGCACGCCTGCAGCTAGGGAGGTACTACCTGTATCTGTACGTAACGGCGGCCTCTGCTGAGTGTTTCAAGCGACGCAAATATTTAGCTCGCAATGAGAACTACATATTTGTACCGTTTGGTGTTGAAACTATGGGCCCATGGGGTCCAAGCGCTCGTTCCCTTTTCAAGGAAATGACAAAAAGGCTCTCCGAAGTGACTGGTGATCAAACGACTGGCAGCTATCTAGGTCAACGGATCAGGCTTGCCATTCAACGTGGCAATGCTGCCAGCCTATTGAGCACCATTCTTGATAGCGGCGCTGGGGGTGGCATATTTTTAATTTTGTAAATCATTTATTTCAGTAGGTGAGTAGGTTAAGCAGACATCACATATCTATGCCACGAGCACCCACGAGCTAGTGTTTATGGTCGGAACTGATAACGCAAAGACATCACATATCTATGCCACGAGCACCCACGAGCTAGTGTTTATGGTCGGAACTGATAACGCAAGGACATCACATATCTATGCCACGAGCACCCACTAGCTAGTGTTTATGGTCGGAACTGACAACGCAAGGACATCACATATCTATGCCACGAGCACCCACGAGCTAGTGTTTATGGTCGGAACTGATAACGCAAAGACATCACATATCTATGCCACGAGCACCCACGAGCTAGTGTTTATGGTCGGAACTGATAACGCAAGGACATCACATATCTATGCCACGAGCACCCACTAGCTAGTGTTTATGGTCGGAACTGAAAACGCAAGGACATCACATATCTATGCCACGAGCACCCACGAGCTAGTGTTTATGGTCGGAACTGATAACGCAAAGACATCACATATCTATGCCACGAGCACCCACGAGCTAGTGTTTATGGTCGGAACTGATAACGCAAAGACATCACATATCTATGCCACGAGCACCCCCGAGCCAGTGTTTATGGTCGGAACTGATAACGCAAAGACATCACATATCTATGCCACGAGCACCCACGAGCTAGTGTTTATGGTCGGAACTGATAACGCAAGGACGTCATATATCTATGCCACGAGCACCCATAAGGCAAACATGTGGAACAACTGCCTTCCTAGTTGTTAGTAGTTCAATTGATAACATATAAAAACATGAGAAACAGATTTTCGTTTATGTAAAGAGTTACAGTTAACATAAATAAAATGAATATAATAAAAATAATATTTCCAACACTCACACCAATTAGCCTAGCCCCAAAGAAAACACTGTAAGGCTTGTGTTATGGGACCTAGGTTAACGGATAGAATACATATACTGTACATATATAAGTATATTTATATAGAGATACATATTAAAGTACAAATGCTCGTATTCATCACACAAACATCTGCCCCCACCGGGATTCGAACCCGGGACCTCTCGAGTCGGCGACACCACGAAACCTGGCGTACAAACTTCTTGCCCACGGAGGTCGTCAAAAGGTTGTCAATATAATTAAATTTTGGCTATAATACAGATAAAGCTTACAAATAAGCTGCTGTAGCATTGCTACGTCGCGTCGTAGAACGTAGCGCCGTAGACTTAACAACTTTCTGAATTAGTTTTAAAACTATACTAAACTACAGATTAACAACATATGCTTTTTTTCATTTAATTTATAAGTTACTTTAATAAACTGACCACACTCGAATTTAATAGTGGGTTAGTACTTCTACCAGCATACTATCGGAATTAACTTGGAAAAAAATTATGTGCATGGACCACACATCTGAAGTGAAACTTATAGAATAACCTAATTAGGCGTTGTGTTAGGTCTCAAAAAGTCATACACAATGGTGGTTATATAATTATATACACTTCTTATGAATCAAGAAAGTATAACTACAACGTACAAATGTACGTAAAAAATATACTTACACATTCAACAATTAATAATCATGCAATAATATAGCCACTTTAAAATTATGAGCTTTTTGAACCATGTACATAGATAATATACGGAGCGACACTCGCATAAGGTTGACAATTCCCAAGCCCTAAACGACATTGTACGCATACATACAATGCAACAACAAAACGAACTTATTTTAAGCTTAGCTTCTAGAGCAAATAAACAATTGATATCTTCAAAGCTACAGAACGTATTCATGTTCATTGTACATACATACAACATGTAGGAATATAATCCAAGGGTATGCCCCTAGGCTCCTTTTTATATCCCGTACGCATAGATATCACTGTATTTAGAGGTGAAGGTGAGATGGAGACTCTATTTTTTATGTGTTAAGAGAGTGGATGGCCGGGCACCGCTCGCGCCCGAATGAATGGGTTCTGGTGTAACTGTGTGACTTCAATTGGATCACGGAATTGTCTTAATTCTATATATTCTATTAAAGAAAACAAAACGTAATAAGTTAAAAAATAACTTCATCATCATCAGCCTATTAATGTCCCCACTGCTGGGGCACAGGCCTTCCCTATGATGGAATAGGGATATTGGGCCATGACCCACCATGCGAGCCCAGTGCGGCTTGGCGGGTGTTAACGAGTTCAGATGCAGCCGGGACCAACTGCTTAACGTGCCTTCCGAAGCACGGAGGAACTCGATATAGAAGATTTTTGTACACCTATCCAATGACCGACCACAGCGAAAGTTGCTTAAATTCAATGATCGCAGCCGAATGCGCTAACTACCTGCGCCATCGAACTCCTCGTAATTACGACTATTATTTCCTAAATTTTTATATGTAGCATCAATTGGGGGACAGTTTAATAAGTGGCATAGTGTAACATATAGAATATCTCTGACATTTTCTTATTTGTCTATGGTTTAATTGTCTTGACGTGTTTTACTAGTTTCATACGTCATGGACACGACAAATTATATTAGATCTTAGGCTACTTACTTATCAATTTTGATAAGGTGGAGTCCAGTTGCTGATACTTAACTCTTAAAAGTATCTCGCCAGCCACTATGCTTGCCTGGTTTGCATACCCTTTACTTAGATTACTGGCAACTCAGTAAAGATATAAATAAATTCAATTTATTTTAACAAAACCTCCATAACAAAGCCTTGCTCTCCAAAGTAAGCGATGTAAGGCTTGTACTAAGGGATACTAGAGTAACGAATAGCATACATATATTGATAGTTATATAAGTATATTTTTATTTGTTTTAAACTTTATTGAACATAAATACTCATGAATGATACAAAAGGCGGACTTAATGCTAATGCATTCTCTCCCAGTCAACCTTTGGGAAAAACGAAAAACACAAACAGCGGCAACGATCATTGACGTTTATATGTATTTTTAAATAAACATTTTAAATTCAAATGTTAGTATTCATCACACAAACATTTGCCCCACCAAAATTCGAACCCAGGCCCTGTGAGTAGGCGACACCTTAAAATCGGCGTAAATACCACTCGAGGAACGGAGATCGTCATAAACCACTATAACTCGAAATATTTTTATTATTATTTTATGGATAGAAGTAATAAATGCAGTCGCGGCTCAATCTAAATGGTCGCGTTATACCAAAAGATAGCTTTGATTCTACACCTGACAAACGCAGGCACCTCTCAAACAAGAAATAGCGTATTTTTCTTGTGACTGAACTTTTTACCTGACCGCTTGGAATATCGTGGGATTGGCTTATTGAACGATTCGACTACTGAATGAGTCTCTGAAGTTCAACAATAATGAGTTTTCTTCATTGTACTCTAAAGTATTCTCATCAAAATGTACGAAGCAAGTTGAACTTTTATTATTTTTAATACTGAATAATATACCCTTTTGTTAATTAATAAGCGATTTGATTTACTAGTGACTAGAGCAAAAAACTATGAATAAATTTAATACTTCTTAAAAATTATAATTTTATTTACTTTTAACTTTCTAACAATTTAAATAACTAAAATTAAAAAAGTAATATATCCAAATCACCTTATCAATTAATTTAAGGGTTTAAAATATATTATGAGAAATATAAAATAGTTAAAATTTGTCCTGTAATAATATAAGGATCTTGTACAGGTCGAGCTCCAATTCAAGTAAGTTAAATAATAATTGTTACTATACATGAAAATAATGAATGATTACTTACTCGACGACCTCCGTGGCCGAGTGGTTTGTACGCCGGGTTTAATGGCTATCGGCGACTCGAGAGGTCCCGAGTTCGAATCCCGGTGGGGGCAGATGTTTGTGTGATGAATACGAGCATTATTACTCCAGTCATGGATTTTTTATATGTATTTATATAAATATACTTATATATGTTCAGTATATGTATTCTATCCCTTACCCTAGCATCCCATAACACAAGCCTTATAGTGCTTACTTTGGGGCTAGGCTAATTGGTGTGAGTGTCGGAAATATTTATTTATTTATTACTTCTTATAAATAATATATAATTTACAAAATAAAAACCCCCAGCGCCGCCGTCAGAAATGGTACCGAATAGGCTGGCAGCATTGCCACGTTGGATGGCAAGGCTGATCCGTTGACCAAGATAGTTGCCAGTCTTTTGATCGCAATTAATTGATTTTCTTTATTTCAATATCAACTCATAAAACTTTCAGTTTGTGTTAATGATACATGTTGCTTACACTTCTTTGATGTGTGTATTTTGACGCCTGTTTCAAGGCAACGCTACGAGCGATATTTTTTGTATCGCAAGCCTCTAAGCTATGGTGGCCGATTACCATAAATCATATGCTTGCTGGTCCTCGTCGCTACTGCAGGCATTAGTTAGGGCTCTCAAAGCCGCAAAGCCGCTCTAACCATTACCAGTATGCTGACCCGCCGACCCAAGCTGTGTAGCTTTACTTACCAACAGAAACACAACACGTCCATACGGTAGTATAGTGTAGTATACCGATTTTTTAATTTTTTTTTGAATGTGTATGCTGTTGGTCGCAGATGACCTTTACAGCGTCACCGGGTTTGGAGACAGCGAGATCTTGAGGTGAGCTCAAGCCGAGAATTGGTGAGTGCCTCTAAAGGTATTCCAGGCGGACGGCATCTCCCCACGGCGGGACTCTCCGTCTGGAGCCTCTAGACCACACGAACCTGAGGGGTATTATACCGTGGTCTTTTGTAAAATTAGGGATAAAACTAGTTTTTACGGGTTAATGCACGAAACTTTATTTATTTATTGACGTTTCGCAGCCTTTTCAGGTCTGCATCGTCAGAATAATGATTTTATATAAAATCATTATTCAAATAAAATCATTATTCTGACGATGCAGACCTGAAAAGGCTGCGAAACGTCAATAAATAAATAAAGTTTCGTGCATTAACCCGTAAAAACTAGTTTTATTTAATGAGTGATGTGCGTGAAAACCTAAGAAACAAATAAATTAGGGATACTTCCCCAGGCGAAATACGCTATCCCCTACTGCTCTTAAACTGTGTTACGTTACATAGAGGAATATCGGGAGGCGAGATTGAATAGTATAAGAGTGTTTAAATTTTTATGTTTATTTTTTGACTTCATTCGTTCATTGGTCTTATGCATACAATAAATCACTTGATGTATTAGAACGCAGAAAACATAAAAACGAAGCTATAATTACATCAGACCGTGTCACTCAGAGCCACTAACCATCACGCGGGGGCACAAAACCATAATCGATTGTTCAGTAAAGCGCATTAACAGACCTATGAACTAACAGTGATGCACACACAACCCCTGGTCGTCGGCGGAGGGGACACGGCGATCGATTGCGTCCCATGGGACGCCGAGGGGACGTCGGGAATCAATATTTGACTGCTTGAACACACTCTTATTCGGTTAACAACTACTACAGTGTTTAGTTTTAAGAATTGATGGTCACTAACATTATAATAAACTAGTGAATTCCTGCGACGTCGTCTGCGTGGAAAAGTGTATTTTTATAATTTTTATTTTTTAAGCATGTAACTGCTTGATGTTTAAATCTAAAGAAAATATAACTAAAAAAAAATCCAAGCGGGCCAGGCCGACGGGACTCAAACCCGCACCCTTTGCAATCCGGGCGAATGCACTGACTAATATGCTACCGCAGCCCTGATAACCACGTCGAAATTCTTCTAGCCAATCTAAAGCTGCAAGGCAGCGCCATCTCTTCGCATTATAGGTAGCCCACAATATCAAATGAATACTTTTACTTTTTTTTTATCATTTACCCCATCGCATGGGATATCGTTGAATAGGTCCTTTAAAATTACTTAGGGGTCCGTTAGACTAGTTCTAGATTTAGGGATCCGTTTGCGAAATATTGAACTTTAAATTGCAAATTTTTGTTCGACCTTGCATTGGCTTGAAAACCCTGGAAAAAATCATGATAATTAGTGCTCTCCATGAACTTTTAATAATAACTGTAACGGTTAAGCTAGATTTGTTAATTTAAGAGTAATAGTCGTTCAACTTTGGTTAAAGAAAATTTCTTACCCATTGAAAATTCCTTACAAGAAAACATTAATAGTGACATAGATGAAGTTATTATAGCGTAAATACTTGCATTGAAACAAAATCTAAAAAATAAATATTTAAAAACCCACTAAAATATCATTATTATATAACGGCTTCTAGGTCGCGCTAACGTTTCATTATACCGCATCCTCCCTTTCTCAGAGGATGGTCACTTCAGATGAAGCTTGTAAGGCCCTACTGGCCAGTCAGAAAGAGTCTGATATAACCTTCCAGCCGGCTGTAGGGTATCCATGAAGATTTCAAACCCGCTCCTCCGCCTGGGAGAAAACAAAAAAAAATGGGCGGTATTCACAGGTATTTAAAAACAAATTCATCGAATTGATTTTCAGTACGAGACGCAGTTTGAATTAGATTTAGGTACTTTAGTTGAGATACGTAGATAGGTCGATATTAATTGGTTTTACTAATTTATGATGTAGAAAATAAAGATTTTTGCTCAAATATATTGTGGTAACTACAGGTAACTACGGAACCCTACACTGCGCGTGGCACGACACTCACTTGGCCGGTTTTTAGTCTAGGTTTAACTTAAGTCCACGATTTATAATGATTGCTTAAAATCACGTTTGCCAAAAAATCGAGATACAGGGGAAATATTTTTTCTTTACTTTCTAGCACAGTGGCGGCCCCTTGGTTCGCCTCATGGCTGAATCGTCTCCGACTCTAATATAGGGATGCTGGATGCTGGGTATCTTGAGGGCCATTTATCTTTTTAGACACACCTCTTACCTCCGACAGATTTATGGGACATACCCACCCAGAGTCGAGATGACGGCCGCTTTGCTATAATTCGAGTACTTTAATAATATAGATATCTAAGTGAGTACATTTTGATATATCTTATATTTATTAATTATTTTTTTTATTGTCATGTATAATTTGTATTTCATTTATAATATTAATTAATGTGACCTGCTGATGCGTTGGAAGTACTTCTTTAAGTCAGCATGTTTCTGGAATAAATAAATAAATATCAAGGAATATTTGTAGGGCGGCAGCTGCCGCCGTCAAATAAAAATTCTAAAATCTATGAAGAACTCGATGGCGCGGGTGGTTAGCGCATTCGGCTGCGATCTTTGAAGTTAAGCAACTTTCGCTGTGGTTAGTCATTGGATGGGTGACCAAAAATCTTCTATCTCGAGTTCCTCCGTGCTCTGGACGGCACGTTAAGCCGTTGGTCCCGGCTGGTGGGTCAAGGCCCAATCTCATATGGAGGGAATAGGGCCCTCCATAGGGAAGGCCTGTGCCCCAGCAGTGGGGACATTAATAGGCTAATGACGATTTAATGTAAAGAAAAATTTTATGAGAAAAAAATCCTCATGGCCACGCAGCAGACGGCCTCGAAGCATCGTCTTTGGTAATAATGAATTTCAATTTCAATTATTTTGCAAAGAGATAACTCTTAGTTATAAATAACATACGTTTAAACTTTTATCGAGTGGTTTATTCCTAGTCGTGTGTTTAAAATAGAGGGCTTAGAGATTTTTTCGATATTGGATTGCCCGTCTGTGAAGCTTACATCTACTTTACAGAATATCACAGTAACACATAACACTACTCATTGGTGGTGTAGTGTTTCTGTCGGTGAGTAGGGTTCCAGGGCTCCACGGGGTAGGGGATTGGGTCAAGGTAGGCAACGGTACTAGGAATATTTTTAGTGTCACAAGCGTCTATAAGCTAGGGCCGCTTACCATAAGGTCTTTTAACATAAAGAAAATTTAGTCATTATCATAAGCATACTAAACGGAAAGCAATTGCAGATGCAGTCGGTACTAACGACTTCGCGTGCCATTCGAAGCATGGTGTAGGTGAAGATATTTTTTGGTCACCCAGCCCATGTAAGGCCATTTCGAATGTTGCTTAACTTCCACGATCGCAGACCGAGCGCGCTAACTACTGCGCCAGCCATCGAGTACCTCCTAATCCTAATTAAGTAACATATCAAACAATTTAAGGAACAAATCAATATCCACATATTCGTATACCTAGTCAGGTCATAAATTCTGTCACATGTTTAACATAAAATAATTGAAACAAGTTTATTCATTATGTTACCATTTATGTATCAAAATGAACTTAACAAAACATAGATTCTTATGGTTATAAAGTTTATTCAAAATGACAATCTGCGCGGCCAGTCGTCTATCGCGGCACGAACAATGTCCATGTCAATATCGGCGGCTGCCTTAATCAAGGATGTCTTGAGTGACTCCTAATTGGGATGAGGCTTTGAGCACGCCTTTTCCTCCAAGTGTTGCCATATCTTTAATCTAACGGACTCAAATCTGGATTGGAGGAGGAGGACCAGTCTTCGTGCCGGATGAAGTCGATTTCACGCGCCGCCAACCAGTCTTGTGTGCTCTTCGCTCTATGAGCTGGCGCCGAATCTTGTTGGAATTCCCAGTGCCTGTTATTGAACATGGTATGAGAAACAGGTTCCACAAGGTTCGTCAGGGCTGTATTTTGATACACAACTGCATTCGTTTTTACACCTTTCTCACAAAAATGTACCTCTGTTAAGCCCCAATAAGAAACTCCCAACCATACCATGAGCGAGGATGGAAAATGACCTCATTGGACACGCGGAATACGGTTGCTTGCTTCTTCACTATTGTGTGCGTACACTATATCATTTTGTTTGTTGTAGCTCTCTTCTACCGTGAAATTTTTTTCATCCGAAAAAAGAATTTCCCGATATTTTTTTCCTGCGTACCGCTTCAACACGACGAGCATTCAAACTATGTCCTGTTTTTCTTCGATATGCCCGAAGTCCTTCATTTAACACCCTTTTCACCGTGGTTCTGCTTAACCCCATCTGAAGGGCCAACAGTTTCTGCTTACGTTTGGGATTTCTTTGAATTCGCGCCTTCGCAGCTTTTATCACTGCTGGAGTCCTAACAGACTGAGGGCGACCACTTCTGGACCTGTCATCTACTCTAGAGTCTTCATTGTATCGTTTGATGGTACGATAAACGAATCTTTTGGTTATATTAAAAATTTTCAGTATGTCAAAAATTTGAATTGGCGCGTAACCGCAACGATGCAACGCAATAACTGCAACATGGTCTTCTTTAAGCGTCCACTCCATATTTAAAAATGAGTAAAATTCTAAAAAGCATACACTTTTATTTTCATGAACATATCCAAATTCGAATTCAATAAACTTTTTTGTGGCCAGCATTCTAAAAGAAAAGGTTTTTACTGTGTGACAATACTTATGACCTGACTGTGTATAGGTCAATTATGAATCCTTTTAAATCCGTTTTCAATATAATCAAACTTGGTTCACTTCAAGTAGATAATTGAATAATAAACGAATAAATGAGGTATTTGTATTAATGATATTCCAGTCTTTACTGGAATTCAATGTTATAGCAAGTAATCAAAAGTTGAAAATTCAACGTTTTCATTTTCAATAAGTCGCTGGTATTACAGCGTCAGTTGTATAGTACTATTTAGCCTATTTAATAAATTCGTTATGATAAAATTGTATTTACCATCATTGTTCATTCAATATAAATAATTAATGATTTCATTTTCATTTGTTCTACTCATTGAGTCTTCTTCGAGATTACACTTATTCTTTCACAGCTTTATGTTTTTTTTTCTTATAGATAGATCCACCAAATGACTCCACCCCACCTGATGTTAAGTGAAGGTAAAGTCCAGACGCGAAGATAGCTGATACAGCAGTTCTACCTGCCACACCAGCCATCCTCACCCTGCCGGCCTGTATGTTGCTTCTTCACGCCTCTTTTAAAGGATCCCAGGTTGTAAAAGGGAGGGAACACGTGAGCGGGCAGTGCGACAAAGAAATGAGTCACCAAAGGACATTGTTCTGCGTCCACACATAGTTGGCCTAAGAACCAACAATCATGAAATATTATTTTCTAGGTTCGAAATCGCAAGTTAATGACTGTAAAAACAAGGATTATTGACGGACACTTCTGAGAACTTAAATTATTAGGAAAACAAAAAAAAATAGAGGTTATGTTTCATATTCAATGAAGCATAGGTCAACCTTTGAACTTAGTTTGCTTCTTATTTATTGACTATTTTCACATAATGTTATCATATTGTATTTATTTGTATATCACATGTATTTGTATATTGTGTAAATATGCAGCGTCAATGTGTATCAGGTGCTCTTGAATAATTTGGCAGTATGATCCTCTCAGGATGTAGTGGCACAGATTCACTAGCACTTGGTAATAAGGTCTCTGCTCTTTCGTAACATCGATGGCATAATAGATAACCGTAATAGATAAATTAAAGGAAAAACAATCGCAAATAAACACACACAGCAGGTAATCCGAAACGAGAATGCACGAATGCCACAGATTACTACGAATGCAAACTGCCTGCACCACAACCACAGATTATCGAGTTTTATGCCGGCCCTTCACTTGACAACAGTTTGTCCTTGTCATGCTTAATAAGAAATGAAAAGGACAGACTGATGTCATGTTTTCAAATATCAAATACGAATAGCCAAGTGAAGTGCCGGCATTAGGAAGAAAGAGTGTTTTGTTTGCAGCGCTGTCATAGATCATACACATAAAATGGTATTTATTATCTCAGATTATTTTTTAACTTTTTAATTTAGCTTACTTAACTGGAAGTGTCCGTGACAATCTAAATACTTATAATTATCGCAAAAAATATACTAAGAATTATCATAAATGCCTAATTGGTGTTGGTTCTTAGGCCAATTTTAACATTGTCCTTTCTTTGTACGCGTTTGAATTGTGGCCACAGTTAGACGATCCTGAAATTTTTAAGCGATTTTGCCTAATAAAATGCGCTCATACTGTGGGTTTCTCTATAGATTTATACACGTTTAAACTATAAGCCGAACCGCCAGCTGGGTGATGCGAATTTCAGACATAGAACTTCCACAATGGGGAATTGTTCCACATCGTCCAAGGTCGAGTTGAAAGCGAAGAGTTTGACCAGTAAATCAGCCTTGTCCTTCACACTGGGGATCATGGCGTCATCAGGTTTACATAGCAGTGGTATGGAAACCCGAAAGAAGTCACCTTCTGCAACCTTGGTAAGTCACCAAAACGCATAGTTCTGTATTCTCCCGATATGTTGTGCGTTTGCTCACGTCGTAACCTTCTTGTGGGACCTCGTAGCGGCATTAATTTTTTACTTTCGTCTTTTAAATAGCCGCAACATGTGTTCATGATGTCATCTTTCATTAATTTCTATTTCGTTTTCAAACTAACGAATAAAATGTTTCAATAACAGCTTTGGCAAATAGTTGAATGAACTCTGAGAGCCTGAAATAAAAAGTTACTGCGAATTTTCCGAATTCCATTTAGTGTAATAACATCCAACCCGCCAATCAACCACCTAACGGCAGCCATTTTGATTTCCAAACCAATTACAAATTTACTTTCTACTCCAATTATCGAAATTTCTGCCAATCCACTGTTACACTTAAAATTTAGTAGTCTTTTAATAAAAACAGAGTAACAGCTTGTTCCTATATTTTCCATCAATAGTATTTCTATAAAAGATTGTTATTTTATAGTAATATAAGCTTTATACGGGACTGTTACCATGTACCTTGTTTTTAGGGAGTTTCCGATATTTCGGCACTGTTGCAAGCGCCATGATCACGGAGTAACAGTAACTACTATAATGTTTGTGACCATGAAAGTTTAAAACAACAGATTGTTATTTTAGCTGTCGATAAATAATTATAGTTACTTAACTTATAACACTGACTTATACCCCGACTCCCGACTTCATCATTTTGAGCAACTACTTATTTTGACCTCAATGGTCTTAAATAGAGAGATTGTACGATTCATATAGGTATAGTTTTTTATGTGAAAAGGGCATAGAGCAATACAGGAGGGAGTAGTCATAGCGACATAATATTCAAACTCATAAACAACGACACAATACACCGCCAAATCCTGCACATATTATATAGCGGTTGTATGCCCGATTTGTATGCCCAATTCGACAGAGGGGAAAGCTATGTCTCGCCTCCCTTACGTTACTTCCCTCCTGGCCGCGTCGGCTACGTTGCTCTATGGAAAAGCATATCAAACGTACATATGGCCCGCCGGATGGTAAGCGGCCGCCATAGTTAATAGTTTCTTGCAATACTTATGCAGCACTAGCGTGTTGCCTACTGTGACCCCATCAACTTCCCCGTGGCGCCCTAGAAAACTTAGATGAGTTTTCCTAATAATATGAAACAAAAAGCTTGTTACCTTATAATACAATGGTAATGTTTACAACCAAACGTGACGTAGGTGCTTTCAACTTGCCGAAGCTGTTTGGTATCACACTACAACTGTCGAAGGAGGTAAAGTATCTAGGCCTTATACTTGACAGTAAGCTAAACTGGAGTAACCATGTGGAACACAAAATCAAGACAGCCAGCGTAACACTTTGGCAATGCCGTCAAATGTTAGGGAAGCGCTGGGGTCTTGCACCAAAACTGTTCCTATGGTTATATAACACAGTCATACGACCAATGGTAAGTTATGGCGCCATCATATGGCGGCCGAGATCTATCCAGACTACTTGTGTCAACAAACTACAAAACTTCCAGCGGCAGATATGCAGCGCGGTGACCGGGTGCATGAGTACAGCTCCAACCGCAGCACTGGAAGTTATTTTAAACATCACACCGCTCCATATCTACATAAGACAGGAAGCGGCTAAAACAGCGTTGAGACTACAAAAGTTTGGACTGGTAAGGTTCGAAAGAGCAAAGCATCTCAACGGTATACTGAAGGAATGGGTAAACACTCCGCTCATAGATGCTGCATGTGACAAAATAATACCCGCCTTCATATTTGACAAAAAGTACAGAATACATCTACTGGATGACAACGATCCAAAGGTAACACATAAGGCTCTCATGATCTACACCGACGGCTCTAAAACCTCATCGGGCACGGGCGCGGGTGTTTTCTCTGAGGACCTCAACATACATATCGCGTTCCCCTTAAGCCCATACAACACAGTGTTCCAAGCTGAATGTATGGGCATCACACTGGCGGCAACAGCGATCCTTTCAAGAAAGGTAACAGGTCAGGAAATACGAATACTTTCCGACAGTAAATCAGTCCTACAAGCTCTAGATGCCTGTTTAGTCAGATCGAGCCTCCTACAAGAATGCCACCAAACCTTAAACAAGGTAGGGTCAAGCAATTCTATTACCATCCAATGGATCAAGGGACACAGTGGATCACGCGGAAACGACGCTGCGGATGAGCTGGCCCGGAAGGGATCTGATACGACCCCAACAGGTCCTGAACCAATCGTCCCAATACCGGTAAGCTGTCTCGTCAATAAAATCCGCGAGCACACTGCCGAACTACACCAGCAATACTGGTTCGACCTGGAGATGTGCAGGCAGACCAAGCTCGCTTTGCCACGGGTGAACGCTGCCTTCTCCAAAACTCTCCTACAGCTAAGCAAACCTACATTGCGCATGGTAACGGGTGCTATCACTGGACATGCACATTTTAACAGACATCTTTTCAACTTAGGTGTCACGGACAGCCCCCTATGCAGAGGATGCATGGAGGCAGAAGAAACAGCTACTCACGTTCTGCTGGAATGCAACGGAGTGGCCGAATACCGGGCGAAATACCTCGGCTCACCGGGAAACCTTCAAGAGGCAGTCACCAATGTGAAGGCCCTGGGGGCGTTCCTGGGGGAGCTGGGCTGGCCGGAGTGATTCCGGCCATACACCCTCCTCACGCAAAACAGGCGCCATAAAGACGTCGAGTGGCGGAAACACCCGTAGCAACAAGAAGAACAAGAAGCTTGTTACCTTTAAAATCGATCGTTGAATACATACTTATAATTATATGTATTTGATGACGCATCTCTTAAATTGCGGTATCAATGGTGACCGGCTCGTCGCGGATGAGAGTTTAAGGTTGACGTGTGATAGAAGGCGCGCGCATGGCTATGTGCTCGGTGGACGTTATTTTAAATCAATTATCATCTTTGTGATTGTGAACTATTTTGTGCAGCAGCAATTGGTTAAAACCATCAAGAAATCATATTAAAACCGTGGTGCTGTATATTTCATTGAATTGACGTCTCCTCACCCTCCAATCCACGCCATTGACAAACTTGAATAACCCATCTGATTTCGGCCATGTTCCTACATGTTTCATTACTAATTGTTTGTATACTTACTCTTTAAAAGTTTAAAATATGAACACATAGCAGAGATTAGCATGTTATATCTTTATGAAATTAGACAAAACTTTAAGGCAATAAAAGCTTTTAAGCGTAGCGAAATCCTAGGTTCATAGTTTTATCAGTTCGTAGGTGCTTAATGTTTTAAGTTGGAAAAGTTTTAATAACACGGCTGCCGAAAAAGGATTGTAATATTTTCGATTATTCACGTATATGGATTCATTCTTACGAATTTGGATGAATAGATGATTTGACGTCGACGTGTGTTTTTTTGTAAAAAATAATGTTTTCACGTACACCAACAAGTTAAAAAAAAACGACGGGTTGCACTCCGGGAGTGCCGGCAGAAGTGAAAACTTGAATAGTAACGTTGTGCATTTTTAACTTGGAATGGTTAGGGAATAATTTGCACGAATTGCTTTAATTATCAGTATAAAAGTACTTTAATGTATGTGGTAGAATACAATATTTATTTATTGCGCAAATTCGTAGATCGTAGACAAACATGACAATTTATATAACATTAAAAAGTTTATCTCTCTAATTGAATTGAATTGAAAATCTATTTACATGAATCACATTTCAGCGCATCTAGCGACAACTATTGTAAAAGATTAAGCATCGCAGAAGCGTGTGTGCTGATAATAACTCTATAAGATACAACTTGATAAAATCACTTGTTTGGCTATACCGACACATTTTCTTTTATGACCATGGATTGCCAAGCCTGTAACAAATAAGATTAATCGTATAGAGGTATTGACTTGTGTGGGTTGTAAGGAACATTATCACAACAAATGTTTAAATATGTCACCGCAGACATACATTCCACTAAGAACAAATGGATCTGTCCCACTTGTAACATGACATCCAGACGTCCTAAAGGAGATGAAACACCTACGAGGCGGCAGTTCGAGCAGGTATCGATAGATGCAGACATGTCCTGCGACGATCTTGTTGAGCAGTGTGTGGGAGTGTGGGGTTCGTCCAATTCCCCGGCCAATGCTGAGGCAAGTATAGCCGATGTCCTTAAAGAGATGAGAGCGTTCCGAGGCGACTTTTCCACATTGAATACCAACATCCAAAATGTTACAACGGCAATACAGGAATTGAATAAAAAATTCTGTGAGATGGAATCTCGATTTAGCGCCATTGAGGGCAGACTTATAGAAACAGAGAAAAAATCTTCTGTGATACCGCAATTGAAAGCCGATTTGGACTCGGTGAAAGACGCTATTGCGGAACTTGAGCTCGAAAATCATGAACAGGATCAGTTCTCATGTATGAACAACGTGGAGATTTCCAGAATCCCCGTTACTGCTGGTGAAAACCTCTACACCCTATTGCATGTCATCAGTAATAAAGTTAAGTGCTCGCTGAGTGAACAAGACATAGATAGCGTAGTGCGTGTGAGCCGTTTTGAAATCAGCGGTTCGGCGGCGGCGGACCCTAACTCGACCGGCCCACGACCTCCAGCCATAGTTGTTAATTTCACGCGCCGTATCGCTAAAGATAAACTTTTAACTGCAGTTCGAGAGCGACGATCACTTTCCACCGTGGACATTAATCTGTCGGGACCTAAACAAAATATCTGTATGTCCGATCACCTAATTCCAAGGAACAAACTTTTATTGAAAAGAGCCCGGCAGCTAAAATCCGATTTGGAGTATTCCTTTTTGTGGATAAGGGACTGCAAGATATTTATGTGCAAGAGCAAGGAGTCAAAGGTTATAACCATAACCAGTGAATCAGATCTAAGCTTAAATGACTTCTTGAACGATAAATAAAACTAGTTTTTACGGGTTCATAATCAATTATTCTGACGATGCAGACCTGAAAAGGCTGCGAAACGTCAATAAATAAATAAAGTTTCGTGCATTAACCCGTAAAAACTAGTTTTATTTAATGAGTGATGTGCGTGAAAACCTAAGAAACAAATATGTTCTTGAACGATTCTTTGTTTTATGTACTAGCAAAACACTATATAAATTTTTAACTTACTTTAATTACTCAGTATATTATGTTCTCGTAGCTTCATATTTATTATTAGATTTCATGATAAATGAGTGCAGCAAACTCCCTCTTACTCCTAATATGAAAGCTCCTATTAAAAATCATTTCAGTGTTGTGATTCGTTGTTGTTATCAGTACCTATCTCATACTTGTATCGTAAACACGCCGGTCCGTCCGTAAAGAAACTACTAGGTTATTACCAGAACGTTAGGGGCTTGCGAACAAAATCACACGATTTCCTGACACAGGTAACTGCTTCTGCCTATGATTTCATATGTATAACCGAAAGTTGGCTGACTCCCGATTTTTACGATAGAGAATATTTCGATAACAGATATACTATATACAGGTGTGACCACGCGCAGGTTGATAGCGGTGCGAGAAGTGGTGGCGGTGTCGCTGTCACCGTGCGCACTGACTTGTGGCCGCTGTGCCGAGCCTATCCAGTCCCGCCGCGCGCCTCTTGCGACTGTGTTTGGGTATCTATACCATTGAATGCAGCTCGCAGCAAACACCTGAACATAGCTTGTATATACATACCACACGGCCGGGTTACCGTGATGCCTTGGAGGGCTTTTTTGGTTGGTGATATTTTAAATGAACGCCCACATGACCTTTATCTATTGGTGGGTGACTTTAACATTTCCAGTGCAGTGTGACTTGATACTTACACCCCCAGTAAATTGCTTCAAGCTGGTGGTACGTCTCCGTCAACACTTTGAGGCACTTTCAGTAATTTGCAGCAATATGGAATTAAAAATGTTAATAATAGAATATTGGATTTGGTATTAAGTAACACTGAGTGTGATAGTTAGTTGCTCCCATCCTTTAACTCACGAAGACTCATATCACAAATCTTTACAAATTTGTTTAAATATAAATAATTTCTCTGAGCTTAAGCCAGCACCGACTTTTAGGTATAACTTCATGAAAGCTGACTATCATCTGATAAATGATGAGCTGGAAAGTGTGAACTGGAAAGAATATTTCAAGAACTTAACCTTGCAAGAGTGCGTTTCTAAATTTTACTTACTTTTAAATAAGTATACGTACCCCAAAAATTAATCACATCTAACAGTACCCATCCTATATGGTATACCAAGCCCCTGCGAAAAATCTTAAATGAAAAAAGAAAATTTCATAAGCGTTGGAAGTTGTATGGGAATCCTTTAGGTTATGAAACTTTTAAACTTTTACGAAAAAGATCAAAACACATGGAGAGAGAATGTTTCAAAAATTATATAAATTATGCAGAACTCAAAATTAAATCTTACCCTAAATATTTTTGGACATACGTAAAAGGTGTTAAGGTTAATAGTAGGATACCGGAGTTACTACACTATAAAGGACAGAGTAGTAGTGATGGGAAACGTATTAATGAGTTCTTTAGTGAACACTTCCACTCAGTTTTTGTAAGTAACACATCAGAAAACCCTACCATTCTTTCGACGGATCCACCGAGTAACGCTTTGTTAGATGTAGCTATTATAAATATCTCAGAGACAATATTAAATCAATACTTAAGAGGTGTTAACACGAATAAAGGGACGGGTCCAGATGATATATACACACTTTTAGATTTATACTTTTTCAGAAGTGTGCTGACTCATTAACTGCCCCTCTGCTGCACATTTTTAAGTTGTCATTTAGCAAGGGTACTGTGCCACGGGAATGGAAACGCGCAATAATAACGCCAATTCCTAAGGGTTCTGCTAGCCACGATATAGTGGATTTCCGCCCCATTTCAAAGTTATGTCAATTTGCCAAAGTTCAAGAAAAAATTGTCACTGACCAATTACTTGGCGTGGTCAAGCAGTTTATTGCACAATCTCAGCATGGATTTTGTAGGTAGCTTTGCAGAGATCTTATTGGATACAATGGACAGCAATGTTCAGGTTGATGCTGTTTATACTGACTTCGCCAAGTGTTTCGATAAAATCTGTCACAATACTCTCTTAACTAAACTTTGGCAGCTCGGTATTCACGGCGATTTGTTTCACTGGATAAAGACATACATAGTGAATCGTTGTAAGGCTGTAGCATTATCAGGTTATTAATCTGCGTATAAAGATGTACCTTCGGGTGTTCCTCAAGGATCACACCTAGGACCATTGCTCTTTATTTTATATGTCAATGATTTACATACATTTGTAATAATTCTAATGTTCTTCTTTATGCAGATGATACAAAAATACCGAGTTATACGAGACACTAGAGACAGTACTTTACTGCAGAGCGATCTAAATAACTTTGAAAGATATTGCATTAATAATAATTTATTTTTAAATCCAGATAAATACCATGTGTATAATGTGTTGTACGATTCTTGTAAAACTGGCTTGTGAAATAAATAAAATATTATTATTAAAATATTATTATAATCTCTTTTACAAGGAAAAAAAACCCGATAAATTTCTGTTATACATTGTGTGGGAAAACTTTAAATCGCTTAACAGAAATAAGAGATCTAGGTGTTATAATGGATTCTAGATTTACATTTGTCCCGCACATTGAAAAAGTAGTAAACCAGTCTTTCAAATTCTTGGGATTCATATTGCGCATAGGAAAACCTTTTAAGAGTTCTCTTACATATAAGATGCTTTTTAACAGTTACGTGCGTAGTCGATTGGAATTCGCAAGCCCTGTGTGGAATCCTTATTATCGTGTAAGTCAGGACAAAATTGAGAAGGTACAACGTAAATTTATAAAGTCATTGGATTATAGAACAGGTAACCCGCACAACGATTATGAATCCTCCCTTGCCTTTCACAATATAACATCTTTAAAACGCCGACGGGATCTATCAGATATAAATTGTTTATATAAAATCTTAAATAATAAGATAGATGCTCCATCTTTATTAGAAAAAATATATTTCCATGTTCCCAGAAGGCAAGAGAGAACAAATGGTAGAAAAGCATTATTTATTCAGCCAAGTAAAACTCATTACGGTAGCAATAGTTTTATAAAAAGAGCTTGCGCACTTTTCAATGAGTTTTTACAAATTTTGATATCTTTGAGACATCCAAACATAAGTTTAGGAGGAGTATTGCTGAACTCATATAAGGCTGAAGCTTGTAAAGATAAGTGTTACTTTATGGACATTTACTTAAAAAATTCCTTGCTGCTTATTATATATATATATATATATATATATATATATATATATTGGTATGTACTTTAATTTCTTATATTTTTTCTTATTCTTTATATTGCGGACCAATGTTACTGGATCTATTTATATTTGAATTAGTTAAGGAAACTATAGGTCTACTAACCAATGATATCTCTGTATCAATTGTATTCTTATAAATTAAAAAAAAATAAAGAAATACATTTTCTTCGCAATAAAGCTGCAACCTTGACGTCATAGATAGAGACTTTTTGACGCGATCAGGCCACGTGTCCTGAAGGAAGTTTAACATTTTTACCATTAAAAAAAATGATCAACGCCGCTAAAGAAGTTTTCACTTCATAAATGCCTACTTTTAGCATGTTTTTACATTATGTATTTTTTTTAGTTTAGTACAAGAATCTTGTACAGGCTCCATGGTCACAGAGTCACAGATTTAGACGTTGGTCATTTTTTATAAATTTTTGACTAGCCATCATCTCAAAACATTTTTTGTTATTTCAATATACTGCTTGATTTTTTTATGTTGGCAAAAACTTTTTTATGGGAAAGAATTCAACAGCCAGCCTAGATAAGCCTTGTTCTTCTTTAAGAACAAATTCACAAAAGTGAGTTTGAGCGCGGAATGCGCAGGTGTGATTTGAAATAATTTTAAACTCATATTCTAATTTTAAATCACACCGCCGATTCCGAGGTAAAAACTAAGTTTATTCTGACAGATCAGCATTGCAGGCTAGTACAGAAAAATGATCTAAGTAGTTAATTATTGTCTATGAATAATTTTATATTTTATCGTACTGATTAAATTGTAAATTTTGTGCATTTCTGTTTACTCCTCACCACGGTAAACTACCACCATTTCCAAACCGATACATGGGTATCGGTTTGGAAATGGTACCCCTGACCCTCCAGACCTACCAGATATGGATCTGGGGCGGTACAGGGACGTCCACACGTCTAAATCCGGCCCTGCTGGTACCAACTGAAAAGAACCGGCTTAACTTGAAGAAGCAACATGCAGGCCGGCAGGGTGAGGATAGCTGGTGTGGCAGGTAGAACTGCTGTATCAGCTATCTTCGCGTCTGGACTTTACCTCCACTTAACATCAGGTGGGGTAGAGTCATTTGTCGGACCTAACTATAAAAAAAAAAAAAAAAAAAAAAAACGAACTCTGAAAAGCTTTTCTCTCTCTCTTACTTATCATCAACAGCCTATTAACATCCCCACTGCTGGGGCACAGGCCCTCTCTATGTATGGAATGGGGAGATTAGGTCATGAACCACCACGAGGGCCCAGTGCGGATTGATTGGTGCTAACGGCTGCAGATGCAGCCGGGATCATCGGCCTAACGTGTCTTCCAAAGCACGGAGGAGGTCGAGATAGTAAAGTTTTGGTCACTTATCCAATGACCGATGACCACTGCGAAAGTTGCTGATCTTCAACGATCGCTTTCGAACGCGCTAAATACAAGCTCGAAGGCAAAGGCACAAGATTTTCGAGCTCCTCACTATTACATTATCGACACAAAACTCTCATCGAACATTGCGCATCATAACAAACCGTATAGGGTACTAACATTTCGAAACCCCTGCCCATCGTCGCTAGTTATATTTAATAACAACAGCCCCATAGGGTGGGTGCACAAAAATCGATATGTCTGTCTGAGGGTGGACCAGGGACCCTCCGAAAGCTGCGGTGTGCCCAGCCCCAACCCAAGGGCGTCAAAATATCTGCATTTCAATGCTGAAATGCATCATTCCATTGTGTGCGTGAATCGCGTTTGCAATTTGCTGTGTAACTCTAGTGGCTATTCGCTAAAATGGTCCATATAACATGTTTTTTATCTAATGGTGGTCGCCTATTGTTCAAAATTCGATCTTTTTTATATATGTACTTAAAGGACATTGTTCTGCGTCCATACATTGTTAGCCTAAGAACCAACAATCATGAAATATTATTTTCTAGGTTCGAAATTGCAAGTAAATGACTGTAAAAACAAAGATTATTGACGGACACTTTTGAGAACTTAAATTATCAGGAAAACTAAATATTTTTTGAGATTATGTTTAATATTAAATGAAACATAGGTCAACCCATTTCTAGTTATATTACTTTTCTCTATGGGTCAACCTATGAACTCAGTTGAACTCAGTATGAATTGAATTAATATTACAACTAATTCATTTTTATTCGGTGCGATTTTAAAGAATAACTATTAGGAAAAACTTGGTTAAGTAGGAATCATGAATAAAATAAAAACTGTAGTTTTGCTTCTTATTTTTTGACTATTTTTCACATAATTGTATCATATTGTATTTTATTGTTATATCACATGTATATTGTGTAAATATGCAACGTGAATGTGTATCAGCTGCGCTTGAATAATTTGGCAGTATGATCCTCTCAGGATGTTGTAGCACAGGTTCTCTAGCACTTGGTAATAAGGTCTCTACTATTTGGGTAACATCGATGGCATATTAGATAGCCAAAATAGTTAAATTAAAGGAAAAACAATCACAAATAAACATACACAACAGGAAATCCGAAAGGAGAATCCACGAATGCCACAGATTACTACGAATGCAAACTGCCTGCACCACAACCACAGAATATCGAATTTTATACCGACCCTTCACTTGACAACAGTCTGTCCTTGTCATGCTTAATCTATACCTCTATACATATAATGTATTTTAGTTATTATAATAAAATATATTTTATTTTTTAAGGTTTTTAGTTTTAGGTTTGTTATTATGTTTTTTTTTTGTTTTAAGCTAGTATTAGATAATAGTATATTTGTTTCTTCTATACTAATATTATAAAGAGGAAAGGTAGCTTCGTAATATATAGCCTATAGCCTTCCGCGATAAATGCACTGTCCAATACAAAAATAATTTTTCAAATCGGAACAGATGGGCAATGTTGCATTCGGTACAACGGGTCCTGAACTACCATTATTATGAAGAAAGTTAATGTGTATAATACAAGCCTTTGTACAAAAACTATCGTCTACACTATAGCTCTATACTCTACTCTACTAGTACTCACTACAACACTACAGCTATCAACTCTGCTCTACTAGTAGGAATAAAAAAACATACTGATGTCAAGTTTTCAAAAAGCAAACACGAATAGCCAAGTGAAGTGCCGGCATTAGGAAGAAAGAGTGTTTTGTTTGCAGCGCTGCCATAGATTATACACATAAAATGGTAGTCTCAGATTATTTTTTAACTTTTTGATATAGCTTACTTAACTGGAAGTGTCCGTCACAATCTAAATACTGATAATTATAACAAAAAATATACTAAGAATTATCATGCCAAATTGGTGTTGGTTCTTAGGCCAAATTTAACATTGTCCTTTGTATTGTTTGTGGATTAAAAGAGGGCCCACTTACAACAAAAAAACTAGTTGTTCCGTATTCAACCTATGACATCTCATCCCAATTCCTAACTCATCCCTAACTAGTATTCCTAACTCAACCTACAATATTATCTCTTATCTATTAGACAAGTCCGTCCGTCTGTGGTGCTGTTTCAGCGGCCAAACCGTAAGAGATAGATAAAGAGAATATTTAAGTTATAAGTTAAGAATAGTCTGATAAGACTACAAACCGGATTTGAGTAACGTAGCACTTCCGGTTTTCGAGAAATCACGAATTTCAAACGAAACCACACAAAATCTCCGAAGTTCTCAATTAATTAAATACATTTTTTTTTAAATCAGGTTTTGGTGAACATTTGGTTCACTGGTTTGCTAGTTTTAATTTATCTTGCTTTACTAATAATATGGATCCATAAATTCGTATGCGAAACCAACATGTTTGGCCGATTTTGTGGCATTGATATTTTCAATAACATTTTTCGATGTAGTCCGTCAAAACGGAAGTATACAATAAAAATCAGTTACCTACCGTACATACAGTAAACCAAAACCAGTAATAACGTTTAAACAAGAAGCAAATAGGATAAAGTAAATTCATAAAGTCGGCATTGACGGCAACGAACGCAAAGTCAAGTACACGAACGTATTAAAATTGACAATCCAGTTCAGACATGTGTATTGATTGCTATTTTTGGACATTTTGCTTATTTTTCTATTAAAATCTTGACTATTAGTGTGACAACTTTATGGCTTATTAAATTTATAATTAATTTATAATCTGTTTGACATGCATGTAACAATAGATAATTTCAAATTTTATTCAGAAATGGTGATTCCAATGTAACCAAAATAATAGCAATTGTTTCATAGGTCCATATCTATTTGTGTACCTTATTTAAAGTGGAAATGTAGTGTTACTAACAAAAATTTTATATACCATGTAAACACTAACCTATGTTTCACAAATAAAGCTCTGATTCCAAACAGAATCGGAATTCTGAACGCAAATTAAGTTTAAATATTGAGGAGCTCGATGGCGCAGGTGGTTAGCGCGTTCGACCGCATTCGTTGAAGTTAAGCAATTTCCGCAGTGGTCGGTCATTGGATAGGTGACCAAAAATCTTCTATCTTGAGTTACTCCGTGCTTCGGAAGGCACGTTAAGCCGTTGGTCCCGGCTACATCTGCAGTCGTTAGCACCCACCAATTCGTAATAGTAACATTTAGGTTCTTTTATATGGTGACCCCTCACGAAGTGGACAAACGACATCAAGCGAGTCGGGGGGACCCACTGGATGCGGAGAGCGCAGGATCGTTCCATATGGAAATCTCTTAAGGAGGCCTATTTCCAGCAGTCATCGGCTGATGATGATGATCATATGGTGACCTAAACTTACATACTTACGTGTGTTAGTCTAATTATAGAGGCAGGCTATAGATAGGCTTTATAACATGCCCCTACAAAGAATAGGAGCCGGAGCATTGACGAAAATTGTTGCAAAAACGGGGAAAAAATTATCCACTTGGGAGCTTCCGTTGCGTGCGATGCGTAAACGGTTAGTTACACAGAAATCATTTATGACGGAATTGATTCCCTGTTAAAAAGTTCTATAAAAAATCCGCGACAACATATATCCGTCTTTTAAGTTTAATTTACTATAACCATTTAAATTAACGAGGGTGGGGACTTCTAGTGTTGGTATGAATCAAACTAATATTATGAAGGCGAAAGTTTGTGAGTGTGTATGTTTGTTACTTCTTCACGTCTGGAGCGATTTTAATAAAATTTGGTATGGAGTTAGCTGACACCCTGGATTAACACATAGGATACGTTTTACTGCGGGAAAATATCCCTAATAAAACGCGGGGCACAGCTAGTTGAACAAAATTATGTTCAATTTCTATATTACCCAAGCGCACGCCCAGACGCGTCATAGCTCGAGTCGAGAACTGGAGACACTGTAACTCCACAGATTGTATCTTCAACTGGGAGACGAATAAATTTGTCTCGATAAAGCCCCGATAAATCACTCCTCCGCGACTTTTGAACGAAATTAAACGAACCCGCGCTACCTGATGCCTCGACCTTTCATTAAGGGCGCGAGCGAATTTTCGGTTTATTTTGCCACCGCGCTCAGCTGATTCCGCTATGACTGGTAATAATATAATAATAATAACATTTATTCACCATCACAGAATACAAGCAGTTTTTAAACAGATGTTGCAATATATTCTTTAATTTTTTAAGCATGTAACTGCTTTATGTTTATATCTAAAGAAAATATAACTAGAAAAAATTTTGCGCGGACCAGGCAGCAGGCGGGACGAGGAAGAGATGGCGCCTTGCAGCTTAAGAATAGCTAGAGAAATTTCGACGCGGCCGTCAAGGGCCGCGGTAGCATAATTGGCTAGTGCATTCGCCCGGATTGCGAAGGGTGCGGGTTCGAGTCTCGCCTGCTGCCTGGTCCGCGTGGAATTTTTCTAGCTATATTTTCTTTAGATATAGATGTTACAATATTTACACCAAGTTTATAGTAAAGGTATGTGATAACAACATCAAAGATTGACAGCTACTCTCCGCTTTAGTAACAAAACTGTATTGCGGCAGTGTAGGATCATCATCGAGTAAACAAAATAAGCAGATTCATATCATTACTCAACTTACGCAGTTACTTACTTACGTCGTGATAAAATTGAGAAATAAGTATTTATTTACTGTACAGTATACGTAAAGTGAAAAGAAAAGAAGAAAAAATGTAGAATATGATTTGACTGCCGAAACTGAAGACTGCCACTTGTTGTCTCGTTAAATTAAAAGGGGTCACCATTATAGATGCTTGTGAGATCAAAAATATCACTCGCATCATTGCCTACCCAGACCCAATCCTCTACCCCTTCAATCTCTGGAACCTTACTCTCTATTTTTCTTCTAAGTCACTAGCGGATGCCTCCGACTTCGCCTGCATGGAAAAATTGGTCTCCTATACAAATTTCCACCCCATTTCTCAACCCCTTAAAGGATAATTTCTATGATAAAAATTATCCTTTGTCCTTTCCCGGGACTCAATCAATCACAATACCAAACTTCATCTAAATCAATTCAGCGGTTTAATCGTGAATTGGTAACAGACGGACAGACAGAAATACAGACACACTTTCGCATTTATTAGTATGGAAGTATAGATTGATGGTGGCAATGCAGCATATGGCTCGCGTAAGTTTCAGTAACGTAAATGTTTATAAAGCCTCGAAGACACGGGGCGTGTTTAAAAGCTACAAGCCAGCGAGTTCGCTAGCAGCTTGTAAACTCGCCCCGTGCCATCGGCTTTTTTTCCATCTGCTACTCGATGATACGGGGCGAGATTACAAGCTACTAGCGAACTCGCTGTCTTGTAGCTTGTAAACTAGTCACACTAATATTATAAAGGCGAAAGTTTGTGAGTGTGTATTTTTGTTGCTTCTTCACGTCTAGACTGGCTGGAGCGATTTTAATAAAATTTAGTGTGGAGTTAGCTGACACCCTGGATAAACACATAGAATACGTTTTACTGCGGGAAAATATCCCTAATAAACCGCGGGTAACACCGCGGGGCACAGCTAGTAGCTTGTAAACTCGCCCCGTGTCATCAAGGCTTTATAGGTAATGGTAACCGCTTACTATTAGGCGGAACATAATAATAAACTTATTTGTAGACTTTTTTAAAGTGAATATTAAAAAGGGCTCCAGTATTCCCCTTAACAGGAAACTTTTGAGGTGTGAGTCACCTATTATGTTAGATTTGAAATTAGCATATAAATAGCTCCCTGCGAGAGCATTGAAACGAGGAGCGTATTAGGAGCATGCACAGAACTTGAAGAAAGAATAATAAGTCATGATTTTCATTTTTTTATTGTTTCGTAGTCTTCAAATGTCCAAATTAACAAGAGTCATTTCTCTTTATTCCTGAATGAAAACCGTTTATAAAATGAAACGTTTAGTGGAGTGTAGGATTTATTTTAACATTGACACAATTTGTTGCAAATTTTCATTGTATTCATAGTATTTGAAATAAAATATTGAATTATTTAGTAAGGTGCAATGCCATTTCAACTAGGTCATTGCAATCTCAAATGTATACTTTTTAGGGTTCCGTAGCAAAATGTCAAAAAACGGAACCCTTCATGGAATGGATTCGTCATGTCTGTCTGTCCGTCCGTATGTCACAGCCATTTTTTTCCGAAACTATAAGAAGTATACTCTTGGAACTTAAAAAGTAGATGTATTCTGTTAACCGCATTAAAATTTTTAGACAAAAATAGATAAAAAATAACTTCAACAATTTTGGGGATTCCCCATACTTAGAACTGAAACTCGAAAAATTTTTGGTGTCAAATCCATACGTGTCGGGTAGCTATGGATAGGTCTTAATAAATGATATTAAGGTTTCTAATATATTTTTTTTCTAAGCTGAATAATTTGCGCGAGCAACACTCCCAAAGTGGTAAAATGTGTCCCCCCCCCCAAATACACCATGCAAACTTCCACCGAAAATTGGTTTGAACGAGATCTAGTAAGCAGGTTTTTTAATACGTCATAAATCGTAAACCGCAATTTACATTTTATTATCCACTGAACTTTACTTATTAATAACTTCATTTAAAAAAAACTGCACTATTATTAAAACATCGATCAAAGTTACAACAAACTACAAGAACTTTTATATTATGTTATTTGCTATTACGGAACCCTTCATGGGCGAATCCGACTCACACTTGGCCGCTTTTTTAACATTTACAAATCTCAAACGACCGCATCATTGGCGATGAGGAGGTGACTAACTTAGAGCCTCTTCAATTACGCCTTGATGTGAAGCGCGTTCCATCGTCTATACCACGGCGAGTGTTTTGAGGAGTCACACTCCTTTATTCCACCTTCCCCTTTCCCTCAGGGGACCACGCGCGGTGGCCTTCGATATCACCGACTCACTGTGCCCACTATACCCACGCCAGGGGAACATTCGCCTAACGGAAATGCTTAGGAAAACGCTAACGCTTTCGATTTTATTTTGTTATTTCTGACCGCCGAAAGTTTTCAAATACCTCACGCTCATTTTCTTAATTGTTATTACCAATGCAAAAGAAAAAAAAACGCGAGGCATTTGAAAACCTCAGGCGGCTAGAAATAACAAAATGAAATCGTAAGCGTTAGAGTTTTCCATAGCATTTCCGTTAGGCGAATGGCCCCCAGCTCACATGCTCCCTTCCTCCTATAAAGCGGGATCCTTTAAAATAAGCGTAAAGGATCAAAATGGAGGCAGGCAACCGGTAACGTGAAGATGGCTGATGTTGTAGAAATAGAAAGGACTGCATCTCGCAGTAAAACAAATACTTTAAATAAATATCCGTTGTAGTTCAAGTGCCACAATTGGTGGTGCTTTCGGTTAGATAGCGATAGGAGCTGGTTTCAATCCAGCCTGACTCTCAGGATAAATACCCCTCAGGTTTGAGTGGTTTAGAGGCTCCAGACGGAGAAGAGAATCCTTCCGTGGGGAGATGCCACACGCCTGGAATACCTCTAAAGGCACTCGTCAATTCTCGGCTTGAGGTCCCCTTAGGATCTCGGCGTCCCCAAACCCGGTGACGCTGTAAATAAATAAATAAAAATAAAAATAATGCTCGCGTAGTTAGGTTTTGTAGGGATTTTTTTTCTCAGAAAAACATAGGTAGTATTAGCTGTTTTTTGGTTGGCATATCTTTCATATGCATAGTTTAGCATGAAACTATAACAACTAATAGATCAATAGATTATAAAAATGGATGCGTGTACTTATGTAGGCGCGTGAGAAGTTATCCTTCTTTCGCATCGTTTAAAATTAGTTTTTAATTGCATGCAAATAATTAATTACAATAAATTAATAAAAAGTCTGAAAAAGGACACAGAAGACAAAAGGAAACTAGAAACATGTGGATAAATATTATAAACATGAATACCTATAACTGTTACTTTATTACAAAAAATAAAGATGTGGTTTTTGGTTCTACTACAGCAATGGTCAAGAGATGGCGCTGTAGTCTCCTGAATCGCGCTTTGGTTCCGTTGTTCCAGATTAATAAATATTTTGATATTATAAATATGAATACCTATAACTGTTACTTTATTACAAAAAATAAAGATGTGGTTTTTGGTTCTACTACACCAATGGTCAAGAGATGGCGCTGTAGCCTCCTGAATCGCGCTTTGGTTCCGTTGTTCCAGATTAATAAATACTTTTGATAGGCCTTCACAATGCAGTCGTTAGCACCCACTAAATAGAGATTCTATTTTGTTGGTAGATTTTCTTAATGTGCGGTAAACACAAAAGTAACAGCTGAAGTTGGTCGCTAAAGCGACCAACTTCATGCTGTTAAAATTTTGTGTTACAGTGCTGCGCGCGCATCTTAAAATTTCACTCTCATCATTTTTTCATATCGCGCCTAAAGAAGTATAACTTCAAAAATAAAATAAAATGCTTTAATTTCAAGGCGTGGTCTCATATATGTTAGTAACAATTTTTTCTTAACCTATGTTAGTATTTCATTACAATTTTAATCATCATTCTATATAAAAATAATTAAAATAAATAATTTCAAAATCAAAAGACATATGCGACAGCATACAGACTCAAAAAAATAATCGGGACTATTATAACTTATCGAGCAACTTTATTTTTGTGGTAAGTATGAACCTTTCAACGTGTTAAGCATCGTGGTAGAATCCCTAACGGGGACCCCGCGGCTTCGCATTAAGCAGTGTAGCAGGTATTAGCAGGACTTTTTAGCGGATATTATGCTATAAAGTGCCCGTAAGATTTGCGGGGTCCTCGGTGGTCAGCCACTGGGGGGGTCTGTAAGACTTGCGGGAGCAGGTGTGAGGTGCGTTCGTTCTCTTAAAGGCGCCGTCGTCTGTAAAAAGATTTTTTATCTGCGTTATAAAAAAAACTGTGTTAAGCAGATAGTTATAGTAGTGAAATTTTTTCAAGGGACAAATGTAGTTTCGGAAGATATTATTGCAGATTTTCTATTTGTTGTTAATAATTTAATCTTACTGTTTCTGCTATTGTTTTACTACTTACATGTACAGCCTACGGCACAAAGGTTCTAGCTTAAACTGTAAAAATTTCATAATCGATCTTCAACATTATGTCGTTATAAACGAAGGTTGAAAACTGTATAAACAGAGCATCGCCATGTAAACCAACCTTATTTGCATAGTGGGCACTATACCTTAAAACAAAACTTATTTAACATACAAAGTATAACGTTGAGGACAATGAGATCCTCTCGTCGATATCTGAAACGGTTCCTGATAATAATCATCAATATGATTGTCATCCACTGGCACGCGAATGAATCCTCTATTTCGCATACAATAAGACCTATTATCGCGCCCATTGTGAATTGCAACAAAGAGGTCCGGAAGCGTATGTAAAGCTGCTGTTTAATAAGCATGTTGTTGGATAATAGACTCAAACTGGCCGCTTTAAGGTTTATCGTGTTCTGGTGCGGGGTTTCGCGCGTAATGTCGGTACAGTCCACTCGTCAATCCAATTACGGATTCGAATTGTATGAATATTCAGGCGATCGGGAACGCTGACTCGATTATCGATAATTCAATGGATCGGATGATTGAGTCGGACTCGATTGAGTTGGACTCTCTTAAAATTTTCCTGTTGCTGGGACGCGAGTACGTTACCTACACAGGGCACAGAAAGCCTGCGTACTGGTACCTACGTACCTAGTGCGACAGGACGTGTCGTATTCACGTGTAAGTACTAGGGTTGGCAAACTGTTTTTACTAAAATTGAAATGATTTTCGGAATTATGATTTGTGTTTTTTTTATATATATCATCATCATCATCATCAGCCTATTAATGTCTCCACTTTTGGGGCACAGGCCTTCCCTATAGATGTAATAGGGAGATTGGGCCATGATACACCAAGTGGGTCCAGTGGGGTCCACCATGTGGGGTTGACGTCACACAGTAGACGTTATCGAACCGAGCGTTTCTGGTGGATGCTCTAACGAGACTATTTTTCTGAGGAATGCATGGAGGTATCAATCAATCAAGAAATTAATATCAAATACTCGGGTCAAATTAGTATCAAATACTCGGGTCAAATTAGTATCAAATACTCGGGTCAAATTAGTATCAAATACTCGGGTCAAATTAGTATCAAATACTCGGGTCAAATTAGTATCAAATACTCGAGTCAAATTAATATCAAATACTCGGATCAAATTAGTATCAAATACTCGGGTCAAATTAGTATCAAATACTCGGGTCAAATTAGTATCAAATACTCGGGTCAAATTAGTATCAAATACTCGGGTCAAATTAGTATCAAATACTCGAGTCAAATTAATATCAAATACTCGGATCAAATTAGTATCAAATACTCGGGTCAAATTAGTATCAAATACTCGGGTCAAATTAGTATCAAATACTCGAGTCAAATTATTATCAAATACTTAATTTATATTTTTGATGTGTAACTTTTAAACGTTGTGTAAATGGAAAAATCCTATGGACAATATGAAACGGAAATGCGTCACGAACGTCACACGACTATATTATATATACACGATTATACTATATATACATATATGTATGTGTGTGTGAGATGCGTGCGCAGCGCTTCCCGATGAACATGTAAGTTGGAGAGTTACTTGGCTAAGGCTGAAACGCTACATATATATATATATATATATGAGAAATGCGAGCGCTGCGCCTTTCCCCTATGCCTTATGCACCGCCTAATGTTAGGTTATTTAAGAAAAGAAGTTTCACTTCAGATGTGTGGTCCGTGCATACTATTTTTTTATTATCAGTATCAAATACTCAAGTAAAAAAAAATTGTAGGGGCATTGCATTCTCTTGTATCAAAGAAAAACTTTAACTTCTAACGCAATTGTGGCGATAGCTTATTATACAATGTACATGGCGTTTATTTTGAAGGTTCGAATGTTGATAAAATTCGTAGAGTATTTTCCATTGAGTTGGAATCATGAAAATGGGCCAAAAGCGCAAGTCATATATACCATAAATAAAGCATAGGAATAATTAGAAAAAGAAACTAATTTCCAACTGATTTAAAAGATGTTTTTTGATAGTCTTTAAACATAAATCGATATTTCGCATCCTTTTCAGGATACATCATCTGAGGAGTATGATTTATGATTTTTAACTTTCAGCAAAAAAGTCTTTCGACGTCAGCTTGTCAAAAGTAATTAAAAATCATACTCCTCAGATGACGCGAAACGTCGAGTTATGAGTATAAAATTATGTAAAAAAAGTATTAAAACCCGCCTTTTAAACTCGTTGAAAAGTTGTGTTATTTAAAAACTTAAGAAACAAATATATATTAATTTGAAAAATCTTAAAAATAACGAGAATACTCTTTAAAACGCGACCAACGAACTCTATGTGCTATCACAAATCACAATTGGCCGATTCTTGGACACCATTAAAATATTTTCTCTTAAAATTAAAACCGTTTCAAAGAAAACACTGAGCTGAGTGGGGTTTTTCGGACATAAAATGGAATTACCATAAGTCTCGGAAGTCCATCTGTCTAATTGCATCTCTGCCTTGTGAATATTCAGAGTAGTACGAGGATTTTACATTAAAATATTAATACTTACCTACCGAGTTGCCTATCTATGTAGCGCTCTCACTGAGATGACCGAATTAAAAATTCCCACTGCTACGTTTTGCCTTTGCTTCTGTTTCTACATTACTAAAACTGTTGCTTAACTAACAGAATGTTAGATTATGAACTAGCGGGCACTCGCGACTTGGCCTCCATGATTCAATTGATTATATATCATCATCATTATCATCTCAGCCGTAAGACGCCCACTGCTGAGCATAGTCCCCCAAGGGTCTCCACATTGATCGGTCCTGTATCACGCACATCCATCTGCTAGTCGCGATCTTCACCAGATCGTCGGTTCACCTGGTGGGGCCTTCCCACCGAGCGACATCCGGTGCGTGGTCGCCTTTCAAGAACCTTTCCGCCCCAACGGCCATCGGTTGTCCTCCTATATATGTGTCCCACCCACTTCCACTTCAGCTGCGCAATCCTTCGAGCGATGTCGGTTACTTTAGTTCTCCTGCGTATTTTCTCATTTCAGGTTCTATCACGCAAGGAAATACCAATAATCGCACTTTCCATTGTCCGCTGTGCGACTTTGAGTCTAAGAAGACTCATGATACTCATAAGAATGAACCCATAGTAAGCGACCACATCGATTTCATACACAAACACCAACTGACCCGGAGAACTTCGATAAACTTTGCGCCTACGTGACGTGGAAGATGTTCTATGTTAGGGGTTCAGATTTCCGCACTTAGTCCTTGAAATGAACCATTGTGTGTGGCGTTTATGGAAGAAAGCGAGCTAATTTATTTGAAAACTGGTTTTCTGTATAATTATTGTTCCGTGATTTTTCCGATATTTTAATAGTTATTATTCACTTAGATTAAAACAAAAAGGGAAGATATGGTACGCTCATACTACGCCTCCGATCCCTCCCACACAGGCCACAAACACCAACACTACACAGCTAGCGAACGTGCACACTAGCTTAGCATTAGGCAGACACCGCACCCGTAGGATAAGAGTGCGAAGACCCGATCTACACACGACACGCTATACCAGGTACAGGTACGTGGGCGTTTTTCCTCGTCCCCCACGACAACGGCTTACTAGAGCCGAGGTCCGAGTCTCAGAGACGCCCTCTAGTTGAGCCGACCTCCTCAGGTTCGAGTGGTGTAGAGCTGTAGAGGCTCCAGACGGAGAGGAGACTCCAGCCGAGGGGAGATGCCATCCGCCTGGAATACCTCTAGAGGCACTCGCCAATTCTCGGCTTGAGGTGACGCTGTAAAGGTCATCTGCATCCAACAGGATACACACTCAAAAAAAAACGCTCATACTAGCATCAAATAAAATATGATCCGACTCAACTACATAAGCAACTCTCACACACGCACACGTCTGTATATAAACATTCAATCGAGCGAGCGAGAGAGAATTTAACGCCTCAACGCAGGGTATTGTTGTCCTTTTCCTGATAACAAAATGGCGATCACGTAAATAACATTCACGACAAACCTTGATTTTTGAGAAAAAATGTTTTTACAGTTTTACAAATGAAAAGTGTTGCCGATGCATTTGATATTTGATTTTGAACTATTTCTGTTCTTTATAAAAGCATCGAAGGCATTGCTTGTTTTATCTTCGTAACACAGAATATACGCAATTTTGTTATATTGAGTGCCCATGCAGCGTGTTTGAATGTCCAGTTGTGACTAAAGCGAATTGGGGTCATGCACCACAATTTAAGCGGATCACTTTGGAGCCGCGAGTGCCGTATCTTCCCTTTTTGTTTTAATTTAAGTTTATTCAGCTATTCGGGGCGGCGACGAATCCAAAAAATCAGCTCTCATAAAAATCAGGGCCGTCGTTCTTGAGTTATAAGTGTTCTAACTAACACGAATTTGTTTTATATTTAATAAGAAATATAGATTTTTATTAAATAGGCACATTTCTAAGTCTTTAACGAGCGACCTTCTCCAATTTAATACTAATCGTATTAAAGAAGCTATAGAGCGAAATAAGGGCTCCAAAGTGTTTGCAAGAGATCTGTCTATTGTACGTTGAAGTAATACGATGTAATACGACGCTCGGTGGGAAGGTCTCCTACGAGGTAGACCGATGATCTGGTGAATATCGCGAAAGCCGATGGATGCGCGAAGCACAGAACCGTTCGATGTGGATATCCTTGGGGGAGGCCTATGCTTAGCTGTGGGCACATCAAAAAAGTCTAATCAACACGCATCAGTTACAGAAACTATATTAATTTATATCTTAATAAAATATATTGGTATACAATCGGTTTTGTTCTCGAAAATGTAGTTGGCCGTATAAATAAATGTATTACAATAGCAAAAATCGTAAAAGTTCAAAACCGTATACATATTGCTTAGACGACATTCGTGACCGAGTGGTTAGTACGCCGCCTTTCAAAGTGTCACCTACTCGAGAGGCCCGGGTTCGCATTCCGCTGGGAGCAGACGTTGGGGCGAAGAATACCAGCATTTGTACTCCAGTCATGAAAGTTAAATATGATTTCTATATAAATATACTTGTATATGTATCAGTATATGTATTCTATCCGTTACCCTAGTATCCCGTAACACAAGCCAAGCGTACAGTGCTTACCTTGAAGCTAGGCTAATTGGTGTGTGTCGGAAATATTTATTTATTTAGACTTGAAAAATTTTTTCACCGAAATATTTTTTCGTTCGCTCCAGTCCCCATTTTGAACGTACGACTAGCCCGTGATACGCCGAGGCTTAGGGCTACGAGGACGTATGAGAGCTCAAAAGACTCGGAATTCGAAGAGCTTTAAGATGATGTAAAAAAATATTAGAAAAGTTATTTTTCTTATAATCTATAATAGGTAGATTCATTTTCAATGCCCTTTCAAGAGCACGTAATCTGTGAATTTTTTGATGATTAATATTGACTATATTAAGTACAGGTAATTATCGTGACGTCACAGTCCTGTGCAGCCGCTAACCATGCACCTGGCCCCTATTAACTGTTTCCCGGAAACGGTTCTTGAGGGAATGGAACGAATGGTGACGTCAGCAACTAATCGCTGTGACAAACGAACGCAGCTCTAGTTTATGAATGATGTGTTTCACTTCAATTCCACAGTTTTGTCACGTGACTACATGCTAGAAGATTTAGTCGAAAATTATTACGTAAGCATACGAAAAAATTGTGGAATACATTGTCACCTGTGTAAGGGCCGGAACGCATTTGTGATAATCCTGGTGTTGCCAGGATCCGATCTGAAATTTTGGTTCGGTTTGAAACAGGGTTGGCAACCGTACGAAATTTCTGGTCTTCTGTACGATATACGAGAACACTACACATCTTGTATTATGTACGAGATTTTGCTAGATTTTATATCATGATTTCTCATTGTAGGCAACATATTGGAGTTATATTGTTTTAATATGATTATTTTATATTTAATTAAATAGTTGAAATATCGGAGACTCATAAAAAACAAGTTAGGTACATGGTAACAATCCCGTTAATAGCTATTACATGTTGGAGTATATAGAATAAGTATCAATCGTAAGTATCCAAACCAGTCTATGTTTATCATAATTTTTTATTTAAGCATTAAACTGCCAGATATTTGAATCTAACGAAATTTTACTGGAAAAACATTTCTTTATAGTCTATGGTTGGTGGTTGAGGGGTAGTCTCAATTTCATCCATGGCTGTACCACAGCAGTGGGGTCATTAATTGGCTGTCGATGTAAATAATATCAAAATTGTCGAGAAAACAGATAAATTATTGAAATAAAATATAATACCCATCAATATTTTTTGACAGCTTCCGTAGTGTGGATGGTATGTACACTGTTGGTACGTTGGCCTATATGTTAATATGATTTACTAATTCTGGGGGGAGGATGGTGCAAATCGTCTACAAGCTTCGAAAGCTAGGAGGGAAGTAACGGCCAAATATCGGCTAGGTGACCAAAAATACCATTTGCAGTTCCTTCGTGCTTCGAAGGTCACGACAAATCGTTGGTCCCGGCTGCATCCGCAATCTTTATTACCCGCCGATCCTCACTGGGCCAGATTGGTGGTTGAAAGGTCGTCTCAATTTCATCCATGGCTGTACCACAGCAGTGGGGTCATTAATTGGCTGTCGATGTAAATAATATCACAAGTATACAGAAAACAGATAAATTTTTGAAATAAAAATATAATAGCCCATCAATATTTTTTGACAGCTTCCGTAGTGTGAATGGTATGTACACCAGTTTTTAAGATGTTACCTACCAAGAACGAGGTTCGAATCCCGGCGCGGTAAATGTTTGTGTAATAATTACGAGTCTTTGTACCTAATACATTGCTGTTTATAACTATTTCCACAAAAATATTCTTGTCTGTGTTTTTTTTTTGTTTCCTCCCAGGCGGGGGAGAGGGTGAGAAATCCTCATGGATACCCTACAGCCGGCTGTAAGGTTATGTCAGACTCTTACTGAATAAAAAACACCCTTTAATCATGCTTATGGCCAGAAGGCCCTTACAAGCTTCATCTGAAGCGATCATCCCCCGAGAGGGGGATGATGCGGCGCTGCGTTAGTTTAAACTAGCAACTAACTAGCTTAAAATAACGCAAAATGCGCTTAGAGGACAAGTGCACTCAGATGTGAACTTGGAACGGGAGGGGACTGAGAGGAATCGAACCTCTCTGTGTTGGGGGGGCGGGGGGACTCTACCGCGAGTGTTGGATCCTCAGCGGCCAGGAGGGCCGCGAGGTCGCGTGTGAGTTTGTTATGTGTGGTTGTGAGTGCGTGTTTGGGCCTGCGGGGCCTGTAGCGAGATGGGGTGTGTGGGGCGTATCCCGACGCCGATCTAATGAGTGGGTTAGAGTGCTCTTCTGCAGCTTTGAAGAACCGTTCCGAGCACTCTGTGAGGTGTGTTTCAATTGTGTCGAGTTGTAGGTCCCTGTGGAGGTCCGCGTTACGGACGTACCACGGGGCCCCTGTGGCTATGCGGCAGAAGCGATTTTGAAGCACTTGAAGTTTGTTCAAAATCGCTTCGTCCGCGTGTGCAAACACTGGTGACGCGTAAGTGACGACCGGGCGTATGCAGACTTTGTAAAGCGTTCGCTTGTTTCGGAGAGACATTTTACTGTTGTCACGAGCCAGGGCGTTTAAATGAAACCAACTCTTGGTGTGAACAACAAATTTATTTGGGCGTGGTTCGAAGTGCCCGGGTAAAAAAAAAAACCGTTACAGTATTTGAAAGTTCTTTGCTTTCCCGGCCAGGGTTGGTACTCTCCTGGTAGTTCCGCCGAAGAGAAGTCCGGGCCCAGAGAAGATGGAGATGGTCACGAAGCGGTGGTCGTACTGGTCGACAGTGAAGTCCCGAAAAGAAGTCGGAAGTCGTCGCCAGGCGATGGGGTGACCGTGACGGGATGGATTGCTGGTCGTTGTCACACGATGGTGTACGGTGGACGCCACACCATGGACCCCATACGTGGGTTAATGCACTGAGTGTAATGATTAATTATCTTAAACAATTATTAACAACTTCACTGTCCCCATACAATACAATTTCCGACTTCTCCACGTCCATGTTTTTTTTTCTTCGGTTTTGTTTCATGTTTTTATTTGTTCATAACAAAAGAAATAAAAACCTTTTGCGAAAGCAAATTTTTGTACATGAAAGTTTAGGGTTTTTGCTATACGTTCACGTAATTTTATAAGTCTATTGAGCTACGCTCATGACGAAAAATCTTGCCAAAAAGTATCGAAAAATGAGTCACCCCTGACTCCTGAACTTATTCCAAAAGTGTGAGTGAGTCACATGTGACTCATTGGACAGTGAAGTTGTTAAGAATAAATAAAAAAAATATAAAGATCGCGCGTTGTCCGCAAGGTCGCTGGGAGCACAGAACGAGCGCGTGTCTGCTTGGAGTTCAATTTCGGAGTGTGAGATGGCCGGCCGCGCCGCAGCCAGCGCGCGGTGCAGGTCGGGGGGGGAGGAACTCAACAAACGAGTCGCCAAACTTGGAAGCGCGCGTGCAGCGAAATTTCATTGCCCGATGTTAAATGAATTAGGTGTTTATAAACAATAGGTATTCAAAAAAACTGATTCGTGTAAATAATGTACAATTTAAGTTAATAATATTAAGCGTAATTTAATTTTTAGGTAGAATATTATAAGTTTTAATAAAATAAATATGTAACAACGTTACAATACCCCCGCGCGCAGTGAAGGATTTTATTGTTTATAGAGAAATAAAATCCGTTTTGGAAAATGTGAATGTAGTTGCTTAACCTAAACATAAATCATCTTTCATACTTCTATCATTCTTCTATCATCATTCTTCTAACTATTAAAACAAGGTAGGTACCATACAAAGGACGTTACCGACTCCTACAAGCAATCCTGAAGACATCTAGTTTAATGAACTAGAAACTTGGCAAATACTTATATCCAATAAGTTAGTTAAGTGCGCGACGCGAGATATAAAGCTACTGTTGTACATAATAAACCAAACAAAAATATATAAAAAGAAAAAAAACTACTTATTGACACCAACCAACTTCAAGTCTTTAATGTGCCAGGTGCCTAGATCTTTTCCAGTCATATCCTGCAATACATATACCAATGGTGACTTTTTAATTACTATTTTAGCTTTAATAAACTTCGGAGCCAATTTCTTTGAAAAACAGTTATCTTTGTCGCTTAAAAAGTAAGCACGCTTCATGACTATGTCACCAACGTTGAACTCGGCAAATTTCCTTCTCAAATTATAATGAGAAGTATTCTTCACATGGGCTTGCCACAACCGTTTTTGCACTTTATCGAAAACACTAGATAGACGACCTAGATTTTCGGCATAAGCATCACGTGGTAAAATTGATAAATCATTACCGAGGTCATTGTCAACGTAATGTGAGCCACAAACGACTAGCTCCCTACCAAAAACTAAAAATGAGGGTGTATACCCTGTCGCTTCGTTTACGGAGTTATTTATAGCGAATTGGACTTCAGGAATAAACAAGTCCCAAGACCTATGATCGTCGTCTACATACATAGATATACAAGTAATTATTGTTCTATTATATCTTTCCACTAGGTTAACTTGTGGGGTATACTTAGGTGTATAATGCACGTTAGGTATATGATATTTATTACAGAGACTATCCATGAGCTTGCTTGTAAATTGGGTGCCGTTATCCATTAAAATGGTTTGTGGAACACCATGTACGAGAAACACAGATTCCTCAAGGATTTTTGTAATTATATCTGAAGTCGCTTTTTTAATAGGAAATATCAAGCAATATTTCGAAAAACAGCAAGTAACGACGAAAATATAACTATTACGAAGTTTTGTAGTGGGGAGAGGCCCCATAAGGTCTATGGAAATAGTTTGAAAAGGACGTGAACAACTTTTAGGACGACCCATTTCTCCTAATAGTTGATGATTTTGTGATTTATATGAAAGACACTTGTCACAAGAATCTATATATTTAACTACATCATTATACATGCCAGGCCAATAATAACGTAAGGCAAGACGTTTGTATGTTTTGAATATGCCCAAATGAGCAGCGGTAGGCTCACTATGGTTTTCTTTAATAATATTCTCACGGAATTCAGAACAAACTACTTCTTTCCATGAGAATTCAGAAGTTAACTCGTGTTTGTTTTTAGATAAACGGAATAGTGTATCATTTTTAATAATAAAATTTGGAAAATTTGCAGGGTCATTTAAACAACCGAAATATAAATTTTTGTACCAAGCGTCTTTAGAGTCCAAATAAGAGTTAGCAGTTGAGATGGCGTTACATGGGATTCTGGAAAGGGCGTCAGGAATCACATTGTCGGAACCTCGACGATGTTTGATGACAAAGTTAAATGCCGACAAACGTACTCCCCAACGAGCTAACCGACCGGTCGGATTACTAAGAGAGAGAAACCATTTTAGCGCGCTATGGTCGGTATAAACTGTGAATGGCTGACCGTTTTCAATATAACAACGCCAATATTCAAGCGCAGTTAGAACGGCTAAAGCTTCGCGTTCAGTAATGCCGTAGTTTTTCTCAGATGCAGTAAACGACTTGCTCATGTACGCAATAGGATGTTCCTTGCCATCGATCGTTTGGGTAAGCATAGCGCCAATACCGTAACTACTAGCATCGGTGTGTACTTCGAATGGCTTAGTATAATCTGGACAGGACAAAACTGGGGCAGAGACTAAACACTCCTTCAGTTTTACAAACGCGGAGGCTGCTTCAGGTGTCCACTTGAAAGGAGCGGCGCCTTTCCTAGTTGAGGTCAATTTATTTAAGGGCCCAGCCACTGTACTAAAGTTTGGGACAAAACGCCTGTACCAAGTTGCGGTCCCTAAAAATCTTTTTAGTTCTTTCCGAGAAGTAGGTGTCGGGTAATTAAGAATAGCTTCAACTTTAGCCGGATCAGTACGCAAACCGTAATTGTCAACTACATAGCCTAAATACTTGAGTTGTGGCTTAAAAAAATCACATTTCTCGAGATTTATTGTAAGATTTGCTTGTTTTAACTTGTCTAATACACGTAAAAGTAAGGTCACGTGACTATTGAAGTCCTTGGAAACGCAAATAATGTCATCAAGATACGCAAAGACGTTGAGATCGAATTCGGCAAATAACATATCAACTAATCTCTGCTGTGTTGCTGGAGCGTTTGTAAGTCCAAAAGCGGTTCTTTTAAAACAAAATGTGCCTCTATTTGGGACATAAAAGGCTGTCTTTTCGCGATCTTCAGGCGCGATAGGAATCTGCCAAAAAGCCTTAGATAAATCAATGCTAGTTAAGTAGCGCGCATCTTTAAGGTTATCCAAAATTTCGGAGATGTCAGGTAAATTATAAGCATCCCGTTTAATGACAGAGTTGAGTTTTCGGCTATCAAGACAAAATCTAGGTTGTCCGTTCTTTTTAGTCACGATTAAGACTGGAGAAGACCAGGCACTTTCACAGGGCTCGATCACGTCCAATGATAACATTTCGTCAACCTGCTCAACTAAAATTCGTTGTTTCTCAGGTGACAACCTATAGTAACGTTGACGGATAGGTTGAGCGTTACCAGTGTCGATTCGGTGAGTCATTAGATGTGTAACTCCAAGACCTTTTCGTTCAGCTGATATATTCTCAAACTGTTTAATGACGTTATCAGCTAATTGTTTATGAGAATCGTCTAAGTTTGAATAACTTTGAATGAAAGTTGGTTGTGAGTCAACAAGTGAAGCTGTACTATCAATATTGCTACACATTTCGATACTATTAATGTACTTAGGGCACAGTTGAAATTTTTGCCAAAAGTCTATTCCTAAAATGAGACTTTGTGTAATATTAGGTACCACAAAAGCCTTCAAAATGTGAAATTGGTTTTCAAAATTTACTGGCAAGTTAACATAACCAATACCACTAATTTTCTGACCTCCGGCAGCCGTCACAGTAATAAAATCTTCTGTGATAATAGGCAAACCATGCTTTTCCAAAACTAAATGAGCTTCGTTACCAAGTATGGTGACTGCGGAGCCAGAATCCAAAAGTCCCTTAATACTCAAACCATTGATTTGTAAAGTTACGTAAGGCCTATTATCCATTTCAGTATTTTTGTTGAGAATTGTATGAATATTGTAAGAATTAAAAAATAATTTAATTGTATCAAGCCATTTCCGCCAGTCATCTTTATCAAAATTCTTATTCATACAACTCTCACGCACTAGTTTTTTGAATTGTCCCTCTTATCTTTTTGACAAATTGGACATTCAGGAGTCTTAAAACCTTTATGACCACAGACAAAACAAACAATTTCAGCCTTGTTAGCTGTACACTGTCTGAGGTTGTGAGTATCATTACGACAACGAGGGCAGTAACGTTTCATTTGATTGGAAGAATCTATAGCATGTATATAGTTATTAGGAGTAGAATTAGGTTTATATTTACTAAAACTGCTATTTTTGTTACTGTTATATGAAGATTTCTTATTAAATAATTATTGTTTTGTAAATAAGAAAATCTATTTGTATTAAATTTACTGTTATCATCACAATTTTGTTTTGATTGTGAAGCCACAGAATAAGCAAACTCAGGTGCTAGAGTATTCTGTGTTAGTTTGGGAGGTTCTTTAAATTGAGAAAGACGCGCCTGTACACATTCGTAGTTACGACAAGCGGCTCTAAGCTCATCAATTGTCTTAATTTCCGAAAGGTTAAATAAAATATTTGCGTAACATGGACGAACATTATGAAGGATAATTTCTAATTGATCGGCTTCAGACAACCTTCTTGACAATCGTGAAAAAAGTCCAGACATAATTGACAAGTAAATCACTATATTTTCTGATTCTCCTTGTGTGCGAGATCTAATTTCAGAAAGTAGTCTGTAGTCATAATCAGACTGATCGAAATCACGTTTCAATAAAACTACAAGTTCGTCCCAACTAGATACGGTATCTCTAATGCTTCTAAACCAATGAATAGCATCCCCAGTGAAAATTTCAGTAGCATTGCTTAATATTTTATTGTGAAGAATACCTTTCGCTTTACAAAATTCATTAACACGCTCAACAAAAGCGCGCACACACGACTTACCGTCAAATTTTAATTTGGAAAAATTATTGGCACTATTGCCCTCGCAAGTGACATTAATGTTGAGTGGCAATGCTGAACTGAAGCTGAAGGCTGAAGCAGTCGAAGGTTCACTACCGGAAACAGCAAGTGCATCAAAAATTGTGTCCTTAAGCGAGTCCAACTTAGAAACTGCATTTCTGTATGAGTCATAGCAATCACTAAGCTCCTTTTTTAAAGCGTCGGTGCAAACGATACGGTTAAGCCGATGATAAAGATGATGTAATAAATTTTGAGTACGAAGCCAAGTGTTTTTATCGATTTGCGCGACCAAGTTAGAGTTAGCTCTCTCAAGGACGTCGTTAACACCCTTAAGATCCTCCGCAGGATCGAAAGGACTCGAAAGATTATCCTCCGAAGGATATAATGGCCCGCACTTAGCAATTTGTTTGCGCAACTCCTGAACAGTCGAAGCAGGTGTTTCGCCTCTAATGGTCACTTCGTACTCTAATTCGGTCTTTTGAAGTGACATAAATTTCACGGGGTAAGACATCATGAAGAAAAAAAATCTTAAATGAACAAAAAAAAAAATTGACAACCCTAAAAAATTGACAACCCTATCACGGTGAATGTTGAACAAGTATGGCAAAAATAATACAACTACTCCGTCTGTTACAAAATCTAAACTACTTGTAACGCTCTGGTTGATATAAAAAAAAAACTACTTATTACTACTAAAGCACTATACTACAAAGCGCTAAAAAACACAAAATTAAAATATCTAATCGCAACTAAAAAATAAAAAGCACAATACAAAAATAAAAATATGCAACTAATGTGTACGAACCCGTTGAAAATTTAAAAAAAAAACAATCTATATAAATGAGCTGCTAACTGTGCTAAATAAGTAGCAAAAAGTTAAAGAAAACAAATAGTTGAGCAGCAATGGAAAAAAAAACAAACAATAGATTAGTAAAAAAAATGTACCACTTTTGTTGGTGACCGTAGTTTTAAAATTATAAATATGTAAATATAATAACCACGTTCGTACACCTTAGTTGCGGCAACCAAAAAATAAAAAGCGTTTTACAACAAAAAAAGCAACAACACAATGACACAGCATATAAAAATACCACCGGCACAGGAAAGCAAAAAAAATACTGTACCCTAGAACCACGTCAAAGGCGCCAGTGTCACGAGCCAGGGCGTTTAAATGAAACCAACTCTTGGTGTGAACAACAAATTTATTTGGGCGTGGTTCGAAGTGCCCGGGTAAAAAAAAAAACCGTTACAGTATTTGAAAGTTCTTTGCTTTCCCGGCCAGGGTTGGTACTCTCCTGGTAGTTCCGCCGAAGAGAAGTCCGGGCCCAGAGAAGATGGAGATGGTCACGAAGCGGTGGTCGTACTGGTCGACAGTGAAGTCCCGAAAAGAAGTCGGAAGTCGTCGCCAGGCGATGGGGTGACCGTGACGGGATGGATTGCTGGTCGTTGTCACACGATGGTGTACGGTGGACGCCACACCATGGACCCCATACGTGGGTTAATGCACTGAGTGTAATGATTAATTATCTTAAACAATTATTAAGAATAAATAAAAAAAATATAAAGATCGCGCGTTGTCCGCAAGGTCGCTGGGAGCACAGAACGAGCGCGTGTCTGCTTGGAGTTCAATTTCGGAGTGTGAGATGGCCGGCCGCGCCGCAGCCAGCGCGCGGTGCAGGTCGGGGGGGGGAGGAACTCAACAAACGAGTCGCCAAACTTGGAAGCGCGCGTGCAGCGAAATTTCATTGCCCGATGTTAAATGAATTAGGTGTTTATAAACAATAGGTATTCAAAAAAACTAATTCGTGTAAATAATGTACAATTTAAGTTAATAATATTAAGCGTAATTTAATTTTTAGGTAGAATATTATAAGTTTTAATAAAATAAATATGTAACAACGTTACACTGTATTTACCGAGCATCGGGTGGAGGCGGCTCATAGATAGATAGAGGCGGCGACGGAAGGTGAGTTTTTTGTCTAGTGTAATCCCTAGATATTTGACTGTGCGCACCGTATTGTATGGTTTTGGTGCGGCGCTTGGGATCGAAGCAAATGGCCGAACTTTTGTCCGGGTTTACGTCGATCCTCCAATCGCGGAACCAATTCCCAAGTGTGGTGATTGCCGGTTGGAGCCTGGCTATGATTTGATTTGTACTGGCTCCCCTAGAGTAGAGGGCCGTGTCGTCCGCGAAGAGAGCGAGCTCGACACCCTTGGTCTTAGGGATGTCATTGGTGTACGCTGTGTATAGCAGGGGGGAGAGGGCGGACCCCTGTGGTACACCGGCTCGTAGTGGGCGGGGCATAGATAATGTACCTTCGTATCTGTAGCCGAAGGTACGGTTTGATAGAAAAGAGGTAATTCTAACTGATATTTAAAGATTAGTCCGTCGTGCCAAACCTTGTCAAAGGCTTTGGCGACGTCGAAGAAGACTGCAATTGTTTTGTTTTTATTAAGTTGGAAGCCGCTTAGGGCGTGCTCCACTATGCGATGGATCTGTTGGGGGCAGGAATGTTTGGCTCTGAAGCCGAATTGATAGTCAATAATAATTGGATCGGATGGTGATAGGAGGTGCTCTCTTAGTCTGGTCAGTATAGTCTTTTCGAAAAGTTTCCCCCTTGCCTTGACGAGGCTAATAGGGCGATGGCTACTGGGGAGGTGCGTGGGTTTACCGGGTTTGGGGATGCCTATCACTATTGCTTCTTTCCAGGCGGCTGGGAAGTAGCACAGATCAAAACATGCGTTAAAGAGAATTGCAAGCAAGGTTAGCATTTGGATGGGAAAGTGCTTGAGCACCTTGTTAGAGATGCCGTCGGCGCCAGGGGCCTTGCGTTGCTTGAAGTTTTTAATGGTCTGTCTGAGTTCGTCAGTCGTGACGGGGTCTAGGGGGCTGTCGTTGAGTGGAAGGGCGGCCCGCCGGCGGACCTCCTCCTCCACTTCGCGAATGTGTTGCGGGTCAGTTTCCTGAGTGCTGGGCGTGCATTGCGCCGCTATGCTGTCTGCAAAGCACTCGGTTTTTTCGTCGTCTTCGAAGGCGACAGTGCCGTCGGGGCGAGTGAGCGGGGGGGTGTGCGTGGTGGCGTCGCTACGGAGCGCTTTCGCGATTCTATAGTACGCAAGATGGCATGGGGTAATGTCCGCCATGAGTTCATCCCAACGGGAGTGTCTCAGAGCGACTAATTGGGACCTAACTTGTCGCTGAAGGCGATTAGCTTTAGCCCTATACTCGGGGGTGGGGTACAGTTTGGCTCTCCGGAGAGCGGCGTTTTTGGCTTGGATTAGTTTCCGGATGGCCAGCGGGAGCTTGCGCTTTGGCAGCGCAACCTCCCGCGAGTTTTCCTTCGCCTTCTCGGTCACCAGTGACGTTATAGAGTCGAGAAGCGGTCTCGAGAGCGGAGCGGTATCCGTCACAGTTGGTGAATGGCCTCTTAGGAGGGGTGGGGGCGTCTAGTGGGTCTTGGGGACCTAGAACTAGGGACACCGGTCTGTGATCGGACCCCAGGTCGTCGAGCGTTTCGATCGAGCTGAGGCGTAGCGACACGTTTTTGAGGATCGCGAAGTCCAGGACGTCGGGTCGGTTTTGTACATTGTCCGGGTAGTGGGTGGGCGCGTAGGGACAGATGACATCATAGCCAAGCTCCTCGGTGATGTGTAGTAATCTGCGGCCAGAGGTGGTGGTGGTCTCGCATGTCCAGTCGGTGTGTTTGGAGTTAAAGTCACCGAACATTATGACTGATGTACCTAGTGAAGTGAGTGTTTCGAAGTCTGCGCGGTGAGGGTGTGTACCTGCTCTAATGTAAACTGAGGCGATGATTAAGGACTGGTGTCCTGTCATCGCCAGCCTACAGATGGTGGCTTCCATGTTTGTAAGCGCGGGAGTGGGTATAGGTGTGCAGTGTAGGTTGCGTCTATAGTAAATTGTGGTGCCGCCGCGCGCGTTGGCACCGTCGTTCCGGATTAATTTACACTTAGGGATCGAAAGTCCCTTCATTTGAGTTGGTTTGAGCCAAGTCTCCTGAAGGAGCAGAAAGTCGGGTTCCCTGTCTTGCAAAAATAATTTAATTTCGTTTAGGTTAGAGTTTAAACTGCGCGTATTAAATGACACAAGCGAAGCGCCTTTCGGCTTGGTACGCCCGGAGGTTGATTGTGTTATTGTTAAGTTAGTGTTTGGCGCGGTCATAATTTAAACAACAATGGTGTTTGTTTGAGTTATCACCGTGTGTTTTGTGTGGAGTGTTTTTGTTTGTGTTCGGAGTCTGGTTATTTTCCAGTGTTTTAATGATTTAAAATTAATCGAACGCGGAAACGAGTTCGGGGTGTTCGGCTATAGCTATAGCCTTTTCAAGAGGAGTTTTAGCTAGCCGGAGCTTCGCGGCGAGAGTGTGGATCTCGGCGATATTCACCCTCTTAAGCGAGGAGCGAATAAGCGCCATGTCCTCGGCCAGAGAGATGTTTTGGGCTGGCTTAGCGTGTGTTGTTGGTGTGGTGTGTTGTGGTGGATGTGTTTTCGGGCGGGCCCTGGCTGGTCCCCAGGCTGTCGGGGGCGCCAGGCTGCGAGGGGCGGCCGCCTTGGGTAGCCCCGGGAAGTTGGTTGTGGTGTTGGTCGGTGGTGGGTGTGTTTTGGGCGCCGTGGTTGGCTTTGTGTGTGTGTGTGTTTGGCCTGGGCCGTGGGGCCCTCGGGCAGCCTCTGTAGTTGGCCGGGTGACCTTCCTGGCCACACAGCACGCATGCGGGTGGTGTAGGTGAGTTAGGAGTGCGAGAGCACTCCTTGGTGAGGTGGGGTACGAGGCACTTAACGCACCTCGGGGCCGCGGAGCAGTTGGCTGCTGCGTGGCCGTATAGTTGGCACCTGTGGCATTGCTCAGGGGTGCCTCGCCGGTGCGGGGGCTCGACTTTGATATTGTCGAGCCTGCAAACGGTAATGGGACCTTTGAAAATATCCTTGGCTGCCGGGACCGCGGTCAAAATGACTAGGGCCAACGGATACTGCTTGCCAGTCCGGCTGTGCATTTTGTGCACTGCCTCGGCTGGGAAGCCTTGAGTGATTAGGTCGCTAAGTATGAGCTCGTTGGAGAGCTCGAAGGGAACTCCTCTGAGTACCGCGCGGACTTTGCGCTCTTCGGGGAGAGCGTAAGTGTGGTATGGGAATTTGTGAGTGGTTAAAAGCCTTGTGAGGCTCCTGAACGTGTCAATAGTGGGTGTGATGATTTTAATAGCGTGACCAGTGTTGCTTGGGTGTAATTTATGTTGTGTGTTTTGCAAAGGTCCGCGACCTTCGCCCATTGCGCCTTATCGCGCAGAAAGACGGGCGGTGGCGGCTTTGCCTTGATAGGTGCGGCGGTGCACCTATTGTGTGGTTTTTGTGTGTTTGTGTTGTGTGATGTTTGGGTTTGGGTGGCCGGTTGGGCGACCGTGAGAGGGGTGAGAGGGACAGAGAGCTCATCAACTGTCTGAGACAGGAGAGCGGGAGGCGAGAGGGGCGCCGTTGGAGACGCGGTGTCTGCTCGGCGCTTGGAGCGCCGCTTCTTCTTCTTGTTCACCACAGTGGTGAACACGGAGTCATCGGACGCCGACACTATGGTAGAGTCGGAGTCGCAGGTGGAAGCCGGGCTCGAGGCGGGGCGCTTGCTCGCGCTCGAGGAGAGGCAGGGGGTGTCGGGGCGGGGGGGTTCGGGGGAGGGGCTGGCGGGAGAGTCGCGCATGGGGCGCGCTCTCGCGACAAACTCCTTGATGGAGGCCTCGTCCAGGGTGAGGCCTAGGGCTGAGAAGAGGGATATGATCTGGCGTGTAATGTCCATGATGTTATGTGTTGTTTTAGGCTGGTGTGAGTGCGTGTAGGTGTGCCCTGACTGTGGCGTGAAGCCGCAGGTCCTAACACCCTATGCGACAACGGTGGACCTCCCCTGCCCGCGGTAGGGGGTCGGTTGAAGCTGTAAGAGATGTGTTACTACATTCCTAGTGAATATAGGAACAACCGTCACCCTTGGGAAGGCCCAAGTGCAAATGGGATCGGGTCTTCCGGTTTCCGAGCCCAGGAGAGCTCGAGACGTACCGGGGCTACGCCGACCAGTTTCGTTAACACCGCTAGGTGTCCACTGGTCCAATCTTGAGTCTCACGAATGAGTGCAGGCGCGTCGTGTCGACTCGGAGCAGGCAGCTGTGCGGCGGGGCGCACGGAGCAAGGAGACGGCTGTGCGACGGGGCGCACGGTGCTTGTCTGTGTGCCATTATTATGTATTTATATCAGTTGCCCTAGTATGGGCAATATGACCTGTCTAAGAAGGGATAATTTTACATCTCTAATCCATATTAAATTAAAGAATATAATCCTAGATTGGCTAAATAGACTGAATACAATGAAGTAGAACAATTATTAAATATATTACATTGACTTTACAGAATAAAAGCTATAGAACAAATGCACATACGCTACACAACACGCACGCAGGTACATATAAATACACACTAACACAGACACACACTCATATACACACACGCACACACACAAACATAAACACACACGCACACACCGGTACTACCCGGTACTTTTTAACATTATTTTTATATAATTTTTATTTAATAGTTTTAAATTGTGGTAGCTCTAAAGTAACAATAGTGGGGAGAGCACTGTCTTGTGGTCCTCAGGGTAACCTTTTCCAGAGGGCAGGGTTCACATTATCATGTACGAAAATGTAAAGTGGTTCCAATAAATTATTATTATTATTATATTTAATATTTGTTTCTTAGGTTTCCACGCACAGCACTCATTAAATAAAACAAGTTTTAACGGGTTATATTATATATGAATTTATTTATTTATTGCCGTTTCGCATTCTTTGCAAGAATACAACGACGGCAAAGGATGCGAAACATCAATAAATAAATAAATTCAGTATATAACCCGTTAAAACTTGTTTTATTTAATCCATATTTAAGTTTGCAAATCCATACATATTTCGCAAACTTTAAATAAGCATTATCTTAGCAAAAACAAATATAATGGGAACGTTTGCGAGTACGTTTTTTTTTATTGTCTTCAGGGTCTTTCAGACCTGTCCCTGACCTGATCGGAAATTGTCCATACCAGCCCCATCGTAACTTGACCATACAATTTTCTTAAAATTACTTTATTTATTATTACTTATTTTTACTACCATATTGCAAGGCATCCTAGCCAACCCCCTATCGGAGGAGGCTGGTGTGCTTTGCAATATGCCGGTGTCAAACCTATTAATTTTAAGAATGGAAAAAAATAAGATGAAGAATACATGTCTCCTTTCCGCTTCATTTTTGACGCATTCTATTTAAATGTGTTGCACATCCTCCACTTTCTCACATGTTTCACAATTAGGAGAATTGTTTTTTTTTAGAAGAATAAAGAATTTATTTAGTGGAATATGTCCAGAACGAAGTCGGTGCATAATCATAATATATATATGACCTATGTTACCATTATGGAACCAAGGTACATGAGGAGGTTCACTTGCTATGGTTTTGTATCAAGTGCCTTTCATTTTCAATCTTTCATTAAAATATTCTGCCCATAACCTATAGCAATTATTCTTAAACTTACATAACTTTTCAGTATACATGGGCAAGATAAATATTTTTGATCCATCAGAAATAGCCTTTTTTGCAATGTGATCAACTTTCTCATTACCAGTTAGTGCAATATGTGACGGTATCCATTGTAACATAATCGTTTTACTGTTTATTTGTAGTTGTTGAATTTTTTTAAGTATAACTATTGCAATGGGAGCAGCTCTTTGACCAGCGACACATCGTTTATGTCCACGAGTCTCATACAAGGTTTTTTACAACTTTTTATACTTTTGTTATAGATTTTTTCATAAAAATGGACTAAATATATGAATGATATAACAATAATTATACTAATAGTAATATATGTTTATGTAGGTTAAGCAACTTTCGCAGTGGTCGGTCATTGGATGGCTGGGTGACCAAAAATCTCCTATCTCCAGTTCCTCCGTGCTTCGGAAGGCACGTTAAGTCGTCAGTCTCGGCTGCATCTGCAATCGTTAGCTCCCGCCAATACGCACTGGGCCCGCTTGGTGGATCATGGTCCAATCTCCCTATTTCATCCATAGGGAAGGCCTGACCCCAGCAGTGGGGAAATTAATAGGCTGATGATGATGATGTCTGGAATGAAACGGTCATGCCAATCGTCTGGTAATTCTCTGGCAAAGAAAATCTTCGGTTTGGACAAACACACTACGGCCTATATCATTACGGCCGAAGATGCGATTACCAGACTACTCATGGCCACCGATGACTCGGATAATGAAGAGGAAATTGCCGAATTTTTCATTCATGAAGAAAATTTTCTTTTGATGATGAAAGCGAAGAACGGATTATGTCGCGGTAAAAGAATCTTCCGTAGCGTAAAGAACCAGTTTGTTTACAATATTCAAAGCCACTGTGTAATGATGGCCAATAACTGCCTAAAATTTAACCACTGCCAAAAATGTTATATTTAATGGAATATATTTGTTTCCTTCTAAAGTTTATATTTTTGAAAAAAGAAAGACTTTTTGTTTTGTAAGCTTTATTTAAAAAAAAAATATTCGTAAAAGTGATCTCATGTCATTATATTATAAAAATGTACCTCTAAGACTGTTAATTGGTTATTAATAAGTATAATTTAGTAAAGAATTAAGTTGATTTATTTATTTTTCGTTTCATTTCTAGCTAATTAATAAATTCATAACATAGTTATGAATAAATAAATAAATATATAAATTATATAAATATTTAAATATAAATAAATAAAAATAAATCATAAATATATTTGAATATATTATGTGAATAATAAATATAAATAAATTAATAAAAAATATAAATATATATCATAAATACCCCTCGCTCATAAATATCATTTCATTTTCACCCTTGAAGTTCGTGGGCCTCAGAGACCGTTTGTCCAAAATTTGACGTCCATAGTTAAAGGTTAAAATTAGAACTTTATTGTATTCTTTTTTCATAATATATGATAAAGCCAAATAGCCGAAATAGAAAATAACTCAGCAACCACAATATATACCATTGAATTTATTTGTAAACTTTCATTATATTTATCGATTGGATCATAAAAAGCTTCTCGTAGGCCATGGCCGTCTTTTGAGCCATCGGTATAAATTTTAAAGAATTCGCTGTAATTATTATTTATTTCTGCAGTGACTTCGTGTTTTAAAAACAATTTTTATTAGATTTTTTGTTCTCTGCAACACTATCTTAATTATTAATTATGACATTTTTGGTTTTTATATTTGTGAGCCAAACTTATTTAATGTGAAAATTTCTAAAGCATTTGATGAGAATATTTTATCATCTTTTGTTTCCGAGTACGATGTCATTAATAATGTTTTTTTTATTACTTCAATACCTATGGCTACAAAAGGCGTACAGTTCCTTCATTAAATTTAAAGTCACATTATTTCCTAAATATCTGCTCTTAAGACAAAATTTATAAGCTAGATATTGTCTTCTTATAATATGTAAAGGAGTTACACAAATTTCGTTTTCCATTATTGGGGTCGTTTTAATAAATCCACCTCTTTACTCTTAAATCTTGATTTTGGACTTTTTCCAATTTATAAATGTGTGTTTTAGCACTATTGTGATACAAAAAACAGCCATAATCTATTCTACTTCTTATAAGTGAAATGTAAAGCGTTCTAAGATATTTAGGGTGAACACCCCACTTTGCACCAGCTAATTTTTTTAAGATATTAAGGTACTACAGAGTTTTGTTACAAATTTCATTTATTTATTTTCCCCGTCTTAATGATCGATCTAGCCATAGACCCAAGTATTTAATATTTTCTGTAGACTTTATTTGTTTATTTTCTGATAAAAATGCGTACTGATTTTATTTCTTGTTACGTCCGTTATGGCGCTGCTGGTCAAGTTTCCATACAAAATTTGACAATGACATTTTGGACTCGCAAACTATTCGAATTCGATAATGGTTCGTGCAAAGGGTACAGTTCAAAATAAAAAGGCTGCACCTGTCTACGGTACTTGCTCGGATTTAAAAAAAAACGCATTTTTCTCGAGCGAAAGGACAAAGAAAACAGTTTATTACCTTGAAAAGACACGGCAGTCATCTGTATGTATTTTTTTGCGTTTGTAATGTTTAGATCATTTTCTTCTTCCAGAAACCCATCCGATTTCCAAGAATGACCGTTCGTTCCTCTGTGTGCTGGCAACACTCCAAATCGACGAATTTCATCAAGAAAACGGTCTTGCGTACCTATATAATATAATGTAAACATGCTTATATATAGGTGTAACTTGTGAAAGTAAATACACGTTTAAACCTGAACGAAATATATCGAAATTCAGCGCAGCTATAAACGCGAAACGATTATTTGAGAAGCCTCCAACCGCTAGTTAAGGTAGCTCATTTATTAAAGAAAGAAGAGTTTTGCAGCAAAGTCCTATAATCATAATCATAATCAAAATATTTTATTCAGTTTAGGCTGTTACAAGCACTCATGAATGTCTAGAAGCTATGCCATCGGTTCGTAAATCTACGGCGAGAGACCTTGTACTGAGAAGAACCGGCAAGAAACTCAGCAAGGGCTGCTTTTTCTCCCTGTTTTATTTTTAAGAGAGTCGTCAAGTTGAAAAATGTCTTCAGAGATGATTCATGAAGTCATCTTTTATTACATAATGATTAAATATTCAATAATTGTTTACCTGCATTTTGATTGCTGACATACAGTGTAATTACAAATAGTGTTATTTATATTAAGTGTACTACTGAAATGTAACGAGGAGCTCGACGGTACTGATAGTTAAGAAACCTTCGCAATGGCTGGTCGTAAAAAAAGGAGCAAAAATTTACTATCTCCAGAACCTCCGTGCTTCAAAAAGCACGTTAAGGCATTGGCTTGCACTTGTATTCGTTGGCACCCACCAATCCGCACTGGGCACGTGGTGGATTATGGTCCAGTCTTCCTATATACCTATATATACGCCTCGTATATACAACTAAATAAATATTGTTGAGGCTGCCCAGTTTCTGCAGTTGCTCTGCAGGGTGTCAGCCAGCTCCCACTCCATTCCGCAAGTTATAGGGGTCGCTATGATTCTTATAGTGTCCGCAAGTGCATAACGGACACAAACTTAGAAAAGTCTTAAGTAACGTCGGCAGCTAAAAAAAAACAACAAACGGCCATGAATTTTGGTTGCGTCTCAATCGTCAGTTTTTTTTAATAGAACCTACAGAAGGAGAGGTACGAGGAGATAGAATATAGGAAAGAAAATATTCGAGCGCTTCAGACATAGAGGAGGGATGCTAAGTGAACCCTCCAGTAGCTCCTATTCAAAAGACCAAATTCATGGACGTTTGATTAAAGTTTATTTAAAGAAAAGTTTTACTAGAAAAAAAATCACGCGGACCAGGCAGCGGACGGGACTGGTCCGGGTGGATTTTTTTTCTAGTAAAACTTTTCTTTAGATTTTAACATCTAGCAGTTAAATGCTTTAAAATAAATAAAAAGAAAAAAACATAACTAAAATTTATTTTTGTTGCCCTAGACATTTGTCCCTACATATAGGGCTCAGGCAAGGTAGGAGTACTTCATAAGGTGCAAGGATGTCCCTCTTATGTTATTCTGCCGCGCTCGAGTAAATCATCCACGCTTGGGCTTCCCTACCATAAGTACTTATGTATCTAACCATCATCATCAGTCTTTTATTGCCCGCACTGGCTGAACACAGGCCTTCCCTATGGATGGAATAGGACCATGACCCACCAAGCGGGCCCAGTTCGAATTGTTAGGTGCTAACGACTGCAGATGCACCCAGACCAACGGGTTAACGTACCTTCCGAAGCACGAAGGAGCTCGTGATAGTTAAATTTTTGATCACTCATCCAATGACCGATCACTGCGAAAGTTGCTTAACATCAACGATCGCAGCCGAACGCGCTAACCACTTGCGCCATCGAGCTCCTCCTATAACTAACCATTATATCCATGTTATGGTATGCTGGTCCGAAATAAAATGATGTTATTATTATTATAAAAGGGATCGGGCTCAGTGCCACTGCGAGCGCGGTAGCGACGTGTCGCCCCGTTAGTAGTCGCCAAACATGAGTGTAAACAATGTGAATACGATCAAGTGCGTGAACTGTAATGTGGTTATATCTGAAGTATTAGCGTTCATCCATAATAAACTGGATGTTATGGATAATAAAAACCTTATTAGGATCTGTGAATCGACGTTATCGGAAGAAGACATTGAATGTTCGAAACTGTTGTTATTTACTTCGCTGAAAACAAAACATAAGTTCGTGTCAAGGCGTAAAAGAAGGAAAGAAAAGGACTAAGAAGACATCTTAGCAGTGCTAAAAACTGCTGAACCGGACCAAATACCTATTTTTTGTGACATACAATTTGGACAAGTTACCCTCTATTTGTTTCGATCATGTTAATGTAACTAAGTTGTTGAGAGATTTATTGCTGTTACGTGAAGATATGAATAAAATAAAGAGTAATTATCTTACGAAAGAAGAATTGGAAAATATAAAGATCAATAACAATAGCATGAATAACTGTTGCTATAACTCGAACATCAATACGAGAAGAGGTGGGTATGTTGTGATGGATAGTGGGCCGATTGGACTATCGCATGTTTCCGAGACAGCTATTGATGTCTCACCGACGTCACTGCCGACCGTGCTCGAGTCGCAGGCGAGCGTACACGATGAAGGCGCCACTACAAATATGAGCTATCATGCAGATAATGTGCTGGATGTAAATAATACACCTAAGTATCGCTCTCTCTGTAACGCAAACGGCGCCACGTATAGCACTGTCGTGTCTATGAATTTAGATTCGACATTGTTAGAAAGTAATGTTAATAAGAGTGTTATAGACTGTTTAACCAAACTTCCCACTTTAGAAAAATATGAAGCGGGCGGCCTTACAGAAAATGATGGTGAATGGAAGATTGTTAACAATAAAAAAATCAAAAAATCGTTTCGTGGGAAGGACAGGCCGGGCATTATCGTCCCCTTTAGGTGCTTTCAAAGCTGCGGAGTACTACACACCTTTGTTTACATATAATGTTGGTAAACAAACCTCGGAAAAAGACATCTCAGAATACATAAAAAAGAAGACTCGCACTAATGTAAAAGTAGAAAAGATAAACATGAAGTCGGAAAAGCCCTATAATGCTTTTAAAGTACTTGTTAATAGTCATAAATTAGACACTTTCTTGGATGACACTCTGTAGCCGGAAGGAATACGTTTTAGACGATTCATATTTTTCAAAAACGATGTTAAGGCTGCAGACAGGAAAAAATAAATAAAACCAAAAATTATTGTGCCTGATAATACAAGAATAACCTTAGCTACTTTTGATTGTAAAGGTGTAAAAGAATCTGTTGATCCGGTGAGAAATATATGTAAAAGTGCCGACATCATAGTACTTCAAGAGACGTGGCTCTGGCCTCATGATATGGGTTTCCTGGACAAACTGGATGATGGTTTCTCATGCACAAGTAAGTCAGCGATGGATACGTCAGTCAAAATCATCACGGGGAGACCTTATAAGGGAGTGGCTCTCATATGGAGGAGGGCAATATTTCCAACGGTGTCCATTTGTTAACTGTGAAAATGATCGTTTAGCGGCTATCAAAACTGTGTGTGATTATCGTCCCTTGCTAATATTCTCCATTTATATTATGCCTTATGAGAACGGTACGAGTGACAATCTAATTCAATGTACACAATGCCTTAGTGCGATAATAGCTATAATTGATAGTAATGATACAGAGTCTGTTGTTATACTAGGCGATTTCAATGCACACCCTGGCTCACGTTTCTTTCGTCAACTAATTTCTATATGTAGTGACCAGAAGTGGACCTGTGTAGACTATGAACTCCTTCCTAAAGACACCCACACCTTTGTATGTCAGGCCAGTGGCTCGCGGCGCTGGTTAGACCATGGAGTCGAGACGGGTGCGGCGGAAGAACGGATTAGCAGCTGTTTAGTTGCATATGGTGTTTATCAGTCTGATCATTACCTTGTAATGTTTCATTGTAATATGACAAAAAAAAATCAAAAACTTCAAGTTTGAGCTTTCCTAGTTACAAAATAAGATGGAATGAAAGAAATGATAAACAAATGAGTGATTATTATAAATTTTGTAATGATAGATTTAAATTATTAGATTTCCCCGTAGAGTGTATAAATTGTTCGTACCAGGCTCATTGTAGTAACCCTGATCGCTTGCTGATATTAGATAATTTGTATAAAGAGACAGTATCGGCACTCAGGGAGGGTGCATTATGTACATATATTGGTAAGGATTTCATTAAGTCTAGAAAGTATGTAATGCGCTGGAACAGACATGTTAGTGCTGCTCACAGGGAGGCTCGGTTTTGTTATCAAATGTAGTTATTGTATGGGGCACCTACCATGGGTAAAGTATATGAGAAAATGAAAGAAACTAGGAGGATATTTGTTTCTTAGGTTTTCCCGCACATCACTCATTAAATAAAACTAGTTTTTACGGCTTAATGCACGAAACTTTATTTATTTATTGACGTTTCGTAGCCTTTACAGGCTTCGTCGTCAGAGTAGGCAGAAGGTAGCTCGACAAATTAAATAAAAATTTTATTCTGACGACGAAGCCTGTAAAGGCTACGAAACGTCAATAAATAAATAAAGTTTCGTGCATTAACTCGTAAAAACTAGTTTTATTTAACTAGGAGGATATTTAAAGTCAAATTAAAATATATTCAGAAAAATCAAGAACAAATGAAACTTGATATGTTGGCGAAATGCCACAAAAAAAAATGGGTAAATTTTGGAGGGCAATTGTGTGATAAATCGAGCCTCCCTGCGAATGTGGCTGGTCGGACGGTGCCAGTGGATGTTGCAAACTTATTCAAGATGCATTTCACGGTGGAGTCCTCTTTAAAGACTGATAATCGGCAGGTGTTCGATGCTGGGGGTCTCTCTGGGAACGTTGAGCTTACTGTGCTTTTCACAGCGAAAGAAGTTTCTTCTATAATTAAAAACATGTCCAAAGGTAGTTCGCCGGGTCATGACGACCTCCCTATCGAACATCAACATGAAGCATGCAGGGCTGCAATTACCGAGAGTTCTTGCACTGTTATTTAATCTATGCCTAAGTCATAGCTATTTGCATGAGGACCTCATGCAAACAATTGTAGTAACAGTGGTTAAAGATAAGACGGGGTATGCCTCTGATGTATCCAACTACAGACCCATCTCCCCGGCTACTATAGTCGCTTAGGTTCTGGACGGTCTGCTTGATAAACAGCTAGCAAGTCATATGGAACTGCATGATGCCCAGTTTGGCTTAAGACCAGAACTATCTACGGAAAGTGCTATCATGTGCCTTAAGCAGACTGTTCAGTATTACACAAAAAGAAAAACTCCAGTATTTGCTGTTTTCTGGACCTGTCAAAGGCGTTTGACATGGTGTCCTATGGGGTCCTTTGGCAGAAGCTAAAAAAGGAGACAACACTGCCACCTGAAGTCACGTCCTTGTTCCACTACTGGTATTGTAATTAGAAAAATAGAGTGAGATGGGCAGTAATTCTATCCGACGTGTATGAGATGGAATGCGGGGTGAGGCAGGGGGGGTTAAGCTTGCCTCGCCTTTTCAACCTATACATGAATCGCCTAATCGGTGAGCTCAGCAGTACAGATACAGGTTGTCATATTGATGGAGTTTGCTTGAACAATATAAACTATGCAGACGATGTGGTGCTGCTGAGCCCATCGATTGGTGGTCTAAGAAGACTTGTAGCTATTTGTGAGTCCTATGCGGTGGCTCAGGGGCTCCAGGGACTCTGATGTCCCTGGAGTGTCGCTTTGTTGTAGGTTTTTTAGCTGGGTGAACAAGTTTAGGTACTTGGGTCATTGGGTCACTGAGGATCTCAAGGACAGCATCGACATAGAGAGAGAGCGTAGGTCGCTAGCTGTGCGATGTAATATGCTGGCCCGAAGATTTGCACTGTGTACGGATGCAGTAAAGGTCACTCTTTTTAAGACTTACTGCTCATCATTCTATACGTGCAGTCTTTGGACCAACCATACGCAGCGGGCATAGAGCGACCTGCGTATCCAATATAACAACGCCTTCAGCATACTGTTGAGACTGGCGCGGAGTTTCAGCGCGTCAAAAATGTTTGCGGATGCGCATACGGACGACTTTTATGCCATTATCAGAAAGAGGTCCGCTTCCATGCTCACTAGGCTCCGCTCTAGTACCAACAGCCTCCTGAGAGTATTTAATGACCGGTGGGACACTCCACTGCTACGACACTGGGTGAAGCTCCATATCCAATAGTAATATTTTATGTAATTCTTTATTATACTAACATATTTATAAGTAAATCATATGTAACTAACTACACTACCCAGTTCTGAAATAAATGATTTGAATTGAATTAGTCAACCGCTACCGCTTATCGCTATGATGTATATCCAACAAAGCGATCGCGCCTTCCAATTAACGAGCGGATTTGTCAAACTAAACAGAGGCATTTGTAGCTGTTTATAAGTACACCTATATTGTTGCAAACCAATTAAATACCGGAAATTTGTGAAACGCTCGCCTTTTTCATGGGGTTTGAACTGAAAGCATTAATATATATATATATATTATATAATAAGTATTTGGCTTTGCCAGTTAACTGAAAATATTAACCACGGTCACGCAATTTTTATTTAGAATGCGTTATTGTAACAGAAAATATTGTTACCGTTTGTCTAACACCTGGTGGAATGAAAGCATTTTCTCCATCATTCATTAGTTGAAAAAAAATGGTTTGGATTTATAACACCAGGCACGATGCAAGTGCAACTTGAAAAAAACATACTATTCAATACATGAGGCCATTACCGAACCGGGGGACCGAAAATCTTAATCAAGTCTTGATTCGACATGTAGTTGAATCAAAGAATTTACTAATTCATTATTATTTATATTCTTAATCATTATTAAGAATTTACACAAGATAATGTTACAGATTTTGCTACGAACGTTACAGTTCTTCGTAGCACCGTAGAGAGAGTCAATGCATTCAGCTACGACTTCATTTTTCTTAAGATTCCTTATGACAATTCTACTTTTTTTATAAAATGATGATACTTCTTAGTTATAAAGAGATAAATTAAACCTCGGAGAAAAATCTACATAGGCTACTATTTATGCCATAATAGAATTTGAAGAGGATGAAATAGGAGTTAAAAAATTAGAAATAAGACCCAATTAAGAAATCCTAAGCACTCGCTAATCTTCTATAAAGACATAAAAATAAAAAAAAATAACACTTACCAAAAAAAATATCAGCGACCGAACTTAAAATTGAATGCAAAATAATATTGCCAAAGATACATTATAGAGCATTAGGGAGAAAGAAAATTTCATGAGCAGAAAGACCTTCTGAAAAGGAATGTCGAGAGGACGATTGGGATAGTCGGTATTTCAACCTTTCTTCATGATGCGTACCTAGTTATTTGTTCAGAAGAAATAGACCCACAAAAGGGTGGCCATGAAAAAGCTAACCCGTCAGACTGAAATGAAAATTCAGTAAACTATATTATGAAAAGGGTTTTTTCAAATTTTATCGATGAATGCTTGCCAGATCAGCTGTGTCCACTTCTATTTAAAACTGTTGAGGTAAAATACTTCGCTTTACCTTTTGTATTAGATTTCTTCGCGAGGTTATACGTTTGGACTTAACTATAATAAAACCATTATCTGTACAATATTAGACACTTCCTTTTCGTATTAATCTATGTCTTTCACTTGAAATTTCAAACTAGACTGATATTTCGTGACTAAAATAGTAACCATATGCTCGCTGAAAACTTTATTTTTCTATATATTTTGGAAGGCAAACTAACACACGGTCCGTCTGATTGTAAGTGGCCACCGTGGCTTATGGTAGGGCCGAAGTGGGGATATTTGGAGTTACTCGAGCGTGGCAGAATGACATACGGACAGAGACATGGAGAACCTTCCAGTAGCTCCTATTCAAAACACTGACGATTTGGACACGACCAACAGTCATGGCCGATGGTTGAAGTGGTTTTTTGCTGCCCTAGACAACAATACATACAAGAGCAGTACTCCGACTCCATACTAGCACTCGAATCGACACACGCACACAGGCAAACGTCATTTACACGGCCGCTAACCAATCTTGCCAAGACAAATCTACGCAGTGCCACGTCGCGCGCCGCCGAGATTGGTCGTTGGCCGAGTTAAGTTAGCTGCGCCGCGCCGCTCGCGCCGTCTGAATCTACACAAATGTTTCACATTCTGTAGGTACCAACCCTAGCGCTCCGCTTAGTCGTAGGTATCTATTTCAAAAAAACGGCTGAGTTACGCTACTGCTCTTGTACGTATTGTGCCTAGACATTCGGCCCTACAGGAATCAGGTACGGTGGGAGTACTTAACAGAGTGCAAGGTTGCCCCCCTTGTGTTGTTCTGCCGCGCTCGTGTTAATCTAAAACTCCCCGCTTGGGTTCCTTGCTATGTGACACACACAGTTCATTTTAAATTAATAAATTCATTTTGCCAACTATAGTACTACAATCACAAATAAAGTACCAGGAGTATCATATGCATGTTTCTGTCTGGTTAAAACTTTTTCACACCGCTTTTGAAGAAATTCCATGTTACTGGTAAGAATAAATAGACAACACAGCACTAAACTCAGTTACTCTTATCAATATGACATAACATAATAAGGACATAACTTGCTTGCGATTTTGGCTTGACTTAGGTGCCATCCTCACCGGGCCAGTGCGGGCTCGTTTCTTTACCGAACTGTGCAGATTCTTTACCAAACAGCTCTTCTTGACCGGCTCGGTTTCGTTACGGTATCGTGTCGTTTTGTTTGCTACGGTGCTGTTTGCGGGCAAGTCGAATGGTTAGGTAGTACTCGGTGCAGAGAGCTGTGTATTCAATGCTCGGTAAAGAATCTATAATCTGTATAGAATCTGTACCGAAAAGATTAAGTGAGGAAGCTTTCATTTGATTACACACTCAGTAAATAATCTGTACAGCTTCAATACAGAATAAAAACGGAACGAGCCCGCAGCGACCCGACGTGCGAGGTGTCTTACCTTTGTACTATGCAAAAAACTTTTCTTTTTACATTAAACAGGCTTACGCTGGGCGGCCACGCGACTGATGAAGAGCAACGTAGCAGCCTAAGGTGGGACGCGCTTGCCTAGAAGAAACCGATTTACTCGCGACTTGAAGAGCCCCAGATTATAGGTGACTGGAAACAGAGATTCCGGCAAAGAGTTCCACAGCCCAGCTGTTCTGATGATATAGGTGGAAGCAAACCGTTTAGTACGAGTTTGCGGGACCTCTACAGTATATCTGTGGTGTTTTGCCGTCTCTCTGGTCTCTGTCCGTCCGTGGTTCTGTGGTAAAAAGGTGAAGGTGGAATTAAGTTATGTAACTCCGAAGCACACTCTCTGAAATGTAACCGGTAAAAAACCGATAAAGAGGCAAATTTTCGCCTCTGTTCAAGACTTTGGAGTATAGTCTCGAATAATTTGTCGTTACCGATAAGCTTCTTTGCACGCCTCTCAATGCACTCTAGAGACTCCAGCTGATATTTTGCAGAACCATCCCAAAGGTGCGAACAGTACTCCATGCACGAGCGAACTTGCGCTTGGTACAAGGTGAGCATCTGTTCCGGTGTAAAGTACTTCCGCACCTTTGCGAGGACGTTTTTTGCAGCCAGTTGAGCTCTGGACTCAATGTAGATACCGAAGTTGAGAGTTATTCCTAGTAGCTGTTCGGTTCCTCCCTCGGCCCTCTTTTTGGCGGAGACAGGACACCCCTGAGTCTTAGAAACATTAAACTTGACCAGATTGGCATCGCCCCAATCGGATACTGCTTGAAGGGACAAGTTTAAGCGGTTGACCATGGCTTCTCAGAGTGATTGAACTTCGGCCGCACTAGCACGCGCATTCGATATATAGCTCTCTACGACTGTGCTATCGTCTGCATACCCAAAGGTACCGGGTTTAAGCAGATCGTTGATATGGAGCAAAAAAAGAGTTGCAGTGAGTACCGACCCCTGCGGAACTCCGGCATTAATAGCCTTTCGATTTAATTGGCAGCCATCTATAACTACTCTTATAGACCGATCACGCAGGAAGTCCGATATCCAGGCGCATAGTGCAGTGGGCAAGCCGTACGAAGGAAGTTTGCTTATAAGGGCATCATGCCAAACCATGTCGAAAGCCTTCGAGATATCGAGAGACACGGCCAGCGCTTCTCCGTGCTTCTCAATGGCTGCACTCCAAATGTGAGTAGCGTACACTAAAAGATCTCCAGTGGACCGATTTCGTCGAAATCCGTATTGTCGATCACTGAGGAGGTCATTCGCTTCTAGGTACGCTAGGATCTTGTGGTTCAGAACCCGTTCCATGCTCTTACAAAGTAATGAAGTGACTGATATTGGTATGTAGTACGCAGGGTCGGCATGACTACCTTTTTTGGGCACGTTAGCAAGCTTTCAGGATTTATGCACTTGTCCAGTTTCCAAGGGAGCCGGAAGAGGCGTGTCAGAACAGGAGATAATTCAGGTACACAGGTCTTCAGAAATATTGCAGGAATACCATCAGGGCTACTGGCTTTGTTCTCGTCGAGATTGCGTAGGACTTTACGTATCTCCGCTTGGCGAATGCGAATTTTCGACATCGCTGTCGAGCAGCCAAATGATGTGGGAGGTACCGCGCTACCAACATCAAGACTCGAGGCTTCCGCGAATTGAGAGACAAAAAGTTTTGCTTTTTCTTCAGCAGTGTGAGCCAGAGTCCCATCAGGCTCCTGCAGTGGAGGCAGTGAGGAACGGCAGAAGTTCGCCTTGACCAATTTTGCCAGGGACCAAAACGCTTTATTACCTGTCCAAGTACAAGTACAAGTTTGTTCCCAATCCGGCTAATATGGTCAAAGCTAGCCTTCTGTAACACCTTCTTGCAGGACTTGGCAGACCTGTTATACGCTTGCTTTTTTGGCGTAAATTATTTGCTTTGCGGTGTCGAGCATCGGCCCAGGCCAGATAAGCCTCATGTTTTTTCGTTTACGCACGAGCACACTGAGGTCCAAACCAGGGGCAAGCTTTACCGGACAGAGGTACATCCGAGTAAGGGATAAGTACTCCATACCCAGTGTGAGTACATCTTAGAGATTTAAAGTTAAAGCGAGCTTTTGCGACTCTCTTCCGGCATGGTCAGTGACCTGGTATGGGAATAGCCACTCCTGATGGTGAGCATTAAAATCCCCCAGGAACACTAATTGGGCTGTAGGGTACCTTTGTTGAGTTGAATCCGCTGCCTCATCGAGGTATTCAGTGAACCTTGTTGTCTCCAAGTCTCCGGTATGCGACCGGTAGACACAGGCATACAGAATCTTCTCCATGCCTGTGTCCAACAGTATGCACATAACCGAAAATCGGAGGTCTTCAAGATTACGAAGACGCCGATAGCAGATATCGTCCCGGGCGTATAAGCACACTCCACTAAGGGGCTTAAAGTTGTGCTCAATATTGTACCCAGGGTACATAAGGTACGCCTGGTCTGACGGGCATCCTATCTGCGTCTTCGTAAGGAAAAAGAGTGCAGGTTTTTGAATCTCTAGGTGGTGGTCGACTGGCACGAGATTTGAGTGCAGTCCTCTAATATTGGTGAGGTGCACTTTGAGCAAAAAGGCGTGCTGCCGCTGTTGGACCTTTTTTCTATTTCCTTTTTTCATATCGTGAGCATTTGTTCAGTGGGAAGTATAATGTACGATTTGGCTTCACTACCGCTACCAGTAGACACTCACATACACTGTGCATCTTATGGGGAACTAGTTCGGAGACTGCGGGGACGCCCGAGCCCCCCCGGGAGTGTCCATCGGGCCCCTTCGTCCGGTCGCCAACCGGCACGATGGCGCATGCCGGAATTTTTCACGAGTTGGCGGAGCAGCCTTTCATGAGTGGTCGGCCAGCGGTGCACCTTGCCTCGGATCCCGCTACCCTCCGAGACTAGTTACCCGATGCAACAATGATGCGTACATCTAAAAATCGGCACTGCAGTACTGGAGCGACCATTCTGACCCGATCTTCCCAAACGGCGTCACCGGACTACGCACCAGAACACAGCTAGGCTGCTTAGCGGCGCGACTTAGTCCGGTGGGTGGTCACTAGTCTCGGCTATTGCCTATCACCAGTGGGTTGTCGCCTGATTTGCACCACCCAGGGACCACGTGTGGGGTAACAGAAAAAAATATATATACGGGGTTTACACCCACGAACGAGGGCAACTCGGTCCCAAAAACCACGAAGGAGCTCGTTTTTTGTTTTTGATAAATTCGACAAATGACTTCACCCCACCTGATGTTAAGTGACGGTGAAGTCCGTGGGTCCCGGCTGCATCTGCAGTCGTTAGCACTCGCTAATCCGCACTGGGTCCGCTATTGGGTCATGGCCCATTCTCCCTATTCCATCAACAGCAAAGGCCTGTGCCCCAGCAGTGAGAACATTATAGGCTGATATTAAAACATACACCGAGATTACCTATTGAGAGAAAACCTTTTATATCTTGTACAGTGGATGCAAATAACGAGTGCCCGTATATCGTTTAATATAAATTCGATCTTACCTGCTTTATGTTAAAAACGTTGTCATACATACGTCTGTGATTTGCAAAGACTAATAAATTATAGGTATATGAAAAACTTATTTAACTTATTTCTTATGTAAAAAAAGATGGAAAACAAGTATATAACCCGCTTAATGTTAAGCGTAAAGACGCTTGCGACCAACGATATTTTTAATATCGCTTCTTGCGATTACAATATATAATTTTGGTTTGCGTACATGACACAAACAGTCAACATTGATGAAATCTCATATCAAAGTGTACGAGATTTCTATGTACCTCGTGTCATGTATAGAAACAGCTAAATCTCAAACGTAAGAGTTCTCATACGTTTGGAAACACTGCGCGGCACGGTCGCGCCCGTGACAACACAGGCCGTCGGACAACACCTTATAAAGCTGAGATGCACTGATGTAGAACTGTCAGGTAAGGAAAGATCTATGTGGCAATAATATACCTATCTTAAAGTAAAGGTTACTTCCGCAGACGTTACTGAACTTACTATCACTAGCTGAGTACGATTTTTGTAATTTCAGTAGTTTCAGTACATACGCAGACTAGAACATTGATTGCGCCGACACAAAACGGACAACTCTCGCCAAATAAAACAAAACGCATCCCCCAGCGAGACAACAAAGACTAGGCGACCAAACTTAACTCGAACGGAAACACATACAATAATCGACCTTATTTCTAATAAGTTACGGTTCAGCTGAAACGCTCGCCCTCTTTTGTATAGGAAGCGTTAAGTGAAGTTTAGACTTAATTGCGTTTACGGATAGCATAAATTGCTTGTTCTATTTCCAATTTTGCAGGATTATGACGAGATTACTTTAACATTATTTTGATAATAACAGTTCCCTTTAGATAAATGACAAGGAAATGCTTTAAACATAATATAATGGCGCATTTACATAGTATACATGTATGTACTATAACCGATGACAGCACGACAGCCGCAGTCGCCAATGCGCTTCACCGATTTACACTCGTATTTATAAACAAGTAAATTGTTTGTCGAGGAGCTCGATGGCGCAAGTGGTTAGCGCGTTCGGTTAAGCAATTTTCGCAGTGGTCGGTCATTGGATGGGTGACCAAAAATTTACTATCTCGAGCTCCTCCGTGCTTCGGAAGGCTCGTTAAGCCGTTGGTCCCGACTGCCTCTGCAGTCGTTAGCACCCACCAATCCGTAGCGGGCCCGAGTGGTGGGTCATGGCTCAATCTCCCTATTCCATCCATAGGGAAGGCCTATAAGCCAGTAGTGGGGGCATTAAAAGGCTGATGATGATGCTAAATTAATCGTTGCTAGAATTCTTCAATATTATTTTTTAAAGGTTACGGATTGTTTTTTTTTACGTTTATACGTAAGTTTTATTACAACTTCTTCCAATAGGTTGGTGATACTGTACAAAAACAAAAATTAAGTGTCGATACCAATCCATCCACTTCAGATTACTTTAATAAAAGCAAAAAAAAAATGATTACTTATCAACGAAAATGGTGACTATTAGTTGGTTAAGAATTCTTATTTATGACAGTTTTTACTTACATCCATTTCTTATCTATGCATTAAAAATGTTGCATAAGTAATTACTTAGGCAAAAGTAACTTTAAGTTGTTTTTAATTACGACGGTTATTAGACGACACTCACACCAATTAGCCTAACCTAAAGATTTGTGTCATGGAATACTTGAGTAACGACACAGTTTACTTAATAGTTATATATAAGTATATACATATATATGTATTTTTCATCTTTAGCGGTACGCGTGCGGTTTGCAGCGAGCCGATGTTTACAACTGTATAAAAATAAAAATAACAAAAATATCATACATATATGAGTATATTTATTTAGAAATACATATAAACAGCCCGCTTAGGTAGAAATGCTCGTATTCCTTTCATACAAACATTTGCCCCACCGGGATTCGAACCCAGGACCTCCGAGTAGGCGACACCTTGAAACCCGGCGTACATTCCACTTACACTACAGAGGTCGTCCGTTTTCCTCGACTTCTGACTTAGCTATTTATTTATTTACTCTTTATTGTTTTGTAACAAATGGCGGTTTAGTTTAGTTTTTTTTTCAAGGCGGTTTCCGCACTTAGTCCTAATTATTGGACCATTGTGCGTGTCTCAAAAACATTCCCATTTACTCCAGCCAGCCTATATCGGTCCAGAAGGAAAGCAGCCTTGATAGACTGCTGCAAGCTTCCGGAAACGATTCTGGCGACTGGAGAAGTCGTGCCTGTTGGTCGGCCACACTCCTGCATTCCATGATGACATGCTGTGGCGTTTCTTCTGCCTCCATGGATCCTCTGCATAGAGGGCTGTCTGTTACTCCTATTGTATATCGGTGTTTGTTTAGGGGACAATAACCAGTCCGGGTTCCTATAATCCTGCGAAGTTTGTCCCTATTTAGTCTGGTAAGGGTGCGGGCAAAACTTTTATTTGCCGCCGGAACCGCGTTTTTCGTTTGCCGGCATCCTTCACCTCTTTTCCATTCCGTCAAGTGTGATTTCTGAGTTATTTCACGCAGCCACGTTTTAATTTGGGCCTGAGGTATGGGCAGCAAAGGTTCCGGACCATACACTTTTGTGTCTGCTCCCCTCTTAGCCAGTTCGTCTGCTGCGTCATTTCCAATTGAGCTGCTGTGTCCTTTTATCCATTGCAGAGTTACCGTGTTGCTAACCGCAATGGATTGAAGTGCCTTGTGGCACTCCATTACTTGGACAGAGTTTATTGTGTTGCTTCGTAGGGCTTGAAGCAAGGATGCACTGTCAGAGATGATCTTGATGTTAAACTATCTGATATCCCTGGCTGCAACCGCCTGTGCCGCTCTGGTAATGCCAATACATTCCGCCTGGAAGATTGTGCTTTGTTTGCCTAAGGTTGTAGATATTTTTATATTCAGGTTGTTTGAGAAGACACCGGCTCCAGCACCACTGTTGGTTTTGGAGCCATCTGTGTATATCCTAACTTCCCCGGCGCCAGAGTAATCTGCCTTTTCCGCGGTAAGTTGGATGTTGTATCTTCGATCAAAGACGTGTTGACTCAGTATTCTATCCATAGGTGCCTCCAGGAGTAGGATCTCCTTCGTGCACTTATGTAGAATATTGGAGTGTGTTGTTACAGTATTTAATCTCCATAGGCCTAGAGACTTTAGTCTCAAGGCTGCTGCTTTCGCCTCTTCTTGTATGACCAGGTTCAATGGTCTTAAATTCATGAGGTACTCTAATGCAGCCGATGGAGTTGTTCTCATGCATCCAGTTGCTGCTACGCTCGCCAAGCGTTGTAGACTTTGGAGTTTGGATCACTCACTGTGGTCAGTTGGGTCCTGGGCCACCAAACAACTGAACCATAGGTTATAGAGGGCCTGATGACTACTGTGTATAACCAAAGGGTGTTTCCAACTAGTCCTCTACACTGATTAAAAGCTATGCAGGCCTTTTTTGTTTTTAAATCAATATGACTCGCCCAATTCAGTTTTTTATCAAGAATTACGCCCAGATATTTCACTTGTGTTGATAGGGAGAGTTTGGTATTAAACAGTTTTGGTAACTGTAGTTCAGGTAGCTTCCTTTTGTTGGTGAAAAGGACTAGCTCTGACTTGTTCGGGTTTACTGACAAGTGATGTTCGTCACAACATTTTTCCACAATCTGAAGGGCTGAACGCATAAGCTTGCAAAGGACATTTTCAGCGTTCCCGTTTATCGGAATTGTTAGGTCGTCCGCATAACCAATAGTAGTATATCCTCTGCCATTCAGACTCCGTAGGAGACTGTCCACTACTATGTTCCAGAGAAGTGGTGATAGGACTCCCCCTTGGGGACATCCTCTAACTACCTTCGTACGTGTGGTAGTGTTCCCCACTATCTGAACCGCCCTTTTGCCGACCAGTTCGGTGATCCAACCTCTGGTGACTTGGTCCTCCTTGAGTTTTCTTAGGGCGTGGTTAAAGCTGTTGTGCATACTTTTGTCAAAAGCACCTTCTATGTCTATGAAGGCTGCCAGTGTTGCGGTTTTGTTTGTGATTGCCAACTCTATTTTGTGGATACTGAATGCAGTGCCTACTCTGTTGATCAACCTTTTCTGTAGGCATGTTGTTGAGGGTGCAGCGGAGCCTTACTTAGTGCTCCATCCCTAAGGGTCGGTCTACCAGTCTTTCCAATGTTTTCAAGAGAAAAGAGGTTAGGCTTATTGGTCTGAAGGATTTGACTTGTGTATAATCATTCTTGCCCGGTTTCGGTAAGAAGACTACTTTTGCCTCCCTCCATGGTTTTGGTATGTACTTGAAGGCCAGGCAGGCCCTAAAGATTGGTTGTAGGTATCTAATTGCCTGACCGAGTTGCCATTGTAGTAGCGCCGGGAATATACCATCTGAAGGGGTTCCGCGACTCCTATAGGAACCTCCTTACAAGTTGCGCTCTCTGGGAATGGAACCCTGGATTAATCGGCTCACAAGTTTTATTTATTATTTAATTAAGCAGGCTACTTAGCTAAAGGCAAGACGCAAGAACGTTTAAGCATTTACTGTGAATAATATTTTAATTAAAAAACAAACATAACAATAACAACGTAACTAGAAATCTTAAGCAAAGCTAAGCGTAAGCCGATGAGAGCGTAATGGTCACGGAGTCTCGGAGATCGTGTTTTATAAGCGGCGTCTGCGTATGCGCTGAGAAGGGATCTTCGTTCGTTGCCATCTCGAAGTAGGAGGTGTTACGCCGCCGTAGGTGTGGTCATTACAACCCGTTGGCTAATGACAGCGTACCGTGAGCAGCCATCTTGCTGCTGCAGGCGCTGCATAGACGGCTCGCAAACCGGTCGCTGTGACGTCACATCGTATGATGATCGGATGATTCCCATGTGTGGCCTCACTGCACAAGCGCAGCGGTTGCGGTAGCGGATTTGAGTCGCTACACCTGCCCCCTGCCGAGACCGTTGCTACGGACGATAGTAATTCGGGAAGCGTACTGCTCGTCCACTTCTTGTCTTTTTCCCGGTTTCTTGGCTGATTTCTTTCTTCTCCATTGCTGGCGTACTGCTCGATGCTCCGCAATTGGCGACGACGCTCTTTCTGAAACAAAGGCAGGTTTCAGGCGATCTATGGTGACAGTCTGCGTCTTTCCTTTAACTTCGATGTCGAAGGTCTTAGGGCCTCGGTGAAGTACTTTATATGGACCAAAGTACGGAGGCTGTAGGGACCCACGCATGGGGCCTTCTCGTAAAAATACGTGGCTGCTGTGGTTTAAGTCCTTCGGGACGTAGAAGGTCTTGTTGCCGTGGTGTGATGTAGGAATTGGAGCGAGCTTCGCCATTTATTGTCTCAGTCTGCCGGCAAAGTCCGTGACATCAACTGGATCATTCGTTGCAGGATGGAAGAACTGTCCAGGTAAACGTAGTGGCTCACCATAGACCAGCTCTGCTGCAGATGCCTGAAGGTCTTCTTTCCAAGCGCTCCTCAGCCCAAGAAGTACGATTGGCAATACCTCTGTCCACTGTGGAGTAGCGTGACATATAATAGCTGCCTTCAACTGCCTGTGCATTCTTTCGACCAGGCCGTTTGCTGAAGGATGATACGCTGTGGTTACGTGATGCTCGGGGCCTACGAGTGCGGCGACGGTCTTGAAAAGGTGTCGTGATGTCGCTAGGGCAACCAAATCTAGCAACCCAACCAGACAGGAAGGCTGCGCTAGGTCAGATAGGTCCAGGCTTGCGCCTTTATTGAGCGCTGGTTGTCCCCCCCAGAATACGTGGGACAGATCAAGCTAGGCTTGGTGAGGGATTCTTCGCGAATCGCGATACCCTCCTGGGGTATTGATTTCTCTTTTTCAGCACTCATTTTTGGTTTTGGGGCATTGGCGGGAAATGCCAAATAACGCACACGACTCCTGCCCAAGGGTGTGTGGTACAGTCTTTTAGGGGGTATTTAGCTCCCCTAGGCCATGTAAGCCTGGGTGTGGTTATGCGCCGCCACGGTTCGGCTATGAGGGATTTTTGAAATGGCGGACTTAATGCCACATGGCATTCTCTACCAATCAACCATCGGGCTAAGCAGAGACATTATGCGGTAAAGTAAATTAAAGCATTATAGTAAAAGAGAAAGAAAAACAAAATTAAATTGATAAAACTACATGTTACTTAATATAATAATTATAATGAAATGATAATAACATCTATAAAACAGCAAAGGTTTTCGCGAATTCATAGAGAGATAGGGCATAGAGGTTCTCCGCTCTAATTGAGGCGCCCGTCTGCAGAAGTAGCCTTCAATTTACAAAAGATCACAGTAAAATAACACTACCTTTTGCGGGTGTTGTCTTTCTGTCGGTGAGTAAGGTTCCAGGGCTCCACGGGGGGTAGGGGATTGGGGGAGGGTAGGCAACGCTGTGAGTGATATATTTGGTATCGCAAGCGTCTATACGATATGGTGGCCGCTTACTCTCAGGCGGGCCATACGCTTGTTTGCCACCCTTTTAACATAAAAATACACCTGAAAAACAGTTGCCTGACAAATAGTTATCGAAACTGTTCAATAAGTTTGTACTTTATCCATATCCTCATGGGAAAGTTAGCAAAAGGCGTTGTTCGATAGCTTAGTGTCTTCTATATGTGGATTTCTCAATAACAATTGGATAATCAAATTGTAGAATAATAAATTCATAGTAAAATACAGATCTTATTGAAATTATATGCGTACGTTGTCTTTTTTGAATTCGAATTGCAAGAGGGAGAGTGAATCTATATTAAATCAAAATGAGTGAATGTAGTAACGAATGGGTACGAAATGAATGAATGAACGGACGATGATAATGGACCGATTGCAGCTTCTCTCGTCGAAGGATAGATGGTAACGCGTAATTGCTATGTATTCCTATTTTTTAATCCAGCTCTCATTAAAAGCGTTATTAACTTGAAGAAACACACGAACATTACCATGGAACACGGGCCACAGCAGTGGCGTAAAAAGAATACAAGAAAAAAAAAGTGATTATTACCGCGAAGTTGAAAAGTAGAAAATAATTAAAAAGTGGAATGCTAAAAAATTACGGACAGCGGAGCGGAATATAAAGTTTTTCTTGGGGAATTTCAAAATCTACAGTTACAAAATGGATGCCCCGGGTCATTTCATTCACAGTGCAATCACATGACACGGTAAGGAATCTTCGTCAACGGAAGGGTGTACCGTAGCATATATAGATATTAGCTTTCCGCACAATATATATTATTTTAGTCAAGGTTTGGGTTAGGTTTAATTAGGTTCTTCTCTACAATATCAATGAAAAAACTCATAGTTATTCAAAATTGCGAGTTTATGGGTTGTTACAAAACAAAAGAATTATATGGTGTTAAACTTAACTAAGGTGTGACTTTGGATGTTGAAGCGTGGCACTGCATGTCCTCAGCATACTTTTCATAAGATGGTACATAACCGCTGAGTGCTAATGCTAAATGCTTGCCATTTTGACATATGATCAACTGATCAAATGATGACAGATGATATATGAACGTCAGTTAGTCGATTGCGATATTTTGACTTAATTATCTTCATTTCAGAAAATGCAGACTCACACAAGTAAGTTGACCCAAACATTGCCGTCAGTTGAAGGGCGATTTGCCTTAGATTCGGATATTTATCTTTAGCATAAAACACCAGAAATTTGTATCAGATGCTGTAGCTTTGAGATATATATCTGGTATAATCTGCACCAACTCATTTTTAACAGAAAATGAGTTCATATTAAACAGACTTGCTATTTCAATAGCTAATTCCTCAATGTTTTTACATGAAAAAGGATAACTCTTAAATGATGCTTTTTGCCAATTTACCGCAATCATAAAAACGCATTACGAATTTTCCCAAAATATTTAATAATTCAGCCTCATACGTTTCATTTTCATAATTCAACTGAGGAATCCTTGCTTTCAAAGACGGAAAATGTTAAAGATCCTTTCTTTTCAGTTGATTTATCATAAGTTGCAATTTACTTTTGAATGCGTTTACTGCGCTAATCATACAATAATAGTTTTTCCTTTACCTTGAAGCTCCAAGTTAATGGTGTTTAAGTGCATTGTGATGTCAATCAAAAATGCCAAATCAGTCAGCCATTTTTTGTTTTTCAACATCTGAGTGCCATCACCTTCGTCTAGTAAAGCTGTTATTGCGGGCAATAATTCTTGAAACCTTTCTAGGAATTTTCCCCGACTCAACCACCGTGTAAAGAATTAAATCAGTGTGTTCAGCTGACTCCCTCTCTTCCAACTGCAACTTAAAAAGCCGCCATTGCAAGCTACGTGTACGGATGGAATTCACAATTTTTGTTTGCAATGCCCATAATTTCCTCCGTGTTTAAAACTTTTGAACATAACTTGTTCATGTATAATGCAATGGAATGAAAAAAATGAAGGGAAATCTTCATTAGCTCGACCCAAAGCCACAAAACCATTTTTGTTTCCAGTCATTGCTGGTGCTCCATCGTTGTAATGCACACTAATTTATATATTGGTAGCTTGTAGTTTTTTACAAAATTGAAAAAAACGTCATATATATCTTCGCCACGGGTCTTCCCCTTCAGAGGAATGATTGTCAAAAATTCTTCCTTAGCCAACATGTCATTGAATACCATCCGAATAAAAATACACAGCTGGGCAGTGTCTGTCATATCGGTGGATTCGTCGAACTGTAAAGAAAAGTATGTACATTCCATTATATCATGTTTTAGTTTATCTGCCATGTCCTGACTCATGACTTCAATACGCCTTGTGACAGTCGGACGAGATTACTGACGTTCTCCAATAGCAGACATGATTTCTGTTTTTTTAAATCTCCAAATAAGGTCGCACCCGCTTCAATAAATGCTTCCTTCACAACGGATCCATCTTCGAATGGTTTCTTGTGTTTTTCCAATATATGAGATATTTTGAATGACGCGATCGTAGCAGCTTTTGATTGTTTGGCTGGTCTTGTGAACATGGTTTGTTCTTTTTTCAAACAAGATATCAAATCACGTACTTTTCGTTTCCTTAATTCACTCTGTGGCGGAAAATCCTTTTTTATGGTTTTTATGAACCGTTTTATGATGCCTCTCCACGCTTAAATATTGCAACTGACGCACGACAAATAAGACAAATGCACTTATCCTTCACCATACAAAAGAAAAATTCTTCCTCCCAATCGTTATTAAAATGATACGTTTTAGATTTCTTCGCTGCACTCATTTAATAATAAACTTTGTATCGACTCGTAGTATTGCCTTCAAGTTACAATTCAGAATGACTCCAAATCCTGCAGACGCATCATTTATATCGGCGTGAACGAACCCGTCAAACGCGCCGCCCGAAATTTCTAGAAAAGCGGCAAGAACAAAAAAACCCGGCTTTTCTTTGGCAAGTACCGTGCGTTCCTTTGATAAAGCCGCCTTTTGCCGCTAGATGAGTGTTATTTTATTACGTAATACATTTTTGTAGTTTAGTTAAGTACCTACTTATTAAAAAAAAAACTTCTCGAGATCTACTCAAAAAGCACTCGCGATCGACTGGTCGACCGTTTGAGCACCCCTGCTGTACAGTATCATTCACATAGCCTTTTTATAACGTCGGGAAAATGCGTGACGCATACGCCACGCCTTGGCTATTTTTGTTTCCTCTCAGGCGGGGGAGCGTGGATGAAATCCTCATGGATTCCCTACAGCCTGCTGCAGGATTATGTTAGACTCTTACTGACTAAGCAAACTCGTAGTTCATGCTTATGGCCAGAAGGGCCTTACAAGCTCCATCTGAAGCAATAATCCCCAGAGAAGGGGATGATGCGGCAGCGCCTTGGGAGTGCAGTGAGATTATGTGGAACTCTTCCGACGTGCCAAGTTCTCCCCGGACGAAAGATTAACCATTTAGCGGTACCCCGCCCAGCCGGGAAACGGCACTCTGTGATGCCATGGGAACCCTTGCGGATGTATCTACAACCATCACTCACGTTACCTTCCATAACCCCATCCCAAACCCATTCGAGCTCTGCAACTGGTGGACTCACCGACAAAAATACAACACACAGTAGTCTTCTGTAAAGTGGAAGTTGCCCAGACGAGTATTCCGTTCCAATCAAGCGGAAAATACTAAATTTCTCTCTGTCTCTTCATCTCTATTCTTTAGAGAACCTGTCTCAGCAATATGTGATGGATATAGTGCAGTCCACATACTTTGCTACACTGTTATGTGAATATTATCAGCCAATTTGGGCATTGTTCATTGGGCCTACTTACCCAAGATATTTATTTAAAAACAACAATAAAGTCTGCAACTCCTGCAATGTTCTCTCCCTGGTAGGATGTCATCCTATCCTTGAAACTGCAACTTTTCACGCTGACATTTTAATTTTGTCATAAATTGTATGAATTTTATGTAGTGTACGGAACCCAACCAAGGTACTGTTCTGAATGGCAAGGATGGAGATATTATTTAAGTAGAAAAAGTTTTTGCATGGAATCAAAACTTGTTCCTGCTTCCGCAGAATAGTTATACTGTGAGACATGCAGTACACTGCGAGCGCCGGTGTATCTTGCGGAGTCGGTAATTAAAAATGTTGGAAGTCAATTAAACTTGGTCGGGCCCCGATCTGACTCGTAATGAATCTAGTAAAATCAAACTTCGTCCCTATTATATAACTACAATATTATTTGACATTCATAATCAGTGAGAGAGCGAATAGGGCAATGAGGTTTTTCCACTACAATTTGAATCAGGATGAAGTAGCAGTAATATAACCTACAATTGTGGTGTGAGTGGCATAATATATGTCGTAGGAATTATTTATTTATCTTTAACAAAGTTTCGACAGCGATTTTTGTAGATTTAATACAATACAATAGAAATAGAATTTTTAGGTCAATTAAAGAAACTTATTATGTTCACGTTAGATGCAAAAGGCATTATTATATTTTGATATTACATTTCGTATTAAAACACGATTAAAATCATATAATTTATTAAAATAGAATTAATTAAGTTACGATTTTGATAATACATAACAAATGACGGAAAATGAAAACAAACACTGATGTGACAAATTACTAAAAATCCTTTTTATAGATATTTATAAAAAGGGTTTTTAGGAATTTGTCACATGATAACTTTTTGAAGTGTGGGTTTGTTTGTCTGTGTGTATATGCAGCTGTAATGCTATGCCTCGTAATAAAAAACGAGCTGGCGGGCGCGGAGCCGGGCACCAGATCAAAGAAGTACTTCAGTGTGAGTGCTTGATAAATGATGATTTGATAAATTGATTTTTCGCGTAAATCCTAGGGATTCTCAACCTCACAGAAAAAAGATAGGTTTTAGGCGAAAACGCGAGTCGCCTCAGTAAGATTGTGAAAAGTACCCTTAACACGAACCAATATCGAATTCGTAACGTTTGCGAGTACGAATTGTCATTGTCAAATGTGTACTGATTTTTAGTTCTCGTTACGCCCGTTATAGCGCTACTGTTCAAGTTTCCATACAAAATTTGATCATGATATTTCACACTCGCAAATTATTCGAATTCGATATTGGTTCGTGCTAAGGGTAAAGAATCTTTGGCCTGTTATTTATGTTCTTGGGTTCAAACAAGGTTGGGAAAAGCCGGGTACTCATTAGCGAGCTGTAACCGTAACATGCTTGAAACAGTACGAGGTTCTAGTGTGTACTCTTGTAGCTCAGTTGTAAACATCGGCTCGCTGCAAACCGCACGCTTACCGCTCGCAGCAGGTTAGCGTACACACTATGCTTTTTGATTACAGTGCATGCAACGGTTACGGTCACAGCTCGCTAATGAGTACCCAGCTTTAGTGTTATGATCAAAACGCGCGAGTCGAGCAAGCGTAGCGGCGAACGTCTATCCGACAATCTTTGTTTCTGTCTGTAGTATTTTTACCCTTTATGCGTGGACTACATCACCATCATCATCATCTTCAGCCTATTAATGTCCCCACTGCTGGGGTACAGGCCTTCCCTATGGATGGAATTGGGATGACCCATCACGCGAGCCCAGTGCGGATTGGTGGGTGCCAACGACTGCAGATGCAGCCGGAACCAACGCCTTAACGTGCCTTGCGAAGCACGGGGAAGATCGAGATAGTAAATTTTTGGTCACCCATCCAATGACCGACTACAATGAATTTGCTTAACTTCAACGATCGCAGCTGAACGCGCTAACCACTTGCGCCATCGAGCTCCTCTCTTGCGTGGACTACAAATGTTTATATACCCATGAAGTCAATTATAATCAATCGAGCTTCTCTCCATATATTAATTTACATGCATATGTGTATGTTAATAAGCTGTTATATTCCGAGCTCGACACGAAAGCCTTGAAGCGTCCATACCAGCCTATGTCGCTCCGACATGTTGCCAACACGACAACATTGTTGCACAACGTATGCCCTTGTTCCAGACGGTACAATAACATTGTCCGTGCCCATCCATATTGCATTGCCATGAGAACAAAATGGCTAGCGACTGACGTTCGTTACATTCCAGCCTGTTCCATTTTTTTTAACTTAACATAAAGGCTAAAAACAGAACCCTTAACTATACCTATGTTACAATTCACATAGAAAGTAATCATTTTGTAAGCGGCCTTGTATTTTAAAGAAAAAGTATCAACAGAATATATAATTATACTCGTGGTCCACCCTCACTTCGATTCGGTGTACACTATAAAATTTTTATTCTGAGGCTTGTATTATACATAATAAATAAAAACCTTCCGTGAAAAATTATCTAACTGATAGTGAAAATCAGGTTGCGTAGTATAAGACCCGTTGTACTGATAACACCATTGTTTTGCTGATAAACTAATATTAAAACTTCTGTGGTGCACCCTTCGAGATTACACTTATTTCACTTGTACTAGCGATGGCAGCACATAATGCGTGCTACTACAAGTGAAATAAGTGTAATCTCGTAGCGATGGCAGCACATAATGCGTGCTATTACAAGTGAAAAAAGTGTAATCTCGTAGCGATGGCAGCAAATAATGCGTGCACATAATAAGTGAAATAAGTGTAATCTCTCGGGCGAATCACATCGTTTAATATCAGTCAGAACGACACTTACATGTAAGTTCATTTGACGTTAATTTTCCTTCAATATTTCCCGAAATAACCCTTACCGATGGTAAGGGGGACCACTGAGGGGGGAAAGCTTTTGTTTCTAACACAAATAATTTCTGTTCTATTTCGGAAAATATTAAAGGAAACATGAGTTTGAAATATTAAAGGTACAACAATATATAAAATAGTTTATTTCAGTGATTTAGCCTTCTACAATTATATAAGTTTGGAACATTCTTTTAAGCATTGCTTGGTTATGAATTTATAATGTACCGCTCTTATTAGGTCAATAGAAATTCCGCAGTAGATAATAAATGTGTAATATAAAATAAAATCATGAAATTAATTTTGGTAGGATAACACTACGAACGAACACGCATACATTATATTAAGGCTAAGCGCGCATTGCGGCGTTTCGCCGCATCGTCGTTTCGCATCTAAGGTGCGCGCAAATCGCGTTTTTTTCCGCCGTGAGTGGCACAAGCAAAATTAATTTCGTAGACACTAATGTTACAAAATTATAAAAGTATGAACAAGATCATTCTTATGAACCTTCAAGTATTGGAGAGGAATAAATAAAGGCCTTATTTATTTTGCCACTGTCAGAATCAATCTAAAATCGATTTATTAAATTGTTTTATGTGAAAGTAATGTTACATGTCGGGATGGGGTTTGAAATTATATGCCAGTTCACGCTGGATAGTTCTTTATTGACCACACAGTTCACATAGTTAACGCACAATGCTAATCACAATACACTACTAAAAAATGGAAATCACTATACAAGTCTTTAAAAACAATCGCGCTAGAACACTTTACTTATACTTTAACCGCTTTGTATTCATTCCAAAATCGCTGTTGAAACTTAACTGTTATGGCTCTGAAACTAAACTGACCGCTGCGCGGCTTATATACGCCAATCGACGCATTCTAGAAAAGTCCTGTTAAATTGAGAAACTACTAGCACCCGTGAGTGCGTAGTACCTGCTTATACGTAGGTATCGCGCATAAGTTGTAAACAAGTGCACATGTCTTTGCACTTTCTCCCTTACACCGCATTGCATAATGCTCATATTAGAATGAGCCGCACCACTCGACCTTTATCGCGAATATTCACATCGCGTCGTGACCCGCCGTGTTCTGGTAAAATCCGTCTCCAGTATATTTGCGGTTTCATTTTTTGCGCGGTTCTGAGAGCGTTTTTGACAGTATCATGATTTACCAAAAGAACTGCAACAGACATAAAAAAACACAAAAATATTTTTTCTTACCTCCTGCTCGACAATGTCCGATTATATATCATACAATCTCAACGTAAAGCAAGTCATTGACTCACAAGGGAGTAAATGTTGTATGAAACTCCCAAGGGATTAAAGTGATTTGAATTTTGAATGTTAAAATTCGTATGAAAACTCCTAATACATTCGTATCTATCATAGAGTTTTTCAATAATAATATGGCATTGCAAAGAGAGTTTATTCGAAAATCGAACTGGCCACATATAACAAAAGAAAAACGCGATTGGAAAAATTCAAAACAAAAGCCAGTGTTTGGTGCTATTTTCAGAAAGTAAAATAAGTACCTACTACGTTATTTTAACAGTTCCGTATTTTAACATTCTCACGTGTCAAAATCGTCGTCGAGCGATAGTGATTTGACTACGGAGCTTATTAAATTAGACGCTTTAGGGATAATTAAACATCTCTTACTAGAAAAAATAAGTATGAAAAAGTGTGTAAAATTTCAACACATGGAGAGAAACAAAAGGAGCCAAGGCTGTGTCCGAATCCGTCCTTTTGGTTTATTTCCATTACTTAGGATCAATTCGGAAGCCAAGCAGCCTATGGTGTATTTATTCAATGCTCAGATCTACAATCAGCATCAAACACAATATACAAATCAACTCATACAGCAGATTGTTGGCTTTTTAAAAGAGAAAAACGGAAGGTAATCGGGCAAAAAAGTCGAAAGTAAAAAGTAAGCCAAAACGTGGAAACTTTTCTATATCTAAGAAGCACCAGATCACATCTTTCTGGCCATGAAAGTGAGTACATATTCTACATTTTTATTGAATTTTACACACTAATATTAAAAATGCGAAAATTTCATAAATTTATTTTAAATACAATGTAAATCCTTATGTTTTCTTTTGTTATAGGTGGCCTTCATTTTTGGAGTGAATGGCGCTTGTCGTGGAAATGGACTTCTTAACATAAAAGTCGAAGATGTAGAAAAGCATTTAGATCAATTATTGTTGATAAGCTTGCCAGATACCAAAACAAAGAGAGAACGGGCATTCGTAGTCTGTAGAGAGCAAGTAAGAATTGTCGAAAAGTATCAAGCTCTACGACCTTGTAACATTAACACTAACAGATTTTTCGTATCTTATAATAATGGCAAATGTCCCAGACAAGTCATTGGCAAAAATAAAATTGGTGCTATTCCGAAGGAAATTGCTAAATACCTAAAATTTCCAAACGTAGAACTCTACACAGGCCACTGTTTTAGGAGGACATCAGCTACTTTTTTGGCAGATTCAGGAGCGGATATAGCCCAGATAAGACGACACGGGGGCTGGAAATCCGATACAATAACGGAGGGCTACATTGAAAATTCAATACATAATAAGAATAGAATAAGTTTCCGTATTAATGAGAACATTCATCAAAAACATCGTCGAATATTATTGATCCTTGGACACCTTTGCTCCCACAGTCATCGACATCAAATAACGTGTCAGAAAACTCGCTGCCTCAAGCAGCGTCACCAACATTCACATGCCAAAATGAGGATTGGTCACAAGTTCTTGATTCTTTAAGTACTGCTCAAATAAACTCCACCACAACTTCCATAAACGTTCCTTATAAAAATATTACTCTGACCCACTATAACTGGACAAATGTGTACAATATCAATATTAACTTTTAACAAAATAAATGTTTTATTTATGTAACCCTTGGTTTTTATTGTCTCGCAGTAAGGATGAAAAGTAAAGTATGCACCTCTGGGATAAAGCCAGTCTTACGTCACGGGCAGTATATTGGACCCCCGCTTCACTCAGGACTCTACATAACTCCCTCGCTTCGCCCGGGAGTTAACTCTAGAGTCCTTCGTTGCGGTCAGGGTCCAATATACTGCCAGTGACGTAAGACACTGCTTTATCCCCTTGGTGCATAATCTACTATTGTCCCCTTCTTACGCACCAAGTGTGCGACGTCCAAACGCCATAATGCGCGCTAGGGCTAATTTGTGCCTAAAAACATTGGCCGTAATTGGCAACCATGTCGCTCCAATCACTCGTATGATTTAATTGATTAATTAATCCTACTTTGTTTCGGTAGTATGTAGTGTCGTGTATATGCAGTGTTACAACGGAATACTAATATTTCACTTTATTATTCCCCGTAGTCAACAAATTCTCCAAAATATCATAATTATGAACGAGAGAAAATCGTTTTCAAATATTTAATGTTAATCAATGCAGTCAGTGGCGGATTTGCAGTCTCGGCCGCCCTAGGCCCCAAGCCATCAGCCGCCCCTTTTATCGAAACCTTTATCGAAATAGATTTAGAAATTTAGGATAATAATTGTTTTACTTCACAAGAATAAGGTACATAAGTTGTTACAACTATTTATTTGCTCTAACATATTCTGCCAACTTGGCATACTTGGTTATGTTAACTTTTACACGAGTGTTATAAATTTTTAACACTTAACGCTAAACGTCTCACTCAACTCCATCCCCGACCACATAACCTCCACTCACTCAGACCATCGCTGCAATCTACCGGACGACGCTAGAGAGCTGTAAAAAGCAAAAAACGCTGCCACTAGGGCATTCGACACCTACCCCACGGACGACAACCGTTTCCGATTGCGCACCTTGCAGCGTGTTGTTAAGGTGCGCATGAAGGAAATGCGAGAATCTTAGTGGGATGAGCTACTTGAAGAGATCTCGCCATTAAACCAAGCTTATTGGAAGCTGACAAGATCCTTCAAGTCAGAGGTCGAATCCTCTATGCCTCACCTGACCAAACTTGGCCGATCGATCGCGTTTAACGACGACGAAAAGACCGACAACCTGCAAGAGCAGTACTCGCCTAGCATTCTCCCTGTCACTCTCGAATAGGTACAGTTAGTAAGTCAACTCTTGAAACGGTCACTATAGATGAGATGCACTCGACCAGTGAACTGTGTCCGCGTAGCGCCCCCGTGTCAGACCAGGTGCACCGCCTAACGGAGCACATCCTCCACTACCGCGATCTATTTCGAGCCGCCGCGATTCCCACAGTTGCGCTTTTCTTCGACGTAGCGAAAGCATTCGACAAAGTCTGGCGTAATAGCTTAATTTATAAGCTATATAAACTCGGGGTGCTGGACAGATTGGTGCTCATCATTACACAATTTGGCCGCGTTGATTTGCATCGCGATCTCAAGTAAGACACCATCGCGAAGTATTTGACGACCTCCGTGGTCGAGTAGTTTGTACGCCGGGTTTCATGGTGTCGCCGACTCGAGAGGTCCCGGGTTCGAATCCCGGTGGGGGCAAATGTTTGTGTGATGAATACGAGCATTTGTGCTCCAGTCATGGACGTTTAATATGTATTTCTATATAAATATACTTATATAAGTACTGTATATGTATTCTATCCGTTACCCTGGTGTCCCATAACACAAGCCTTATAGTGCTTACTTTGAGGCTAGGCTAATTGGTTTGAGTATTGAGTATTGGAAAATATGAAGGACGCCTCGAGACTTCGATAAAGTCGCGCATCATCCGAACCGCTTTGTAGTGAAAGCCATTAGTTATCACACGTCCGCCCTCTCGTCCTCCATTCGTACGTCCCTCCGATTCCGTCGGCCTAGGCACGTCTTAGAGTACACCGACGACATCACCCGCGCCAACGCGCCTCCGACTCCTCCCACACAGGCCACAAACACCAACACTACACAGCTAGCAAACTTGCACACAAGCTTAGCATTAAGCAGACACCGCACCCGTAGGTTAAGAGTGCGAAGACCCGGTCTACACACGATACGCTATACCAGGTACAGCTACGTACCTACGGCAGGTCCGTTCCATCGCCATCAGAGGCCATGCGGCGATGGGATGAGACACTCCCCAAGTGAGCGCCGGCCAGCGGACGATTGAGGCCATTCGTCCGGTGTTGGAGGAATGCGTGGGTCGCCGGCGCGGCGGCCTCTCGTTCCGCAAGGTGCAGGTACTGACCGGACAGCAGGCGGAGTTTGAGCAGCGGGCACCCACCACCCTTGCCCCGCCGGCGAATCTGCCCAAAAAGGCGCAAGAGGTCAGGAAAAAGAAGCCGGCGTCGCTTAAAAAGCCCGCTTCAGCCCCTCCTGCAAAAGATGGGTCAGGCGAACCCACCCAGGGCGAGTGGGTGGTAGTAGAAAAAAAGGGCCGGAAGAGAAAGAAGAAGGCGGCCAAGTCGAAGTCGACGCAGGCCCGGGGCCCTAAAACCAAAAAGCTCCCAAGGGCCCCTAAAACACTGGCTGTTGTGTTGGCTCTCTAGCCGGAGGCAGTGAAGAAAGGCCTCACGTATGGGCAGGCTCTCGCCCAAGCCCAATCGGCGGTCAGCCTGACCGAGCTGGGCATCGGCCCAGCGAAATACAAAACCGGCATAACGGGGGCTCGAATAATCGAGCTCCCGAAAGAGACTACCCCGGCGCAAGCAGACACGCTTGCCGCCAGAATGGGGGCGGCTCTGGGGGACGCGGCGAAAGTGACGCGTCCCATTAAAACCGAGTCATCGCTATTGATGATGCGGTGACGACGGAGGTGCTGGTTCAGGCCCTAGCCAAGGCCGGGGACTGCCCTGCCCACCAAATCAAGGTGGGCAAAATCCATACGAGGGCCTGCGGAACTAGGGCTGCTTTTGCCTCGGTCCCCGTAGAGGCGGCGAGGTGCCTTGAAAAGGGCAAATGTATAACGTTGGGCTGGAGCTCCGCCACTATCCGGCTACTGAATCAACAGCCGATGCGGTGCTTCCGCTGCATGGGGATCGGACACCCCGTGCAGTGCTGCTCCTCCAATTGTGACCGCAGCGGGCTGTGCTATCGATGCGGCGCCGAAGGGCACAAAGCGGCGACCTGCACAGCTCCGCTCAAGTGTGCCGTCTGTGCAGCGGCAAAGCGGCCGTCTAATCACCGCATGGGAGGGAGAAAATGCAACCCCCCGCGGTCAAAGCCCGACTAACACGGGCCACAGCAGCCGAGGTCCCACGACCTATGCTTCCGCCAACATCTTCACCGGCGAAGGCGACGGAGGAGTCTATAGATACGAGCAATGCCAAGCACGTCCATTGAACTCCTCCAAATCAATGTGAACCACCGCAACGCGGCGCAGGACCTAATGCGCCAGTCAGCGTTGGAGTGGAACGTGGGACTGGTGATCGTGTCGGAGTCCTACTACATTCCGGTCACCTGAATGGTTGGCCCCTCCATGGTCCTCAAGGAGAGGGGCGCTGGATACGTGGCTGCCAAGTGGGGGGAAGTTGTGGTCATATCCACATACTTCTCCCCCAACCGGAGCCGAGTGGAGTTTGAGGCCTTCCTTGCTGCACTGGATGGAGCGGTGCTGCGGGCGGCCCCTCCCGGTCCTCCTGGCGGGGGATCTCAACGCCAAGTCTACGGCGTGGGGGTCATCCGCCACGAATTTAAAGGGTGGAGATCTGGAGTCTTGGGTTCTATCCCTGGGGCTCCAGATCCTCAATGTGGGCACGGCCCCCACCTGTATCCGGTGGAACGGTACGTCGCGGGTCAACGTTACCTTCGCCACCCCCTCCTTAGCCAGCCGTATATCAGGCTGGCATGTGGAGGAGAAGGAGACCCTATCTCACCATTTATATGTCAGATACCGGGTCTCCTCAACATCCCGCGGAGCCCGCACGACCGATGGCCCCGCCGTGAGCGCGTTCACAAGTTACGCGCTCACGAAACTCCGCCCCGAACTGGTGGCGGAGGCGGCGATGGTGCGGGCGTGGGCCGATGCACCCCCCCACCTCGCCGGGGATGTTGACGGCATGGCGGAGCTATATGCAGACGACATAAAGGTCGTCTGCGAAGCCGCCATGCCAAGGGCACGGGTTTGCCCCAGGAGGGGGCAGACGTACTGGTGGACGCAGGAGATAGCGGACCTGCGTACCACCAGTATGAGGGCAAGGATGAGGCACTCGCCCATGTTAGCGCCGGCCACCGGACGATAGAAGCCATTCGTCCGGTCTTGGAGGAATGGTTGGGTAGCACGGCGGCCTCACGTTCCGCATGGTGCAGATCTTGACCGGGCATGGATGCTTCGGTCACTATCTGCAACGTGTCGCACGTCGGGAGGAGGCGCCCCGGACGATACGGCCGAGCACACCTTATTGGAGTGCCCGGCCTGGAGACAGCAGCGCCGCGAGCTCATTGCGGCGCTGGGATGCGGAGCCCTCTCGCTGCGGAGCATGGTGGAGGCCATGCTCCGCAGCGACAGGGCGTGGGAGGCAGTCGCCTCCTTCTGCGAGAACGTTATCTCGCAGAAGGAGGCGGCTGAGAGGGAGCGGGAGGATGATCCTCTGGCCGCTCCCTCCCGCCAAAAGAGGACGGCGGCGCGCCCTGGCTGCGCCCGTCCCATGACCCTACCCGGGGGGTCCCTCGCTGACCGGCATGGCGCTGGCCGTGCCGGCCACTGACGGACCCCGTGACGGCAGTCCCCCCTTGTAGTTCTGTCCTGCAAAGAGGGGAGCGGCGGAGGGAGTTACACGGGCCCGCCCAAGTAGCCCTCCGCAGCAGACAGGGGGCGGTACGGTGGGCATTAGGCCGCGTACTCAGCCCCCACGCGCGGGTCTACCCGCGCAAGTCTGCGGGGTCCCCGTGATACCCCGGGAGACCCCTGCCGTGGAGTCCGGGCTAGAGCGGGAGGCTGCTAGGTGCGGAGACGCGAAAGAATCCCTAAACGGGGATCCCGCAGCTCCGTGCTAAGCAGCTTAGAGGGTATACGCAGGACTTTTTTTAGCGGATATTATAGCGTAAAGCGCCCGTAAGAGTTGCGAGGTCCTTGGTGGGCAGCCACTGGGGGGTTCGTAAGACTTGCGGGAGCCAGGTGTGAGGTCCGTTCGGCGGTGTGCCTCTTAAAGGCGCCGTCGTCTGTAAATAGATTTTTTACCTGCGTATTAAAAAAAAAAGATACTGACCGGACAATTATACGGTCCCTACCTGTACCATGTCGCCCGACGGGAGGAAAGGCCGCAGTGTCATCACTGCGCACCGAACGATACGGCCGAGCACACCTTGTTGGAGTGCTCGGTCTGGCGACAGCAACGTTGCGACCTGATCGCGGTGCTGGGAGGCGGAACCCTCTCGCTACGGAGCATGGTAGAGGCCATGCTCCGTAAGCGAGACGGCATGGGAGGCGGCCGCCTTCTTCTGCGAGAACGTCATCGCACAGAAGGAGGCGGCCGAGAGGGAGCGAGAGGATGATCCCCTGGCTGCTCCCTCCCGCCGAAGAAAAGCCGTTGAAGAAGATGCCGTGACGGCAGCCCCCCTCTTGTAGTTCTGTCCTGCAAAGAAGAGGGCGGCGGAGGAGAGCTACACGGGCACACCCAAGTAGCCCTCCGCAGCGGAGGGGGGGTGGTACGGCGGGCACTAGGCCGCGTATTCAGCCCCCACCCGCGGGGCATCCTGCGCATGTCTGCGGGGTCCCTGAGATACCCCGGGAGACCCCTGCCGTGTAGCCCCAGCAAGGCTGGGAGGCTGCTGGGTGCGGAAACGCGGAAGAATCCCTAAACGGGGATCCCGGCTTCGCACTAAGCAGCTTAGAAGGTATTCGCAAGATTTTTTAGCGGATAGTACGCCGTTAAGCGTGCTCGTAAATGGCGCGGGTTACTTTGGGAGTTAGCCCCATCGTCCCGTGACGTTCACCTTGCCGGCCTGCAAAAATGATTCTTCACGCCTCTCATAGAGGACCCCAGATCGTAGGAAGGAGGGAACACCTGCGCGGGCAAAGAATTCCACTTACGAATAGTACGACAAAGAAATGAGTCACCAAATTTATTTGAAGGTGGAGCCCAGTCGCTGAGATAGTTGTTTACCTGCGTACCAATGTAAATACTTACCTGCCTATGTATAGCTATTTACTGTCAGTCTCAAAATTCAACCTTCGACGAAGGAGTTCTTGAGTGTCCTTTGTACCTTCACCCTCCTCACCACAATCACTTTGCCACGAGGTATATAGGTAGGAGCTTTCAGCAATTTATGTGTCTGGGGAATTCCCCGGACTCAAGTCGGAAACATTTCGTCCGGGCATCGGTAATGCAATAAAATGCAGACAGCCAACCTTACCACGTAAACGACCGCGTTTCAACACGATTTACGGTAGGTAAATGGAAAAAATATCTGGCGAAATTCCCTTTATTCTAAAACTAAATGAAAACTAAATAATACTAAATTCCCTTTATTATAAAAAAACCGCTTAGAAAATTACCAATTTGCTATTAAGAGCCCCTTTACAAATTTGCGCCGCTGCCGTACTGATCGGCGCGTATGTAGATTTGCAGGTGTATATATTGCATTTTACGGGTGATGTTTCGAGTCTTATAAAATAATTATTAATGAAGTAATTATAAAAATATATACATATTTCAGTAGTTCAATGATGATAGATTAGTTTTATGAAAGTTTTTAATGGTAATTCTATTTAATTCAATATCAAAATACGAGGTAAACCTGCATTATTTTTTGGGAAAACTCACGGAGGTTCGATGTTTTTTTTGATAATTAATGAGATGGCAAATCAAAATTCTAATAGATTATGTTACAACAAAAACATATTACTGATGTCGTAGTAATTAATTTGATCTAATTTATTGAACATTATTTAGAGATTCAGGCGTTTGAAGTTGTGCATATAATCGTTTTTCCCGTAAACTAGCTGCGGTAGAACGATCAGTACAAAAAAAGGAAAATAGTATTAGCAAATATTCTACATCAACTTACATAAGAAAAAATAAATCTACTGTTTACTTCTATTGGAAATACACAAAATCTTTTCTAAGGGGGTAAACGAGGCGCTCAAAAATTACGAATTTTTGCAAAAAATGTGAAAGGGCTCTTAAGAACCTACGACATCACAAAATAGACAGTCTCTATTTTTACTTTCGAATGACTGTAATTAAGACAGTCTCTATTTTTACTTTAAGAATGACTGTAATTAAGACAGTCTCTATTTCTAATTTAAGGCTGACACAAGTAGAACAACAGTAAAATACACCACGGGGTGTCCCCGTGTTCGTTTATTAGGTCGAAATTTCTAGAACTCTGCCAAGACGTTACTCATACTCCATTATCACTCGATTTTAACGTATCCATGATGACGAAAAATATACAAATGCGCTGAAAAGTAATGATGAAATGATAAATATTCAAAGAAATATTCCATATTTTAAAAATTAAAATATTTTTTACTTAGAATTCTTAGAGAAAAAAGAAAAAATTGGACTTGAAATAGCTGGTGTAAAGACCTATTACAAACTTGTACATAATGCAAATAATACAGTGTAACAACTTTTAGCACAGATTTTTGGGTGTGTATGTGTGTTTGAGAAACATTCCAACATCGAGATATTTAATGCTGCAATGTGAGCTTATTACAAATAAATTTGTGAATTTAGTTGTTATATTATCACTACTTAATTATTATTGTACTTTTTAAAAATTGCACACCGCGCAATCTTTATTCTAAGGGGGGAGGTGTTTGTTATCACACCATAACTCCCACATTCCCGCCATTTCATAATGACTGTCAGGGTCAACCATCTGGACGCCATCGACGATCCCAAAATCATTACCTACTATTGTAAATATTTGCAGAAACCCATTTATATTATATACTCCTATACATTACATACACATTTCATTACGCATTAAGATTATATTATTAGACTTATACCCCCGCATTAATAAACAAAGAATAAGCTTAGATTAGTTATTCCATGTTTTGTCTCTGTCCGCTATTATTAAATAGCTACCTCAAGGCACTTGTCCCACCGCCGACGTTGGACGAGGAGCGAGTAGAGCTACAAACTAGAAACGAGTTGACGAGCAGCGGGAAGCGAGTGTGTAGTTCCGATAGTTTTACCGCCGAGTAATCGCCCGTCAATAATCAATAATCAAAATCATTTATTCAGTTTAGGCTGTTACAAGCACATATGAATGTCTAGATGCTACGCCATCGGTTCGTAAATCTACGGCGGGAGACCTTGTACTGAGAAGAACCGGCAAGAAACTCAGCAAGGGCTGTTTTTTTCTCCCTGTTTTATCATTTACAGAGTCGTCAAGTTGAAAAATGACTTCAGAGATAATTCATGAAGTCACCCTTCATTACATAATGTGAAATTATACATTAATTGTACACCTGCATTTTGATTGCTGTGTCACACAGTATAAATACAAACAGAGTTATTTATAATAGGTGTAATTAAACATTTACATCTTAAATATCAAAGTAGTTAGGGCAAACTCATCTCCGCTGGCAGCACCCGTTCACGAGCATGACGCATGAACCAGCCATCGCTTCGCTCAACCATATTTTAGGGAACGTAACGACCCGCCTCACACGACACCACCGAAAAGACTTTTAAGAGAGCATGACTACCCATAACCACCTATATCAACCACAACATATTTACTTAAAGTCATTTATCTGTAGGACACTGCAAACAATTACAAAGCAAAAACAATGGAGAAATCATGACCACGCCGTTTTGTCATTCAAATCTTCTTAAATAGTCTGATATTCTTCCTTACGTAATTAGCTTTAAATACAGCTTTTCAATAGAAGTATCATCAACACATGATTCATAATATATATATCATATAGAAATACCCGTTGGTATGGTTGGAACAGTTCAAACCCAAGCATTTTTGTCTGTAACATAATCAGACACTTTATAATAAGCATTCTTAATAAGAATTTTTTTAATAGTCGATTTAAATTTAGTCAGACTCAACTCTTGAATATTGCTTGGGACTTTATTGTAAAAGCAATCAAACGTCGCACACTAAGCGAGTGTGCGAAAACGACGGGCGATTGACAATCCTGAGGAGATATACACGCGCGCGCGCGTTTTAAGACAAGCAAGCATTGCTCGCTGTAAGCGAGTATATCTTTGATAGCTCTTGTCGCTCGGCGAGAAAATAGAGGGGAGAGATCTCGCTGGTAGTGTGAACAGTCAGCGATCAACTAGTAATATATGCATCTCTTTTGTTTACAGTGAATGTATGTCTATTGTACCTTACCAGAGCGAGAAAATAGCAGATATTTAGTTGACATCCTCGCTGGCTTTGGAGACAACTGCCTAACACCAATGATGTGTAATATATTCGTATTGCCAAATTAGAAGCGTGTTTGACGTAACTACAACTATAAAACATCATAGCCTAACACTTTGAACTGAGGCTTTGTACAGCCAAAAAGACTGCTACGCTCGCGTTGCAGTTACGTAGTAAGTGCGCAGGGAACTCAGCCGCCACAAAGGCTGCCGCAGCCCACAGGTGTCGATCGATGCGACGCGACGGGCCACCAACCGCCGCAAACACTGACGCATCCTTTGGCAGTTTAACACTTATAGCTTATATAGGCAGTAAGTATCCACACCACACACTATATTTTTATGTTAGACACGTGCTGAAATTTTCGAAACCGCGCAACTCGAATATGGCAAATGATTTTTAGAGAATCATTTGCCAGATTCGAGCTGCGCGGTTTAGCTTAAATTAATTTTGATAACAGGACGAGCTCGATGGTTAAGCGCGTTCGGCTGCGGTCAAGCAACTTTCGCACTGGTCGGTCATTGGATGAGAGGCCAAAAATTTACATCTCGAGCTGCTCACGGCACGTTAAACCGTTGGTCCTGGCTGCATCTGTAGTCGTAAGCACCCACCGATCCGCACTCGGCCCGCGTGGTGGGTCATGGCCCAATCTCCCTATTCCATCCATAGGTTAGACCTGTGCCCCAGCAGTGGGGGCATTACTATACTGATGATGATGCATCCTTAGGTGCCTCGTGCACTAGACGGCCACGCAACAATCTGGTTATCTATAGATACCGAACGAACGTTGCGCATTTGACCGCAACGACCAACTTTAGAATCTGGTCGTTGCGGATACTGGCCGTGGCCGTCTAGTGCGTGAACTGCCTCATGTTTTCTTTTTTTTAGCCAGGTAGGCAAATGACTCTAGCCCACCTGATGTTAAGTGGTGATAAAGTCAAACGCGAAGATAGCTGGTACAGCAGTTATAAACTGCTACACGAACCATCCTCACCTTGCCGTCCTGCAAAAATGCTCCTTCAAGCCTCTCTTAAAGGACCCCAGATTGTAGGAAGGAGGGAACACGTGCGCGGGCAAACAATTCCGCCTACGAATAGTACGACAAAGAAATGAATCACCAAATTTTTAGTTCTTGTAGGAATAGTGGCCACAGTAAGTCGGTGGCAACTGGTAAAATGGTAAGTCGGTCTCTATACAGAATAAGAAAGTGACACTGTTGTCAAGTTTAGTTATTAAGTTGAGAAATCATGACATGATCATGACATAACCAGGACCATTGTCTTGTAAACATCCTTATTTCATTCTTTAATTAAGGTCTTGAAAGAAGTAGGTAAAGCACACCCGTTCAATATATTTAGAAACCGCTTTATTGAAATATAATTGACGTCAAGGAAAATACATCTAGCCTATTAAACTTTATGACACTTATAAGCAGAGACAGCACAACACTACAGAATACTTCAGTACCCCTAGCACGAACCAAAATCGAATTCGTATCGTTTGCGAGTCCGAAATGTCATTGTCAAATATATACTGATTTTTAGTTCTCGTTAAGTACTTTGCGGCGCTGTTGTTCAAGTTTCCATACAAAATTCGACAATGACATTTCTGACTCGCAAACTATTTGAATTCGATATTGGTTCGTGATATTGGTTTGAATTCGAATAGTTTGCGAGAAAGTATTAGTATCGGCATGTCAAAGTTTCTATGGACAAAGACAGTTTTTCCTTACGTCCGGTAGGGGCGCTGCTTAATTTATATATAACTTTAACGTTTACGATACGAATACGAAGGCCCGAGAACGAACTTTGACAGATCCGTAATCGTATCGTCATCGTCAAATTTTGTATGGAAGGAGCCAGTTTGTTCTTACGTCCGGTAGGGGCGCTGCTTAGTTTTCATAGAAACTAAGACGTTACGAAACGATAACGGAGCTGTCAAAGTTCGTGCTTGATCTACCAATTTTCGTGCTTCGGGTTCAACATAGAATACAATTACAAAGTAGATGCTTCCGCAAGTAGTGGAGGATTGAATAAACGCGTAAGCAACATGCGGTTGGGACCTCAGAACACAGGTGAGTGACACTTACTTTCAGGTATCGCAAGCGTCTATTCCCTCCCTCAGGTTCGAGTGGTCTAGAGACTCCAGACTGGAATACCTCTAGAGGCACTCGCCAATTCTCGACTCGACTTGAGGTCCCCTTAGGATCTCGCCGTCCCCAAACCCGGTGACGCTGTAAAGGTCATCTGCGACCAACAGCATACACACTCAAAAAAGGCTATTCTATGGTGGCCGCTAGCCGCTAACCATCATACGGACCATACGACGATAAGGCTTTGCAAGGACCGTTATAAAACTGCTACTGCTACTGCAAAGCTCTGGTCTGGTCACATGAAATATAAATCTATATGTTATTCATCCATTAAAAAAGAAAAATATTATAATTATGTGAGAGGTAGGGCATAGTGGATTTGGCGCTCGAATTGGAGCTCGCTATCACCAGCCTATTAATGTCCCCACTGCCGGGGCACAGGCCTTCCATATGGATGGAATAGGGGGATTGGGCCATGACCCACCACGAGGGCTCAGTGCGAATTAATGGGTGCTAACGACTGCAGATGCAGGCGGGACCAACGGGAACTCGAGATAGTAAATTTTTGATCACCCATCCAATGACCGACCACTGCGAAAAGTTGCTTAATTTCAACGATCGCAGCCGAAACGCGCTTACCACTTGCGCCATCGAACTCCTTATTCAGGTACCGCATAAATGAGTGTCTCCTAACATAACGTTTTATCTAATCCGATCGATAGATTGCTCCAGTAGTTACCAACGTGCCGGAAAAAAACAGAATCCAGCCAGACGATAAATGATACCTGCCTGGGAAAAAAAATACAAAATATCATTTATTAGTTATAGCACCTCGTATATTTTCCCCATTCAAGGCGGTGAACGACGTAAAGGAGAAATATCTTTTTCATTTAAGACACTCGAGTGCTATCGTCACTTCTTAAGACTAAAAGGTCTAATGTTTAATCGGGGGCACTTTGGTGGAATAAGATTTAATACACTTTTACCTGGGGCTGTAATGTTAAAATCGATTCATCGATGTATAGTGAACTTCGTCGTGTCAAGTCCCTACTCTACGTAAATAAAAACTTTGTAAGTTAAGAGTTATGAAGTTAGAGAGGATCACGATAGGAATTTCAACAATCGTAACATATTTCTATTCGACTTTTCCCCCCTTTTCGGTCAATTATTCAATAAGCGTTTAAGGTCATATACCTGACCTTGACTCTTTGAGAAAAGGGTCTTACTTTTACAATTACTATTGTTCCTTAGTGTGACAGATATTCATGTATTCATTAATTTTCCAAAGATAACACACAGTGGAAGATTGAATCAATACACACACAACACTAATATATGTACACTATGTAATATTATAAAGGCGACAGTTTGTGAATTGTGTATGTTTGTAACTTCTTCACGTCCAAACGGCTGGAGCGATTTTAATAAAATTTGGTATGAAGTTAGCTGACACCCTAGATTAACACATATGCTACGTTTTACTGCGAGAAAATATCCCTAATAAACCGCGGGTAACACCGTGGGGCACAGCTAGTTCTTTCATAATTTATGTATGGGATAGGTGACAAACCGCACTTCTGGCTAGGGATGCAAAGTCTTTTGAAATATCGATATTTATATCGAAGTCAGGAAAATATCCGATATATCGACCATTTTAACTCGATATTATCGATATTTTTTCCTGTTTATTTTTTATTGACATTAGAATACGGAGTGAGTGTGACACATTCATTTGTTTGTTGGTGCGAGTTTCTCGCAAAATGCATTGAGCCAGCTTTTTCGTTAAACACGCTTGATGAAATCGCGCCAAGCAGTTTTTTTTTTATTGGCTCGCACGGTTTGTGTTTCAGCCACGACAGGAAACCAAAAAAATTTAATTATTATCCTAATCAGATCACTCACATTCGTTAGTACGAATGCGCCAACCCGCATATGTGGGACGACATTTGCGAATCCCTTCACTAAGTTTTCACTACATGCGTGCTTTTCCAAGCTATGTCGGTTTTTTAGCGCTCATCAAATACGCAAATTACTTAGTCTCCCACACATCAGGGGCGTGCCAATGGCTTCAGAATAGGGTAAGCCCAAAGCTTCCAAAATATCTATACCTATCTTACTTTCTTGACTTGGCGAGGTTAAAAAAATTACGATTTGTATAAGATTCTTAATTTTATTTTGTGTTATATTACAATTATATTAAATTTCAATTAATCAGTAGTTGACAATTATCTAGAAAGAGAGGCAAGGATTTTATTTAAGTGCATGAGTTACCATTAGGTATACGATTATACCTATATACGTTGGTGTCGATTCTGACATCATTATCTAAACTTAAAACTAAATTTAACATCAGTCTCTCCTTTTCATTCTGTATTGAGAATGACAAGGATACACTGTTGTCAAGTTTAATTTAAGGTTTAGAGAATCATGCCAGAATCCACACCAGTTTAGTATATTTCTTGGGGTTCAAGATTTTTTTAATACATCTATAAGCTCTTGTCATTTCAAAGCAATAGTTATTACGATTTTATTCAATTTAGATAGTCATAGCATGAAAATTAATTGATATTATTGTTTTCAGTCCACGAAATATCGATATTTTGGAATTTCCGATATCGATATCAGTGAATTTTAAATATCGATATTTTGGTCTCGATATTATCGATATTCCGATATATCGTTGCAACCCTACTTCTGGCTGAAGTCTACCCAAAGAGTAGTATAATATACCGGAAAAGTCTACCATTCATTGTGCCGTGTGGTATACCACTTCACGGACGACACCAGCACCAATGAAAAAGTAGTTAAATTCGAATCCCCGGCGCGCGCGTAAGTAACTATCAATCAGCTCTCAATAATTTTCCATTAACATTAAGTGTGAGACCTCTTTCAACGGAGGATATCGTATATTACCGTGATATCGTGAACCTTCTGACCACCTTACGTGTGATAATTTGCCGGCAATAGTTTCCATAGTGCGTTTGATGAGACTCGTTCTACGGCCTGGAACTTGGTACCAGACCAGTGGTTGCGCGTTAACGATATCGATATGTCATCGAACCTCGGCTAATTAAACAACTCTTTATTTAGAATTTGGTGCACTTTCATTTATATTTTATTTGCAAAATATGGTATCCTTTAGTTTAGTTAGGTGATGGCGCAGCAGCAAGTACCTACCTATTCAACACTCATAGAATGATGTGCGTGAATGTTTGGTTGGTTTCTTAAGAATGGTCTCAAGGCTTTCTCAAGGAGTAGGTAGTCAGTGTTTTGTAGCAATAATAGTGAAAATAACTACTTTTGTAGCTACCTTTTTTTTAATAATTTGACTTGAAATATACTACAAACTTCATTACAGAAAAAAAAATATTTTTAAATTTTCAGGTGTTTTGTTTTTTAGACGATTACTACGATTTGTTTTTTAGATATTGTATTTGGTTACTCGTAAACTGATTCAGCGACATCTATAAATTAAGCAAAACACGATTGCTTCAGAATGTAGCGGTAGCGATTAATGATTCGCAAATTACTCACTAGGTGGCGCTGATATTGTTATATTTAAAACAGAGCAATTTGACAAAGATGGCGTTTTTTTAATGCAAATAGAACGGAAAGTTTCTCAGTTGTTAACATAATTACTGCTGTGATATTATATTTTTATTTTGTCACACACACTATTAACCACAAAATAATTTAAAAATCTTAGTCACATAATATATGTACTGTTCACAGCTCTAGTTGGCCTTGTAACCGATGTTTCAGCTTTTATATTTCCAGACATCAATTTTTTGAATTGCTCATGAGATGCTTTCTTTAATGGTCTCTTATAAATTTCGTAAGGTTTCTGATAGACATGCATTTTGAACGGAATACCTTTATTAACCGCAACTGTCTTGAATGTGATTTTACATGAATACATGAGATGTCCACCGTTAGCAAGATAATTCATGTTTAAATTACAAGACTTTTGGACTTAATAGTTTAATTACGCGAATCTTATTGGTGACACGACACAGTGACAAGCAATACATGTATTTTTTTTCCTACTTAGTATTGTATTCTCTTTGTTTATCATTGATTATCACGGATTTCTTATTACGTCCACTCCATTTTTATGAAATCGGAATTATAATAGACATCATACCATTTCTTTTATTATTGAGAATGCACGTAAAGCACAACACAACTGCAGATGTGGCAGAACTTTAAAAAGAAGTGACATTTAATAAATATTAAGGAAAAGAGATGAATTAATTATGAATTAGCCTGCACCTTTTGTTTACATGATTTAATATGAGAAGGATACAAAAAGCCTCTGAGTTTGTTTTGCCAGTTCTTCGCAAATTTTCGTAAACAAACATTCAAAAAAAAAAAAACAAAAAAGTTTATTACTATACCACACTTTTTGTACACGAAACCAGGGTGGGTTCCTTCTATTAAGTGTTTAACACCTGTACCAGAAGGAACCACTCTTCCATAGCATAATTATTATATCTTATGGTAAGGTCTTTTCATTGGATTTACATTGTAAAAAAACAATATAATTTATATAAGCGGTTGAGAGTGTGTCTGTATGCGTGTGCATGTGTGTGTGCGTGTTCGTGTGTGTGCATGTGCGTGAGTGTGATGAGTGTACCTGAGTATGTGTGTACAAATGCTATTTTATCCGCTAGTAAGTAATATTAAGAAGGCTCTCAGTTTCATCATAATCCATGGTCTTGAGCCATGCCATCAGTTTGAGCTTGCACTCCCGGTAAGTTAGAGGATAATAAATATTTAGGATTTTGTTAATATGGTTATAGATGATGGAGGAGATGTGAAGGTACTGATTGCGAGCAAAACTTGTGTTAGAGCACTGAACTAATGCTACTATGTCTCTTCTTCTTTTTTCTACGATACTAGGATTGTACAACAGTGTTGTGTGCTTTCGCAATACAGCATGAAGAATGTATAGCTTTCTAACAGTTAGTAAATCTGACATAGAGTAAAGCAGCTCGGTTGGGAAGTCGCGTTTTTTTAAATAAATAACTTTGATAAGAGCTCCTTGAGCTCTTTCAGCCTCTAAAAATTTAGTTTTCAGCGCTCCACCCCTAACCCTTATGCAGTAAATCAAGACTGATTGCGCCAGCGCAACATATATCTGGTTCAGCATATCCTTAGTGGCTACGTATCGCAGTGTTTTAAAGACCCATATCAGCTTCCGCATTCTAGATCCAACCAGGTCAATATGAGAGTACCAAGATAGTCTCTGATTCAGCATAATCCCAAGGTATTTAACATTTTTTACCTTAGTCATGGATGGACAGCTGCAATCCTGACACATACTACGAATACAGGAGCCAGAGATCTTAATATCATAACCAGCTGTCGGCTGTGTCCTATCTTGGGTAGAGAAGCACATGTAATTCGTTTTTTTTATATTTAGGGTAAGCAGATTAGCCACTAGCCACTCGGAAATCATAGTCAGTCCAAGCTCAGTCCTATGCTTAACAATATCCCAGTTCTCTCCCGCAAAAACCACAGCAGTATCATCCGCGTATGACAGAATGCTTGCATTTTGAATACTCATATTACATAAGTCGTTTATGTAAATGAGGAAGAGCGTCGGACCCAGGATGCTCCCCTGTGGTACACCGTAGGCTACACCAGCTGTACCACTCACATATTCGCCCACCTTTACCTTTTGCATCCTGCCATACAGATAATCCTTAAATAAGCTTAATGGTTTACCCCTGATGCCCACCTTCTCCAGTTTTTGAACAAGGATGGGGATAGAAACGGTGTCGAAGGCCTTTTTTAAATCTAAGTATACCGCGAGACATTTGCGTTTTCTGTCCAGATGTTCAGTTACAATGGAAGTTAGTGACTCGATGGCATCAGCAGTAGATTTGCCAGCTCTAAACCCAAACTGGAAATTTGACAGGATGTTATATTTCTCAAGATATCTCAACAGTCTCTTATTCAAAAGTTTTTCAATAATTTTGGAAATAGCGGTTAATACTGACATTGGCCTATAATTGTTGACGTCACTTCCATCTCCATTCTTGTAAACTGGTGTAATTAAAGCCTCCTTCAATTGAGGTGGAAAAATACCTTGAGAAAAGCAGAGGTTGGAGAGGTGAGTAATAACTGGGACAACCACGTCTTTTGCCCGTTTTAGAAAACTGGTTGCGATATTATCAGATCCAGGGGCACTGTTGGATTTTAAACTCATTAGAACAGATTTAACCTCATCATCATCTGTATTCAATAGCACAAAGGAATCCAATGGTAGAGGAGGGTTGTTGTTTATGAATTTTAAGCCATCTTTTTGAGGTATGGCATCGGCCAGATTTTTACCAATATTGCCAAAATAGTCATTTATACAGTTTACAGTTTTCTTCAGGTGTAGTTATTAGCTTAAGTAATTTTGAATTTTCAGATTTGGAAGATTTTATGTGAGTTATGGCTGATATCGTATTCCAAAAGGTTTTAGTATTTATTTTAGATTTAATAAGCACCTCTTTATCGTGATCTCTTTTAAGCTTTTTGATTAGATTATTGCAAAAGTTTCGATAGCGTCTATAGGTGATTCTAAGTATGTCGTCCTCTGTATTTGAACGAAGCTTTTGCTGTAATTTATTCCTGTTTCTAATACACCTCAAAATTCCCGTTGTTATCCACGGCTTGATAACTCGATCTTTTTTAGGGATATGTACTTTTTTGGTGTTATCTTTCAGAGACACTATTAAATTGTTGATTAGCTTTTGAGTTACTTCCAGAGGATCACAGTTGTAGGTCAATTTATTTACTTTTTTTGCTGTCAGTGTGAGTACTGCCTTATCAAAGTTTACAACTCTTTTAATTTTATTAGGATTAGTTTTTAAATGTTGATGACCAAGGTGTAACAAAATCATGGAGTGGTCAGTGATAGTAGTGTTCAGGACTGCAACGTGAGACAGTATTTCTGACCGGTCATACTTAAGCATGACGTGATCCAAAGAACTTTTTTCTCTAGTGGGTTTATTGTGGCCCATCATTATACCGTGTGTCGCTAACATATCTAAATAACCAGCTCTGTTTTTATGTTCGTAACCTTGCTCATTTTCCCGCGGTATGATATTTATGTTTAAGTCCCCAGTCAAAACTATATTTTTGTATGTTTTTAGAGTTTCTAAATGTGCATTCAGTGAGTTTATAAAACCCTCAGCATTCATATACAAAGTATTATAGTATCATTTATTTTTAATTGGAGGCAAGATGCCTCTAGTATATTTATTTCATCGACACAGCCTGTGATATTGTTTTTTACATAAACTACAACGCCGTCACATTTATTTAAGTAACGGGTGGTATAAAATGATACATAATTTACCAATGCAGGGATCGGTTTATCTTTACTGAGCCAACATTCCGTTAGCACTATTATATCTGGTTCATAATTTAATTGTGTAAGAGTGACTAGAAGATCGTTAATGTTACATAGTATACTTCGGATGTTTTGTGTCACTAATACTAAATCATTGGTGTCGATTCCGGCATGATTCTCTAAACTTAAAGTTAAATTTAACATCAATCTCTCCTTTTCACTCTGTATAGAGAATGAAAAGGATACACTGTTGTCAAATTTAAGTTTAGGTTTAGAGAATCATGCCAGAATCGACACCAGTATCCTTTATTTTCAAAACATTTGCTATTTGATCAATGTCACATAAGGTATTTGTAGAAAATTCGATTTCATCAACAACGTTTATGCTATTTATTTGGTCATTCATTATTTTTTTTTTTTGAAAATCGAGATTTCAAACATGACAGTTTCATTTGTATAAAGGAATTTAAAATTCTGGGCATGCTTACACGAATTTTTGTATGTATATTCGCGCAATAGTGAAAATGAGTTTGGATAATGTATTTTATGATTGAGAGTAAGTGTATGAGGTGTTGAGTAAGTTATTGATGTGAAGTATATTTGGCTATATGTATACACATAAAAAAGCATATTTATTATTATGTATATGTGTGAACGCTTTGTATGTATTTGTAGGTATATGCATGTGTGAATTTTTGTGTGGACATAGACTAGAGTGAGTGTGTTTATATCTTAATATATATAAATCTCGTGTCACAATGTTTGTCCTCAATGGACTCCTAAACCACTGAACCGATTATAATAAAATTCGCACACGATGTGCAGTTCGATCCAACTTGAGAGATAGGATAGTTTAAATCTCAAATAATAGTCGCAATTTTAATTTATTGCAAATTATTACTTTTGGGCGGTACGAAGTTCGCCGAGTCAGCTAGTTGACATATAGATTATTATAGCTATATTTAAGTGAATGTGATTTGTAAAGTGTTTTAGTTGTCTGAAACCGCTTAATTACAATACATATGAAACAACATAAAATAGTAACTAACTCAAACATTTGAAAAGTTAGGAAAAACAATACATGAACTAAAGTAACAGTTTTGGTAAATAAGTAATCATACAGGTAAAGAGACACTTTTAAATCTAAAAGTATTATTATAAAAAACTTTAAACTACAGAGTCTCGCAATTACAATTTTAAAGTTATATATATTCGCAAAACTAACCCTATTTTTACAATAGGTAAAGACTGCAATATATAACAGGGATAATAGTATAAGTAAGTGAGCTAAAGGTACTAGTCATTCAGCCTGCATGAGGCGCTGAATCTGAGCTTCAGATTTGATGGCTATAATTGGAGAGCTATCTAATTTCCTGACATACACTCTGCCATAGGCAGTCCAGCAGTACTTATAAGATTTTGATTTAGCCAAATCCCTAGCAAGGAAATGCAAACGCGAACCTTTAGCAGTAAGCTGCTCGGACACAAAAATGGGTGTGTCTTCTTGTATACGGAACCCTAGATGCTTAGCACATAATTTTGACTTTGTGTTTGAGTTGAAAGCCTTACATAGTTTTAGCACATTAGTCTTAACCAGGGTTGAGTTTAATTCCACTACAAGTGTCGCGTTCTTATCCGTTTTCTTACCATAGACCCGGTATATATCTTTGATATCGGACGTATTTATATTACCCACCAATAGTAGTAGACAAACTCAATACCATGTCGATTAGGTCTTCCTTAGTTTCATTATTTTTTTTAGGTAGGTTTTTAATTTCAAAGTTAGATTTTCGGCAGTTCATCTGCAAACTTTCAATTCTATCTTCTAGTTTTGTAATATATTCCCAATTTTCCTTGTATTTATATTCAAGATCCACAATCCTATTAGATACTTCTATGTTTTGAGACGTCAGTAAAGCAATCGAGTTTTCGATGTAAGCATTTGTTTGTTCGATTCTTTGCAGGGTAGGGCAAATGTTTTTAAGCTCTTGCTGTTGTATAGTACAAAGAGAGTGAAACATTTCCTTTATTTCGGTCTTGAACACCTCAAAATCGCTCATTGTTACACTCCTATATCTTCTGTCACGACTAAAAACATAATTCGGAGGGGTTGTATCAATAGTTCCTGTTTGATCATGAGTGGTTTCACCCTCACAAACGGACATATCCGCCTCTCGATTCATTGTAACAGTTTATTATGCTTATAATAAGTTAGAATACGATATTTGTTAAAAATGCACTGTATTTATAATGTAATAATAATATATTAAGTAATTTATTTGTAGTGCACGGTTTTTCGTATCTCAGAACCGAGCCAAAACAAATTTATTTATATGCGTTCTCTTTAATAATATGAAACCAAGGCTCAAAGTTCAACGTTTTAATTTCCAATAGCAGCGTTATCACTTGAATCGGCGCATACGCTCCCCAATCAGTGAGATAGTAAAGGATAGTTTAATAAATTTGACGTAGATCTCGTTCTCCCTCGTAGTGCAAGGCGGAGTCAGAACTCACAAAACAGCGTGGCCGCGCCACAGTCGACCTCGCTTACTCACGTACGAGTATAAGGGTCAGGCCGCCATTTTTTGCTGATTTTGAAAACTGTTTTCTCCGCGGTCAGTATTTTGAAAAGTATTATAGATATCGGATTTTCGATGACGGCTTTGGATTAAGCAACAAAGTGACTCAAGTGGACATTATGATTATTTCAGGTCAGATAATAAACAAAAAATATATTTCGAATGAAATCTGAAAAAAGGTAGTAAAATTACATAAAAACTTCTATCCGCCGAGGTAGAGGTGCACTTTAACTATCGTAGTAGCAAAAAGTATGTCAGTTTTTGAGACATGGCTGATACTATAAGAATACTTATATTAATAGCTATCCGTGCTTTTAATTTAGGAACGTTTATCCTAAGAATTTCCTTGAAAATGATTTCAAATAAGTATTCGTCAAAAACTGTACTTATACGCGACTTTTGTCAACGCCACCTATTCTCCATGTTCTATTAAACTTTAGGAATCGGTGAAGTTCAAATCGGGAAGTGGCAACACTGAGTTTCTGTAATCTGTGGACAGCGGCTTGATGAGCGGCTATATTTTTGACAGTTGACATGTGAACGTCTGGTGTAGTTTGTGTACACAATTTTTTCAAGGTAAGATTTTTATGCATAAAAAAGTAAGTTTGATTTTTACACGAAAAACAAATAGTGCATCATGTTAGTAGAAGTGAAAGCCATGTTTGGATACTTTATTTACAGAGATATAAGTGGTTTTCTCAACGCGACGATAGCGTAGAAGTAGAAATACGCCACCATTTTGGTACTTCAACGCCAACGGTAGCGTAGATATTCGTCACCTCCTCTACGCCACCAAATAAAGGTAGGTATCCACTCGTTTTTATTATACTAACTTTTTACCTGACTGCCGAAGAAAGGAGGGTAATGTTTTTCGAGAGTGTATGTATGTATACTAACTAAACCCATTCGTGTAATTTCAGCTTGTATTTCTTAGGCTGCAAGGCATAGATCACGGTAACATAATGGTCAGTGCATCTGCCCGGATAGCGGAGGGTGCAGTTTCGAGTCCCGTCTGCTGCCTGGACCGCGTGGATTTTTTTTTAGTAAAAATTTTCTTTAGATTTAAAATCTAGCAAATAAATGCTTTACAAAATAAAAATATAATAAATGTCTAGTTGATTATAAAATTGTTGATGTTTTTATTTACTTAGATATATGGAACTACTTCTTATTCTAAATTCAACGAGCTGGTCCATTAGTGGGGGTCTATTATTAAATTGTGTTCATTATTAGATGTCCATATTTGGTGCATGTTCATCACTGGATGTCCATTAATTGTTTTTACTTGTCCATTACTAGCTTAAAAACCGTGTTTATATTTTAATGATATCTCTCATTTTTATGCGGTTATTTCTAACTTTTTCGGCATAAGCATAAAGGAAAAAAGACGGACATTAAGCTCAACATTGATGTTTAAACAAAATCCTGATATATTAGGAATAATCCTGCAAAAACCCACCTTTTCATCCTTAAAGTGTCCATAATTGGAGCAATTACGTTATACAACATAATTTAATCTTAATATTTTGGCATGTGTATGCCAACCTTAACATTTATTCGTCACTATTATACGCTACTCAACGTCACCGACGCGTAGAAGTTTCTACGCCACCAACACAATACTTCTGCGCCATATCAGCAAAAAATGGCGGCCTGACCCATAAATGAGCGGGAATACAGCAGGCGAAAATGAGCGAGACAGGATAATGCAGTATAATGTCCTTCTTGCGCCTACTACAGTAGATGACGTAAACCTGTCCAGTATCGACACAACGGCGGATTACTTTCACTAGCAGACAACTGCACTGTCTTCTATCTTTTTTACACGCACTCGAAGTCCGTTTCGCAGCAGAGTAGGACAGTTCACAGACACTTCACTACGCGGATTAAGCTTCGTAGTGATACCTCTTCACTGTTATGCACTCATATTATTATGTGGTAAATTATTTGTAATTTAAATTTGTATTTAATTATTTAATAAAATACTGACACAGACCAGTGGATGCGTTCGCACTAGGTGCGGTCCGGGAGGGAAGAGGAACATTGGCAAGTTCCTTTAAATAGTTCAAACATTGGCTAAACATTTACTCACTAAATGAATTTGTTTTTTTTTATAACTTGTTGTACGTATGTATTATTTATTTATTTTGTTATTTCTTGATTGATGCATTTACAAATAAAAATAAACACACATAAAGCAAGTAAATAAATACTAGCACAAAATCTAATAATATTACATAGGTTACCATAAGCCTTAGCAACATTTAGAGAATTTATAGTAACTAATTTTACCCACATCTGCCCCAAATTATAAAGATGGTGAGTGTTCGATCCCTACGCTCAGACTGCAACTTTTTACCCTGACGTTTCAATTTTGACATAAAATGAATAGCACTTATGTCAAAATTGACATTAGATTAGTTGCACCTGGAGCGTAGGTTCAGAACGCAGCTCTGGATACTTTAAATTTTGTAGAACGGCAACCCTGTTTCTGGTAGGGATGTCGAAAGTTGAAAAAAATATCGATACGATATTATCGATCGAAATATCGCGAAAAAAGCATCGATATATCGGACTAATTTTCCCAAAAATATATTTAGATCAGCCTAGCTCAGTAATAATAACAATACAAATTATAATTAAAGAAAGAATTATCAAAGTACCAAATTGCCGCTACACTACATGACAGTACAGTATCTCACGAAAGATGACACGCGGAATAATAATGGAACGAAAATTATTTACCTAAAAAAGACCCTATTTTCGAATGATGAAAATGATTGCAGGACCTCTCAGTTGCCATCTTTCGTAAACAAGACTAGACAGTCACACACTTCCACAGAATATAATGGAATTCAGCACAACCAATTCACCAGCGAAACAGATTTACAAATCATAGAGAGTACTAAATACAGCACAGATCATAGATATGTTAAATATCTTTAATCTGAGATCCAGTTACGATTTTTCCAGATACGAATTTAGTTGGATCGTGATATGCCGCTAATATTTAAAAAAATATCGATTTTGATACGAATTTCGATATTGGTTATTTTGTATCGATGTATCGATATATCGAATCAAAATATATCGGCTAAAAATATCGATATATCGTACAAAAATATCGATATATTTTCAACAAGCCTAGTTTCTGGCGTTGGAAAAAAAGTAGAGGTGTAAAAGTAACGAAAAAAATGGTTGCCTGTAAAGTCGGTTTTACGGGCGAAGATTTTACGTGACAACGTCTTTTTCTCGGTAGAATATTTATTGATATGAATATAATTAAATTGCACAATAGGAACAAGGAATTGAATGAAAATAAGAATTGCACAAATTTTAACTATAGAAATATATTTTGTTTACTAAAACATTGTACATGTAAACTTAAACTTAACACGAGAGACTCATCGTAACGTTACCGAGCGTTACACTTTTTCATAAGTGACTCCCAGCCGCAACCTAATTTAAGACGTTGTCACGTCAAAAAGCGTACCCGTATGTATTCGTTACTTTAACAATTAGTACCCGTTACTATAGTATCGTTACGTTACTCGTTACTTCTCATAAAAAAATCGGTTTTACTATTTTGAAATTTTTAACCGTGAGCTTATGTTATATCACAATAACATCGCAATCCATTATTCATCAATAGGCTAGTTTACTCATGTCGAATTGTATTAAATAAATGTTTATTTCTTAAAGTGTTTAGTCTAAGGAACCATAATATATCGATTTCACTTCATAAAAGCAGAAGATTGCTGTAGAAATTTAATTTAAAAAAATATTTTTTAGTCTATATTTTTTAAACACTAAAAACGCTGTTCGCCACATTCGCCATGATTTTGACGTCTCTTGTGGTAAACAACTAAATGTCATTCCCGTGTTACTGTAGGTGGATTCTTTCGTCTGACTAAATTTATCTTAAAACACTTTTAACTTTAGGAAAGAAAAAAACAGTAAACTTAGTTTTTTTTGACTAAACAAATTATGGATGCCGGCTTTGTGAATTTGTTGCACTAAACCCCGATTTCTGCTCTGCGGAGCAGAGACACGACAAGGCATCTATATAAGTACAGTGCATTTAGTATTACAATGTAGTAATAAACATAAAACTGATACAACATATGAATAAGTGTAATAAAGTTACGTAGGTTAATTTCTTTCGGCACTTTAATCCACAACTTTCCTGGAGTCTTCAAGGATGTGTTTTTATATTCTCATACAATACAGTAATGATAATTACTTTATTTTTCGTGGTATTTATTAGAAATCATGTTTTTTTTTTATTATAAACTCAGCTATAAGTAATTTTCTACGTGTTTACGAGTTTTTGTTTACCACAGTTTACGTCATAGCATAGACAATCTATAGACTAAAATGGCCGACAGCGTTTTTGTATGTCCATGAAAAGTCTATTTTAAAATTAAAGATTTGTAGCTTTCTAGGTTTAAAAAAAATACAATACATTTTTTTTCGGTCTAATAGAACATTTATTAACCATTTAAAACCTTTTTCCAAAAAGGGTCAACTAGCCTATTATAATGATAAATCAACAAATGGGTGTCGATAATTATTGTATTGATAATAATACTTAAATAGCATTCTAACGATAAATCAACATAAAAATAGTTTTGCTTAGAATGAAATTAAACATAACGAAAGAAAGAACTACAGCAAAAATCGTTTGTTCTCAAAATAAAATAATAAAAAAAATAAAAATATTTTAAACGAAATCTATCAAGTTGGCTTTTTCGATAAGCTTCTGTGAGGTAGTCACACGACAATTAATTTCTCACGTCCATTTGACCGGAATAGCGTATATTTTAACGATTCCACTAATTCTTTAGTTACGCAGACGGTTGTAACACAAAATCACTCCAATTTTATTTCATAATATCCACTATGAACGAATTTAAGAATAATTAAAATAAGACGCTAACCGCACTCGATGAAATCCCGCCAAAAACTCCAAAGTACGTTTTTAAATTCTCCGAATATGCTCGCGCATGCTTAAAACATACGATCAGCAAATGTTTCTATACACACATCAATTAAAAGGCAGGCTTGTTGAAAATATATCGATGTATCGATATATCGATATTTTTTGTTCGATATATTTTGATTCGATATATCGATACATCGATACAAAATAACCAATATCGAAATTCGTATCAAAAACGATATTTTTGAAGTTATACTTCTTTAGGCGCGTTATGAAAAAATGATGAGAATGAAATTTTAAGATGCGCGCGCATCACTGTAACACAAAAAATAAAGCTAAAGCGACCAACTTCATGCTGTTACTTTTGTGTTTACCGCACATTAAGAAAATCTACCAACAAAATAGAAATAGAATCTCTATTTAGTGGGTGCTAACGACTGCATTGTGAAGGCCTATCAAAAGTATTTATTAATCTGGAACAACGGAACCAAAGCGCGATTCAGGAGACTACAGCGCCATCTCTTGACCATTGGTGTAGTAGAACCAAAAACCACATCTTTATTTTTTGTAATAAAGTAACAGTTATAGGTATTCATATTTATAATATTTATCCACATGTTTCTAGTTTGTATATTCGGAATACGTGTTTGAGTTTCATACAAGTGCAAATCACATATGTTCTAATAAATTATATTCAGTAGCGATTTTAATTGAATATTTTGATTATTTATTTATTTTTTCAAATTAAAACTGAATTTTATTGACTGTGTCCTTTTCCAGACTTTTTATTAATTTATTGTAATTAATTATTTGCATGCAATTAAAAACTAATTTTAAACGATGCCAAAGAAGGATAACTTCTCACGCGCCTACATAAGTACACGCACCCATTTTTTTAATTATTAGCGGCATATCACGATCTAACTGAATTATTATTCGTATCTGGAAAAATCGGAACTGGATCTCAGATTAATGATATTTAACATATCTATGATCTGTGCTGTATTTAGTATTGTCTATTATTTGTAAATCTGTTTCGCTGGTGAATTGGTTGCGCTGAATTCCATTATATTCTGTGGAAGTGTGTGACTGTCTAGTCTTGTTTATGAAAGACGACACCTGAGAGGCCCTGCAATCATTTTCTACATTCGAAAAACGGGTCTACTTTTAGGGAGATAATTTTCGTTTCATTATTATTCCGCGTGCCATATTTCGTGAGATACCGTACTGTCATGTAGTGTATCGGCAATTGGGTACTTTGATAATTCTTTCTTTAATTATAATTTGTATTGTTATTATTAATGTGCTAGGCTGACCTAAATATAATTTTGGGAAAATTGGTCCGATATGTCGATGTTTTTTTCGTGATATATCGAAGCCGATATTGATATTTTTTAAAATATCGATGTATCTATATTTTTTTCAACTTTCGACATCCCTAAAACATATAGATAGTCATACTACGAAAAATGCGAGTAACGAAATTTATTTGTGTGTAACGTTTCGTTACTCGGTACTAGATGGCGCACCCGTTACTCAGTACCGAATACATACGGTTTGCTACAGCTCTAAAAAAAAGTTTAAAGGAGTTTTTGGCGGGATTTCATCGAGTGTGGTAGGCGTCTTATTTTAATTATTCTTTAATGCGTTCATAGTGGATATTGTGAAATAAAATTGGTGTGATTTTGTGTTACAACTGTCTGCGTAACTGAAGAATTAGTAGAATCGTCAAAATATATGCTATTCCGGTCAAGTGGACGTGAGAATTTTATTGTAGTATTGACTACCTCACAGAAGCTTATCGAAAAAGCTAGCTCGATACATTTCGTGCCAAATACTTCAAGAAACATTAGAATGCGTCACACCGACATTCTAATGTAAAAAGAAAAAAAGAATAATTTAACTTAAGACTAGGCTGTATGGGCATTGTTCCCCTTGCCTTCCCTGAAAAGGGAGAACTTAACCAAAAAAAAAAGTTTAGTCCTTTGCCCGTCCCAACAGGGACAAATTAACCAAAAAAAAAAGTGTAGGGCTTTTTTGGCGGTATTTCATCGAGATCGGTTGGCGTCTTATTTTAATTATTCTTAAATTCGTTCATAGTGGATATTGTGAAATAAAATTGGTGTGGTTTTGTGTAACAACTGTCTGCGTAACTGAAGAATTAGTGGAATCATTAAAATATACGCTATTCCGGTCAAGTGGACGTGAGAATTTTATTGTAGTGTTGACTACCTCACAGAAGCTTATCGAAAAAGCCAACTCGATACATTTCGTGCCAAACACTCCAAGAAACATTAGAATGCGTCACACCGACATTCTAATGTAAAAACAAAAAGAAGATAAATTTAATTAAAGACTAGGCTGTATGGGCATTGTTCCCTTTGCCTTCCCTTAAACGGGAGAACTTCAACAACAAAAAAAAGTTTAAAGGGACGAAGAAAGGAGCAAGTTTTTTGTAAAGCTAAACAAATTTTTATCTGCTGTTTTCTTATTTCTTTTGTTTTTATTGTGATTTTATGTGTAGTGTCTACAATCTATCATAATATGTCTCCTAATAAATTGTAAACTGGACTGTAAATAGCAGGAATACTGAGTTTTTAGCCAATACATTGAAATTCGTTAGCAAATCGAATCTTCACATGAATTGAACATCGAACAAAAATCATGTCCTTCTCTTTTGGGACGCCATCAAGTGCTCCAGCCACTGGTATTGGCGGAGGTGGCTTCAACTTTGGCGCGGCAAAGTAAGTGACATAACCTTTAACAATCGAGCATCATCTGTAAAAAGAGTATATAACCATTGAGAGACGTCGGAAGCAATATTACCATAATCAGTTTGTAAGAATCCTTGTCAACTTTATATTATGGCATTTATCAATACTTCGTAATAGAAATTAGGTTAACTTTACATCCTTAACGCAAGTCAAACTTGAAATATAGAAAAAACCCCGTTCTCCAAATACTCAGCTTTTACATGGTATTTTAGGCCAGCTACGCCCGGTTTTGGCTTAACGGCTACTTCGCAGCCGTCCACGGGACTATTTAGTACGCCGGCGACGTCAGCGCCTACGTTCGGCACAGCGACTCCCACTTTTGGAGCTTCGTCTACTCCCGCCTTCGGAGCTACAACGACCCCTGCGTTTGGCGTCACGTCGAGCGCCCCATCGTTCGGAGCCAACACCAGTACACCGGCTTTCGGTTCGTTGCCAAGTTTCGGAGCCAGCACAACACCTGCATTTGGAGCCACTTCAACTGCCCCTACATTTGGAGCAACCTCGGCTGCTCCTGCTTTTGGCACAGCTCCAGCGTTTGGTGAATATTTTATATATTAGTAAAATATGTATAGAGACAATAATATCACTAATTTTTAACTCATAAATAAAATTAATGTGAAGTCATTTCACAGATTTTATGTAATATTGCACAGATGAAGGTTCTTATAGACAGGAGGCCTCCGGCTGTAGCCAGCCCTTATATTGGTTGATTGTGTTTGAACACTCGCTTACATTGTAAGCAAATACAACTGGCAGAGGCTGCAGGCAGTGTCTGTCTGTGGGCTACTTAATGCTTTTGCATACTTTAAACAAACTTCACATAATGTTTGTTGTCCCTTATTCAAGGTTTTACAAGAGAAAACTATGTCCCTATAGTATTATTACACCATATTGTTAAATCAAGATTATAATCAATCAATAAAAAAACATTTGTTAAGGATTCCACTCTTAACCATAATATTGATTTGATCGGCCCAGGGGCAACAACTACGCCAGCTTTTGGTGCAACTACTACCACCACTCCTGCATTTGGTTCCACTGGACTGGCTGCTGGTGGCCTAAGCTTTGGAGCTGCTACTAGCACAGCAGCAACAGGAACTGGTTAGTTACATTTAATGGATTATTAAGTATACAATATGCATAATATCTAAGATTTGCTTTTGAGACATTGCTGGGAAGGATATTGATCTAGTGTCATGTGATCATAAAAGGCTTAAAATTATTTCACATATTTGTAACTTTGCAAAAGTGACATTTGCTTATACCATACCATCATGTTTTGATGATGGATGTGTGGCATCACACTTATGAGCCCATAATATTATTACTTAAGAAATATTTCAGTCCTATATTGTTGTCAACTATGCCTATATTTATGCATGTAAAATAAATAACATGAATATAAATAAAACCCCATTTTTTATTCATAAGCACAAGTAATTAAGGTACTAATGGTTTTCAACAAACTAGTTAAATACATTATTTTGCCATTGATGCCATGTGACTGTTACTGTGGTAATGAGATTCATATTATATTATATTCATCTGTCTTGTAACAACATTAACTCTTCAACTGCGGGAAAGCCTCTGCATAAAGCACCCCCCGTTTGCTCGACGCGGTTTGAAATTTATTCAATAACTTGAATAAATTGTTCGGTCGACATGCAGCTAAATATTTTATTTCAATTATTGATAGTCAATGTACCTTCTTTTTTAGTAATTTCCTTTATAAATTGTTTCAACCTTTTTATTTTTAACAGGAAACGTAGACAAAATCCTTTTCGTACCTAAGGTGGCATAAACGCGATTTAAATAAATTATACAAATACTTGTGCTTTTCATTGATAACCTTTTCAAAGTTGAATCGTTAAACAATAGATTTTTGCAAAAAAAATATATAATGTTGTAATATAATATTGTTAATAATCTGTTTTAAAAATTACTTTATAGTTGCGAGCTCCCCGGTGCTCGATTTTAAAATCGTCGTACTAACGGTTGTTTGGTCATAAGAACGACTTCACCACAATGAGTGAATGGTTTATTCATATGGGTATAAAATTCAAAAGACTTTGAACTATATTGCATTGTATTTATTCCCAAAATTGCAAAAAATTGAATGCGGGTGACGAGCGAGCTGTACCGCACTTACGCAAACCGGCTTTACTCACGAAGGCATGCAGTACCGCACTATAGCGGCTGAAGGGTTAAATCAAGATGTAACCGTATAGTCCGTATGCACGAAATACTGTGATCTAGTTAATAACAATTTTGAAAACCAGCCAAGTGTGTCATGCCATGCGCAGTGTAGCATGACTAGGGAAACCCTAAAAATAGTAACATATCATTTTTTCAACAGGTCTGTCATTTGGAGCTCCAGCAGCTGCAACTGCTAGCACTGGCCTCGGAGGGCTTGGTGGCATCGGATTTGGCACAACCACTACAGCACAAAGCTCTGGTTTAGGCCTATTTGGTGCTAGTACTGCAACCACCACTAGCAGCATTTTATTTGGTGAGGATCACTTCATTTTTCAATTTATTGCAATCAATTCAAGCCAAAGTGACATTGTTATAATGATTATGTGGAGCCATCTTATATGTTATACAATGTTAAGATTGTTATATATTCCGCATATTCAAACAAGAAACAGCATGAACCAATATCGAATTCGTATTGTTTGCAAGTCCGAAATGTCATTGTTAAATGTGTACTGATTTTTAGTTCTCATTATGTTCTTTGTGCCGTTGCTGTTCAAGTTTCCATACAAAATTTGACATTGACATTTTGGTTTGCAAACTATTCGAATTCGATAAAGGTTCGTGCTAGGGGTACAGTATGCTTCAAAAACAAAGTTTTAGAGTACATAATAGTATTATCAAGTTTAACGCAGGCTTTTTGACATGATTTTCATTATTTAGAGAATAAAACACAATTTTCACATCATAAAGCATGATGTTTATAAACACCACCAACCTCCATATTTTGCAGACAAAGAATAAGCTGGCTTATGCAATGTTTTGTCTACATCACATATGTGTAAGTCAATGAGAAGAGATAAAATAATGAGTAACTAAAACTAGTCCTACTCTATGTTTATGAATAAGGGAGCAAGTGTTAATAATACAAACAATGGTATCGATTCTGGCATGACTCTTTAAACTTAAAACTAAATTTAAGATCAGTCTCTCCTGTTTGTTCTGTATAGAGAATGACAAGGATACACTGTTGTCAAATTTAAGTTTAAGTTTAGAGAATCATGCCAGAATCGACACCAATGTTGCAATAAATCTAGTGTGTGTCCTTCATAGATAATATGTTATTTTAAGCTCTTATAATATACATAAAGGCAACCACATGCTAAGTTATCCTACTGATTTTGAGCTTTGATATTGTTCGAAATAAGATTGACAATTCTTTGAAAAAATATCACAGTTGTGGTAACTTCCGTGTGGCTGTTTGAACTATATTTTCAATTTATTCCAGCAAAATGTTTCCACAACAAAGCTCTCCTTACACAAGTCCCTTTGTGCCAATAACACAAACGTTTCAAATGCTGCCATCGGTCAGCATCAACACCGACCCCCGTCCTCGGTTTGAATTAAGCCCAATAGCACCCGAAGCCATCCATTACTATTCTATAAAAACCCCTAGGAAAGACTGTTATAAGACAATTACTCCTTCACATGGTGAGAACCAAGTTTTTCATGGTAGATTCATTTTTGGAGTAGGAATTTTGTGTATTTGTAGTAATTTAATATACTGAATTTAATACACTAGCTAGTTCATAGTAAAAATCAGTCATCAATATAAGTTAATTAGGTTGTTTTAGAGTTTCATTATTATTATTGTCACAACTGAGGTTGAACAATACTCTTATCCCTAAAAGTCGCAATCCAAAATGGTAAAGGAGAACAACCACTTTGTATGGGGGATTGGTACAGATACCAAGTTTTTTTGTACAGGATCAAAATATATACCATTGTAAAGCTTATTTTTAATGTATACTGCCGGTCTTTAAATGAACAAATAAAAATCAATTTTAAATATACATATAAAAATTAAATTAATTATTAAATTCGATAACTAGTTGGGATAATGAGATATTTCGATTTGAACTTAAAAAAATAAAATAATTAAAAAAGTATGTAAAGTATAAAAAGGGTTTTATATTCATAAAAATGAATTCCACTTTCAGGATTCGAACCCAGGACCTTTAACTTGAAAGGCAGCATCTCTTAACAAGTGACTGTACTCCATTTGAAATTGTAGAGCAATTTTTCACCAGGTTTACTATTTTCAGGTAAGGCATGGACAACCAGTGCTACTGGTACACAACCATCGACAACTGGTAAGTTTATGTTTTATATCTAAACTAGCAAACCAGTGAACCAAACGTTCACCAAAACCTGATTTAAAAAAAAAATGTATTTAATTAATTGAGAACTTCGGAGATTTTGTGTGGTTTCGTTTGAAATTCGTGATTTCTCGAAAACCGGAAGTGCTACGTTACTCAAATCCGGTTTGTAGTCTTATCAGACTATTCTTAACTTATAACTTAAACATTCTCTATCTATCTCTTACGGTTTGGCCGCTGAAACAGCACCACAGACAGACGGACGGACGGACGGACTTGTCTAATAGATAAGAGATACATAAAAGAAGAAACTGACTGACTGACTGACATATGAACGCACAGCCCAAACCGCTAAGTCTAGAGACTCCAAATTTGGCACGTAGGTTCCTTATGAGGTCTAGGGGTGGGGTGCACTAAGAAAGGATTTCTCAAAATTCACCCCGGAAAGGGTTAAAATAGAGAGCATGAAAGTTTGTATGAAAATTCTTATCCCTTAAGTTAATAGACTTGAATCTTGGCACGAATACTTATCTAAATAAAGTATAAAGATAGTCATTTTTATTTTTCCTAAACTACCCCCTAAAAGGGTTTGGGAGGGTGTCGAAGTTTGATATGGATTAATTTAAATGCGCATTTTGATTAACTTGAAACTTGGTATTTTTACTAAAAATCAGAAATAAAGAATAAGCTACCCTTGGTATTGAGGCACGGGAAAAGACATTTTATCCTATAAATACTCTCATAAGGGGAACAAAGTCCCCTACTCCACTAGTTTTTTATAATTTAAATTAAATTTGTTTCTTTATCTTGTTGTTATATGACTAGAATATAAGAGATACTGTGTTTTAGATTAGTACTGGACAGTCCAGTACTAATCAGAAAAACAAGGATTTGTTCCTTACTAGGTCAAAAATTGTTATATTTTGTTAACAATAACTATAACTATAAATTAGTTAGGTAACAATCAATTCAATATCAAATTCATAAAAAAATACATTGTACAAATATTATTTGTGTAAAGTATATTAAAAACGGAATAAGAATTCGTCATTTAAATATTTATTTACAGAATAGTATCCTCGTTCCAGCAGCCAATGATACAGTTTTAATAAGCTGGAATATTTTTGATATCTGCTGGTATTTTATTATTTATTTTAATTGCCGTACAATTCACATTTTTGTTAAATATTAGATTGCTTTGTGGTACGCATAGAAATAACTGAAATGTAAAAAAGAAACCATTGTTTTTTTTTTACAATTTACACATCAATATCTGTTTAACTATGTTCTACATTAATTTTGTTTTTAACAAATTATTTTTACCTCTAATAGTTACACCGAGTCTCGGCTTAGGCGGCGTGGCCCCCGCGGCGGGGACGGGTGTAGGCAATGCCGCAGATGTTAAGAGTGAGTTTATTTTATGTTGTTTCATTTATTCCTTTTATTTTGTCGTTATTAACACTGTTGTTGAGGAGGCCTTTGCCAAAAGGCACATAGAATAAGGAGTGATAAGGATGTGCACAAATACTATTAAAACAATATGTTCGTTATCTGAATCACGGTAATAAATTTATATTAAATAAAAACAGTTCATTAAGAATCACTAAACGGGTTCCAACAGAAGATCAGCGCTGATGGCAACATCAGCACCATGCTGAGTTGGGACCGATTTGAGACAAAAAATATGTGTATTTTTTGTTTATATATTCTTTTACTGTTGTTTTGTATCAAATAAAATTATTTTTCTTTTCTTTCTTCTTTTCTTAACTCATCATTAGTGATGCACATTGTTAAGCCACAATAAATTTATTTGCATTTCATAGCCACACTTGAAGTGGCAAATAAACTTAATGTTTGTCAAAGTAAAATGTTGCCTTATTTTTCCTATTGCTATCATAGAAATAATACAATACATTAATGAAACTGTGTTTAATTAAGGTCTGTAAATGCGACCGTTGCTGCTAAAATCTTCCATGATTAATGTGCATAATATGTTATATAAGTAATTAAATCTTTCTCTAGCTGAGCCACCAAAGCAGCAGAAATTGCCAAATGAGATTTCTACAACCGTGGATTCATTCAAAGAATTCGTCAAGAAACAGAAATCGTTGAGTTCAGAAATGATGAGGGTATCTATCAAACCTCTACACAAGGTGAGTTTCATTTTATTATTATTTTTAAAGGCGTCTGGCTAGATGTATCGTACTAATATTATAAATGTGAAAGTTTATATACTTGTGTTTGTATGTTTGTTACTCAATCATGCAAAAACTACTGATCCGATTTGGACGTCCGCTTGCGTGTTTATTTTATGTTTATTACGTCGGGCAATGCTTTGAAGTGAAACTTCTTTACGCACGCTTGACTTTGAGAGTAAGCTGGCGAACGCGTTACGTGTTACGAAAAGTACGACCGGGCGAGGCGAATGGGAGTTGAATGGGGAATATAAGCAACAGTAAGCAGTGCGTGCGCACATTTTCTTTCTCTCTTTTTCTCATAGCTAGTAAATGAAATATGTATATGTACATACATGTATATATTGTACACATATATCACTTCAGTCGTGTGGCCATAAGCACATCATCATCATCATTATGTCCCCATTGCTGGGGCACACGCCTTCCCTATGGATGGAATAGGGAGATTGGGCCATGACCCACCACGCGGGCCTAGTGCAGATTGGTGGGTACTAACGACTGCAGATGAAGCCGGGACCAACGGCTTAACGTGCCTTCCGAAACACGGCATAAGCACACTCGTTTTTATTCCCATACTAGCACTTGAAAATCATAGGATAGTCTGTTTTGCCCTTATGTTCAGTTATTAATTTAAAGAAATATCTGTAGATTTATGGAGTGTTTAAGGGTTTATTTATCTTTAAAGAATAGATGATTTGTTTTTAGTTTTAAGAAGACAGTTATTTATTAATATTTAATGATTTCAAATTGACGTTTGACAGCAAACATTAAAGTCACGATACATTGTGGGCAATCTGCTTCTTCGTCAATTAGCGTTTTAGATATTATAGAGTATTTAACAAGTTTTAGAAAACTATCTCACGTTATTAACTTAAGATTATGGATATTCATCATTTTGTTGTTTTTCAGTAAAAAAATAAATAAATAAAAACTCCATTTTCAAGTTGCCGTGACAACCGTTTTAGTAAAATTTTGAATATTTTCTCTGTTAAAATAGTAAGAACCCTTGCCAATATTCGTTCTAAATAAAGATGCTGACAATTAACACTTCATTTTTAATACTGTCAAATACCCTAGGCAGTCTGCTTTTTAGTCAAAATTAGGCATTATTTGACGCCCTCCGTGGCCGAGTGGTTTATACGCCGGGTTACATGGTGTCGCCGAGAGGTCCTGGGTTCGAATCCCGGTGGGGGCAGATGTTTGTGTGATGAATATGAGCGTTTGTACTCCAGTCATGGATGTTTAATATCTTTATATATATAATTCTTCTGTGAGTGTGTATGTCACTGAACTTCTCTTAAACGACTGGACCGATTTTGATGAAATTTTTTGTGTGTGTTCAAGGGGATCTGAGAATGGTTTAGATTCACAAAGACGTGTAGACAGGACAACGTCTGTCGGGTCCGCTAGTATTTCTATATAAATATTACTTATAAATGTACAATATATGTATTCCATCCGTTAACCTAGTATCCCATAACACAAGCCTTACATTGCTTACTTTAGTACAGTCAATCTGTAGGTTGAGTGGTGAAAAAAAAACCTAAAGGGTAAGTCTTGTTTTTTCTGTTGCCAAATGACGTCAGTAAGCCACCTTGGCGACGGGCATGTTCAACTCGTAGGCGTTTTTTGAAAAACTCAAAAAAACCGTCAAAATTTTTTTGAAACGCATTTTTCTTGTTTTGTATGCATTTTAGAAACTTTTTTTTCGACCATAATTGTAGAGGGCGTTGAGTGCTACAATTTATGTCAGTGTTGCAATCTCGTACAACAGAAAATGCGCATTGTAGGTGGCGCTAAAGTCTCAAAAAAGTGTTTTTTCACTTTTTCACCCTGAAAATATCATTTTAATGGAAAACTTTAAATAGCAAAGTTGTATCGTACATAATTACCAACAACTTTTGTATAAACAATTTTTTTGTATCACTCAAAGTTGTATCGTACATAATTACCAACAACTTTTGTATAAACAATTTTTTTGTATCACTTACCGTTTTCAAGTTATAAATTGCGCAGGTATGAAAAATCCAATAGAGCGGTTTTGGGCAGTTTAAGTACACATTTTCAGTGCACATTTCAATGTACGTTTTTACTATTTTTTTTTCAATCATGAAAAAAAATAAAAATAAATCAATTTTTTTAAATTTTTTTTTTGTTTTTCAATCATGAAAAATCAATGTGTACTTGAACTGCCCAAAACCGTTGTATTGGATTTTTCATACCTGCGCAATTTATAACTTGAAAACGGTAAGTAATACAAAAAAATTGTTTATACAAAAGTTGTTGGTAATTATGTACGAAACAACTTTGCCATTTAAAGTTTTCCATTAAAATGATATTTTCAGGGTGAAAAAGTGAAAAAACACTTTTTTTGAGACTTTAGCGCCACCTACAATGCGCATTTTTTGTTGTACGAGATTGCAACAATGACATAAATTGTAGCACTCAACGCCCTCTACAATTATGGTCGCAAACAAAACAAGAAAAATGCGTATCAAAAAATTTTTGACGGTTTTTTTGAGTTTTTCAAAAAACGCCTACGAGTTGAACATGCCCATCGCCAAGGTGGCTTACTGACGTCATTTGGCAACAGAAAAAACAAGACTTACCTTTTAGGTTTTTTTTTTTCACTGAAACGATATTTTTTTCGACAGATTGACTGTACTACTTTGGGGCTAGGCTAATTGGTGTGAGTGTTGGAAATATTTATATTTATTGCAGCACTGGCATCTCGCATTTCTGGTAATATGCTCATAATCAGTTTTCAATACGTAGGTGTCTCAAGAGGCAGACAGTACCCTCCGCGCCTCGTTATGGCTAAGCGGGGAAGTGAACCGCGCGCGCTCCCAGTCGCGACGGCTGCGGTCCGCCTGCGCCGCCGCGCTCAGCGCCGCCGACGCCGCGCAGCGGGACAACGCACCCGGTGAGAGTGTAGTATATAGAACCGCGCGCGCTCCCAGTCGCGACGGTTGCGGTCCGCCTGCGCCGCCGCGCTCAGCGCCGCCGACGCCGCGCAGCGGGACAACGCGCCCGGTGAGAGTGTAGTATATAGAACCGCGCGCGCTCCCAGTCGCGACAGCTGCGGTCCGCCTGCGCCGCCGTGCTCAGCGCCGCTGACGCTGCGCAGCGGGACAACGCGCCCGGTGAGAGTGTAGTATATAGAACCGCGCGCGCTACCAGTCGCGACGGCTGCGGTCCGCCTGCGCCGCCGCGCAGCGGGACAACGCGCCCGGTGAGAATGTAGTATAAATATAGCACCCTCATATTATGAGGAAACCGAAAAATTGCTCGCTGTTGTATCCTAAATAACATCACTTGCGCCTACTCACACTCGGACCATACATACACACACAAGCACGCACGCGTACGCTTATTCTGTCCAATTTTTGTAGGCAGTAATTTATATTAATATCTTTGTCATGAACAAATGCTGTTATGTGAGCTATTTTCGCTATCCTGTAACAACTTATTGCTGTGTCATCTTAAGGAACCTTGGAAGGGTCTGGATCTCTAAACACAGGATATATTTATAGCCTATCTAGGGTCAATTGCACTTTTTCTTTATATGACTACTGCCTTATGTAAAAAAATAATAATAAAAATAAATTCCAGTACTTTGTCTCACAAATTTAACAGCTGTAAAATTTTTGTACCTTATAATTATGTTTTTTGGCATGAATGATGATTATTATTATAATTACCCAACGATATTAAATACCCTATCTACGTACACCACGTGCGCTCAAAATTTGTCCCACTCAAGAAGTGCTTGAACACCACTCAAGCACTTCTTGGTTCACAGTCACGCGCGGACCGTTGCAAAGTCAAGATGCCGCAGAGCTCCGTGAAAAAATGCGAAATAAATACTTATAGTACGTAAAGTGTCCTTTTTTCGACAGGTATCTAATAAATGTTAGTCAATTTAACGCATTTGAAGCCAATTTTGTTCCAATACTTACTATAAACTGATTTAGTAGAAAATACTTGTGATATTTAAATGCATGGTCGATATTATATTATTATCTGTCTCTTTTCCTCGCGGTCCGTACCTATTATATTGCTAACAGCGCATTCAGAATTGCTCATAGAGCCAAACAAATAAGGTCTATATTCTTCAGCTTATATAAGTCGTAAAATTTTACGAGCTTGCATTTTGAACTGTCATAACTCTTTGACGCATGCGTTTTAATTAAGTCCTTATAAGGTCTCAGTATACATTAAAGGTGACTTTCAATGTTAAAATAATGCCTTATATTGTATCTGACTACGCGATCATACGGAGCTCCGTGGATTTTGTTTTTGATGTTGTATCTAGGGTATTTAATATCGTTGATAGCACCCCATATAGTGACACAACTATATGGGGTGCTATCAACGCCTATGTCATAATATGACGCCCGGTAAGACTGTAGTATATAGCACACAACCTTGTCTCTCTCATACTTAACTGCACAATTTCATTCACTCCACATTTGGTTCGATATTCTCAATTTTTAGGGTTCCGTACCTCAAAAGGAAAAGGATACCCTTATACAATCACTTTGATGTCCGTCTGTCCGTCTGTCAAGACCGTTTTTCTTAGGAACTCGTGGAGGTATCAAACTGAAATTCATATCTAATACTCAGGTCTACTGTCCCTTAAAGCTGTGAAAAAAACAAACTTCTAAACCCAAGCAATCAAAAGATACAGCCGTTTATGCCGCAAATTTTCGAAACTCGCATGGGAATCAAAATCTACAGGGTACTTCCCGTGAATTTAGAATCTTGAAATTTGGTGCGAAGTAACGTCTTATAGTACAGATACAGGAAAAATTGCGAAAACCGTTTTTAGGAACATCATATAATAAAAACATTTTTTTTTATAATTATTAAAATATACCTACAGGTTTGTACGGAACTCTCGGTGCGCGAGTCCGACTCGCACTTGGCCGGTTTTTTTTGTGTCAATGAGGCTGAGCGAGACGATCACGAAGAGACAAATACCAAAAAATACTCATACGATTTGATACACGCATATGACCAGTGACACTAAAAGAGCGACTGCTGTACTAAGCTATTGTGATTTTATTCATTAATCTTTTGTTACAGGCTTAGAGCTTGAAGGTAGCGCACCGCCCAGTTATGTGAAGGAACTGCTATCTGAATTGGAACAACATTTGATCACGTTCCGACGGCAGATGGAAGTGGCCGATAAGCAGATGCAATCGTCGCCGAAACTTCTCACCGAACAAGGTAAGTGCCGGTTATAATGTTTTAAATCTTAAGAAAAAAATGTTTTTCTACAAAAAAATCTACTCGGTCCATTAAGCCTACTCTAATTCAACGAAAAACGAAATTTCGGTCGAAACTTCGCACTTTTCTTACTATGTTTCTAGCTCGTTTTTAATTATAATAGTATTCGTGGTCGGAATATAGATTAGAGGTGTAGATTTTCTAAGCCTACTCAAAGAAAGCTTCAATTTGATAGTTTATTGTTCAAAATAAGTATAACCTTAAAAGGGTGAAATTAAATTTCGTTTGAACTTTTCGTTATCGAAAGTTCGTTTCGGAGAAAGAGCGTAGCCCCCCCAGATTTCAGATAGGATTCGAAACTGCACCTTCCGCAATCCGGGTAGATGCGCTAACCAATTATGCTACCGACACTTCAATGGCCGTGCCGAATTACTTCTAATATTGCTTGGCTTGTTTAGGCCCAAGAAATACTATAGTAAATTCGGCACGGCTTAAGGTGTCGGTAACACAATGGGGAAAAAACACAAAGCTCGTTACAGATGGCGCTTTAGTCGTTTGACCCATAACAAGCAGCCTGTCACTTCAAGGCTGCGTTCTAAACCTACCCTAAAGTTATAATTTTTTAAGTATATACGAGTAATTGCTCGTTGTGTAAATCTAAAGAAAATTTATTACTAGAAAAAAATCCACGCGGACCAGGCAGCATCAGCATCATCATCATAGCCGCGGTAGCATAATTGGTCAGTGCATTCGCCCTGATAGCGAAGGGTGCTGGTTCGAGTCCCATCTGATGCCTGGTCGGCGTGGACTTTTTCTAGTAATATATTTTACTTTAGATTTAAACATCGAGCAGTTACATGCTTAAAAATATAACTACAATTTTTATTTCTTCTTTCAAATGTTTAATACTTGTAAAGGTATTCATCTTACACTGTAGGTTACCTACAATTCGAAGAGATGGCGCTGCCTTGCAGCTTAAGAAAGACTATAAAGAATTCGAAACGGTCATCATGGCCGCGGTAGCATAATTGGTCAATCTACCCTAACGTTTCAATTTTGATATGAATTGTATGAAACATGTCGAATTTGACATTTTGCCATTCGACACCTGCGCCTCTGACGGGATTAAATGGCAGTTTTCTTCCCCACTAAAAACGTCACAGAATTCCCTTTAATTAATTAGCCTATTGAATGTTCACAGAGTTGACGCTCGGCATTCGTCGTATGCACGAATCGCTCGTGGCGCTCGCCGGTCGCTTGCAAGCGGTCCATACTTTAGTGGAAGCTCAGAAGGAACAATATCTCAATCTAAGGAAATACATACTGAAGGACCCGACCAACGTCTTCGACGAACCATCATGTGAGTTACATCTATCTATTCTACTTGTATTCTAATATTATAAAGGCGAAAGTTTGTGAGTGTGTATGTTTGTTACTTCGTCACGTCTAAACGGGGGGAGCAATTTTAATAAAATTTGGTATAGAGTTAGCTGACAACCTGGATTAACACATAGCTACGTTTTACTGCGGGATAATATCCCTAATAAACCGCGGGTAAATTCGCGGGGCCCAGCTAGTCAGAAATAATGCACACCCTGAAAGTAGTTTGGTCGGAATTGGCTTCTGAATCGATTTCAATAAAGATAGTATCTAATAAGAAATTCCCATGAAATTTTTTGACTTTAATCATTCTTAACAAAATAATATGACATATAATTTCAGATCCGATAATCAGATACATATTTACCTAAAGTTATTTTTCGGCTACCATATTATGGAAGTGGCTTCTTATGGCTCAATTACACTTGGTCGTCTTGGGTTGCCAACCATATAATTTATTCCTCGTACATATGCAGCTGAAAATCTCGTACGCGATTTGCACCCCTACCCCCTAGAATTGTTAAATTTTTAGTCCAACGGGTCACGGGACTAATCATAATAGACTAAACAAATATTTTTCCAGTTAGATTTTCTTTAGATTCAAACCTCCAGCTTAAAATATTAAACAGAGACTGATTCGGATACTCACGGTTTATGCTTCAACATGTTGCCTATATGTTATAAATTTGTGACAAAATTACGTACAGATGAGTAGTGTTCTCGTACCTCGTACCAGTCTCGTATTTGTACGAGAATTCTCCTATGGTTGGCAACCCTTCACCCGATCCTCGTCGACTCGCCGATCTGCGCTCCTTGCTCTTTGTTTGAATAGACCAGGGGGCCAATCGCCTAACGGAAATGCTTTGGGAAACGCTAACGCTTACGATTTTATATTGTTATTTCTAGCCGCCTCAGGTTTTCGAATACCTCACGCTCATTTTTTTAATATTGTTATTACCAATGTAAAAGAAAAAGAAAGAGCGCGAGACATTTGAATACCTCAGGCGGCTAGAAATAACAAAATAAAATCGTAAGCGTTAGCGTTTTCCAAAGCATTTCCGTTAGGCGAATGGCCCCCAGGGGGTCATTTGCCTAACGGGATTGCTTTGGAAAACGCTATCGCTTACGATTTCATTTTGTTATTTCTGACCGTCGAAGGTTTTCAAATATCTCACGCTCGTTTTCTTTTATATTGTTATAACTTTTATGTTGTTATTATTTGAAAACCTCAGGTAGCTAGAAATAATAAAATGATTTCGAAAGCGATAGCGTTTTCCATAGCAATCTCTTTAGGCGATTAGCCCCCAGACCAGAGGAGGCTCGAGCCTGCGTGTGGCATTTTACTGTTTATTCATTACAAACATACGAATCTGTGCTCCTTATAGTAGTACTAGCTGTCAAAGCGAACTTCGTACCGCAATAACAAAATAGGGATTAGTGGTGGTTTTTTTGTATGATGTACACACATCAAAAGTGTCTAGGGATCAACATATATTTTTGCAATAACTTTTCTCCTGATTGATATTAATTAAAATTTTCTTTAAGGATTCATCAAATAAAGTGTTTTCGTTTGTCACAGTAACGATAAACCAAGTCACCTTTGCATTAATAAAGAAATTTGCCATTTTCCTAATAAAGGGATTTTTGACATTTGAACCACTAACACAAAAGTTCGAAAAAAAGACTGAAATAACAGTTTTCTCTAAAATTTTATTGGGTAACTTAAACAATTAATAATCCGTATTTCTACCGCGAACACTAACAACACAAGAACATCGGTTTGGCATACTCAAAATGAGTTCATCCAAATCACGCTGTGGAATGGCCGCCCATGTTCGTTGCAACAACAAAAAAAGGTCTTCTTGCGACTGGATACCCTCCATATTCGGCAGAGCTCTTCTCTGTAGCATATCCCATGCATGCTCAATCGGGTTCAAGTCTGGCGACTGAGCAGGCCAGGGCAGGACATTGATGTTAGCTGCGGCGAGAGTCTGTCTTACAACTCTTGCGGTGTGCGGTCGTGCATTATCATGCATTAACTGAAATAAGGGACCGATTTGCACTTGTAGAGGAACGATGACGTCTGATACAATCGTCTCAGCATAAATTTGAGCGTTGAGGTTGCCTCTGATCCAAATCAACTCAGTTCTTCCGCCGATCCAAATACCCGCCCATACCATGATGGTTCCACCACTATAAGGATGGACTTCCTGGCAGGATTTTAATCGCCGTTGGCGTCCAGGGGTTCTCCAGTGTCGTATACGTCTTGTATCCGGTCTCATACCAAAACGAGACTCATCAGAAAAGCACACGAAACGCCATTGTTCTTCTGCCCAATTTCTGTGTTCAAGAGCCCATTGATATCGAATCCTACGATTGTGCATTGCTATAGGTGGTACCCGTAGCGGTCTTCGGGAATGAAGGTTCACTTCATGCAAGCGGTTTCTGACTGTTTGGTCGCTAATTAAGTTCCCTGAAGAGTGATGAAGCCTCACGGCTAACATCATGGCGGTTATTGTTGGAGCTCTTCGAGTTAAGATTTGAATGTATCGGTCTTGTCTCCGTGTGGTGCAGCGATACCGTCCTCCATGGCGCTCAGCCACGGTACCAGTGCTTCGGTATCGTGTCCAAAGTCGACTGATAACACTCTGACTTGTATTCAGAGCTAAAGCCACAGTACGTTGCCGGGAACCAGCTTCTATCATTCCCACGGCTCTGAGCATTTCTTCCCTGCTTAAATGACGTCGCAGCTCCATAATAATTGGTTTTAATCAGTAGTAGGGAAACAGTAGCACTAATAATGTCTTCAATGCGTTGTATGTTTTTATAGGGAAAATATTGACAGCTGATTTTCATCTTTTACTCGAATTTGATTCACAGTTCCTGATTCAAATTATGAAATGCACCAAAAAGGATCCATATAAATTTATAAAATCATAAATTTATTACAAAGCCACATCTCAATCTCAAGAAATCCGCATAAAAATGCTTGATCCCTAGACACTTTTGATGTGTGTATTATAAAAAAATAAAAACAAAAAATTTTGTCCAAAAAAAAATTAAGTGTGGACCACCCACACCATTTAGGGGGATGAAAAATAGATGTTGTCCTATTCTCAGACCTACTGAATATGCATATAAAATTTCACGAAAATCGTTGGAGCCGTTTCGGAGTACTTCAATTACGCACACCGTGACACGAGAATTTTAGATATTTGAAGTATAAATTATGTAAATATAACTTTTTGTTTTAGCCAACATGAGTCTGGATCAAATCCTGAAGGATGCGGAGAGCTCGAGGAAAAAGGTCAAGACTGGCAACTTTAGCGACGTCAGTTTCAGCAGCGCCGTACTGACCGACCCTAGGGCCGCTTTAGGTAATAAATATAACACTAAGATTAATCCTACTAATATTATAAATCTAAAAGTTTGTGTTTATTACTCATTGTAGTCATAGGATATTATAAACATTTTTGAAAAGTGGCCCAATTAAATTCTAAAGACGGCGGGCTGTTTCCGCACCCAGTGCCTATTTTGCGTGGGGATTGGCATCAAAGCTCAGCAGTCCCCGAATGTTGCTGCAGGCCTCTACTATTGTCTTCGGGCTTCCCATTAGAGAAGTCCTTTGTCTTGCAACGCCCCTGCACTCCAGTAGGACATGGGCGCTCGTCTCATCCTCCTCCAGGCAGGCTCTGCACAGAGGGCTGTCAGAAATACCTATATTACAAAGGTGTTTGTTGAAGTAGCCGTGACCCGTGAGAATACCCACGATTTGTTTTAGTGCTTAACTTACGTGTAAGCTGCAGGTTTACCTTAGGAACGGCTTCCCTAGCTTGCCTGCAGTCCGTGAGTTTTGACCAGTATTCGTCGTGTTATCGTTGAGAGCGCTCCCTTACCAAGGTTCGCAGCTGTCGATAGAGTATGGTATAATTTGCTCCGGACTAATGGCCGTCCTGCTGGACCTCTCCCTGGCTAAGCAGTCCGCCGCATCGTTACCCTATGAGCCGCTGTGTCCTTTAATCCACTGTAAGGTCAATCTATTGTCGTTAGCAATATTAGTCAACTTACTGTGGTATTCATAAATTAATCCTAAATTAATCCTGATGTCATTATATTGTTGTCCAGTGCCTGTAGGACAGAAGCGCTGTCAGAGAGAATACGAATGTGTTTTTCCCTTACTCCGCGACAATCTATCGCCTCAGCGACTCTGATGATGTCCACGCATTCTGCCTGGAAGACCGTGTTATGGGCTCCCAATGCTGTCGAGATGTGTATATTTAGGTCTTCGGAGAAGACACCCGAACCTGTACCATAGTTGGTTTTTGAACCGTCTGTGTAGACCCTCAACTCCTTATGCAGACAACGGTCAGGAGTGTCTTCATAAAGTTTAAATTTTATATTTTTTGTCGAATATGTACGTCTTAGGAATAAGGTCGTTTACTGCTGGAAAGTGCCTGTGTATATCTGGTAAGATGCTGGTGTGCGGGGAGTTGTTGTCCCTCCATAGCCCCAGCATGCTTAGGCGTGTGGCTGTACAAGCAGCTTCCTGTTGTATAAACAAATGTAGTGGTCTCACGTTAAGTATTGTCACCAGTGCTGATGTGGGTGTGTTTTTCATGCATCCGGTGATTGCACAGCATGCCTGCCTCTGGAGACGTCTTAACCTATTAGTTGTCGTTACCTGGATTGTCTTGGTTCACCATACTACTGCTGCATAGCTGATCATCATAGGCGCATCGGCCTAATTATGGTCGTGTACAGCCACTTAACAATGAGCGGTGATAGTCTCCAAGTTTTGCTAATCATTTTGCAACATTGCTAGGAAATGATGATGGTCTTCGTAGTAATTTTGTCTATGTGAGATACCCAGTTCAGTTCTAAAGAGCCACTAAGATTTTTCTAATATTTCCAATATGCTATTAAAAACATTAGATTAAAACAAAAAGGGTAGAGACGAGCGTACTGTACGCTCGTACTAGCATCAAATAAAATATGCTCCGACTCAATAACATAAGCAACTTTCACACACGCACACGTCTGTATATAAACATTAATCGAGCGAGCTAGTCAGAACTGTACGCTGCAACGCAACGTATTGCTGTCCTTTTCTTGGCGATGGCGATTACGTTGTACAATTGGACATTCAAATCAAACACGCTGCATGTACTGCACTCAATATAACAATATTGCGTATATTCTGTGTTATGACGATAAAACAATGCCTTCGATGTTTTTATAAAGAACACAAATAGTTCAAAATCAAATGCCTCGCCAACACTTTTTATTCGTAAAAATGTAAAAACATTTTTTTCTCAAAAATCACGGTTTGACGTGAATGTTATATACGTAATCGCCATCGCCAAGAAAAGGACAGCAATACGTTGCGTTGCAGCGTACAGTTCTGACTAGCTCGCTCGATTGAATGTTTATATACAGACGTGTGCGTGTGTGAGAGTTGCTTATGTTATTGAGTCGGAGCATATTTTATTTGATGCTAGTACGAGCGTACAGTACGCTCGTCTCTACCCTTTTTGTTTTAATCTAATGTTTTTAATAGCATATTGGAAATATTAGAAAAATCTTAGTGGCTCTTTAGAACTGAACTGGGTATCTCACATAGACAAAATTACTACGAAGACCATCATCATTTCCTAGCAATGTTGCAAAATGATTAGCAAAACTTGGAGACTATCACCGCTCATTGTTAAGTGGCTGTACACGACCATAATTAGGCCGATGCGCCTATGATGATCAGCTATGCAGCAGTAGTATGGTGAACCAAGACAATCCAGGTAACGACAATTAATAGGTTAAGACGTCTCCAGAGGCAGGCATGCTGTGCAATCACCGGATGCATGAAAAACACACCCACATCAGCACTGGTGACAATACTTAACGTGAGACCACTACATTTGTTTATACAACAGGAAGCTGCTTGTACAGCCACACGCCTAAGCATGCTGGGGCTATGGAGGGACAACAACTCCCCGCACACCAGCATCTTACCAGATATACACAGGCACTTTCCAGCAGTAAACGACCTTATTCCTAAGACGTACATATTCGACAAAAAATATAAAATTTAAACTTTATGAAGACACTCCTGACCGTTGTCTGCATAAGGAGTTGAGGGTCTACACAGACGGTTCAAAAACCAACTATGGTACAGGTTCGGGTGTCTTCTCCGAAGACCTAAATATACACATCTCGACAGCATTGGGAGCCCATAACACGGTCTTCCAGGCAGAATGCGTGGACATCATCAGAGTCGCTGAGGCGATAGATTGTCGCGGGGTAAGGGAAAAACACATTCGTATTCTCTCTGACAGCGCTTCTGTCCTACAGGCACTGGACAACAATATAATGACATCAGGATTAATTTAGGATTAATTTATGAATACCACAGTAAGTTGACTAATATTGCTAACGACAATAGATTGACCTTACAGTGGATTAAAGGACACAGCGGCTCATAGGGTAACGATGCGGCGGACTGCTTAGCCAGGGAGAGGTCCAGCAGGACGGCCATTGGTCCGGAGCAAATTATACCATACTCTACGACAACACGACGAATACTGGTCAAAACTCACGGACTGCAGGCAAGCTAGGGAAGCCGTTCCTAAGGTAAACCTGCAGCTTACACGTAAGTTAAGCACTAAAACAAATCGTGGGTATTCTCACGGGTCACGGCTACTTCAACAAACACCTTTGCAATATAGGTATTTCTGACAGCCCTCTGTGCAGAGCCTGCCTGGAGGAGGATGAGACGAGCGCCCATGTCCTACTGGAGTGTAGGGGCGTTGCAAGACAAAGGACTTCTCTAATGGGAAGCCCGAAGACAATAGTAGAGGCCTGCAGCAACATTCGGGGACTGCTGAGCTTTGATGCTAATCCCCACGCAAAATAGGCACTGGGTGCGGAAACACGTGCGGCGTAGGAACGTGGAGGGGATAACCATACGCTATCCCACGCGTATGACTAGTGAGTTTCTAGATCTTACGTTCGCAGCGCGTCAGACACCGATTGGACGTGTAGCGGTTTGTATTTACCTTGGATAAAACTGGGAAACGAACAACTCATAGATTTGGTTAGGCGACATGAAGCAATCAATAATGCTATGAATCTCCTCAAACTGTACTTTAAAATTCAAAATTCAATATCGTTTATTCAGTCTAGGCTGTTACAAGCACTTGTGAATGTCGAAAAGCTACGCCATCGGTTCGCAAATCTACGGCGGGAGACCTTGTACTGAGAAGAACCGGCAAGAAACTCAGCAAGGGCTGTTTTTTTCTCCCTGTATTATATACAGAGTCGTCAAATTGAAAAATGACTTCAATATGAGGTAACTCATAAAGTCACTTTTCATTACAAAAAAAAAATGCAAATAATATAAAAATTATGACTATAAAATAAAAAAATAAAATATGTAAAAAAAAATGGTTTAACAAAGTTTAGGAATGACGTGTCCTACCGCTTAGGCAAAAAGAAAATAATAATAATGAACGATTAAAGTTTAGAACAACGATTAATAGTAGTACCCAGTGAATTAAGAGCAGACTCATCTCCGCTGGCAGCACCCGTTCACGAGCATGACGCATGAACCAGCCATCGCTTCGCTCAATCATTTTTTAGGGAACGCAACGACCCGCCTCACACGACACCACCGAAGAGATTTTTAAGAGAGCATGACTACTCATAACCACACATGGATACTATGTTACTAAAATAGAAAAAAAAAATACATATAGGTACCAGTGTACATTATTATAACAAACTATAAACACAACGGCAGGACACATGCATGTGATTACCTAAACACTGTTGTCGACCCTGGCAATACTGTCCCAACCCAAAACCAATCAAACATCAGTCCCCCCCTTTCAGTCTGTATAGAGAATGACAAGGATACACCACTGCAAAACCAAGTTCAGGTCTAGAAAAACATACCAGAATCCACACCGCCATTAAATCTTTATCAGAGAAATAATATATGTTCACTTACATTTTGATTGCTGTGTCACACAGTATAAATACAAGTTGTGTAATGTAAAATACAATCAAAAATTAATAATAATTATCATTACAATAATAAAGTAGTATAGAGCAGACTCATCTCCGCTGGCAGCACCCGTTCACGAGTATGACGCATGAACCAGCCATCGCTTCGCTCAACCATATTTTAGGGAACGCAACGACCCGCCTTTCACGACACCGCCGAAGAGATTTTTAAGAGAGCATGACTACCCATAACCACTAAAACCAATCTGCAAAATGGTTACTTAGAGTTAAGGTAATTTATCTGTACGACACTGCAAACAAATACAAAACAATTTTGCAGTTACAGCCATGCAGTTTTGTCATTCAAGTATTCTTTAATAGTATAATAGCCTTTCTTAACTAAACAACTTTTAATGTGACATTTGAACTCATTTATGGGTAACTCAAGAACAGCATCAGGAATTTTATTGTAAAAATGTATACCTTGACCCATAAAAGATCGGTAAAGCTTCTGTAACCTGTAGGCTGGCAATGCAAGCTTGTTTCTATTCCTAGTATTAAAATTGTGTACGTTACTGTGTTTGGTATACAAATTGATATTATTTTTAACGAGGAGTATGCAATTGTAAATGAATTGAGAAGCAACAGTCAAAATGCCAATTTCTTTAAATTTTTCTCTAAGAGATGTTCGGCTACTCAATTGATAAATAGATCTCACAGCTCTTTTTTGTAAAATGAAAATACTTTTTAGACATGCGGAAGTACATAAAGTATTGCTCTTCATCACATACCAATTTCTTTAATAATTTATGGTATTCACCAACATTTTCTCTTTCTTTATTTATCTCATGAGCCCAATATCTTCTCTAACTCTTTTTTTGTTTTTTTTGGCGCGGAAATATACATTTAAAAATAACAAACGTAATAAATTGTCCTCGAATTCACTGTCAGACTCAGAAAACATTGTCCACCTGAAGATATTACAACAGCGTCTGATGTCAATATACGTTGTATACGTGGGCCAAGTGTGCACACCATCTCTCCCACGTTGCATTGCATACGTTGCGTACGTGGGCTCAGTTTGTTCCTACCTTTATGCTCATGCACCACGATTTAAGCGGATCACTTTTAAGTCGCGAATGCCGTATGTTGACGCCAAGGCTATGAATGATCTGCAGCGGCAAATTCGTCGGGTTCGCGGCGGTTAACTTTTTTTTCTATTCAATTTTGAGCGCGTAACGATCAACTGTACTTTTACTCTTCTCTTCAAATATAATTATTAAACAGCGAATTAATATTATTTATTTCGAGTTCTGCGTTATTTAATCCAAGAAGCCTCCTCCGCTACTTAAACTGGACCTTCGGAACCGGATACAAAACACGAAGAAAGCGACCTATGCGAAAAAGCGACTTAAGCGAGTAGACGGAGTGCTCGTCTTGGATCATTTGCGAAATATCTGCTTGCATCTTCAACCAGCGATCAGAAGCAACCCTTAGCTGTGCGGAAAGAGAAATACTTTATTCTCGTCGGGGTGTACCTGCAGAACTGTAAGTACTCCGTATATTTTCACCATCCACCAAAATGAGCAATGATAAATTGGTAGTTCCCGACAAATCACCTAATTCAAATAGCGACAGTGTTATTCATGCATTAAATAAGAATAGAGGAGTAATACGGGTTAGATTAACGCTTTTAATAAAATATATTAATGGCTTAGATGCACAGGAACTACTTTCAAATTTAAATAAACGGTCAGAATTAGAAATGCGAATTCAAGGGGCTTCGGTGTTTTTTAATGAATTTAGCGCTATTCAATATGAGATAGAAAACTCAGTAAACGAACATGAGCTTTTTAAACAATTAGAAATGCGTGAGGGTTTTGAAAGCTTATATTATGCGACCGTAGCACAAGCTAAAAGCTTACTTTCGTCTGGTGAGATCGCTACTAACACTAATGCTAATTTACATGCAGTTAAATGGCCTACCATCGCTATGCCTACTTTTGATGGTTCATATGAGCATTGGTTGGAGTTTAGAGACACATTTCTGGCCCTCGTTCATAATAATAAAGATATCTCGCCCATATAAAAATTTCACTATTTGAAATCCTCTCTAAAAAGTGTGGCAGCGCTTGTAATAAATTGTTTGGAATTTTCTTCAAACAATTATACGGTAGCTAGGGAATTAATTTGTAACCGTTACAATAACTCTAGGTTGTTGGATCATAACCACGGAGGAAAAACAAAGAGGAGGTGTGGTAATTAAATTTCCTCAAGAAACGACGCGTGATAATTTGCGGGATGCGGGGTGTTCAGCTCCGCCCACTTCTCAATATTTCATCTATCGGCTAATAGCAAAACTACTAGCTTAGGTTGATATTTATGTTACTACGTAGTAGTTCAGCTATCGAACACTAAATGTCAAAAGTTTTGTAAATGGGACGTACTCAGAACTTGAAGCTTCAAAAAAATGAAATATGTTGGTAAATAATTTGACCGATTTTAAAAATTTTAAGGTATAATTTTAAAACATGTAACTGCTTGATGAAAAAAAATCCAGGCAGACAAGGCAGCAGACGGGACTCGAACCCGCACCCGCTCCCGTCTGCTGCCTGGTCCGCGTGGAATTTTTTGTAGTTATATTTTCTTTAGATTTAAATTTTAAGGTAGTTTAAAAATAATAGACAAAATGTTTTGTGCCCTTCTTTAATTTTTTAAGACCTTTTTTTGTCACTATGAAGTCCGCGTCATTGAAATGGCAAGAACAAATCTTTGTGTATTTTGTTGGTGTCCAATCCGGTCTATTAAGTTTTGAAATCCATTGCTGTTTTAAATTATCGTTGGATGGAAATCTAAAACGAACATAAAAATAATTAAAATTAATTTACTTGGTAAAATAATTTAATACTTATTACGGCCCTGGATATTTGTTACGTTTAAAAAGTTATTCTATATGACGACAGATGGCGGCCAGTTAGTAATATATTAATAAAATCGATAAAATTACTGTTTTAGATACTAAAAGTTATTTAGGAATAAGTGTATAACAGTTTTCAGTATTTACGTACGATTATTACAATATACTACTGCAAAATTATACGTAAACTTATGTATTTTCTTCCTAAAAGTGTCGCCATCTTGTGTCAAGTAGTAAAATTTTAACGCTGATAGCTGAGAATGTTCTAGAACTTATATATTTTATTACGTATAAAATTACTTATACATGAAATGTGATGCCATCCATATTATCAGAACGTCTGTCTGAGTAACTTTGACATAGTAAAACACAACACTTCATCCTTTTCTTGTTAAAAACGCAAAAAAACACTTATAATGCGAGTCTCGTTAAGTGTGCACCTGACGAACGCTGAAAGCATACTGACTTAGGCCCCGCCCACAATGATGACGTCAGGACCTAGTTGAAAATCACAGTGCACAGTTGCTTAGGCCAGCTCCTCTTTGTTTTTCCTCCGTGATCATAACCATGTTAAGGCATTATTTTCAATTCAAAATATTGTAAAAGAGTCACCTGGTCAAATTGGAAAACTAATTCACACCATTTTGAAAATTTTACGCGCTTTGAAACTGTTTCATGAACCGGTAGATTCATGGGATACACTCATAATTTATATGGTAGTTTCAAAATTAGACAATATTACCGAACGCGAATGGGAAAAATACAGAGGTTCGATTCCCATGGACGGTTTTAAAGATATCCAACCTTCAATAAAATTAGAAAATCTAATTAAATTCTTAAAAGACAGGGCCGATATGTTAAAACCTTTACAGGTTACACACAGTCACAATTCGAAAACGTATCCTAAAGAGGCGCATAATTCCAAAGTGCACTGTTATGTTTTGCCTAGTACGAATCACAACAATTCACATCACTTTAAATCATCGCGCAGCTGTGTAGTATGCAACGGCGATCATCCTATTTACACATGTAATACGTTTAATAAATTCACTTTACACGAAAAGCTTAAAGTGATTGAGAACAAAAACTTATACCGGAACTGTTTGCGAGCGGGACATTCATTAGTAAACTGTAGATTCAGCTCCTGTCGCGAATGCAATCAAAGACATCATACAATGATTCACAGCGATCAACTGATTACTGCTGCGCCCGCGACGGATGGCCCGCTCGATAAGGAACCGGTTTCCCCGCCCGGCTGCAAGACGGGAGCTAATGCGACAGCCGATGGATGCACGTATATTCATACAGCACACTTAGACAATGAATTAATACAAACCGACGAGTTATATAGTGTGCAATCAGTATTATTATCAACCGCGTTGGTTGAAGTAACAGGCAAAAGCGGTAAGCGTCAGGTCGTGCGCGCTTTACTTGACTGCGGAAGCGAACGCAGTTTTATTACGAATAAATTATGCGATATTTTGAACTTAAATGCGATACAGTCCATTTTTCAAATAAAAGGCGTTGGTAATTCGGTATCTCATAGTACTCAATCGTGCACTGTTGATATAAAAGCGTTAACAAATTCATTCTTCATGCAGATACAGTGTTTAGTTTTACCTCAAATCACTTGTTCTTTACCTCCTATTACTATTCAAAGAGACGTTCTGCAATCTTTACAGCTACCAGATAACATACAATTGGCAGATTCTACATTTTTCCAAAGCCGGCCTATTGATATGTTAATTGGTGCTGATGCGTTTTGGAACATAGTAGGCGAAGGAAAAATGCGTTTAAAACAAGGACCATTCCTACAGAATACAAAGTTAGGATGGATCATATCAGGAACTATTTATTCTAGTAACATGAAGAGCGATAATTCGGTGCTGTGTAATTTTAGCCAGTCTGTTGATTCACAGTTAAGAATGTTTTGGGAACTAGAAGAGATTCCCAAACCTATGTTACTTAGCGACGACGAGGTAGCTTGCGAAAAGCATTTTCTTGAAAACACAAAGCGTACAGCGGATGGTAGATTTTGCGTTAAAATTCCTTTCAAGCGTTCATTAGATAATTTAGGCGATACTTTTTCTATTGCGGAGCGTAGTTTTAAGGCGCTCGAAAAGAGATTACAATGCAATCCTTCTTTAAAAAAAAATGGATGCGTGTAACTTATGTACGCGCGTGAGAAGTTATACTTCTTTAGCCTCATTAAAAATATTTTTTAATTGCATGCAAATAATTAATAATTACAATAAAATAATAAAAGGACTGGAAAAGGATAGTTAACACAGTCAATTAAGTTCAGCTATATTTGAAAAATTAAATAAATATTCAATTAAAATCACTACTGAATTTTAGTTATTAGTCCATATGTAATTAGCACTTGTAAGTAACTAAAACACGTTGTGTCTATATAGAAACTAGAAACATGTGGATAAATATTATAAATATGAAAACAGTGATCAGAGGCGACGAGCGTGCCAAAGTTGTTTTTGACAACGCGATCATCTTATGGAGCTCCGTGGATCGTTCAAAGTACCTTTCGAACAGATGTCTAATAATGGTGGTAATAACCACTAAGTGGTTAATAATCCACCATTATTTTTGTAACACCATAGTATTAAATATCATCACGCCGCCCGTTACTAGATGGCGCTGTACGCATGTGAATCGCGCTATCCTATACCGACACCGATTGTATGGCACATCATAGGATCAAATATCATCACGCCGACCGCTACTAGATGGCGCTGTGCGCATGAGAATCGTGCTATACTATACTGACACCACTTGTATAAGGTGTTCTTGGGAAATTGACCAAGTCATCGCTTCGTAGGTAGGGCCTATTGTCTTGCACGCTATACGCTTCCACCACGTGGACGTATACATGTACTTCCACCCTTGTGGGATACAGTAATACCATTTCTCCTACAAATATTGAATAGTAATCACAATTTAAGTATTTTCTACCTACGCCTATCTTTATTTGACGTCAGTCTTCTCACACTCCCCCTTCGCCCTCCCGCACATTCTTACAGTTTTATTAAATAATAAATATTATAAATATGAAAACAGTGATCAGAGGCGACGAGCGTCCCAACATGTGCGACTAAGAGATTTATTTTGTTGGAAGCTTTTTTCCGAGACTTACGAGTAATGTGCGGTTTAGCGGCCGACTTCATGGTGTTACTTTTCTGTTACAGTGTTGCGCGCGCATCTTAAAATTTCACTCTCATCATTTTTTCATAACGCGCCCGCGACTAACTTCATTATGTTCCTTTTGTGTTACAGTGATGCGCGCGCATCTTAAAATTTCACTCTCATAATTTTTTCATAACGCGGCTAAAGAAGTATAACTTCAAAAAATGTATTCTGATTTTATTCATGAGTATCAAAGTTTAGGTCATATGTCTAAAGTTGATACATATTCTAAACCATATTATTTCATGCCCCATCATGGGGTGTTTCGTGATCATAGTACCACAACAAAATTGCGAGTGGTTTTTAATGCGAGTCAAAAGTCAAGTTCAAATGTGTCACTTAACGAATTGCAATTAATCGGGCCTCCTATACAGGGCGATTTGTTTGCCATTCTGCTTAGATTCCGGCAGTATCGGTTTTCAGTTTGTGCTGATATTGAGAAGGCTTACAGGCAGTGTTTAATTAATGAAGAACAACGAGACCTCCAAATGATCGTATGGCGTGACAATCCTAGCGACCCTTTGGAGTGCTACAGGTTAAACACTGTTACGTATGGTACTGCCTCTGCTCCTTTTCTTATGGTGAGATGTTTAAATCAATTAGCAGCAGAATGCAATGACCCGGACGTCAAATTAATAATTAATGAAGATTTTTACTAATGAAGACGATTTGATTTTTGGGTTTGATTGTCGTCAACGTTTGTTACAATTATGCGAGCAGATTAAAAACGTTTTGGCATCTGGTTGTTTCCCTTTGCGTAAATGGGTATTCAATTTTGATACAAATAGTTTAAGCAATATTAAAAATAATAATAATTGTCGTACATTAGGTTTGGGTTGGGATAATATGAGTGACGAGTTTTATTATCATACGCAATTTAAAAGCAGTACGTCACAAATCACAAAGCGTTTCATATTATCCAGTGTTTCTCAAATATTTGACCCACTTGGTTTACTTAACCCAGTAATAATGAGAGGCAAAATATTGCTACAACGGTTATGGTTACTAAAACTGGATTGGGACGATGCCGTTCCTAGTGACATAGCGAGAGAATGGTGTATATTTGAGAAATGCCTACCCATATTGAACCTTTTGCGGATACCACGTTGCGTTATAGATCCTAAAAGTAGCTATATCGAACTTCATCTATTTAGCGATGCCTCGCAGGTGGGTTACGGTGCGTGCGCATATATTCTTATTGTTAAGGCAGATCGTACGGTACTGACTAGACTTCTCTGTTCAAAAGGCAAAGTTGCACCTGTAAAGCCAGTTAGTATTCCCAGATTGGAACTATGCGGTGCCTTACTTAGCGCTAAATTATTCGAAAGGGTTACTGCCTTGCTGCGTTGTACCTTTCGTAATACGTTTTTCTGAACCGATTCCACTATTGTTTTGGGCTGGCCTCGCACGACGCCAAGTCTACTAAAAACTTTCGTTCAAAGTCGAGTTGTTGAAATACGCGAGTTGACAAAAGAAAATCCATGGTGTCATATCAATGGTAATAGACCGGGAGATGATGACACAAAATACTTGGTCATTTGTACCAGTATGGCGGTTCTTCAGGGGTCTAATTACGTAAAGGCAAAAAGGAAAATGATGGTCATAGCGCTCGCACCGGCGGCCCAATCGCGTAGGCGTTAATCGAACGCGTCGGATAAATAACGAGTGTCGAACGATTTGTTCCACAAAAATGCTTATATTTTCAGATAGTCGAAAAAAAGAAGTAGGCGGTAGCGTAATGCCATACTTCTCGGGTGTGACTTACAGCCCGCCATACCGACGCGAATACATTAATTTAAATAAAACAATTCAACCATTTGTACCAGGCTAATTTTTGCACAGCTAATCATCGTCGAGTAGCCATTCACGAAAATCACCTTGCCATACTTTTCCGACAGTTCCCAATGGCCGCCATACCGCTGCAAAGGAGTAATTTTTTTTTCGCCAAACGATTTGTACCACCCTGAAACTTTTTTAACAGTTCCCCGTATGATCATAAATAGAAGTCTGATAATGCCATACCTGTGGGAGGTGGCGAATGTGAACAATATTTTTTCAAAGTCCCAAGATTTTATTCGTAATTCGAACGATTTGTACCAGTATGGCGCTACTTTTTCCCTCTACTACAAGTATGGCAAATATAATAATGGTCACATTGTATCGTATAATTTCCAAAAATCCAAATGCCATACTGGTACAAATCGTCAATGTTTTTTTTCTTTTTCACCTTTTAGCTCAAGTCCGACAGTCATCCGCCCCATGTTTACAATCTGTAATATTTTTTTTTACGTACAATTGCATCCAAATGACGAGAATACAATGGTGTCATGATGTAAAAAATGATTTTACGTATTTTGCAGTCGTATTTTTAAAACGTGTCAAATAAATAAGTATTTCAAGTATGGCAGCACTTTTTCCCCCTACTAGAAGTATGGGAAAAATAATAACGGTCACATTTTGCCAAATACTTTCCAAAAATTCAAATGCAATACTGGTACAAATCGTTTGGCGAAAAAAAAAATTACTCCTTTGCAGCGGTATGGCGGCCATTGGGAACTGTCGGAAAAGTATGGCAAGGTGATTTTCGTGAATGGCTACTCGACGATGATTAGCTGTGCAAAAATTAGCCTGGTACAAATGATTGAATTGTTTTATTTAAGTTAATGTATTCGCGTCGGTATGGCGGGCTGTAAGTCACACCCGAGAAGTATGGCATTACGCTACCGTCTACTTCTTTTTTTCGACTATCTGAAAATATAAGCATTTTTGTGGAACAAATCGTTCGACACTCGTTATTTATCCGACGCGTTCGATTAACGCCCACGCGATTGGGCCGCCGGTGCAAGCGCTATGACCATCATTTTCCTTTTTGCCTTTACGTAATTAGACCCCTGAAGAACCGCCATACTGGTACAAATGACCAAGTATTTTGTGTCATCATCTCCCGGTCTATAAAGACAACCCAGCCGATTTAATTTCACGAGGTTTGGCGTTAGATTTATTAAGCGAATCCGATCAATGGTGGACTGGACCAGATTTTCTTCGCGAATCGTACTTTGATTATGCATCCGCGTCTAAATTCAACTTAGAGCAAGAGCTGCCTAAAATAAAAAATGGGACACACGTTCTTGTTACTACAAATGAAAATAAGCAATTTAGATTTCCATTCCATAAGTTCTCGCAACTCGATCGTCTGGTTCGTGGCGTTGCTCGCTTGAAAAGTGCTATGAACTAAAAATATCCCTTAATTTATTATTTAGATTTTCACAGATGGAATCATTTCCAGATAGTTATGAACTATTAATTAATAAAAAAATATTACCACATAAACATAATTTATTGAATTTAAGCCCGTTCATCGACGACTATCAGATTATACGCATTGGTGGTCGACTTGGCTCCTCTGAATTTGAATATAATAAAGAGCATCCTATTCTAATATCATCCAAATATCGATTATCAGTTATTCTTTTGAACAAGAGCATCTTAAATTATTACACGCTGGCTCTCAGCTACTTTTGTACACAATTCGAGAAAATTGGTGGCCGATAGGAGGACTCAACCTTGCTAGAAAGATAGTTAATAACTGCGTTAGGTGTGCGAGGTTGCGGGTTAAGACACCTGAACCTATCATGGGTAATTTACCCAAGGACCGACTGACTCCAGGCTATCCTTTTAGGATCTGTGGTGTTGATTATGCGGGGCCGGTGCTCATATTAAACAGAAAAGGTAGGGGAACTAAGACTATTAAATCATACATATGCTTATTCGTATATTTTTCTACTCGTGCTATTCATTAGTGGTTAGTGATCTCACAACCGACGCTTATTTGCTTGCTTTAAAAAGGTTTATTACTAGGCGTTCAAAACAATCACAAATTTATTCTGATAACGGCAAATGTTTCGTTGGGCTCATGAATGAATTCGCAAAATTTATTTCTAATTCGTCAGATAAAATTGTTAACTATGCATGTAGTCAAGGTATTAAGTTTAGCTTTATCCCCCCTTGTGCGCCTCATTTTGGTGGATTGAGGGAGGCCGGAGTCAAGAGCTGTAAGTATCATCTCCGGCGAGTAATAGGTAATGCACACTTGACATTCGAGGAGTTCACTACTATGTTGGCGCAGATCGAGGCGGTACTGAATTCCCGACCTTTGACTCCACTTTCTTCAGACCTCACAGACATGTCACCGCTCACCCCTGCTCATTTTCTCATCGGTCGACCTCTCACCGCCCCTACTTGCATCAATCTGGAAGACAGACCCATGCATCGTGTGACAAGGTATCAACGTTGAGCAAATGCGACAACATTTGGAGGCGCTGGTCCCTTGAGTTTGTTTCGGAGCTGCAGACGAGATCGAAGTGGAAAACGAATAAGTCTAGCATAGAAATCTGAACATTGGTGGTCATTAAAGACACGAACGCACCACCATTAAGGTGGGACTTGGATAGAGTGACTAAGGTTTATCCTGGCAACGATGGCATTTCGCGCGTTGCTGATATCCGGACTGCATCTGGAATTGTGAGGAGAGCATTCTCGAAGATATGTCCACTTCGAGTTGAAACCAAGGAGCATCATTGAAAGCTACAGCTGCCAAGGCCAGGGGCATGTTGACGCCAAGGCTATGAATGATCTGCAGCGGCAAATTCGTCGGGTTCGCGGAGGTTACCTTTTTTTATCTATTCAATTTTAAGCGCGTAACGATCAACTGTACTTTTACTCTTCTCTTCAAATATAATTATTAAACAACGAATTAATATTATTTATTTCGAGTTCTGCGTTATTTAATCCAAGAAGCCTCCTCCGCTACACCGTATATTCCCCTTTTGTTATAATCTAAGCTAAAAAAATATAAAAAAATTATTACATAAAATTAATTGCAATTAAACATTTTCAAATTTCGCGCGTAGTTAAACGAAAACGTTGGACGTAGTGGACGCCATATTGATCTGCGGTCTTGACGTCATTGGTACTGTAAATAAATACGTTACCTTGGTTACGAAAACATTAAAGTGCTGATTTGACAGCTGACACGCTAATACGTTTAATATTTCATCGTGTTAAAAAACAGATAAAAAAACTGAAAACTAAATTGAAATTTAAAATGTTATTTTATGAACTGAAACTAACATTTTCCGACTTCTTTTGGCCTAAACCATCGCATTAATAAATTTATAGATATTTTTCAAGTAGAGTGAAATACCCTATTGTCACACTCGGCCACGATAGGGATGAAACGATACCATCTAGGTATCGATACCTTTACTCAATACTGTATCGGTCATAAAGTATCAATGCCTACTCGGTATCGAATGAAAAAAAAATGTATCGATTACAATTACAAATTCAGTCACAGTTTTAATTTAACGAAAACAAAATAACGGCTTACGCCACGTGATGAACGAATGACTGACTGAATAAATATGAATAAATATAAATCATACGCAAGGCTGCCAACTGAGCAGTAGAAAATATGCTTTCTCCAAACAAAAATTGCAACTAGACACCTGACCATGCAGTAAATAATCTGCTTAAGAGTTTTTTTGATACTTCTCAGTGAGTGACTGACCGAGTACCGATACAAGTACTTACTTTACGATACTACTTGTTACTCAGTTCTAAAGTATCGAGGCCAAAAGTACTTGGTATTGAAAGAAAAGTATCGAGTACTTACTTGTATATTTACTCGTATCGTTTCATCCCTTGATATCCACGATTGCGCTGATTAATAAAATAAAGATTGGAAAAGATGATTGATATATAAAATAGATTTTTTTTTCAGTGAAAAGTGTGGCATACAAGCACCTCGATTTAGACGACCTCCGTGGCCGAGTGGTTTGTACGCCGAGTTTCATGGTGTCGCCGACTCGAGAGGTCCCGGGTTCGAATCCTGGTGGGGGCAGATGTTTGTGTCATGAATACGAGCATTTGTTCTCCATTCATGGATGTTTAATATGTATTTCTATAAAAATATACTTATATGTGTACAGTATATGTATTCTATTCGTTACCCTAGTATCCCGTAATACAAGCTTTATGGTGCTTACTTTGGGGCTAGGCTAATTGTTGTTAGTGCTGGAAATATGTATTTATTTTATATTTAATATATTTTATGTTGTTCTCAGGTAACATTCAACAGTTGGCTGGACCAACACCGTTCACCTATTTGGGGAACACTCTATCTCCTTTTACGGGTGCTGATGCGAGTGGTAAGTAATATATAAATATTTCTAACAGCCTACCCCTTGAGTAAGCACTGATATCCGCCCGGATAGCAGAGGGTGCGGGTTCGAGTCCCGTCTGCGGCCTGGTCCGCGAGGATTTTTTCAGGTAAAATTTAGTTTAGAATTAAGCACTGTAAGGCTTGTGTTAAGGGATACTATTTGTAAGCTTGTATGTTTCTTTATCAATCACGCTAAAACGGCTGAATTGATTTGGATGAAATTTGACATATATGTAGTTTACTACCTAGATTGACGCATAGGATTGTTTTATCCCGGACAAAACGTTAGTTTCCTGCAGGATTCTCTAAAAACTAACTGTCAAGTAGACGAAGTCGCGGGCGGCCGCTAGTAATAAATGTGTAAGTTTGTATGTTTGTTACTCAATCACGCGAAAACAACTGAACGGATTTGGATGAGATTTGGTACGCATATAGTTCATGACCTGGTATGAGACTAGAAAAAGTCAGATTTCTGTGGGGTTCTCATAAAAATAAATTTAACGCGGACGAAGTAGTTACTCTAACGTTAAGGAGTTCGATAAGTGGTAAGCCGTTCGGCTGCGATCGTTGAAGTTAAGCAACTTTCGCAGTGGTCGGTCATTGGATCTGTGACCAAAAATTTATTATCACGAACTTCTCCGGGCTTCCGAAGGCACGTTAAGCCGTTGGTCCCGGCTGCATCTGCAGTCGTAAGCACCCACCAATCCGCACTGGGCCCGCGTGGTGGGTCATGGCCCAATCTGATTAACCGTTACTTTTATAGTTATAAGTTAGTTTTTAATTTTGTTTTTTTTTATGTTATTAAAAATGTGTGTTTTTCATCCTTTTTGTAATATGGTTAATAACAAAAACTCTCACTCTCCCTATTTCATCTATAGCAATGGCCTGTGCCCCAGCAGTGGGGACATTAATTGGCTGATGATGATGACTCTAGCGTAATTCGTATTTTTATTAGGTCCCGGTTGGCAACCAACGCCTCAGCCTCAGATGAACGCTTCTCTCACTACATCAGGATTCACCGCTTCCGAGCCCTCATTCCAGCTGCAGAAACCGCCCGGCAAACGCGGCAAACAATGATATTGGCGATAAAACAGCCCCACAAAGGCTGTTCTATTAATAATTAAATAAATGTTTCTTAAACTCAAAAAATAAGATACACACACGCAAACACACCTAACAAACTCCTTTAGCTATTTCATTGAATTTATGAACCAAATCGAGCAATCAATACTTTATTGAGTTCTACAATGTTTTTTTTAGATCTTAGTAGGTACATTGCTTTGATCATTGTAGACCCTGAACAGGGCACAGCAAATAGAGAATAGAGAACTTTAAAACAGGTCCGTACGACGGACTACCAGGCGCGGCGAGGGCTTTCACCCTTATGTTGTCGAAGTTCCTCCCATTCGCACCAAGCTATTTGCTTCCGCTTTCATTATACGAACGGCTAGGGAGTGAGACTCCTTGCCGAGGTCTGTTTTCTCGGATCAATATAATCTGGACATCTTCAAGGCCAGTGTGAACAGGCATCTTCTAGGCAGGCGTGTACCATCCTAGGCCTCATCATTGCTTTCCATCAGGCGAGATTGTGGTCATACGCATGGCCTATTACACATTTAAAATAAAAAAAATAACGAGGGAGCCTAACAGTAGTCGCGTATGATGTGTAACATTTAAAACCTTATATTAGTAAAAAAAGATATAAAACCTACTACAAAAGGAATAAACCATTTGAACATTATGTTCTAAAATCAAATCAAATAGCGCTCGCTTCCCAATCTTCCTGTTACACACTTCCGTTCCACTTCACGTAATCACTCCCACAAATTGCACGAAGGCGAGAGGAAAGATGTTACACATCAATTAAAGTTACCTGGATTACTGATTTTTTTACTGAATAGCACAAAAAAATATGAATGAGGTGGGGGGTTGATTACCTGAGACACAGGATCAATCCTAGTTCAGGTTTGAACCAACCTTGTTAGGGTGATCAATACTTACCTGTGTTTTAGTTTTGGTATAAATAGCATGTTTTCATATAGCCATTAATACCTACATTGTGAACATTCTGCTTAAGGTTAGAAATAAAGTTTATCATTAAGAGTACTCACACCAATTAGCCAGCCCCAATGTAAGCGCTGTAGGTTTGTGTTGTTATGTGTTATATACTAGGGTAACGGATAGAATACATATATGTTGATAAGGAAATACAAAATAAACATACATGACTCCAGTACAAATGCTCGTATTCATCACATAAACATTTGCCCCCACCGGGATTCGAACCCGGGATCTCTCGAGTAGGCGACACCTTGATACCCGGCGTACAAACCACTGGGTCACGGAGGTCGTCCATACATAATAAAGCACAATGTTTAACACGGAAAACAATAATATTTTCTATAAAGGTTATGTAATATGGTATATTACCAATAAAGGACTAAAGGAAGTGTTTTAAAAGGCAAACGATTATTTTGACGGTTGAACGGCCTAATTATACTCTATTTGAGACAAAAGGTGAACAAATAAACCATTTGTTTCTAATTTTTTTTATTGTTTACAAAATTTCACATTTCAACGTTATAACAAACTTTTCGATTTAGTAGTATTATAATGCCTTTGACGACCTCTGTGGCCGAGTGGTTTGTACGCCGGGTTTCACGGTATCGCCGACTCGAAAGGTCCCAGGTTCGAATCCCGGTGGGGGCAGATGTTTGTGTGATGAATACAAGCATTTGTACTCCAGTCATGGATGTTTATTATGTATTTCTATATAAATATACTTATATATGTACAGTATATGTATTCTATCCGTTACCCTAGCATCCCATAACACAAGCCTTACAGTGCTTATTTTGGGGCTCCGCTAATTGGTGTGTGTATAAAAAAATGCGTTCAAAGTTTGACTTTAGCTACAGTTTTAGGTCTTGTTAATGTCACTTTGTTTTATTATGCATTTTAAGCGTATAAAATTCGCCCTATTGAAAAACCTTTTTATGGTTCATTTATCTTTTGTCTCGAAGGAAGTTGTTGTTGCTGAGTATAAAATAAAACCGGTTTGATGTCGTATATTAATACAAAGGACTGTGGCGAAACTATTTATTCCAATTTCGTCACGCCATAACTTGAGAACGAACTTTATATTCTGGAGAACGTCTGCTAAGTTAATTAAATAATAAATGCGGTTAGGAACAAAAAGTGTCATTTACATATGTTGCTCCATTTGGTTTTTTTTATTTTAATCGGTTCAAAATATTAAATTCTATCTGTAACTCCCAAGATTTTGTTCAAAAATTTGACTAGTTTTTATAGAAAAATCGATCTGAACTGCTGCTTCCGGAACAAAAAGTTACATTTTTATTCAATCAGAGTGATTATTAAGACTTGAATTCAAAAAGTGACATATTCTTAAGAAATACGTTTGAAGACACTTTAGTCGGTTCAAACTGGGAACCTGATTGTGGAGAATTACATGTATAAGAAATAAAAATGTTTTGTTTGAATCCATTTTTATTTTCATACTGAATGTTTCATAAGGTATCATTTTTTAAACAGTAAGTTTGAAAAGGTGACATTTTACAAAATTATTGAGTCAAATAGTGACATTAACAAGCTATTGGATCAAAGGGTGTCATTTAATATGTATTTTGTTATTTTTTTCCTAGATTCAAAACCAGCATGGTGGTAACCTTATAATACATTAAATTTTATACAATAAATATATAAAAAAATATATAAATTATTAGAACAACATAGATATTCATTTTCTCAATTTACTCAAAAAGTCAAAAATTGTAAATAACACTTTTTGTTCCTAACCTCCTCAAATGTGAAAGTTTGTATGTTTGATGCCGGCATTGTACATAGCTATTCGTGTTTGCTATTTGTCTATTCGCTATGTGCACGACAGAGCGCCACCTACAATACGCAACTTTCCGGGATTATGCCAAATAATGACATCAGTTTGTATTTTATTGATTTCTAGTAAATATAGTAAATTAAAGATAAATAAAAATTATTATATATTGTATAATAATTTAAATACTGTCGGATTTCAATTCGGAATTTAGTACAGTCAATAATAACTCTTGTATTGATGTAATCTGGACTGAAACACTTGGGCATTGTTGCTTGTACGGTGGCTCTATTCGGCCAAAAGATTAAATTAGCAGTTGAACAAGCTAGATTTTGTAAGATCGAATGAAATATACGTGAGATTGTGGTTTTTTTGTACACCAAATAACACACTCAATGCTGAAAATGTCAAGCCATTTTTCATTTTTATCAAAAAAATCAGAAGTCGGTCTTTAGTGGAAACTGTACATTTTTTCATAGTTAATCTTGTTAATAAAAACTCAAAATTGCTAAATGACACACCAGAAGGATCTAGGAGTTCTTGATCATTTGTTATTGATGAAATACCAACAAATTCTTGACTTTTTGTTTCGGTAGATTGATCCTCATACGATTTTTTGTCAGTGCCACAGCTTTTATCTTTCTTTCTTGAATTATTTGTCATTAAAATTCTTGATGTTGGATTTCAGCATCACAGTGATCACTGTAAATTAATCTAATACAAATAAAAGTTGTATCTCTTAATTTCGATTCAGAAAACATATTGACTTGACATCCTTGATCGATCATAAAAGGTTGAGTTTGATTTAATTCACTCCCTTCTTCAATTATTATTTGACTTGATGTGGTATCTGAGACTTTTGTGGTTCTTCGTTTTGTCAAGCGTGTATATCTAGCTAGGACCTGTGAATCATTAACCTTCCTCTTTCGATATATTTCAGGGAATATCGTAGGAGCATAACTCGGATTTTCTTCCTCGTCTGATTTTTTGTTTCCCATAAAATGTTCACTACAAATTGTGTCGTCAGGTTTGGGATACCATGGCGACCCATCAACACTAAAATAATAAAGACAATAATGAATATCACATAAAATATATAGCGCAAATAAAATTGATCATAATTTAAGGTTATTTCGCTTACTTATTTCTTTTTATGGCATCTATCCATTTATTTCTTTGATTTAATTTCCAGTCCAATGTAGGAAATATATACACAGACTATTTGTGCCCTTATTTTTGCAATTCACAACACAACAACATCTATTAATAGGCATTTTAAAAAATTTTTGTTTATTACGAACTCCGTGCAAATTGGCTTTACTTTCCCGGATTGTTGCGTATTTCTGCCACGATAAGCGCTGCGATCGCTTCACTATACCCCCACCATGTACTTCGCACATAGCGAATAGGGAGTGATAAGTAGAGGCTGTTGTCATGTTTACAAATACAAATAACCATGTGAAGTCCCGGAATGATCCATACTCATTTCACACAAAAACGACTTCACGGATTTGGATAAAATTTGGCACACAAATAATTTATTAACTGAATTGATTACTTTGGATATTTTTTATCCCGGATAAATAATAGGGTCATGTGGGGTTCTCAAAACTATAGTCGGACAGAAGATCGTATATTATAAATGTGAAAGTTTGTATGTTTATATATACTTACAATATAATACCCAATCACCTGGATTTGAGACAGGATGGATTGGTGAGACGTATTGTTTTGTTCGATAAGTTTGTTTATATCCGGAAGAATCGATTGAAACCGACTATAAGTATATATTAAATCTATTGTTTTAAACTTTCATGGTCACTAACATTATAATAATATAAGTTATTTACCTAACTCGCTAAAAACAAGGTACATGGTAACAAACCCGTAAATAACTTGTATTACTATTATATTATATCTGTAGTAATTCATTTGAATTACTACTACAAAAGCTCTGGTTGGTTAACAGTATCGAATTTCTCCAACTGACTTTGAGCTATGTATTTAGTTTGATAAGTTCGAGTATTGAAACAGAAAATCGAAAGGGATCTTGCCACCGCCTAAAGTAGTCTCCTGGTGAGAATAATAATAAGAATACACTCAAGTTTTCTTACGTACAAATCACACTAATATTACAAAGGCAAAAGTTTGTGAGTGTGTATCTTTGTTACTTCTTCACGTCTAAACGGTTGGAGCGATTTTAATAAAATTTGGTATGGAGTTAGCTGACAACCTGGATAACACATAGGCTACGTTTTACTGCGGGAAAATATCCCTAATAAACCGCGGGTAACACAGCGGGGCAAAGCTAGTAAATATTAAGTTCAATTATACTTGTGTTGTTATTGTAAAAAGTCCTCAATTCAATTATCATGTAACATTAAAGTATGTATGCATTAAACCTGTTTATGGATAACGAATTGAATGAATGGAAGATACAAATGATACAATTATGTTTGCAAACAGATGTTTCAATGGTTAATTTGTAATCATATCTTGATTAATTTCGTACAATAACTTATGGTAGACGTAAATTTAATAAAATTGTTCTTGTTGTGTAACCAACCTTATTTACCTACAATAAATTTAACCTGAGCCTATAAACTATAAAATGCACCGAACCTGCAAAGAATTTGAAAGTCATCAACACATCCAGTTAGCCATGTGGTAGTTCGAAAATCGTTATATATACCAGACCTCTGTAGTAAATATGGTTTAAATCGTGTCATTAAAGAAAGGAATCGCGAATGACGACGGAAGACTATCTGTCCCTCTCGCACATACTGTCCTAAGTGACGAGTGAGAGAGAGAGAGAGAGAGAGTCTGGCGTCGGCATTTTCGATTCCTTTATTGACACGGGTTATAATGGAAGTAATCGCATTTTAGAATCCGGCTCAAAAGACCAACGTTAACAAACATCTAACTTCGTCCAACGTGTATCAGAATATATCCACAAAATATTTTATGTTCAATTTCTGGATCGTCAGAACCTATTTATTGTTTTTTTTTCAGTTCAGTTTTCCTTAAATGTGGTTTCATTTAGATATAGTACTTTCGCTGGTAAATAAATGTACTCGATGACATGCATTACAAACATAAATTGTTAATTTCGATTCGATGATGCTGCTTAGTTGACGTTGTTCTGGCAAAAACAAAACAGTTAAAACTAATAAACAAATAAATTACATTTAACTTACTCGTAATTATTACTTTTTTAAAATAATGTTTTACATATTTTTGTAGCCTGTGCTTTACAATTAAGAGATTGTTGGCATGGCACTGATTTCCAATTCTGTTGTTTTTCTTTTAATGTATTTATATTTTAAAAGTAAGGGTAATAATCATTTTTCAAAAAGTCGTTCGTATCTTCTTATGATAGGCTCTAAACTGGGAACAACTATTGATAAGATTTTCCTTCAAATTTGGGACTGGCCTTTGTTCTAAAGTGATTGTTGGCATGGCACTGATTTCCAATTCTGTTGTTTTTCTTTTAATGTATTTGTATTTTAAAAGTAAAGGGTAATAACCATTTTTCAAAAAGTTGTTCGTATCTTCTTATGATAGGCTCTAAACTGGGAACAACTATTGATAAGATTTTCCTTAAAATTTGGGACTGGCCTTTGTTCTAAAGAGATTGTTGGCATGGCACTGACTTCTAATTCTGTTGTTTTTCTTTTAATGTATTTGTATTTTAAAAGTATTGGGTAATAATCATTTTTCAAAAAGTTGTTCGTATCTTCTTATGATAGGCTCTAAACTGGGAACAACTATTGATAAGATTTTCCTTCAAATTTGGGACTGGCTTTTGTTCTAAAGAGACTTTGCATGGCACTGACTTCCAATTTTGTTGTTTTTCTTTTGATGTATTTGTATTGTAAAAGTAAAGGGTAATAATCATTTTTCAAACAATTGTTGTGGGTTTTCAAAAAGTTGCTCGTATCTTCTTTCGATTGACCAGGGTCGGACTGGACCGGAAGGGCCCGGGTGGCTGATCACAATCCCGGGGCCCGAGACTAGACCATGGTGATGGGATACTATCGAAAAATACTGAGATACACAAATTGAGATAAACAAACTATAAAAAATTTATTACTATACTAAAATACAATACAATAGTAAGTAGGTATTTACTTAGAACAAATTATATAAAGCTAGCCAATCAACATTTTTTTTAAAAGAGGAGAACTTTCAGCTAAGCAGTTAATGACTCGATCGTAAAAGCTGTTGTTTTCGTCATCCTTGATTAGATCCGATTCTGTATTTAATATAATCAACGAATCCAACAGTTCTTGCCCCAGTAAAGAACGAAGTCTCGTTTTAATGCGCTTCAATGCTGAAAATCGTCTCTCACAAGTCACTTGCGTGAATGAAATTGTGAGAATTACACAATATGCAACATATAAGGTGGTGTACGTGCTGATATGCATATTATACTGTGATAAAAGTTTACATGCACATGGTATGCAACTTTGACAGACGTCCAAACCACTTCTGGAAAAACACATGGCGTCCTTTGCTGCCTGGTCTATGTCTAAAACATCTTCGTCGCTTTGTGAATCTGAATCTTGCTTATGCTGCCTAGGAGAAATGTGCTCATCCCAAAGAGTTTTAGACAGTTCACTAAACTTATTTGCAAAAGATTCCAGTTCTTTTGACAGCAACTCTCGATCGACATTTGCAATTGATGCGATAGACTTTAGCGCGTCATTAGGAATTCCATTTTCTTTGATTTTATTGAAGTTTTTCGGGTCCAAACAAGCGGCATCTTTCATTAAATCTTCGTTGCACATGAATTTTTCGTTTATTTTAACTAAAGCTGTATTAATAATGACTTTGTAGACAGAAATAGAATAAAATCTCTTTGGGTCTGTAGCCAATAATGCTACTTCATCTTCACATAACTGCTCATGTTTCTTCGGTTTTTTAGAAATTCTTCGTAACGGTAACGTGGTTTGTACGTCGAGATCAATGTTTTCAGCGTGCATCAAGTCTTGAACATCGGATGCAAATAAACTTGCAGCTTTGAAAACATCATCAAAAGTATCTAAATGTCTTCGTAAATCCATGTCTAAACATTTGATGAATCCCCAAGCTTTAAGATAATCCAATGTAGGGGTTTGGAGATATTGGCTTACTGGGGTTGATAGGTCAAATATTTTCTTGAACGTGAAGGCTGTCAGGATAGTTTCGAATTTCAAAAAAGAATCCATCAAAGCTTTTGCTTGGAACGAAACCTTTGGCTCGAACTCCGTGCTTGAAGATATGGCACTTAAAGTTTTTATTAACGCCACATATCGAGTTTTCTCCATAACAGTGGTCAAGGCTTTGTCTTTAGCCCACCATCTTGTTTTTCCGATATTCTGTAATCGTCTCAATTTGTCTTGTCCAGCTGTTAATTCTGAAATTTTCTCCACCCATAGAGATGTGCGCTTAAATGATTCATGAATAAATACACTGGTAGACTCCAAGAGCCCAAACAAATTCTTGGCTTCAGTACAGCTTGACGTCGCGCCTCCCAGCACTAAATTTAAAACATGTGCATAACAATGTGTGAAAATTAATTTTGGCACTTCTTCCTTCAGTTTTGCTTGAAGACCATTATACCTTCCCGCCATATTTCCGGCGCCATCAAATGACACGCTAATAATATCTTGCAAATTTAAGCCTAACTGGGCTAGTTCATTGCTTACAAGAGCTCGGTAATCTTCTCCTGTTGATTTCCGGACAGGGACCATGCTGAGCATCCGCTCTTGTGGGATCCCACTCTTAACATAGCGCACGCAAATTGCAGCCTGGTCAACAACGCCAACATCCTGGCAAGAATCCACATTAAGGCTAAAAGATTTCGCCGCCTGGATTTCTTTAACGATTTCTAGTTTAACTTGACGTGCACATATATTTATTAATTTATTTATAGTGGTTTTTGATAAAAAGGTAACAAGCCCACCTCGACCCTTACCTTTTCCTGAGTCTTTTCTTTTTTTACTTTCAGTAATTGCCTCGGACATGTGCGCCTTAAGAACTGGATCATACTTCGACAATAGGACAACTAAATTTAAAAAGTTTCCGTGATTCTGGTTGTCGTCTGCGATATCCGCTAACGAGTACAAGGCCTCACTTTTTCCACGATAAGCAATGCCTTGTTTAGATATAAATAGTATTATATCAATTATTCTTTTCAGGACCAGACGCCTATTGGAAATCTCTTGCATATTCTTTAGCGTGAGATGTTGTTCCACATTTCCTCTTTTTTTTGCTGTAAGCAAGGCAACTACGGCTAACTGATGACTGTGGCTTTCCTCGTGTTTGACAAGTTGTTCATAAATATGTTTTTTGGATGGAGTAACGCCATCAATAAATGGACTTCTTCCTCCTCCTTCTTCTTTCTTGGCGTCAGACGCAAAACACATGCAGGTGGTACAAAATAGCTTGTTTAATTCAAGAGAATAAGAGACAGATTCTCGTCGAATTAAAGTTCCTGTTGGTAATTTTCGGTAGTAAACCCGATTTGCATCGAAAGGCAAACTAGATTAGAATTATAACACCCAGAAGCCGTCTCTGCGCCCTGCAATCACATCCAGTCAAATCACACCACCATCCACCGTGGTGTGATACGCTCGACAGCCCCGTAGTGTCAAAAGTCAACCGACCCCGTGCGCATATCATGTACATTTTGGTTAACTAAAAACAAGTTTGTGTTAATAAGCCTTATTAAAACTGTACAGAAGTATATATCCATTTCCCATATTTTTGGGGAAATGTCATTTGACTGGTAACATTATTTTACGTTTGTGTTGCGTGCGACTACCAAGCAAAACGATGTGTGCGTTTTATGCCTCAAATTTTACGCAGCGGCCAGTAGTAAGGCTATCCTTCTGGAAGCCAATTCTCAGTCAAATAGAGATAGAAATATGCTCATGTCGAAAAAAAATGGCCGATGTCGTGTGTTCCCCATACAATTTCATCCGACATTCCTCAATTTTTTCGGCATATTTCTATCTCTATTTGACTAAGAATTGGCCTCCTAGGCGTTATAATTCTATGTAAAGAAGGAATTAAAAAGCGAAACTACAGGTAAAACTAGCTAACAAATATGTAAAGATTTGTTAAATTAGAAAAAAAAAACTGTATTAAATTAAATCTATTTAGTGTAGACTGGGTACGGTTGTAACAATTTTTATTTGATCACCCTCAGTACACTCACTATGGGTATGAACACCAATTGAAGCATTTCAGATGAAAGCCTAGTCATTAACCTTTACACTGATATCAAAACCAGAGGCGCAAGTAATTTAGTTTGACAGATATGAGTAGTTTTGTAAACTGTGTACCGCTGTTACAATCGACCCCATGCCAGGGGCGGTTGTAACAGTGCTGGGGGATAGTTGTAACATCCAGAAATAATAAACAATGTATGTGTTCAAATCAGTTTTATTATTACTTTGCGTTTTTAACAAATAATTATTATAAATTTTAACAAAACAATTAAAATAATATTAACAAAACTTTAGCCACATGTTACTTTAGTTAGTCTTTTTATTTATTTTACTAGTTCAACTTATATTAATCAACAAAAATAATGTTTCTTTTATAGTCTCTTAATCAAAATGACCAAACACAAATATTTATTAAGTAACGAATAATAATCAATAATCAACAAGATCTTATTCTAAACAAAAAAATATTATAATTAATCAGACTCGCTGCAATTATGGCAAACATAATATCTACTCCCTTCTGTACAAGCTTCGTGAGACCATAATTTACATCCTCCTTGACATTGTATCCAGCTATCTCCAGATCGACTCGCTGAATACGGCTCTAGACAAACAAGGCAATAATATTCTTCTTCTGATGATGAATCCGGTGATGTGTTAGCCTTCCTTTTTTTCCCTTTACCTTTCCCTTTGTTTTTCTTCCCGGTGGATGGTTCAAGTATATTTTTCTTCATTTGTTTAGCTTTCAATCGCTTTTGTCGTTCTTCATATTCTTTTCTTATTGCTTCCTTCTCAGGAGTGTCTGTGTAAATTGCAGTCTTTTTGGTTTTTCTACCTCTTGTTCCTAATTTCCTAGCAGGAGCTTTCGGGTAGGGCCGCAATGCTTCTGGCGAGAAAACAGATTTTCTGCTAGTGGACGGAATAGTTTCTGATTCCTGCGGTATAGTAGCATCACGAGAAGAGGTATTTAGTTCCACGTTCGGCATTATAACTTGAGACTCTTGATTGGTTTCTACAGGAGAAGGCCTGGGCGGCGTTATTGCCGCTTGAATCTCATTGACTTCATTTTCACGCTCAGGTGGACGAGCTGTGCTGTTTGAAGATGCTCTATTTTCAGGCTCGAGTGGATGTATTAATTCTTCATTCAATAATGGCGCCTGCAAGACTAACTGTTCAATAGATGCTCTTCTTTCAGCCTCAACAGGATTTACTGCGCTAGTTAAAGGCTGGTTTTCATTTAATAACGAAGGTGAAAGCGGCGGTGTTTCATCATCAGTTCCAAGTCCAATGTTATTTAGATTAGATTCGGCCACTTCCTCGGTAGCATTTGGATTTGGCCTGTCTGTCACGAACGAGGGTGCGAAATCAATATCTTGGAATAATTCACGATTGAATGGGTAGATCCCTGTCTTGCGAAATCCGGCCTGAATATTAGCTTGAGTAAGCGCAATTGGCATCGCTATTGTTATAATACTTGGTATATCATATATGGTCATAGTCTTACCTGGATGATTCCGCATCCAGGCATCACAGGCAGTATTAATCGCTTTTTTGAAAGGCCCATAAACAGAGCGATCCAGTGGCTGCAATTTGTGGGAACAGTGGGGTGGAAATGATAGGAGTACTATTCCGTTCTCTTTGCAAAAGTCTAAAGAATGGATGTGTATATGAGACGAATGGTTATCCAATACCAGTAACACCTTATGTGACAGAGAAGCGTTCGTGTGTTTTTTAAAATGTTTAAGAAACACAACAAATTGCTCATCTTGCATCCATCCTGAAGGATTGCCTGTACCAATTGACCCCACTGGCCCGTCTCTGATAAAATGCTCCTGGTATCTAATCCGGGGAAATACGAACATTGGCGGAATTGCATTGCCCAATGCGTTAGCTGCAAATGCTAGTGTTACTAAATTGCCTCGTTCAGCAGAGGTAAGTGCACCCACCTGCCTCGTGCCACGTCTTGCTACAACTCTGTCAGGCTTCTGTACAGTTGTAACTCCGGTTTCGTCAACATTATAAATGTCCTGAGGTTCGAAGTGGTCCCTGTCCATAACAATTTGAAGGTTGTCATAAAACGCATCGACATTAGTTCGATTGAAACTAGTGGCTCTAGACAGCCTTGTAGCTTGTGCAGCGCGCACTGATAGTTCTGGATTTCTTTTCATAAATGAACGGAACCACTCTTCTCCAGCCATTTCATTTTCAATCCATGTGGACGGAGACTTTAAATTATATTTGATGGTAAGTTCAAACGCCAATTTTCTTACCTCCTTTGTGGAGAGCCCAAAATATATGTCAGCACAACGAATCAAGTATTTAGACAATTGACGCTCCTGATCATCTGTGAAAACTCTGTTGTGAGCCACGTATCCCATTCTTACAGTTTCTTCCTGGTCTTGGTCATCTTTATTTGCAGCATCCCTCTTTCGCTTATATCTCAATAGAGATACATAGTTTATGCCATATTTCTCTGCAGCTCGTCTCAAAGAAGTTCCTATTTTGACTTCTTCATAAGCGTTTTTGTACAACAATAAGTCGCTTTCACCTCTTGAAGTCTTTCTTACACGTTTCCTAGGCATCTGCAATGAAAAAATATAATAAAACTATTGTTACAACCGTACCCACAAAAATCGTTACAACCGTACCCACCCCACCATTTTGGAAACAACATAGCCACAGGGGCGTGATATAATAACCTATACTTAAATGAACCAGCGTGTTTTAATCACTGAAATACAACAATTATGAATTAAAATACTCAAATACGATTATTACACAAACAATCAAATAATATCGTAAAGAAATTCATCAAAAATACTTACTTTTGCGCGGCTAAACACAATAGGCTCCTCTGTACGCGTAATGAGCGCGCGGAGTGCGACGCAACACTGAGAAACATGTCGGGACTTGCAACCCGCGTGACCCTCCCCTTGTACCCCTTCCCGTACCGCGTATAGTTTCTAAAATATTTGAGCTGTTACAATCGTACCCCGTTACAACCGTACCCAGTCTACCCTACCTGGTTGCGATTCGCTCCGATTTTGAGGATCTTCAAGCTCTTGAGATGTAGACGTGAAGGAAAGCCTGGATTGCTTTGGGTTCGAAGCCGCTGCTTGTAATTCTATCTTTCTTTTATTTTTCCGTTTCTCCGAACCAGATTTAGGTTTATATGCCGCTGAACGTGACTGAAACCGTGAAGTATATATCAATTTGAGTAATACTTAGGTACATATATAATATTAGATTACAAATGCTCCAAAGTGACTTTTTCAGAAAGCAATAAAAATAATATTATGCAACTTACCTTTTCCATTGTAACAGTTTCTCGATGTAACGTAAGTCAGTATAATATTTAAAAACAACGTAATTGAACTAGAGTATCGGCGGTAAGGGGTCGATTTCACGAATCGAATTAAAATGATACATTTTATAAGAGTTTTTTAAAACACCGTGTAAATGATATCTGATGGTGCGGAACGTTTACCAAACTCAAATTATACCCCTAAGTTTTAAAAACTTTGGGGGGAATTGAATACTTTTAAAGATATTAAAAAATTATCTGACACGAATGAGTTGATGGTTACACTAATGAAATTACATGATTTACAAATGAAATGTGGGTGACACTAATGAGAGCCACTTGCATATTAGTTTGCATCTTATACCACATTACTATTTAAGTACTTATTGTTGGATTTATGTGATAATAATGTCCCACCCAATAAAAAGGACATTTTTCTAAAAATGTTTAGTAATTCAGTTTGAAATAAAAAAGAACAATATACTAAAAAAATCACATTTATTGAATCAACGAAGTAATTATTGTTATCCAGTTTTTTATTTATTAATCTTTGGAACCACAAATTATTTTATATTTTAAATAATATTAACGCATTCATTAAACTCTAACAAAAATAAAAATAATTAACTAATTAACAATTCTATCCTTGTAATTTATAATTTTTGGAATCATAATACTTCTTTTCTTAATTTTCTTGATTTGGTTAAGATATAAAATTTTTGATATTAAAATTAATCACAATGTTAGTGGTATTTGTTTGAGGTAGTTTAGAGAAATATTACAATTAGACAAAATAATAATTAGAAATATGATTAGAGTAAAAAAAGTAAAGCAAAGTAAGTAATCACTGTGAGGCGTGTAATAATGAATAAAACTTGCATTTTTTATTTCTTCTGATTAGACATGGCATTAATAAAATTAATAAATTCTTGTTCGTGCTCACCCGTTTTCAATTGGCTATTAACAAAGGTCTGATTTTCCCAGTGATTTCTTACTTTTGCAAGTGTAACAACGTTTTGGTTTTTACGAATTTGGCGTAGCCCAGATGTAGATGGCTTAGGAGACTCGTTGAATTGCAGGGTTATGTCCTCTAAAACATGAATTTGCTTGCTGGCTGGAACAATTTTTACATTTTCGACAGATGATGCGATTGCACTCTTATAAATCTTATGCAATTGCATATGTTTATTGTCATGGTGGCAGATTTCTTCAATACACAAAAAGCAGCTTAATTTTCTGAATTCAAGGAAGTCAGAATGAATATTCCAGAGTACCTGATGTACCGACATGGTTCCTTTAAATGGCGAAATATCCTTAGGCAACATAATTTCTTTTTCTATAATGTCAGCTTCGTTGACTACTCTTATTTCAACGTTTTTAACGTTTTCTTTTACGACGGCAAGAAACTTTGTAAAGTCACCAACGTCATTTCCACATTTTACCTGATAATCTGCCGACCTTTTTACTACCGCACCAATGCCATCAGGTGCTCCTTTTCCGTGGCCGCTTTCTTGAAAATTCCATGTTACACATTTAAGAGATGGAAAAGTATTATGAAGTTGAGTAATAATGTAAAATATTTGTTTATTCCTGTACTGACTGGTTGGACTGTCTGTGAGAATATGAACGGTGGTAACGGATGAACACTTTTCAAATACAAATTTTAAAGCATTCTCTAAGTGGGCCCATACTGCTGGTGCATCATGTCGCGTACACTCGCTTACGGTACAGAAAGAATAGTGAGCATTGTCTCTTCCTTCCTTAAGGTAGGCCACTACCGTATGAAGAGAAACTTGTCCTCGGCTGCCTCCGAAGTGTAAGCTTTGTATTTCTTTAGCGAATTTATAACAATAATTTTCGGAGAAGTCCATATGTAGTAAAGTTTCATTAGGGCTCAGAGACTGTTTTATCATTGTTATAGCTTGGTATTGATTGAGTATATTCCCTGTATGAACAAAAAACTTCGGCAATGATGATTCTAATTTTTGTATAAGATTTCTAGGATTTATTTTTTGAGAAACTTTCTTGACAACGTTGATATCTTTGGCCCCGACTTTCTTTTTATCTCGGACCCATTCATAATATTCTATTTCTTCCTGGTTATCAAATTCTTTGTAAGCTATCGATTCATTTTTGCAGACATCACATTCGCGAGCAACACACTTAGCAGAAAATTTGGTGCAGCACAGGACTCCTAGCATTTCTTGATAATTTCTTAGATCAATAATTTTATTTTTCCTTAAAGCATGAATAATTAGGTCTATGTTAGTATGAGTAGTGCAAGCACACGTGTCTCTATCATCTCTAGGCAGATATACCCAAAATGGTCGAAGTCTTGAGAAAGTTACGTAACTGATTTTTATTAGAGGATTTTCTTCGAGAAACTTTTTGTGCAGATTTTTAATCGAGTCCAACATATACCGTTTCTGTTTCTGAATTCCATACTTTTTCACACATTGTTTCTTTCCTGCGCCAATACGACTATTGATATCATCTTCATAATATTCTTTAACTAATTTTTGAATATCACCCCCGCTTTTATTTATTTCTTTCAGAAACCTGTCATTTAAACACTTTTTACGAAGGTCTAAATTATTTTTCTCTTTTGTTTTAATTATATTTTTCGTTTTAGCCTGTACAGCTTCTTTATCACAATCAGAATGGGGTGATGGAGCGGGGAGTTCAAGATGATTATCATCGTTAATATTATCTTTTTTATTTTTTAGTTTCTGGCTCAGTATTTTATTTACTCTATTTAAAATTCCACACCTATTTTTATATTTTTTGATTAAAAATGACAATTCTTTTTTTTCTTTTAAATGTTTAAGCTTTAATAATTTAATCTTGTTTTTATAATACTGGGTTCCCTTTTTATTATCTGTTTTTATTGTACATTCCTTAAGAGGATCACTCAAAGAATCAACCGTTCCTTTACTATTTTCGGCGGCTGGAGAATCGTCAATATTAATTTCATTTATTTGTCGCTCCTTGATTTTTTTTTCTAAGTATCGTTTAGAACTTTCTTTCCATCGCCTCCTTTGGACTTTTTGTTCCCGTGGGGACATATCTTTTATGCTCTTTACTTTATTTTGAATTTTTCGTTTTAAATAGGCTTCTCTCTTTTTTTGCTGTTCAATAGAATATCTCTCTGGGTTGGCTTTTAATTTTTTATATCTTTCCCGCCGCGCCACCCTTTTTCTTTCCAGGTCTTCTTCACGAGATTTTCCCTTTGCCATTTTGACCTTAAACAAATTCGCAAAAAAAGATGTAAGATGCTTTTAGTTTGGACGGGCTAGATAACCTAAGCTTAAGTAACATGTAGGTAGGTACTCAAAAAGTTATTTTATTTAACTGCAAACGACTATGATTATATAATTGCAAGCTAATGTATTGGTAAAAAAAAACATAATCGGTACACGAGAGCCAGAGATTACCCCTAAGATCAAAAACTTAGAGGTGAAGTTATAATAAAATAAATAAATCATAGCTTTACAGTAGGTAGCAAGAAAACACAAGTGTGCATTATATAAGCATATAAGAAATTGATGATGAAAAAAAAATACTCGGATCATTTGGGTAAAATTGCATATCATTAGTGTCCCTATAAAATCGACACTAATGAGGCGACACAAATGATTTTTTGAAATGAAAATTGAAATATTTCGTCGTCGAATAATCTAGAAGCTATCGAAAAAATACACCGAATCTGTGTCACAAATAGCTATTCTTTGCACATTACTGCAATACTACTGAAAAATAACTATTGCCTGCATTGCACTGGACGCAAATGAATACATTTTGGGTGCAAGTATTGAAATCGAGTTGGACATAAGTTTCTTACCGGTTTGACGAAGCGCACGTCTGCTCTCGTCGCACGTTCACGCGTCACTGGGGCCCCTTAGCGCGCAGTAAAATGCAGGCATCGGGGTAAGCATTCGTTTTTTTTATATAAATTTAGAAGTTCGGGTCACACTAATGAGCATTAATGTTAATAGGCGCAAGAAAAGGCTGGGAAATCATATTCACGATTGCCTAATCTTTAAATAATTAATATAAATTAACGCCACAGTTATTCAAGTTTACCCCAATAAAAACAAATCGTAATATCCACTCGTCAATAATTTTTATTTGGACTTTAACTTGAAATACTCCGAAAAAGACATATAACACGAATGAAGTGATACATGGTTTTTTGTTATTTAAATTATTATTACTAGTTTCGACCAATAATTATGAAATGTTCTGTTCAAAGAGTTAATTTAAGGATAATATTGCGTGAAATGATGTCAACATAAATAATATCTTGAATTTTATTAGGAAAAACCTGTTTTCACGGCTTGTCTGAAATCGACCCTAAGGGCAATACAAACCGACTAAACAATGGAATGCGATTCAAGGAGCAGCGAACGCACGCGTCGGGGATTCCCCAAACCACAGACTCTTTACTTGCGTAATGCGTTCCGTTTCATCAAAATTATGAGATGAGAGTGAATAAATACGTTACGTTTCTTAATTGTTATTTATAAATGTTGCAGTTCCGAATTCATCGAGTTTTTAACCTCTATAGCCCTAGTGTATGCTTGGCGCCCTGCTAGCTAGATCTAGAACACCGCGTAAATTGCGAATTTTACGCGTTTTTGCCGCGACCTTACAACAGCAAAAATGTCTCAGTCCTTCGAAATCATGACCGATTCCTGTAGGGTTTCTTGCTTTAGTTTATTTTATAAACGGCGGAATAAACACTATTATTATTGATAATAATAATAACCACTATAATACTTACATAAAAGAAAGCGAAATAAAACTCCCATAATTTTCCGGCAATTTTAGCCCATTTAAATGTTACCTACAATTTAAGGACAGAGTATTGCATTTATTACAGGATGCAATTTTATTTTTGGGACATGTGTGGGGGGTCAATAGAAGCTTAATCTCAAGTTTGTGGGGTCGCCACCCAGGTCCCCCGGCCGCCATCTTGAAAAAAGGGGTGAAAACACTTTTTTCGCGATATCTCGTAAACTATGCATCTTACAAAAAATTCGTCAAGTCATAATTTGTAGCAAATTGTTTTGTCTTTCAAATTTTTTGTAAGACGCATAGTTTACGAGACATGCACGCGGGCAACCGTAGCACAGGGGGCACGCTGCGCGCCCCCGCCCCCCCCCCTGTGCTGAGGTTGCCGCATGCCTCTCAACCCAGGCCTGTGGGGGGGCCCGTGCAGGCTGGGGCCCGGCTGGCAAATGCCACCTCGACTGTATGGCCAGTCCGACGCTGCGATTGACTATAAACTGGGAACAACTTATTGATGAATCTGGTGACCTCGCATTTTTCCTACATGACTGTTCTTTGTATTTTCAATTCTGAATTATGATTTTATGTAAATAGTTTACAATAAACATGCTAGATTATGCCCACCACAGATGAGTGACATAAATCAATAAGGGTTTGACATAAATCAATATTTGTTTGACCTAAGTAGTCCACTCATTTTAGGGTTTCACCTCGGAATTTGAGATAATATTTTGGCGTTCATATTAGCTCGTGTCTGCCTCGTTAGTTATTCCAGGTCAAAGGTCACTCAATCGGTTTCTTGCAATTATCTCCGTTTCTATGGTTCTAATAACTTCCACACCTTATTATGAAAATTAAAGATAAAAAATAATCCACGACTTTTGGCTCAACTTTTTTTCGATACGCTCAACCCTTTCCAAGATAGAGGGCGGAGAGCACCCAGTGCTCAGGCATATATACTGTAATACAAGGTGTCTCGTAGAGGACATACAAGAGCGTCTAAATCAGAGGTTCCCAAACTTAAAAGTATCACGCCTCCCTACTTCTTAAATTTATGTGTTTACGCCTCCCCTAGGCTCAGGACCAAGCAAGTAGTAGCAAGTGGGCTCGCCAAGCAATTATAAAATTAAATAATCAGGGTAATAAAGTCCAAAAATAGGGCAGGTGACCCGGGTTTGGCCATTTTAAGAATTTTGTAGACTGAGGCTATATCATTTTACAGTTTTTGTTATCACGGACATATTTCTTGTAAAAAGTGATTAAATATATATAAATCTAGCCTAAGGATACATTTTTTTTTCATAATGATTCAATCTTGTAGAAAAGAAATGGGAATTTGTGTCATTTTTGGCCAGATTTAACCCATTTCTGCCAGTGATGTGCCAATTCTGGCCATCAAAATTCATCAAAAATAAAAAGCAGATAATTCAAAGTAATAAAAAGTTTATTCGAAAATCGCATATTTTACGACCAACAGTCTTTATTTAGAGAAAAATAGCTAACAAAATATTGACGACAAATATAATATAATATCTCAGCTTGTATTAAAATTACAATTAAGGAGATCAACATTAACCTATACGAGGTAAATATCTATAATATTATAATGACCAGTCTTCATAAGTTTTCTTATAATTATCACTAAGTATGATGCGCAGTCTTTGTTTAAAATTAAATAACCTATCTTTGCAATAAAGTAAACAATTATACTTCTTATTAATTAGGTACACTTATGATAACACTTTTACTTGTATTTGCTTCTTAAATTTAAGTCTATGCTTAGATTAATATCAATATACTTCTAAATCACAAAAAATATATATCTCTTATCTATTAGACAAGTACGTCCGTCCGTCGGTCTGTGGTGCTGTTTCAGCGGCCAAACCGTAAGAGATAGATAAAGAGAATGTTTAAGTTATAAGTTAAGAATAGTCTGATAAGACTACAAACCGGATTTGAGTAACGTAGCACTTCCGAATTTCGAGAAATCACGAATTTCAAACGAAACCACACAAAATCTCCGAAGTTCTCAATTAATTAAATACCTTTTTTTTTTAATTGGTGAACATTTGGTTCACTGTTTTGCCAGTAATACTTAATCTTATTGTAGGTAGGTATGCAGTCTTTAATTGAAGTACTTATATTTTAAGATTTTATAAATAAATGTTGGGCAAAAACTTTTCCATCTCAGTAACTTTAAAGAAGCCTCTGTTATTAACTTTAATAGGTGACTTTATAATTTCCACAATCTCATTAATTCCATAGGTACCAAATTTTATCAGTTTTTTCTGGCCATCGGAATGTATTATTTGTAGATAATACCATTGTGCTAATTTCATTACATCCTTTATCTTTGTTCTCAATTCTTCCAGTAAAATATTCACCTTCATACTTACCAATGACGTTTGATCCTACTTTTAAGTTTTCATCGCACATTTTATTGTTTCCTAACTTTGCTAACTGATTTAGAGGCAACTCTGATTCGGAACTTGTGTCATCAGTCTCAGAACGTTTTTTTTTCGTTCTAGATCTTTTTTTGGCATTTTGTTTTCTTCTATCACTTTTTCAGCATTTGAATCGCTACCATAACATGCGATTATTCTACACACTTTCTTCTTCACCTTTTTATTTCCTGGTTTATTTTTTCTCTTAGATAGTTTTTCTGTTTTTTTCTTTTTCAGCTACCTTCATAATATCCCGCCATTTATTCGACGTGATAACGGAATACTAGAAAAAAGACTAGAAAAGCAATGTATGTCCCATACATTGCTTTTCTAGTATTTTTTGGTATTGCTTTTCCTGGGTACAAAACACAATCTTTCACTAAATGTTTTCAAAAGGTTAATATGTGAAAATATGCGTTCAACGTTAGCGGATGAATGGGGAAGTGATGAAATATTAAAGGTGAAATTAGATAAAAATGGAAACATTTGAGTTTGATCGCCACGCTTTAATAAATTTACTTCATTCCAAAATAGTTCTACATCATCAGAAAATGTTTTGATTTGTTCACAATTTCTTAAAATGCGCCACTCTGTATCAATTTCCTGGAAATCATTGCTGTGAACAATATTGGGAAAGAGCCTACTCACAGAAACTATCGATGTTATTTGCTTACAAGCTTCGATATAAAAATCTAGGCATCTGCATTTCAACAAATTTACTTGATCTGAGTTTAGATTTTCTGAACTACTTAGTAGTGTATTAGATGCAGCAGCACCATAGTATACTGCGTCAATATCCATAAAAATTCTGGGATTCTTAAAATCAACATATTCGTTTGGAGTGCTATTAAATATTCTTTTTTTAAAAAACAATCAAAAATATTTTTTAATGTTCCAGTTATTTTTTCATATAAATTATGAATTTGCGGGTATTCCGCCTGCATTTCTTTATTTAAATCGGTAAATAATGGTAATACAAAATCTAAAAATTACAAAAATAATATCGTAGTTGGATCTTGGAGCTTCTGTAATATATGTTCTGCAGCTAAAAGATAATCATTGTTAGAGATTTGATCTATAAAAAATAGTTTTAGAGCAGAGAGTTGTTCCAATATTCTTTTTACTGCTGCATGTACTGATAACCAGCGTGTTTGAGAGGGGTGGAGTATTTTATGTACTTTGAAGTCGCAAAACATTTGAAAGATTTTAAACTCTGCCACTCTTTTTGGACTAGATCCTCTATAAAGCGTGGCAATTTGGTACAAGCATATGACGCGCAAAAATGAAACGAATGGCAGGCGCATTTTAGTATAAAAATGTTGGGAATTTCATTTTGCAGCAACGTTACAACAGAATTATTACGTCCCATCATTACGTTTGCCCCATCAGATGCAAAACCTATTAGATTATTTTTAAATGGAATATTATTGCTTCTAAAAAAGTTTACAATGTGTTCAAATAAGGTTGCTGCATTAGCTTCTTCTAATGGAATAAGAGCTAAAAAAGAATCTTTGATACGATTAATTTTCGCATTTCTCACAACTAAGCACAAGTGTTTGGTTGTACTAAGTTCAGTGGACTCGTCAATAATAAGCGAAAACTTAGTTTGCCTTAGATCTTCACATAAATTATTGAAGCTTTCTTTACCTATAATATGATCAATTATGTCATGAGTTTTGGTCGAAGAGCACTTTATTTCTATTGCTATTTTTGAATCAGGACAAACGGTTTGCATCAACTTCGGTAGGTGCTCCATAATAGTGAATGGTAGATTTGTGTTTAGCAACAAATGAGGCTAATCTTATTTCACCTGAAATTAAAAATAAAGAATTAAAACTACGTAGGTATATCTAGTAGCGATTAGAGTATAATTATATGCACTGCTTCTATAAACCGATAAGTAGAAAACAAAATAATATAAAAATGTAAGTAGTAAAATAAATAACTAAAAAAAATTACCTTGCTTAACCAGTATATCAGATTTTTGAGTTTTGGGCACAGTAAATGATGATATCTTCGCTTGTGATTTTATATTCTTTGATGATACTGAGTATGCCTGTAAAGAAATATGTTTCTTTATAGCGTCTTTTCTTGATGTAATGTTGATATCTCTATTGCAACCCTTAGTATAGGCATAGCTTTCGCCTTTACGGCTATCTTGCAGCCAACCTGGAAATTCTTCTTCCCATTCTTTTCTATAATATTGTAAATATTTTTTTCTTTTTACACTCGTACTTGTGCTTGGCTCCTCGTCAGACGACATTTTATTTAACTTAATTACTTATCTGATTTTGTAGACACTCTTTAAGTTAGGTCTCTTCAAAGTTAAGAAAATTAATGAAAAAATAAAACCGAATTCCTGTTTATATAGACTAGACAGGTAAATTCCCGAGCGAGAAGCCCCTTATAACATCGAATTGTAGGACACAAGGGTATTCCCCAAAATATATGAATTACATTCTGCACTAGTTCCATATTATTGAGGGCTTCTCCGTAACATTAAACATACATGAGAAGAGTTGCCAGCTTAAAAGTGTGAAATCGGTAGAAAAATCGTGAGAATTTCCATATATACTGTGAAAAATCGTTATATTTCGGTAGAACAGAGCCCATATCGGTAGAAATACCGAAAAATCGGTAGGTTCGAGACCACTGCGTGAGCTGCTGCAAAAGGTTTGATATTTTATTCTTGGTATCAATTTCATCCAAAATCTCCTAAAAGCACGCTTCTTCTGTGATCGCCAATAGTTTAGATTGCCAAAATTTTGTGAGCGTCAGAATGGCCGGTCACTACCCACAGAGTTGTAACTTCTCACTGTATTAGGGTTGCCAACCTCAAATTTAAAAAACCAGGATTTGAAGTTGGAAAAACCAGGACAATTCAGTTTAAAAACAGGACGCATTAATAGAGTGCAATAGTTAAATAAATATCTAGTGAAAACAGGTGAAATGAAATTCAAGTAATTAAAATAATCACATTTTTTAATAAAAATATTTGAATAAAATTATAAAAGTTGAAAACTAGTTATTAAAATATAAAACAAACACTTTAGTTTGTAACAAATTTTTTAAACTTAGGTTAGTTATAGTATCTAATACATTCTAATATTATAAACTTATTAATTTTTACTATACTTTTCAATCCCATTAATTTCCTTCAATATCTGTGGTTGAGTAAGCAAATAATTATAAAATTGGTCACACTTCATATCTATGTTATATATAGTTTTGATTATTGCAGCTACTGTTGTTGGCAGTAATCGATTTCTTTCTTTTGACCACTGTGAATTTATGAGGGAAAAGACTCTCTCAACATTAGCGTTATGACCCGGTATACTAAATACATATTCAACCACTTTCTGTAGTTCTGCATACTGTTCCTCAGAAATGCATTGCTTGAAATATGTTAGCCACAAGGCGTTTAAGCTGTCGTCTTTTTGAGTAAGATTCAAATTTGTACTAAAATTTTTCAAATTAACCCACTCGTCAAATAATTTTTCATCATTGATTTCAATATTATGATCTTTTAAAAAGACCAAAGATTTTTCAATGTTGTTCCAATCTAGCAGATCAGACCCTGTTAGATCAATCCAGTCGAAAACTTTTAGATCCTCAAATGGTTCAATCCACATTTTCAAATAGTCATTGATTTCATTATAAAAATCTGTAATTTTAGTTGAAAATTCTTCCGTATTATTTCCTTTGTCATGCAACTTCTTTAAAATTGTTCTTACTCTGAGAGGACAAAAATTATTTCTAATTCTTTCCTCTAGTAATGAAATAACTTTGCCCAAAATCTTCCTGATTTCGACAACACTGTTTTCTTTTCTTTCCACTTTTTCAATATTTGTGTGAATTATCGCCATTACTGAATGAACGAGGTACAGGTAACCCTCGGCATACTCATTTTTAAAAAATTGCATAATGTACTGTGGAGGTTTATCTAAACTAAAAAAATATTCTTTTAATGGCTCATAGTATTTCAAAAGTTTTTCAATTGCCGGAAAAAGACTTAACCAGCGTGTCTTGGAGTGAGATTGGAGTTGAGTATACTCCATGCCAATATCATTGCAAAACTGTCGCAGTTTTTCTGTTCGAACAGTGTAAGTAGAAAAATGATTATAAATTTTTACTATAATTAATTCCACTTCTATGGGCAGAATATCACATCCATGGTGAACAGCATTATTGAGTACATGAGCAGGACAACCAATACCTATAATGTCTTTGCCTAATTTTTGCTTCAGTTTAAAAAATACATTGTTTGTTCCAGCTCTTTCTCTGCCACCAAAGTTCGTATTACAATTATCTCCTGAGAATGCAATACATTTTTCTGTTATATTATATTTTTGAAGCTTATCACTTACTAAACTCACCAAAGTTTCAGCAGTTTCATCGGAAACTGTTTCAATGTCTAATATCTTGGACTTTATGCCTTCACCACGATAATCGAAATACTGAACCAATACAGGAATTAATTTAGTTGCTCCATGATTGCTAGCATCACAAGAGACACTAACACACGATATACTTTTCAAATCATCTATAATCTTCATTGAAGAATGAGGGCTTAAAACGCCAGTCACTATTGCAGTTGCTTTTGTTCTGCTACACGTCATGTCTTTTGCGATCTGTGAATCGCTAAACATAACTTTATTTAACTGCAACGTACAGTCTAAAGAGTTAAAAGACATATGGTGACGAATTGTGTGATAAGCTGCAGCCCCTTCAGCAGCGACAGTCTTCTCATTAATTGACGATTTCTTTATAAAAATGTCTAAGGCTTTAGAAGTCCCTACTTGGGATTGTAATCTCTTCTTATGCTTGGCTGTTTTCTGATGTTCCTCAATATCTATCGCACCTCTACTGGCTATAGATATACTAGATTCACAAATACAACAATACACTTCAGAGTCGGATTTGCCGCGTTTGAACGAGGGAAACCTTTTTCCTAAAGCTTCATTGAAAGTGCATTTTCGTTTCGGCATGCTTTAGAGGAAATATTGAACTTATAAACACAATTCTACAGCTGAAACAAAAGAAATTCCGGTAAAAAGCGAGGTCATAAATTAGAAATTAACACATTTAAAAGTTTCTTTCTACTTTAATTTGTATTCTCTGAATAAATGAGTCGTCTAGTTTCAAAAGCCACTAAAATAAGTTTTGATTATTTTCCATAAACTACTAAAAACTTCTCGTCGTCGATTGATGTTATAGACAATAATCTTTTTTGTATAATATGAACCCTCATAATATGGCAACACTTTAAATTCCCTTTTCAGCAACAAATTAGTTAAATAAACAAAAATATTGCGATTTTTTCTTTTATTTTAGTGGATTATGAAACTCATTCCTGAATTAAGAGGAATTTGATAGTAACATGTTACTTTTTAGTGGGTTTTGCAACTAACAAAATCTTATTAAAGGATGGTGCTATACAAGATATCAACAACCTGCAAGATAGTAGATAAATGTAGCTTTCATAAAAATCCAGAATCAAGTAGTTTCTTTTAAACACGATAAATCTGTTATAGGCATGAAATAAAAGGTGTTATTGTGTTCTTATATTTTAATTAACAGTGTACCTACTTATTAGAAATACAAAAAAAAATGAAAGAATTTAAACATGACAAATATTATCAGTAAATCCTGCTTCACACAAATCAGTCTCTTCCGACAATCTCAGAAAATATCCCGTTTCAGTCGTATTTATTCTCTCTATTATAGTTTTAAAAAAAATCAATTCTTCCAGGTTTCTCCACTCATTTCCATAGTGTTTTTTAAGAAGTCTGTCAACGTCTTGAACTTTTGCTTGTTTTATGTAAACACGATTTGGCTGGATTATTTGAGGAGATATCATAGTGATTTTTTTATTTTTTTTTGTGATAATCTTTTTTCCGCATATTTCGTTTCTGTACGTCTGTTCACCCTGTACTAAAATGTTTTCTGATTTCGTTCTTGAAATAAAAAACCTTTTTGTTTTCATAAACTGAAAATGCCAAGACGTAGTAGGTTTAATGATGGATTCGTAACTTTTCTTCCAATCAAATACAGGAATTGATGCTAGGTCTTTGCACATACCATTTTGTTTTAAGACAGCTGCATACTCGGATGGAGAGGTTATCACTTCTTTAGTTTTCAACGTTTTCTCAATTTTGGCAAACAGCCTATCTGGAGGTATAAAGGAGTGACCCACAACAGGGAAAATCAGCTCTATTTTTTTGATATTTTTTGGGGCTTCTGTGTACAGCCATTTACCGAGCATCGCTATCATACCTGTATTTTTGTTTTGTCCTGCACAACCATCAGACACTATTCGTAGAACTTTTATGTTTTCTCCAAATTCAAAGTTTTTTAATAAATCGTAAACTGCGCTAATTATCTCGTTACTACCTTTGCAGTGTGAAGTTTCATCCCAATAGTAGGAATGAATGTTATTTTTGTCGAGTTTAGCCTTTGAATTTCCCACAACAATGGCAAAGTGGTAAAAGTTGATTTGGCGACTGTAGTAGGCAGATTGATCCGGTACTTTGGGCATTGCCTGGTTTTTTTGGCAATCGAAGGATATGGTTTGAAGGATTTCGTTTTCTTCTTGCAATATTGCATAGAAGGCTTTGTATTTAAGGCGATGAAGTCTTTTTTCGACCATAAGTGCGTTTTTTTTTGAAGCGTCCTTCTCCTTTTTTATGCGTTCTAATAGTTCAATGCACGTTGAACACACGTCTGTCCTAGGATTCCCAAAGCCTATATTATACTTAGTATTAAAAACATGTCTGAAAAAACTTTGTTTAACTCTCAAATCCTCGTCACGGGCAGCGTTATACATACGCCACATTTTACGTATTGTCAAGCCTGAATCAAGATATATTCTATTGATACTTTTCGAACGACAATAGTGACTCTCTTGTCCCTGAAAGGATTCGATGAACCATTCGACGGATAATCTTTTGGCTTCGTATTTTTCTCTCTTCCTGTCACCTCCACGCTTCTCTTCTGGCATTTCACCTCCACTACTTAAAAATCTGTTCATTACTCCCTGTATTCGATCTTTTTTTATTACTAGTGCTGCCATGAAAGTTTTTTGACATACCGGTATTTTGGTCCCATTTTTACTAAGTATGGTATACTTAATAGCAACTTTTCTTTTACTGTTGGCATTTAATGACTTTGCTTCTGATATATTACAATATTTCAATATAAAACAGTCTTGCTTCACTTTCGTAGCACACTTATAGAAATTTTTGTGAAATTATCTTATATCTTGACATGATAATTCACTACATCGAAACGCCTTTTGCTTGTGTCCGCATTTCGGAAACTGCGGCAAGCTTGAGGGTTTGTACCTAAAACCGAAATAACATTTTGAAATAAAAAGTTTTGAAATAAACATTTCTAATAAAATATGATAGTAATATACAGATTTAAAGAATTAATACTGCGTTAAGTATACACGGTGCATTTTAAACCGTCTTACAAACGAAACCCACTTTATTTACCCGTCATTTTGAACAAATTTTCCTAATAAACATAGGTCGAAATATGAAAAAAAAAATTGCCTCCCCCATACAATCATTAAACTGATCGACAATTTAGTATGGAAGGCTCAATTTTTTTTTCATATTTCGACCTATGTTTATTGGGAAATGTTGTTCAACATGACGGGTAAATAAAGTGGGTTTCGTTTGTAAGACGGTTTAAAATGCACGGTGTATATATATAGATAGAGAATGCCTCATGGCGTTAAGTCCACTTTTAGTGCAAATTTTATCGTGCAATAAAGTTTAAATAAATAAATAAAAACCAAAAAAAAAAAGATTTTGAACTAAAAACAATCAACATTTATAAAAGTTAATGAAGTAATCAGAAGGAATATGTAACATAGGTCAGTAATTTTTCTGGTTATGGCTTTTGTGTTACTAGTTTACCACATTTCAAAATAAATACAATTATTACACTCCAAATGATGTAAACAAATAAACACACCTACAAAAGATATATAAAAGTAACAATAACAACAATATTAATATAGAACAGATGCAGTTTTATGTTCCGTAGGTACCTACTGCATAACACCATTCCTACCAATGTCGATGCTGATTATTAAGGATGAATCACGTACCGTTTTTCACGTAGAATCTCACGTTTCCAGGTTGCTTTATTCACAGGTCGTTTCCTTGTCTTTTTTGGATCACATTTTCTCACAAATTTCATTAAGTCCTCCATTTTTACGCATTAAATCAATAAATTACCAAACACAGATCTACACCGCACAACAGAAATCGCCATCTTGTTTGCATAGTTAAGACAAAGTCACGTGACAAAAATGCCGCGCTACTATTGGTTAGTCAGTTTATAGGGGCTTTTGAAAGCCACGAGCAATGTTTTAGTGGCTTTTGATCCCAATCGTTGACTTTGTGACCAATTTTTTAAGCGTTTTAGAGGGATCTAACACTAACCGAATAACCAAATTTAAAGTACTAATAAAACTCTTTCTATTAATAATATAAGGTTGATTTGAGGAGAAAATGGTTTTAGGGGGTTTTGAAACTAGACGACTCAAATAATACCAATAATACAATATGATAATAAACACTATAATAAAATCATGAATATTTTTAAATACCTTACGTTAGTGTAGCTTGTTCATTTATACAAACAAATTACAACTAAATAATAATCTGACTGGATAGCTAGCTCTGTATGTCTAATGCAAGAAAGGGACGGAATAGTAAGCACTGCGCGACCATAGTAGAGCGAAAGAGATATCATCAAGTGGCACGTTGCGCCTTTGTTTTGAAACAGCACGGCAGCGCGGCAACGCAATTACTTGCGACCGTGAGGCCGCTCGTAACGTAAAAATTTGAGAAGAGGCGCGCGAATTTTAAAATTTAAAAACCCAGGACGCTGCTTAAAAACTATTCAGGACGTCCCAGGACACTACAAAAACTAGGACATGTCCTGGGAAAACAGGACGGTTGGCAACCCTACACTGTATGCCGTGATAGCATCCCGATGATAAATTATGTTCGAGTCTCCGCCTTGTAATTTCAAGTTCAAAGTGTTCTAAGAATCAAAAATATCTGATAGAGATGCAAATATTACTTGAACCAACTAAATTTACTACTTTTTAATTTAAACAAACAAATTACTTTGTTTTTGAATTTCAAAAAACTGAACCACTTCATCTCTCAGTTCAAATAATCTGGCCAACATATTACCTCTGTGAAGTTAGCCCCCCACTTTTTGAATTTTATTATTATCTAAGTTGTTCTGGGTTGTGCTATGTTTGTTCTACATTGTTCCAAAGTATTATTTGAAAAAACTAAAATTTGAAGCTGCCAGACAAGAAAAACCGTTTTTCTATGGTAGCCCCCCATGTTTGGAAATTCATTATTTTTTTAGTTGTTCCAAGTTGTTCTAGTTGTTCCTAACATTGTTCCAAAGTATTATTTGAAAAAAATAAAATTTGAAGCTGTAAGACAAAAAAAAACTTTTATTTATAAAATAAAATCAATCGTACCTACCAGAGACAATAAATATATCAAAAATCAATTTAAACAATGACGATTATACAACAACAGTACAACCGTGGGCTATATCGTTCCAATTTCATTTAATCATTTTGAATTAAATTAATAGAAAAGAAAACATTAGAATATAGGGTAAACTCCCTAATTATTGGCACTTTAAGAGTAGGTAGCTGACATTAAATTACAATAAAATTGGTAAGTAGATGGGGGATACCATAAAAAACAAAAGTGACATAGTGCCAACTTGCGCTTTTGCCTTGAGGGTAGATACCACCCCTGCTCGGGGGTGAAAATTATTTTAATAAAAATAACTCCAGGAATCTATAGAAAGACAAATTCTAAGTAAAATTTGTTTTATTAAGTTTTCGGAATAAATCAATACTTTCTGAGTTATTAAAGATAAAATATTGTGATTTTGCGTTATAAAAATACATGTTTAAGCGGTTTTTCATAAATAACTCAAAAACTATGAGATTTACAAAAAAATGTTAGTACCAAAATTGAAGCTAATAAAAAAACAAACAAACGCCTACTTTGAAAAACCTTCTAATTTCAATTCAAAGTGAGCTATAGGTAATTGTATGTACATATTTTTTTTTCGGCAAGTACTTAAATCTAAGTATTCAAACCTAAATAACGGGAAACCTATGAATTTATGACATACATTTCCGGAGCACTTTTTAAATTCCTCAGAAATACCTTTATAATGAGTACTGTAAAAAGTTAATAACTTCAAAATTGAAAAGGTTATGATAAAAATAAGATAACACTTATTTTTTTTTAGGAAAAACGAAAAATAAACCCTTCATTCCAACCATTCATCAAAATGCATCGGTTTCCCGTTATTTAGGGTTGGAAACTTAGATTTAAGTACTCGTCGAAAAAAAATATACATACAATTACCAATAGCTCACTTTGAATTCATATAAGAAGGTTTTTCAAAGAAGGGGTTTGTTTTTTTTTATTAGCTTCAATTTTGGTAATAATTAGACTTGCAACGAATAGTATATTCGGCAGTATACCGAATATTCGGCGAGGCCCCTGACCGAATAGCTGAATATTAGGCAAAAGTATCCGGCTGGTTTTAGCGCCAAAAACTTGTACAAACGCGATTGTTTCGCGCCCCTTTGTTTGCAGTGCAATTCAGTCAAACGCAGTTTCAACAGAAATGGATCTTTTCTTAAATATTAGTAATATATTACGTCATGACAACCCATATACATGGTGGCAGCAAGGAAAATTGAATTTCCGTGTTTGATTAAGATTGCAGCAAAATATTTGTCGGCGCCAGGAAGTAGTGTTTATTCAGAGCGCCTTTACTCTGAAGCCGGGATGGTGTTCGAGAAAAAAGAATTTCTACTACTTCCTAAAAATGCAGAAAATTTAGTCTTTCTGCACCATAACCTTCCCCTTCTAAATTTTGATTATGAAAATAATTCAAATGCATAGAAAAATTCTTAACTTGTTTAATACAGAAAATGATGAAATTATGTACCTGTTTTATGTACCCATGACTACTTAATAAATTATTATAAAATAAATGAGAACCTTACCCTTTAAAATTTTGATTACCACAATAATTCAAATACATAGAATCCTCCATTTTTCCAATTCAGAAGATGATTATGTACCAATGACTACTTTAATGATTATATATAACAGAAATGAAAATATGAATATATACCTACGTAATCAATCGATATTAATTTTCATTTTACCAATTATTTCTCTATGACAAAATATATTATTTAAGTATTCGGTATTCGGCCGAATAATATGTAGGTATTCGGTATTCGGCCGAATATAATAAAAGCAGCCGAATAGGCCGAATACCGAATAGTAACCGAATATTCGTTGCGTCTAGTAATAATATATTTTTCTTTAAACTCATAGTTTATGAGATATTTATGAAAAACCGCTTAAATCATGAATTTTTTGACGCAAAATCACAATCTTTGATCATTATTAACTCAGAAAGTATTGATTTATTTCGAAAACTTAATATAACAACTTTTGCTTAGAATTTGTCTTTCTATCGATTCCTGGAGTTATTTTTATTAAAATAATTTTTACCCCCGAGAAGAGGTGGTATCTACCCCTAGGGAAAAAGCGCAAGTTGGCACTATGTCACTTTTGTTTCATATAGTATCCCCCACCTCATCACCATTTTTCATGAAAATCGATGGAGGTTCATCGAAATCGGAGGTTATAGCTGATTTTTGCCTTCATTGACTGTACTATTATGAAAACAAAGATTGAACTATATTTCCTTGATACTGTTACAAGTGTTGTGTACTAACTCATTTAGATGTGATTATGGTAATTTAATGTCTGACTGACATGGAACCTACTCTTAAAGTGCCAACAATTAGGGAGTTTACCCTATAGTGTAATGTTTTCTTGTCTTATAACTATTAATTTTATTCAAAATGATTAAATGAAATTGGAACGATATAGCCCACGGTTGTACTGATACGATCGTCATTGTTTAAAATTATTGTTGATTTATTTATTGTCTCTAGTACGATTTGATTTGGCGGGCTATCTGAAAAACGGTTTTTTTTGTCTGACAGCTTCAAATTTGAGTTTTTTCAAATAACACTTTGGAACAATGTTTGGAACAACTTGGAACAACTTTCAAAATAACGAATTTCCAAACATGGGGGGCTATCTCAAAAACTCAAATTTGAATATTTTCAAATAATACTTTGGAACAATGTTCGGAACAACTAGAACAACTTGGAACAACTAAAAAAATATTGAATTTCCAAACATGGGGGGCTACCATAAAAACGTTTTTTTTTGTCTGGCAGCTTCAAATTTGAATATTTTTAAATAATACTTTGGAACAATGTTCGGAACAACTAGAACAACTTGGAACAACTAAAAAAATATTGAATTTCCAAACATGGGGGGCTACCATAGAAAAACGGTTTTTCTTGTCTGGCAGCTTAAAATTTTAGTTTTTTCAAATAATACTTTGGAACAATGTTGAACAAACATAGAACAACCCAGAACAACTTAGATAATAATAAAATTCAAAAAGTGGGGGGCTAACTTCACAGAGGTCAACATATTGCCTTTTGAGAGCCAACGCACCTCTGCATGAAATAACAATGTTTTGCGTTCTGTGCCCAAATCTTCACAGAGAGCCGTAAAAAGAATGCACTCTTTTAGGCCCGGCGCCCATTATCAGCATCGGCAAGGATAAGGATCCTTCGGCATCCTACATGCAAGCGCACACTATCGGCAATTATGCTTTGACATGCTGCAACGTTCTTAGGGATGACGAGGCGTCCTTAAGGATGCCGCACCGTCCTGTAGCTTGAAGCGAAGCGTCTCAATATCGTATTTATTTCTCATCATAACAGTCTCAGAGTTGTTACAAGCTAGTTGTCTGAATTGTATTTAATATGGTGGACTGGGACCTAGTGTTCATAGCAACTCTTGCTGAAGAAGAAGAGAAATCTAAGCAATCAAGAAGATTTTGGGTGAACAACCTTTGGAAGCAACGATATATGTCCGGTGAATTCAATGATTTGCGTTATGACGTTCGAAAATTTTATGATTATTATAGAATGAGTTATGAAAATTTGGAAAGTCTGGTTCATTTGCTTCGACCTTACATGGAGAAAAAACAATCAAGATTTCGCTCATCTATACCTGTTGAAGAAAGATTGTCTGTGTGCTTGAGGTGAGTAATAAAAATACTTTAATAAGTTTAATCATATTTATTATTTTTTAATTCACATATACTCGTACAGGTATGATTCGAATGGTGACTTCAGATCGCAGACTGCATTACTATGTCGTCTGAATCTATATTTCTTGCTATGCCGGTCATAGGACTGTCGTCGTGGAGCGATTGTTGTTGACATTCGAATCATATCTTTATTTTTAATCACATTAGCTTTGCTGCAGGTAAAAAATAAAATGTTAAAAAAAAAATACAAATTCTGGTAATCATTGGTTTCAATATTCTGGTAATCACTGGTTTCAATGTTTTCGTCTTGGCATCTAAGTATGGGTGTCGGAGTATATGTCAATGTTGATTGTATGTTGTCCTCGTTATTTACGGATGTTACTTGGGGTGTGTAGTAAGAAAAATCGTCCATGGTGTAGTTTGATTGATTCACAGGAGGTTTTTGTTTCGATGTGGATGGTTCATAAATAGATCTTGTAGTTTCAATATTCTGTGGTGCTTCTGATAGTTCTGAATATTCGATTTCTGCCTTATTAACAAGAAACAATACATCTCTTTTAACTTGAAGTTGCAACTTTTTCGGTAAAGATTTTACCGTAGCAGACATTGATTTAAAAAATATATCTATAGGATGTTCATCTTCGTTATTTTTAGAATCTATATATTCTTTTAATATCTCAGCTGTGGTTATGTTTTGTGATCGAGGACGCGACGTTTGAGAATCTGAATGTGACGTTTGTGATTGTGGCCGTGATTGAGGAGAATCCAAGAAAGAATCTAGTGTCTCCTCGGAAGAAGAATCTAAATTAGATACCTGCGCTCTATTTTGTAAAAATGTATTCAAGAATTCGAGTTCTCTTTCGTGTTTTATAGGCCTTTGTGGCTTTGCAGAATCACCACTTTTGCTTATTCTATTTTTCATCGCTTTTCGATAGTTGTTTCTGATATTAGTCTACATCTTGAGACATTCTTGAGCTGAAAATAATATAATAAACATATAAATGAATGGTTTGTTAGTTAAACGTATGTGTCCGGCACCCGCAACACAGGTGATATTATGTATAATGTTTCGTATTCCGTATTGTATGATTTAAAATATGATTATCAAAAGTGCCTAGGTATATTTATTCTAAATTTTCAAAATTATAATACTTTTTAAAATTGGTATTACATAAATATTTTTAATAATATTAATAGGTACCTAAGCTATATTTAAAAATATAATGTTTCTTTTCAGGTTTTTAATAACAGGAGTCAGTTTCAAAACTTTAGCATTCAATTACCGAATGGGATTTAGTACAGTTCGTTGTATAGTCCATGAAACCTGCCGTGTAATCTGGAATATCCTTGGCCGTGTCGTTCTGCCAAAACCAACAACAGCACAATGGAAGATAATTGCTAAAGACTTTGATGAAATATGGAATTTTCCAAATTGTATTGGTGCCATGGATGGCAAGCACTTCAAGATACGAGCTCCAAATAATAGTGGAAGTATGTATTTTAATTATAAAAAATTTTTTAGTATCGTTCTGCTGGCTGTAGCAGATGCTAAATATAGATTTGTCATTGTCGATGTAGGTGCTTATGGTAGAAATAGCGACGGTGGTATATTTGATCATTCAAAATTGGGTTTAAAATTGCAAAACGACACATTAAATATTCCTCAAAATGTGAGCTTACGAGGAATAACGGAAGAATTACCCTATGTTTTTGTTGCTGATGAAGCATTTCCACTAACGAAAAATATAATGAGACCGTACCCTGCGAATCAATTGGCAAATATAGAGAAAAGAGTATTTAATTACAGACTAAGTCGAGCAAGGCGTATCGTGGAGAGTGCTTTTGGCATTCTTCAATCAAGGTTTGAAATATTTCACAGGAGAATGCAAGTACAAGCAAAATATATAGATAACATCATTTTAGCCTGCTGTTCTTTACATAATTACATCATTAACAATGCAACGACGGAACTTCCAAACCCACTACAGGAAAGTGATATTTTAGAAGGTTCCGTAGATAACAATGTAGTAGGCGATGACGATATTATCATGTGCGAGGTTATGGTCGTTAGAGATCAATTCAAACAATATTTTAACTCTGAACATGGGTCAGTTAGTTGGCAGAATAATATTGTCAATAGATCATAAAATACTAACAATCTATAAGTCAATGTAATTAATCATTATCATATTGATGGTACTTATTATAACTCAATAAATATACGATGCTTACTTACGTGTTTTATTGAGTTCTTTGGCGATTTGCGCCCACGCATTTTGTTTCATGTGTTGGTCACTGTAGTGACGCGATTTTATATTGTATAAACACTCATGTAGACGAACTAAATTTATAAGCTTTTCTTCTGCCATGACATTCGATGTGACAGCAAACAACCGGTACACACAGCGATTACCTCGATTGTGTTGTGTGAAATGTGTGAGTCAAATGATGCAAATGGCCGCCCCGGCGGCGTACCGAAGGATGCCGAAGCATCCCGAAGCATTCTAAAGGCTGCCGATACAGCAGCCTCAAGCATACCGAAGCGGTATTTTTATTATTACGACCACATATCACTGAAATTTCTACTTTATTGCCATGAAGTTATAGTATATTGCTATTTGCCACCCAAAATCCTTATCCTTGCCGATGCCGATAATGGGCGCCGGGCCTTAACATAATTTACAATTTTAATGCATAATTTTAAGACTTCATAGAGTTCGTTTGAAAGTGTTTTAGCTGCCAAGGCTTGACAGTGTATAAAACAGTGAATAGTAATTACGTTGGGATATTTTTCTTTGACCATCTGCACGAATCCTGAACGAAATCCAAGCATTGCCGGAGCGCCGTCTGTGCAAACACCTATCAACTTTTTCCATGACAGTTCATATTTATCAAAGTATTCAGAGATTGCTGTCATTAAGGTAAATGTACGTAATTCCGGAGTACTAAGGCATTCTTGTCTTTCCTAGCAATTTCCAGTAAAGCAGGAAAAATCAGCGAATTGAAGTTAGTTTAGTAGAATAGAAGTTAGTCGTAAAAAGAGGTTTTCAGAGAAGAGATTGTTATGTAACACTACTATATTAAAACTATTTTATAAAAGTAATCGTAATTTTTCTGGGCCTAGTAAATGTCCGTTATAACCACAGAACACAGAAAGAGGTTAGAAGGGTCTTCGGAGACATTTTGTACGGGAACCGATGTCGCTGACTCGCCCGCACTACACTTACACCTAATAGATATTAGCCAATCAAACGCCGTGATATCAAACAATCGAACCAATCGGCGCTCACACCCGAGCGCAACAAAGCAATCGTTACCAAGTTTTGGTCAAGTTATGAGCATTTGCTCACAACTAACTGTGGCGCGCCTGCCCCGCCCACAAGGCCCTTCTAACATCTTTCTGTGTTCTGTGGTTATTACGGTATAAAATTTGACTCTCCAGGTAATTCCGTAAATGGGTGCTGGTAATTCCGGCATATGCAGAAAAATGCCGTTTTTCTGCAGGATTACATGAAAGATGAAACATAAATTTAATGTGACGTGTTCTAAATAAATAAAACAACTTTATTTTATAAGTGTAGGAAAACAGTTTATTTAAATTTTTAGGTACTTATAGTAACTTTAAACTTTCATGAATCAAATTGAACTTACTTCGACTTACTTCTAGCACGGTTTAGTGAACTATATTATATTCATTTATTTATTATTATTTATTTATATATGAAATAATCCGTTTATAAGTCTAAAATTTAATCATCAGTCTATATTTATATTTCAGGTACTCATAGTAATTTTGTACTTTCATGAGATCAAAATGAACTTACATCGATTTAAATTAGCAGGGTTTAGCGAACTATAATATATTCGTTTATTTATTTATATATGAAATAATCCGTTAAAGTCTATAATTTAATCATCACAGTCTAAACATTGAATAGAAAATACGCCTCTTTTATTTACCGCCATAGGAGCCTTAATTTTTTTGAGAACTTCTTTAGCGTCGTATATTAAAATGTCATCTTTTTCAGGCCAACGCCAATTCACTCGCCCACTTGGCTCGAAACCGCTCATGGTCATAGTTTTTATTTTATATTTTGTTTCAGATTTCAGATCGTGTATAACTTCCATTACTACACCCGGAAAATTTTCTCCTTCATAAATAATTATAACATAATCTCCTGGAGTTATTTTCAACGAGTTAGAATCAATCCTTTCATCTGAAACTATGGCTGGTGTTTCAATTTCTCTATTTTTTGTTGTTGTTCTCGAAGGACCAGGTTCATTAATTTGATCTGGAACTTTAGATGACTTCTTTTTGTTTTTTTTTTACTATGTTCTTCGCCTTTATTTTTTCTTTGGCTTTATTTTCACGGTCTTGTTTTCTTTTTTCTTTTTGCTTTAGCTTGTCTTCTTTTTCTTCTTTAAGCTTCTTTTCATATGCAATGTATTCATCAGCAGTTCCTATAATGGGAGCCAGTTTTTTTTTAATAAGTATTTTACCTATACTGGTCGACGGAGTTTCTGGCCACAACAAAGCATTTTTGAAGGGTGTGGGAAATGCGGATTTCTTGGAATTTTGAGAATTTTCACTTTGATCTTGAGTAGGGGAATTTGATTCAGTAACGGAATTCTGAATATTGTTAGAACTATCTTCATATTTTTTATTATTCTGGGACGTCGAAATCGGAAACGATTCCAATGTATCATCAGCAGATCTAGTAAGTATCTTTATAGGTGTGAGATGAAGATAGTTAGTGTTTGGGGTTACGCATTTTTCGTGTTTATCAGCAGCTATATTCATATTCATATCATATATTTGTACTACAGATGCTATTTGAGAAGTTAGTGCTTCTTTGGAAATGATAGGTTTGCTATTTTCTACTTTTCTATCCGTTTCATTAGGTGGTGAGAATCTTTCTTGAGGAACTGGCGTAGTCACAGAAAAAGTTGAATTGTTGGTTGGTAATGTTCCCGATGGCTTAAATAATTTATCGTTGTCTCTATTTGCGACTTTTTCTTTGGGAGGTATGATTGTAGGAACATCAGCAGGGTCATTTTGTTGTATGACAACTGAGGATTCTTCCAGAATAGCTTCTTGTGTGAGAAGTATAGTTTCTGGGGGCGGTACTATTATTACGGGAACATTACTAACGTTATCCTGCTCGGAAATTATTCATATATTACCGATTATATTGCTTCAATCATCTAGCAAATCACCTGCCGCTTTAGAATTTGTTACTAACTCTTGTTGCGTCTCTTTAAAAGTAATAGTCTCAATAATACTTGGATTTTTAGGAGTTTAACAGGGTAAAGCACTGATCAAAGTTATCTCGTTAAGAAAAGCCGATTCAACTATCGTGTCTTCATTGATCCAATTATGGTCAAGATCGGCTAACGTAAAATCATTTTCCACAAGAGTGGTGTTGCCTAGACTCATTGAATCTGGTGTTGGTGTATGACTCGTACAGGTCTGCTTCCAGAAATAGTACTCACTGTCGTCTTTTACATTGCCTTTTCATTCTCCAGAACATTGCCGGAATTCATTTAATTTATGAGCATCATCTCGAACCACTTAATAAAATCTTTAGATTGTAACTGCTTGCTGCTTTCTAAGGAGCTCAAACTTGTAGGTGTACTTGTGCCAGAACTTGACGCAGTTGCCGCAGAAGATTTAGGTATTTTTTTATAATTAACTGCATTTTCATCGAAGGGATATAGGCCGGACTTTCGAAAGCCATTTTGAATAATTTCTGGTCGCAGAGTCGTTTTTATGGCTTTTTCAAGCACGGAACCAAAATCTTCTCGCTTCAAGCGTCTGCCATTATTCTCCATCCTCGAAGTATGTACTGCTTTACTCCAAGCGTTTTTGAGGCTGTGAAATACTGCAACGTCCATAGGTTGTGTAAAGCATTTGTGGCGCTAGGCAACAGAGCTATCAGTATAATGTTTTTTTCTTTACAAAATTCGCATACTGGGAGCGACAGATGAGAGACGTGTCCATCCAGGAACAAAGCTACAGGTCTTGTAATATTTTCTTTCGTCAAAAATGGCTCAAATTGATTAGCCACATACTCATAAAATGCCTCTGATGGCATCCATCCCGAGTCAGTACGTCCGATGGCCCAATCCTTAGGATATTTCAACAATATACATATTTTGTGGTATCCTTTTATATGGAAATAATGCTAATACCGGCATTAGTTTCCCGTCAGCTAACGCGCCGAGACAGAGCGTTAGATTTTCTTTATCATCATTACCAGATCGGCAGTGAACATTTTTCACTCCCTTTCTGGCAAGGACTGGTTGACCTTTGGGACACAAAAAAAAAAGGCAGACTCATCGCAGTTGAACACGCGTGCGGGGTCTTCCAACACAGCCATGAGATTGTTGTCTTCGAAATATTTTCGGACTCGTTGAAACCAGGCCCTTATTTTTTCTTCAGTAGCGTTTACACGGGCAGTAGTCAATGCTTGACATACTCTCTTTCTTATCATTGGGTTTCTTTTCAGAAAGGCCTCGTACCAATGTCTGCCAGGGACTCCGTCCTTGAATGGATTTCATCGCTTCAATCCTATCAGTAATGTAGCTACCGAGTGTAGCAGTTGATCTTTCGTAACTGGAAATCCAATTTCGGCCATATGCAGTACCCATTTTACCAACAAACCTTCTTCTGCCGATGACAGGACTGTTGGAGCTCCTGCGGACTCTTGTTTTTTTTGTATTTTTTATTAATTTTGTCATGCAAGGTCTGGTTGGGTATGTTATATACCTTAGATGCACGATATATAGTCATGGATCCATTTTTTATATCCTCTAAAGCTTTGGCGAGGTCCTCGTTGGAGTACTTTTTGTTTGACATTTCGACCTGAAAAAAAATGAAAATGCAGTAGCTCACTCAGGTACTTCTATATCTACTGTGACGTCCGAAACGTCACAGCCTCCTTGTTTAGGTAAACTCTTTGCTTTTGCAATGCCTACGGTTGGCAGTTATATTAAAAAGTTAATGTCATGATTTTAATTTGAAATAAGGAATCGTCTGTCTTTTGATAGAAGGTTCCATTCAAGATTAGATCTTCAGGCACCAAGAACTTCCTCTCGTATTTAGATAAAAATTCTTTATAATCGCCTGAATGATAATATAAAATAATAACCATCGTCTAGTTGTTTTACTGAAGAGTCACGTCCCCAGGTTCTATCCATTCTGGGTAGAACTCTATATGGTGGAGGCGCCGCGTTAGCTTCAAGTACCGCGAGTGAAAAATAATTTTAAATCAAGAAAGAAGTAGTTTTATGAAGATGGAGACCAGGACCACATTCGACGGAAAAGGTGATGTAACCGATTTCTTTCGTCAATTTAATATCATCGCCGCCATCAATAATTTCAACGAGGATACAAAAAGAGTTGTGTTGTCGGCATATTTAAGTGGACCTGCATTGTTATTTTATAAAAATATTAACGAGTCTTGTGAGAATTTTCAGATTCTAGAAAAGAAAATTTGTGATGAATTTCCATCATCGATAAATGCGTTGGATAAATTTTTCTCACGAAGACAAGGCTTGTCAGAAGAGCCATTGCACTATTTTTATGTATTGGATGAGCTGGCCACAAAAGCGGGAGCTGTCATCGATGACAAATGCTTCATTAGACAGTTCTTGAAAAATGCGAATTTAAATACAAAAAATCTTTTCGCATTTCAGTTATATAGTGATAAAACACATTTAAAAAATATTTTACGTCAAGCACAGGATATTTTCGGAGACGAAAGTGCCGAAATTTGTTGGAATCTGCCGATCCAACCATCGTTTGTTACACCAATGACAAACTTCGAAGCGGCGAAAATTTCGCCTATATTAAGGCATGAAGAAGAACAAGAGAAGGAAATCAACTTCATTTCCTCCCAAAGTGTCCCTTCTCATCCCATTGTTCCTCCCGAACATATGATTCCCCGCACTTTTTGTTCCAGTAACACGAACAAAAAGAAAAAAATAAAGAAGAAGCATCCAAAGAAAATTTTTTATGAAGAAAATGTATGACGATGGCTGATGGACAAGATTTTCATTCCCAACCGTCAGAAAACAACAATCAATATACAAGTGAGTCCAAACCATTAATTAATATAACGTGTCGTGATAAGAAGTTTGTGGGGCTCATTGATAGTGGTGCTGTAGTGTCTGTGGTGTCAAAAGACACAGTTAATCGAATTCATCAACAAATTAATGAAAGCGATATGAAGTTGAAAGCTGTCGATGGTAAAGAATTGTCGGTTATAGGGAAAGTCAACCTTAAATTATTGATAGACAATGTGTTATTCATTCACGATTTTCTTGTGGTAGAAAATATTAGGCATAATCTCATCTTAGGACAGGATTTCTTAATTCGAAATAATGCGATAGTAGACTTTTATAATGAACAATTAATAATCAAACATATTAAGTGCAAGTTTAAAAGACAATATATACAAAAGAATAATGAAAGGAATAGTGATAATTCGGTGTATGATGAAAATTTATATTATGCCGAATAGGTTGATAGTATTATAATATTGTGTTACTAATGAGATTTTATTTCAGTTTATTGTTTATATGAATGTTTTAAAGCAATGGTGGTATGTAAATAAGGTTTAATACAATAGTCATTTTAGAATTTTATTTCAAAAGCATATTAAATATAACTTTGTCATTTTATTAGAAATTTTTTTCAATACACATATTATAAGGAACTTTTACACATTTTGTTTATGACAGATCAATAGGTAGTCTCATTAAAGTATTTTCATTTCTTTTAATTGTTAGCTTTAGTGTAATTTGTTGAGTAGGTGGATTATAGATATGGTAATAACCATAAGAATGATAGGTAACAGGTTCGATTCTCTGTTGACTTTGAATATGATCATTGATAGGATTAATTCAGTATTAGGATAGAATATATATAGTTAGTAATGTATAATAGGATAATATAGGTCCATAAAGAAAATTCCCTTATTATAAAAAAGGAAACGGGTTCGATTCCCTGTAAGGTTAAAAAAATAAATAAATGAATAATAATGTTATACTTTGAAAATTTACCCAACTATGGAAAAGAGGCTATAAAGATTTATCATAAATGTTTTCTTGAATATTAACTTACCCGACTGAAGAAAAATGGTGTAAAGAATTTTACTAATATTTTCTTGATTGTTTTATGTACTACCACATGATGCGGACTTCCCGAGAGAGAGCAGGCTGGCGCTCATGCAGACGTCAGCGATACTGACGATGATCCACCCTGAAGATGATGGAGACACCCTCTACGAATTCGCGTCGTTTTCGTTTCAATTTGGGCGCGTCGCGTTCGTCAAAATCGTCACTTGTAGTAGTTTGACTTGGGGGTAGGGAACCCTTAGTATTCCATGGGAATTGGGTTTAATCTTGTTTGATGCTAGATGTCCTTACCCAAAATTTCTATTACGTTTGCGCATCATGGGTGTCTAATAAAGTACAAGACAATAAAGTGGTGGACCATGTCTGTATCTTTATTAAAGATGTACGAAAGTAAACATTAATTCTTTTAGGTTTTGCTCAAATCCAGTTAATGTTTACGAATCTTAGGAAATAGTTTGAATTTCGTTTCGTACATCTACTTAGTATGGGAAGTAATGAAGTTTCAAAATATAAATTTTCTTGATATTTAATGGTTTAATAAATGGGATAGGGTAAAGTTTTGCTGATAGATGGGATAAAAATAAAAAAAAATTGCTTGGGTAATTTAAGTTATAGCTAGGGTTAGCTTTGTTTTTTTGTTTTTGCCGACTGATGTCGATGTAAAGTAAAGTAAAGTTAAGGTTAGGAGGGAGATGTGCGAGGGATTTTGTTAAGGTTTTGCTCCCGTAAAGTCTTTGCAATAAAACTTTGCAAACAGTTAGGGTTCTTTTCCCGTAAAGTTTTTTTTTGCAAGTTTTGCAAACTTATTGTGAGGGCTAGTCTGTAGTAAAGGCCACCTCCCAGTTGTATTTATGTCCTTAAGCAGGTAGGGATTTTAGATAGGACCGTCGAACCCTCTCGATGTAGTAGGTAGGAAAAAAAAATTTTGTTCGGTCATCTGGTATGACAAAACAATTTTTTTTTCTAGAGGTGCCGGAGGGATGTGACGTCCGAAACGTCACAGCCTCCTTGTTTAGGTAAACTCTTTGCTTTTGCAATGCCTACGGTTGGCAGTTATATTAAAAAGTTAATGTCATGATTTTAATTTGAAATAAGGAATCGTCTGTCTTTTGATAGAAGGTTCCATTCAAGATTAGATCTTCAGGCACCAAGAACTTCCTCTCGTATTTAGATAAAAATTCTTTATAATCGCCTGAATGATAATATAAAATAATAACCATCGTCTAGTTGTTTTACTGAAGAGTCACGTCCCCAGGTTCTATCCATTCTGGGTAGAACTCTATACTACCGTAATGAGAGACACAGCCAAAAACAGTGAAGGTAATTGCGGTAGTCAGATTAACATAAATTTGTAACGAGTAACTCTTCTTAAGAGCCCTTTTACAAAATTGCGCCGCTCTAGTTTAGGTAAATATGACCGCGAGCGTGTCCGAGTCGCACGAGCGAGACATCGAAGCGGCGAAGTTCAGTATAGCGCGCTTTACCAAATTGATACTTTAATATGCAATTATTGATTATACAATAAATGCAAATATAAAATAAAGTCTATTTGAAGTGCTAAGATGGATCCCTACTGTAGCAACGAACGATTCTAGATAGGAATCCTGAGTGGAGCAAAGGATACAAGGATTAAGTTTTTTTACTATTGTGAGAAAATAAATAATATATTTATAGTACCCATTGGTTGCGTTTTGGAAATGACAATAAAGATTAATTATGATTATTACTAATTATTGTAACTTTATATGTTTGATTTGCATAACTTCTGTTTGTTCAAATTTTTTTATTCACTCAGTAATTAAATGAAAAGTTTGTTCACTGTTATCGCTGAATGAAATCCCTTTTTCGAGTGGCAATGAGAAATAATATTTATTTACTTGTATTTTTAGTATTGACTTTTTTAATGATGATTGATGTTTGGTAATAATCAAATATCTCAGTAAAACTGTACTAAGTGTAGTTTTGTCTTTGCCTTCGTAGTTCATTTAATAAAAAAGTTTTCGTACTCTGTATTTTCAATATATCTGTAAGAGTATTTGCAAAAAAATAAAAAGCATGTTTTTTTGTATTCGTGTAATTTCCATTCATTTAAACAAAACCCATCAAAAGCATTTAACTTTCATAGGAACTCATCTCTTACACACCTAGCTCATGAAATTTTTGCTGCGAGTTCTCGTATGGTAATTTCAGGATAAATAATATGAAAACGGGGCTGGGAAAGTTCACACCTCTTCCATCACTAGCTGATGTAAAGCACATTCAATAAAATCTGCTATTCTCTATACAATTAATTACTCATCAGTGTTATCAAAGATTATCATTACTGATGCTATCATAACCGCAAGCAGTCTGGTAGTATAACGTATCACGTACAATGTTTGTCTCTTTTTGAAACTGATGATTGATGTTTTGTTTTTCGTAAATTACAATAAAGGTTATATTATAGTTATCTATAATAATATATTATTCTTTGTGGATTATTACGGTGACAAAGGGCCACAATACATTTAATTTTAATAAAAGTATGACGATAATAAACAATACTTATAATAACAATATCTGAAATTTCCTCGCTCATTGTCAATTCTATAAGTTCTTATTTCAGCTGAGGTGATATTGATATGTTGACATTTGACGGTCCAACACCCAGTCTGGTGTTTGCAAGTGCAAAATGTCCTGGTATCATTACACGTCCTCCATCAACCATATACTCCTCCTGAAAACAGATTATCTAATTGACTACAATACTGCTTTTATCGACTATCTACGCATATAAACGGATATAGGCAACACTGGAAATACATTTCCAATCCAGACACAGATATGGTACGTAAATCAGCAAGTTACTGTCAATTGAACTTATGGAGCAAAGAAGTCTAAATATAAACTATTAAAAATAAACTTTTTTGCTCTAGAAATGCATCCCATTAGTTTAAGTTTAAAACAAAAAACCAAACTGCTAACATTGTAAACCATGTACCTAGTGTAGTAGTGAAATACATATTAAGTCAGTATAAAACAAATAAAATATTTAAATTAGAGTTTGACACTTCCCTTTGTTCCTCGGATTCGATTTCCAATCCAACAGCATTTTTTTCCTATATAATTAAATTTATTATTATAATTTCAATTTCTCTTTTCATTGTCTACTTCCAATAACAACATGAAAAACTTACAGTTTCCGTTGCAATCGAATCCATTGAACTTATGGTCGGTATAGTTTCAATATTTTCGGGGTTGCCATTAAAATTTTGTTTCCATCTAAAATACATAGAACTGTGGATTTCTATTCTAAATATATTATTATGTTGGGCCAATATGTACTTTGGCGGCCCACGAGCTTATACTTGTTATACTTGATCGAAATGCAAAATTTTACCGCACTCTAGCTTTTTTTATAGACATAAGGATAGATTGACATACCCATTAAGTCAGTAAGTTAAAATCGTTGGCCATTAGAGTACAGTACCTTGACTGATTACAATTTTATACCAATGATACTTGAAAAGTCCGGACAAATCACCATTTTCATATAATTAAAACACCCATTGAAACCACAAAAATAAAAAACGAAATGTTATAAGCATATTCACCTTGCTTCACAAGCTTTCTTTATGGCTGCATCATTCTTTCGTTTTTTTTTGACATAATGGTAAGCAGAAATTTTACGCCCCATTGTAAAAGCTTATAACAAAAATATTAGTCGAAGCAACGATAATTAATAACTAGGTAGGTACTTATGATAATAAAATTTAATACGGTTGTGGATACTTACATACAGTCAACGATTAAACTTTTGTGATCGTAGTATATACAGCCAGTTTTACGATGAATGCACTCGTAGCATCGCTCGGAACGCGTGCGGTACAAAGCGACACAGGACCTCCAAAGGCGCTGGCGCCGTACTGAACGGCGTCTTGATTTGCACTACTATATATTGCATTTTACGGGTGATGTTCAGAGTCTTATAAAATAATAATTAATGAAATTATTATAAAATTATATACATATTTCAGTAGTTCAATGATTGTAGATTAGTTTTATGACAGTTTTTGTAAATAATTCTATTTAATTCAATATCAAAATACGAGGTAAACCTGCGTTATTTTTTGGGGAAACTCACGGAGGTTAGATGTTTTTTTTAATAATTAATGAGATGGAAAATCAAGATTCTAATACATTATGTTGCAACAAAAACATATTTCTGGTGTCGTAGTAATTAATTTGATCTAATTTATTGAACATTATTGTGAGATTAAGGCGTTTTTAGTTGTGCATATTATCGTTTTTTCCGTAAACTAGCTGCGGTAGAACGATCAGTACAAAAAATGGAAATAGTATTTGAAAATATTCTACATTAATTTTCGATAGGAAGAATAAATCTACTGTTTACTTCTATTGGAAGTAGTCAAAATCTCTTCTAAGGGGGCAAACGAGGCGCTCAGAAATTGCGATTTATTGCAAAAAATGTGAAAGGGCTCTTAACAACATAAAATGACTTGAATTGTATAGGAATGCAATCATACTAGTAATAGGTACCAAAAAATATACTGGAAGATACAATTAAATTAAACAAATTAATTATATTGTACCGACGTTATTTGTGACGAATCTGTTTAAAGTAAAAAAATGTTTTCTCTTTACACACGTATTTCATAACATAGAGAAATAAAATCGTAATACATAATTTGATTCCAAGAAACTATGTTATATATTAGACCTGTAACAGCTTTTTTGTTTACTTATCTCATCTCGTTCCTGACAAATTACAAAAAACAAAATCACCTTCCTTTCCTCTATTCCGTAATTGTTACGTAATAATGGACACGGTTGGTTTTTGGTGTAGGTAATTCCGGCAATCAGAAAATTTCAATTAACTCGCTAAAACTAAATGAAGTAACTTGAAACAGTAATCAATCAGTTTGTTTTAAAACCCTTAAAAATAATTACATTACTTAGTTATGAAAATACTTACATATCACTCGCAATATCCTTATGAAAATCCGCGCGGTAGCTTACGCGTACGCAACACACACACTACTGTGATGTTAAATTCCCCTCCACAGCTCTTTACTAGCTTACTCAGAGCACCGGGGGAACAATAAAAGAAAACCAAAAAATTAAGATAATGTTATAAGTATATTTTATCCACTTTAGATACCAAAGCATAGGAATTCAGTAGTTTTAAGTTATTGCTTATATAAATCAACAAGTCCAACTATGTTTATTATTTATATAATAACTATGTTTCACTAATTATAAATATCTAAGCTGAATACAGTAGTTCAAAGTTAATGTGTATATAAACCAACAAGTTGTCAGGAAAGGTTATAATTATAAGAATATCAGACATTCATAACACTTTACCATGTACTTACAATATAATACTTACTAATATTTTTTTTTTTATCCACAAATACCACATAGACTATACTGAATAAGCTATTTAGTGGATTTCAGAGGTTCTACGGCTCGTTTGATCGATATTGGTGACAAACTTAGTTAATTCTAGTTCTCAGTGAGATAACCAGCTATATAGATAGATGTAAATATATGGAAATGGGTAAGTCGGGGTCCAACCTCGCCTGTTGTTTCCTTTTTCACGTTCACCCGGGGTTAGTAGAGAAATACCTTGATTATGATAGGTTAAGCTGTGTATAATCTGTCTGCTGTTCGGCCGGGTTACATAAAACCGGAGAGCGGCTGGCAAATAAACTCCCGCGCCCCTTCTGGTCCGTGCACAGAACAAAAGTCTCCTTGTTAGTCCTCCAGTATTTCTTGAGGGGAACGTACAAGCCTGAAGTTCACATTGAAAAAAAATGATCAGATATGGGGGAAAATACATAGATTACCACATCTGTGGTGGGTGAGGGAGTGAGGGATATTCACGGTCAATGTTTACACTTTAAAATTTGAATCAATACAGGACTGGGGGCCCGTCCCACCCGGTTTGAAGAAAATCAATTCCACGTTCACTAACTTGACAAGAATGATTAGGTATATTTGATGACAAGAATCACTATATTGTGCATAATGCAGTTCAATTAGTGCTAGGAGAATAAATATGAGATCAGATGATCGCTTACCGTTCGAATTATGAAACTATCCGTAAGTATTTTGTTTCCTATCACAAGCTACCGCCTTATTATTGCAATCGCCTGGCGAAGGTTCGTGTTCGTCCACCTACGATACAGAATATCAACAGAAAGGTTATTTTCACAGCCCAAACTTGCAAATTATGTAGGAAAAAGAGCCACTCCAATATACCTACGAAACTCAGTTCGGTTAGCGACTCCGCGCTTTTTCCGCCAATATCCTTCGGGATATAAACTTTTCGGATCTATCTCACGACTTCGACGACAATAATATGCCGTTTATTATACTTTGGGCAGAAGAAAAGATGAAAAGTTAACTGTACCACAAACAGATTGTGAAATTTTAAAAGTTGTTTTGACAATTGCTCATAGATGATAGACGGAGCGTCTGCTCCCAAACATGTGTCTATGATTTGTTTCCCACTTCAACTGAAGGCAAAGGCCACAGTCAAACAGACAGCCGCCGCATTCGAGACGAACCGAAGAATAAACTCAAAACTATATACCTACGCTCGCCGTAAGCTGAGGAAAAGGGAATACCTACCCGAATCAGCGAGGAAATTCAATTTCGAGTAAAATTCAAAATCGATTAAAAACAGCACCCGATAATGAGGACTCAAATCGATCTGGGAAAGACTATTCAAAATTCAACAACTGTCAAACTCCATCCATTCATCCACGCGCCCCCACAGAGATTTTCCGCCTGATTACTTTTTTTTTTTTTTTTTTTTTTTTTTTTTTTTATAAGTCTCAAGGCGAATATTTTAGTCGAATAGGAAAATCGACTCTTCCCTCAAGGCTACCAACCCAATCAATGAAGTTTGACAGTTACGCTGACGTAAGCGGTTCGCTATCATAGACAAAACAGCTGTCCTACGTGTGTCAGTGTCACGCTCTGTTTAAAAACAAACACTACAGTATCCCCCCACTCACGGCAGAATTCACGTAGGGAATTCGTCGAACGCCCTCGTTCGTATATCCCCATGTCTTATGTACTTTAGTTAAGATATGATTAAGTGATGTTGTATAAAATAATAGAATATTATAAACCGCTAAGTTAAAAAAAAAATAAACATACAGAACGATAAATCATTGATAAATCTCTAAGTTGTAACAAAAATAGATAATAATAAATGACAATAGTAACACAAAGTGTATACCACTCAAGGCCGTACCGCAAGCATCTTTGCTCCGAAAATAGATATAATCAAAAAAAAAAATTATAATGTTACCAGTTATACCGAGAAAAACATAATGGTAGAAAATTAACCAAAGAGATGTTATTGGTCAAAGGTGATTTGCTCACAAAATTGCATGTTGTGTGTTCGTCCATCGTGTGTCTCATTTACTGTCTCCCGAGAGAAATAAAAAAAAATATCATAAATATTCTATGCTCATCATAGGATATTATGATAAAAGTTGTTGTTAATACGTTTTCATTTGTATTAGCAACTTCAATAAAATGCCTTGGTAGGTAAAAAACTAACAAGCACATTAACAAAATGTTCTCCTGGAAAAGTTAAGAGACAATTAAGTGTTTAAGCATTAATTAGGTGGCAAACAAAGAGATCACTCTATCGGGGACGAACACACACATGGGTATCTAAGATGCAGTGTGATACCAAGACCCATTGACGATTTCTACGTCACGCCGGGCAGAAGGCGGAATGGGTATTCGTCGGCCGCCACATCCACGGCGATAAGTCCCTACCTAAATATCTATTCGGGGTCAGCGCTTTTGAAATCTTTTATATGCCATTTGCCTACATACTTCCCGTTTTCGTCTTCGAGCTCGTAAACGAGTGGGGAGAGTTTACGGATTATTTTGCAACGTTCATATTTCGGTGCAAGTTTGACTGAAAAGTATTTATGAGCCGCGCTTTGTTTATACGTCCGTTTCCAAATGTAATCGCCTACGTTAAAGGAAATATCCCTACGACGCCTGTTATAATATTTAACGTTCCTATCGTGGGCTTTTCGCAGTGAGTCCTTGACCTCTTTAAAGATTTCACCTAAATGACCCAGATTAGACGCATGAGTATCCCGGGGTACTATCACTAACTCGTCAAGATCGTTGAAACCGGCATAAATACTACCATCGGTCACAGCCTCCCTACCATGAACTAACATAAACGGAGTATATGACGTGGATTCGTTCACCGAGGTGTTCATAGCGAACTGGATCTTATGAATATTCACGTCCCAAGATCTATGGTCATTTTCAACGAACGAGGCCACCGCAGTGATGACAGTACGGTTATAACGTTCGACAGTGTTAACCTGAGGGCAATACACAGGACCCAAATGGACTTGTGGTATATTATATTTGGCATACAAAGATTGAAGTTCATGGCTTACAAATTGCGATCCGTTATCGGAGATCACGGTTTGAGGTATACCATGAATCAAAAAGACATGATCCTCCAGTCGCTGAGCAATCACCCTACCCGTAGCTCGACGTAAAGGAAATAATAAACAATATTTTGTAAAGCAACACACTACTACCAGCAAATAGTTGTTTTGCTGTCTGGACATCGGCAGTGGGCCAACTAAATCGATGCTGATGCACTGGAATGGCCGACAGCAAACTTTAGGTTCTCCCATGAACCCAGGAGTTGCCAGTGAACTGTGTTTGTATGCGTTGCAAACCGAGCAACTCTTAATAAAATCCACGGTATCCTTATACATACCGGGCCAAAAATATCTTAATTTTAAACGTTTATAAGTTTTTGCCACACCAAGATGAGCCGCGATTGGTTCAGAGTGGTTCTGTTTAATTATAGGTTCCCTACTCTCAATCGGGATAACCTGTTTCCACTGGTAATCACCACTGAGCTTATTACTACTTTTTGTGAAACGGTATAACCTACCATCAACTATCTGAAAATTTGGACAAGCTCTAGGTTTGTCCGTACAACGTTTAATTATATTATTATACCACGAGTCGGCTGTGGCGTCAGTGATACCTATAGATGCCACGGGAACAGAGCGGGATAACGCGTCAGGTACCACATTTTGTGAGCCACTGCGATGTTCTATTACAAAATTATAGGGTGATAATCTACAACCCCAACGCGCCAAGCGACCGGTCGGATTTTTAAGCTTCAGAAACCATTTTAGACTAGCATGATCGGTAATAACACGAAATGGCCTACTACCCTCCAGATAGGGACGGAAATGCTCGACTACATGTACCACAGCTAAAGCTTCCCGCTCGGTAGCCGAGTAATTTCGCTCGGCGTGGGTAAGTGAGCGACTACAATACGCGACCGGATGCTCCTGGCCGTCTACGGTTTGGGTGAGGGTACCTCCAATGCCTAAATTGGACGCATCGCAATGAACTGCAAATTCCTTCGTGAAGTCCGGACATGCCAAAACTGGAGCACTTGTAAGAGCCGACTTCAAGTCCAGAAATGCTTGCTCTGCCTCATCCGACCATTTAAAGGGAGGAGCACCCTTACGCGTAGAAGTGAGAGCACTTAATGGCCCGGCCATATGGCTAAAGTTTTTAATAAATCGCCTATAATATGATGCAGTTCCCAGAAAACGTTTCACCTCCTTTCTATTAGCGGGTATGGGAAAATCCACAATAGCTCTTATTTTATCGGGATCGGTACGCAAACCATATTCATCAACCACGTGACCCAAATACTTCAACTGTCTTCTAAAGAATTGACACTTCCCCATATTAATAGTTAAATTAGCCTCCAACAATCTATCTCTGACTTTACGTAGAATATCAAGATGTTCGGACATAGCAGGCGAGGAAGTTAAAATTATTAAATCATCCAAATAAATGAATATTTTATGGTTATCCGGGTTAAAATCTGGTGACCCGGATCCCAACAGCTTATTAAACTCCGGCCCAAACAAACTATCCATCAAGCGCTGCTGAGTGGCAGGCGCTGAGGTCAAACCGAAACACATGACCTTAAATTGAAATAGCCCGCGGGAGGGAATAGTGAATGCGGTCTTTTCCCGGGAATCCGGTGATAATAATACTTGATGGTATGCCGATTTAAGATCGATTGAAGACAGGAATTTCGCGTCACGGAGCTGGTCCAGGATGCTACTGATATACGGCAAAGGATAGGCGTCATGCTTTGAAATCGCGTTGAGTTTCCTACTGTCCAAACAAAAACGATAAGATCCATCCGACTTTTGCGCCAGAGTGACGGGATTGTTCCACGCACTATTGCTCGGCTCCACCACATCATCTTTGAGCATTTGGTCTAGTTGCTTGTTCATTTCGGCCAACTTTTCCGGAGACATGATATAGTAACGCTGCTTGATCGGTGGATGATCGCCCGTGTCTATTTTGTGCGTGACCAAGTGAGTCCTACCTAATCCTCTCTTCTCCGCTGATATATCCTCAAACAATCGTATTACTTCCTGAGCCTGCCTACGCTCGGACTCAGAGAGCGACTCAAAATCTTGTAAAAATCTATCGTTACAAGTGATCGAACCAATATGATTACCCCCCGGCAAATACTCACCACCCTCCAATAAGGATAGAACGTCGGGTGCTATCTTAAATTCTTTCCAGAAATTCATCCCAAAAAGTAGCTCAGTGGCGACCCCAGGTACTAAGTAGAATTTAATAGTGGCGGTTCTTCCTCCGACAGTGACTGGCAAAAATATGTAGCCCGTCACTGGAGACGACGAACCGTTTGCAGTAGTAATGTGTGTTAAGTCCCATGACTTATGTACAGTACCAAGGCCAGAAAAATGTTTTATTGCATTGTTACCTACAATAGATATTTCAGACCCAGAGTCTAGCAAGCCTAGATATTTTAATTCATAAATAGTAATTTTTAAAAATGGACGGGCATCCCCTCTTGTGTTGTGAATCGGCGCTGTCAGATGTTGACATTCATTTTGACACTTTTTAATAATGTTTTGTTTATTACTATCGAAAAACCGTCGAATTACTTCCAACCACGAATCCCATTCGTGTTTAGACAAAAATGTATAACAGCGCCGATTCACACCTTCCCGTTTTTTGGAAGATTATTATTATATTTATTTTTAGCTTTCCCCTGGGAGCACTCGGGACACGATCTTGCCGTCACCCCTTTTCGGCCGCAACGATAACAAACCAAAACATGAGCTTCCCGGCATGTTCCCAAAGTGTGCCCTTCAACACGGCAACGCACACAGAACTTATCATTTCCCACCAGTTGCACGGCTGAGACCTTAGGCAGTTGTCTATTATTGCTATTCTTATAACTCAGATCTGGAGCTAAGCAAGCCTGGGTTATTTTAGGTGGTTCACTAAAATGTTGGGAACGCTCCTTGGCACCTTCCAGAAGTCTACATTTGCGTTTCAAATCCGTCCAGGACTCTATGGGATTCAAAGCTAATTGTGTAGTGTAAAAAGGTCTAATATTAAAAAGAACAATATTCAATTTCTCTTCCTCTGAGAGCGACTTTGACAACCGAGTAAAATAGTTCTGCATAATGCTAAGATAATTCACTATGCTTTCATCGGAACCCTGAGTGCGAGACCGGATCTCTTGTAATAAACGATGATCATAATCTGATGGTAAATATTCATCAAGAAGCAAGGTTTTCAACCCTAACCAGCTACGTACTTCGGATTGCACCCCACGATACCAACAAAGAGCCTCATCTGTAAACAATTCAGCTGCAGAATTGAACAATTTACCATCTGTTACACCACGAGACAAACATAACTCCTCTAAACGCTGCAAGAATGCCTTTACACAGGTTTTCCCATTAAACCGTATGTTTAGTTTATGTACGGCAGCACCAGAGTCATGGGAAGCATTCCCAGTGCGTTCAGAAGCAGCATGGACTCTGCTATTCTCTTCCGGAGGCACCTGAGTTAAACTACTCTTAAAATGGTGCATAATGTTATCTAACTTAACCAGAAACTTGTCCAGACGTTCCTGCAGCGCCTCCAATTGAGAGGCGATGCTGTCATCATTATCAGAATCTAAGCGACTAAGTCTATGAAACAAGTGATGTGCTAATGATTGTATTCTGTTCAGTGCTTTAAGGGAACTAGCTCTAGAAGAAGTTTGAGAAGTAAGATCATCTAAACTGTCTAATTTCTCCCTAATAATATCCAACTCTGATTCTATCTCTACTTCACAAGTTAATATTTCATCAGAAGGTAAATCTTTATTTAAAGCACGTACTTGTGCCTTTAAAGCAGGCACCCCGTCCACAGGCTTCGCACCCCTAATTCTGACTTCATATTCCAACTCATCTTTGTGTAACAAGTTAAAAGTGATTGGCCTCTGTTCCATTTTGTAAGTTAAAATTACTCCTAGTGTGGCAAAATAAAGAAATGTTCAATAACAAAGTGTAATTAATATGATAATAAAATCACCTACCTGTTAAGATATATCAGTTAAAATAGTAGTGTTGTAACAAGTGTGGTTTCACACCTGAGGGTTGAAAATTGTTAGGTTCTAAAGGATTAGGTTTCTCAATGTTAGGTTTCTTCTTGTTAGGTTCAAAAAAGTGAGGTTGGTGAACTAACCTACCAAAAATCAGTACACAAGAGGGTTTTTTTTTTTTTTCTTTAAATAAGGGTATAAAAAAGTAAATATGACTTTTTTGATTGTAAATTTTGAGCCAATATCGATCATCCGATGTTACAAATTATTATGTTTACAACACAGTATAACCAGATAAACAAATCTTTGGATATAAGCCAAATAATTCAGAGAAAAAAGAAAATTTAAAAAAAAAAAGAAAAATCACCAATATCGATCAACCTTTTTTTGAGCAATTAATGACCAAAAAAAAGAGCAAAGCAAATGCTACAAAGCCTTGTTTCCACCTGTTCGGGCGCCACATGTGATGTTAAATTCCCCTCCACAGCTCTTTACTAGCTTACTCAGAGCACCGGGGGAACAATAAAAGAAAACCAAAAAATTAAGATAATGTTATAAGTATATTTTATCCACTTTAGATACCAAAGCATAGGAATTCAGTAGTTTTAAGTTATTGCTTATATAAATCAACAAGTCCAACTATGTTTATTATTTATATAATAACTATGTTTCACTAATTATAAATATCTAAGCTGAATACAGTAGTTCAAAGTTAATGTGTATATAAACCAACAAGTTGTCAGGAAAGGTTATAATTATAAGAATATCAGACATTCATAACACTTTACCATGTACTTACAATATAATACTTACTAATATTTTTTTTTTTATCCACAAATACCACATAGACTATACTGAATAAGCTATTTAGTGGATTTCAGAGGTTCTACGGCTCGTTTGATCGATATTGGTGACAAACTTAGTTAATTCTAGTTCTCAGTGAGATAACCAGCTATATAGATAGATGTAAATATATGGAAATGGGTAAGTCGGGGTCCAACCTCGCCTGTTGTTTCCTTTTTCACGTTCACCCGGGGTTAGTAGAGAAATACCTTGATTATGATAGGTTAAGCTGTGTATAATCTGTCTGCTGTTCGGCCGGGTTACATAAAACCGGAGAGCGGCTGGCAAATAAACTCCCGCGCCCCTTCTGGTCCGTGCACAGAACAAAAGTCTCCTTGTTAGTCCTCCAGTATTTCTTGAGGGGAACGTACAAGCCTGAAGTTCACATTGAAAAAAAATGATCAGATATGGGGAAAATACATAGATTACCACATCTGTGGTGGGTGAGGGAGTGAGGGATATTCACGGTCAATGTTTACACTTTAAAATTTGAATCAATACAGGACTGGGGGCCCGTCCCACCCGGTTTGAAGAAAATCAATTCCACGTTCACTAACTTGACAAGAATGATTAGGTATATTTGATGACAAGAATCACTATATTGTGCATAATGCAGTTCAATTAGTGCTAGGAGAATAAATATGAGATCAGATGATCGCTTACCGTTCGAATTATGAAACTATCCGTAAGTATTTTGTTTCCTATCACAAGCTACCGCCTTATTATTGCAATCGCCTGGCGAAGGTTCGTGTTCGTCCACCTACGATACAGAATATCAACAGAAAGGTTATTTTCACAGCCCAAACTTGCAAATTATGTAGGAAAAAGAGCCACTCCAATATACCTACGAAACTCAGTTCGGTTAGCGACTCCGCGCTTTTTCCGCCAATATCCTTCGGGATATAAACTTTTCGGATCTATCTCACGACTTCGACGACAATAATATGCCGTTTATTATACTTTGGGCAGAAGAAAAGATGAAAAGTTAACTGTACCACAAACAGATTGTGAAATTTTAAAAGTTGTTTTGACAATTGCTCATAGATGATAGACGGAGCGTCTGCTCCCAAACATGTGTCTATGATTTGTTTCCCACTTCAACTGAAGGCAAAGGCCACAGTCAAACAGACAGCCGCCGCATTCGAGACGAACCGAAGAATAAACTCAAAACTATATACCTACGCTCGCCGTAAGCTGAGGAAAAGGGAATACCTACCCGAATCAGCGAGGAAATTCAATTTCGAGTAAAATTCAAAATCGATTAAAAACAGCACCCGATAATGAGGACTCAAATCGATCTGGGAAAGACTATTCAAAATTCAACAACTGTCAAACTCCATCCATTCATCCACGCGCCCCCACAGAGATTTTCCGCCTGATTACTTTTTTTTTTTTTTTTTTTTTTTTTTTTTTTTTATAAGTCTCAAGGCGAATATTTTAGTCGAATAGGAAAATCGACTCTTCCCTCAAGGCTACCAACCCAATCAATGAAGTTTGACAGTTACGCTGACGTAAGCGGTTCGCTATCATAGACAAAACAGCTGTCCTACGTGTGTCAGTGTCACGCTCTGTTTAAAAACAAACACTACACTACCTTTATGGCGGTTTGGCGCAGACTGACCGAGGGAGACGTGACAACTGAGCCGACGATGGTTACAGTTCTTTTTAACGTGTGTAATTGACGCTCTATTGTACATACTTAATAGATAATTTTAGAACTTTTTGATACAATTAGAAGTTTTCTTATTTTTAGGCCTAAACCGAAAACTTACGGAATTTCGTACACTTACGTAATATGGTACATCTATCTTATATCAATTGCTTTCGAAGTTGTCTCTAACTCGGTTGATAACAGCAACTAGTCTTTGATTGTTTCGTTTTGTATGTACCGAACGAAAACTAGGAGTTGACAACGTTGCGCAACATCCGTACTCTCATCCAACTGTATTGCAAAAAAATATGACTCTTTCACGGCCTGCACTACTTGATTTTTAATATCTTCAGCCATATTATAAAAAGGACGTTTCACAGTATTGTCAGAAAGAGGTTTTTGTGAAATTTTTTGTTTACTTTCTGTTCCAAGAACAATATCAGCTGCTTTCAATAAGCAGGGTTTAACGAGTGTTTCTCCGGTAGTATGGCTTTTTTTGGCTTATGCAATGAGTAGCGACAATTTATATGAAGCTCCAAGCACTTTCTCACATGACTGAGCAAGAGTTCCAGTACTATCCAATTTCATGCGCTTGAAGAGACGCTGTAAAAGACGACGTCAGAGGGTAGACCGATATGTCTGCCAATAACATCTACCCGAAATTACTTCACTTACTCCGTGATCATGGCGTTTGCAACAGTGCCGAAATATCGGAGACTCATAAAAAACAAGGTACATGGTAGGTAACAATCCCGTTAATATCTATAATTTTAGATAAACTTTAATTGCCGAACATCTTTTATGTCAAGCTTAGGTTTTATGAATTGATTAAAACAAACTAATATAAGGTAGAGGAACCAATCATGGACGGTTTAAGAATGAAAACGGTGTTTATTTGCATTTATTGTTTATATTCTTTTGGTATTGGATGAAAAGGTTATATCAGTAAATAAAACATGCTTTTTATAATCGATATATTTAGCACAGTAAGCTCCTCCAAGGTTTACTTTTAAGATATTTCAAAAATCCAAGACAAGGACCTATTATGAACAGTTAAATTCTTATAATGGACACCCATTCATAAACAGTATCTAGTCTTGGTCACCTAATGTTGAACATTACCTAGTCTTGGACACCTAGTGTTGAACATTTTCTTAACTATTTTTACGCATCCATAATCAAATATTAACATCAAAAATATATATAAATTCTTACATATCAAAAACTTAAACATGCAAATTTCTTGGCATGATATAAATATCTATAAAAATCAACATTACAAAACTACTTACAGTCTTACAAATCGTATTTGTTTTGAGATCTTACATTAATACCTATTCTTATTTAAACGATCACTGTTCAGCTAAAACTTAAACATGGTAATTTTTTTGACATGGTATAAATTTCTATATGTAAAAAAATAAAATAAATAATGAACATTATTTACAAAACTACAGTCTTACAAATCGCATTTGTTTTGAAATCTTACATTAATACCTATTCTTATTTAAACGATCACTCTTCAAACATAAAATATTCACAATTATAAGACGAACGATAACTATTTGTTCATTTCTTCTACTTTATAAAATCCACGTTTGTTTATTTGTACTGACTCTTTAATAAATTCTATTATTGCTTTCTCATCGTATCCTTTCCCATATTTGGTCAGGGGTTTCCGGCCAACGAAATGTATTACCTTTAGATAACACCATTGTGCCTATTTTATATTGTTTACCCTCAGCTTTCTTAATAATGCCAGGAAAATATTCTTCTTCATACCTTATTATTACGTATTTGCTTTTCCTTTCCCTCCTCTGTGACAGTGATAATGTTTTCAAAGATATCTTATCTTCTTCAGATCAAGATTCAGACAGGTCTTCTTCTAAATCATATTCACTATCTTGATATTCAACATCAGTGGTATTTTCCTCCGATGATGAACATGATATTTGTTTCCTCTTTGTCAACTTTGCTGTTTTGGTCTTTGCTTTGCCACTCTTACTTTTCTTGTTTATTTTCTTTTTTTGCTTTCATTTTTCTCATAATAATTGTTTGAAACCATTGGTTCAACTCTTCTTCAGTTACGTCTTCTCTGGCCTTTGTCAAATTTTGTGCCGTTCTTTGAACCATTTTTTTCCTGGGCGATTATTTGTGAACGGACAGTTTTCCATTTTCTTTTCCAAAATAATTTTTGGACACTGTTTAACAAATGTGAAATTTCCTTTGTGACTGGGAAATGGTTTTCAGCCATGAATAAAACCCATTTGACCAATACTTTTTCTTCTTCTTGGCACAGAACTGTAAAAGGCCCGAAGTTGCGGTCCAGCGGGCTTATCCCCATAACTTTGTTTCTTAATGTTATTCTGGGGACACTATATTTGGTAGCTGCTACAGATACCTTTTCTCCTTATTGTACATCTTCGATTGCTCTAATCATCTGTTCTTTTGAATAATCTCGTTTGGGTGCCATATTATCTGTGGTAATAAGAAAGTAGCGGTAAACAGTGGAAGTTTATAAATCACCAGTCATGAAAACCCAATCTTGGACAGGGCTGTCCATCATTAAATATGAATGTAATAATTAGAAATTATAAAGATAAAAAAACTAGCCTCCCTTTACACAACCAGATAAATACTAAAAAATTAGAAACACAAAAATCCAATGTTGGACAGTACTGTCCATGATTGGGTAAAGACACATTTAAATTTCCAGTCATAAACACTTAAAAAAAATAACTTATTTGAGAACTAACGATGAGGTTTTGTGCAAACATGCTCCTAAGATTAATGATGAATCATTAAATAAATCAACAAACATTCACAATATAATGTAAAATTTTGAAAATGTCAATATTGTAACTCACCTGCATTAAGATTCTTCGAATAAAAACGGATTTTTTAGATTGTTTTCAGTAACACTCACATGACCATAGATAATATCGGAACAATATGGCAGTCAAATATCAAAATTAAAAAATCTTGTTCGGTTATCCATAAAGTTCATAAAAAACGTTTCTATGCTAAAATAAAAGTCAGGGTTTGGTTATTTTTAGCATCTGGGTTTGAATATGTCCATTATTGGTACACTGTCCAAGACTGGTTCCATTACCTTACAAACATGTACACAAAAAGATTTTAAATAAAATCTTCAAAAAATAAATAAAAATAAGAGAGTTGTGACACAACTCTCCTAGGTGCCAAAAATACAGTTTTTGATCGATAATGTCTTTGTAAATACTTGCCGTATTTATAAAGAAAGACAAAAAAAAGTATCGTCTTTACTCCATACGACGCGATGCAGAAGAAATCCACCATCGATTATATTATATTAATAAGTTACATCATTTTCATTAAATTGAATATCAACAGGTGTCATATTATTATATAATGAAGATTTCATGGTTTTTCTCATGCCATTACTGTCAAATAATGACGTTCGCTATGGACTTAATTCATATTGAAGGTATCCTTCGATTACTTTCAAACTGTTTGGTTAGAGTTATCCTTTGGAAGAGTAACAATGGATCTACAGAGACTTTGCAATAGTTAATTTTGACAATTTTTTAACAGCTGAAAGCGGTAAAACCTTATCAGCGCGTTTCAAATTTATTTCATTAAACTTCAAGTCAGTTATGTTCACCATAGATTGTAATCTGATTTCATGGGCTTTGTAACAATTGATCGGGTCATTTCCAACGATTCGAGAAGCTAACGATACCAATTGTTTTATTTTTGGAAAGGCATCATGAAGTTTAAGCCATTCAACTAGTTTACCTACATCAATGTTATCTCTTTTTACTCTTGAATCTCTTCTTGCATCAACGTGTTGTTCAGCGGAATGTAACGAAATACTACAATACTTTTCAATATCTTCACAAATTGTACTTGTAGCGTACATAGCATACACCCATTTACATAAAACACTTGAGCACTGCGTCCTCGAGATACTCGCCCTTCTGTTTTCATAAGACTATTCGATTATCTTGTCTGTCCATGTACCAGAATAGAATATTTCTGTTCTTCTCACAGTACTCCTCTGGGATGACACCTTTGCTGCATAATTGCAGCAAATCTTTTTTTTTGCTGCACTTATAGATAAAGGTTTTTTGTAGAGTTCCAATAGTTAATCAGGAAAATATTCACTGATTTCTGATCTTTCAGAAATCACGGACGTTGCCGCTTTGTCTACAGTCCTTTTCTTTTTATTCTTGTTCCGTAATTATGTTCTCTTTGTTGTTCAGAATCATAAGTTTTCATTGGCTTTACTTTCATTTTTTTAAGTAACATCAATTGTAGAAATATTCTCCGACATATCGTAAATATAGAATATTTTGTGTTCTCCTTTAATATATCTCAGTCACTTAATCTTTAACCACTGAACTTGCTTTCCTTCCGTATCTTTTTTTGTATTTAACAAAATTTTGTCAGACAGATCTTTTAAATCCTTAAACTCGTCACATTTGAATTCTTTCACAACGTATGGGTTCCTAACAACTTTTTTATTTCCTTTTTTTATATACTTTTTTTGATCTTGCTTTCTTCAACACATTTATCCAATCTGGCATAGAATAGGTATCTGTATATTTTTGTTCCGTCTCGATAGCGCTATGCATTGAGTCTGCCTCCATGTGTGAATGTCCACTTTCAAGGAATTTTTGTTCAATGATGTGCAAGTTTTCTATTTTTTGAACAGCCCAGAGTAGAATGGCCGCTACGTTCTTATTCCGATTCTGCCCGTCACAGGTATCAGAAAACAGGCTTACATCAGTCACAGAATTTGGAATACAATTTGACAAATAGTGCTACAAAATAGTACCTATTTCCGCACTACCTTTTTTGCCATTTACTTCTGACCAAGTGGCACAATATGCATGGTTGGGAAGAGCACTCTCGTATACTGTCAAATTATATACAGTTAATTTACGCGTGTAATATAGAAGACCGATGTCTCCACTCGGTATCTGAAGTATGGCTTGTAAATCAAAAGAAGCAGATGAAAATCCTTATTGTCACCGGCTCTCATCTTATCATTTTAGTTTTCTTTGTTACAAGCCTCTTTCCTGGCATTGTGCTCTGCAAATTGTTTTTCGAGTTCCGGTTTATCTTTAGCATCACTTCGTGCATATTTAGTGCAAATCAGACATTGGTCCTTTTTCGGCTTAAAGAATCCCAAATTAAAATCTTGGCAAAGAAATCTTCGATGTGTTATCTCAGATACGGGTGTACTGTTTTTCTTTTTACATTCGTCAACATAAAGACTGTATCTTGGAAATAGACAGTTTTCTATTTATATATTGGCGTTTAGACTCCTTTCTTACATAATGGCTCTCCATTGATGGAAACGATCGTATATGGTTATGAACCTCTTAAACTTTTTCAGGAGGTGTCTTATTATGTGCCCCGCACGCTCCACGAGGGTCTTTATCTTTACTGTATTGTCCAACAAAATCTTTATTTTTTATAGCATTTTGTATCACGCTTTGACTGATGCACAGGGTAGTGTAAAAAAACTTTTGGCAAACACAAAGTCATTTCATTTTCGACCTCAAAAGAACATTGTGTGGAATAAACCCTTGTTGATTTTTTCTTTCTTGCAATAACGTTTTAATATTTGTCTCTGCAACATTAGCAAATATGATTTTTTTTGTCCAATGAAGTCTAAGCTCCAATACTTTCTACTTATTTTATTTCTTATCTCTTCGTCAAACTTCTCTGAACAGCGATAATAGCATTTCGAACAATAAATTTTTTAGGTAGTTTTGCAGGTCTTATTTTATTTTTTATAGCTTAAACTGACCCTTCAGCGAGTCTTTTTTTGCCACATTAACTTTTCATGAAGCAGGATTAGGAATTCTCCAACGTTTTAATTGCTTAGCTCTTTTACAAGCTTTATCAAAAATGACCATTAAAATTATCGCCGCAATTACAGAAGATTCAGATAAGTCGTTACCTGCTTTGTTAAAATTTTCTTTATTAAAAGCCTCCAAAGCCAGATCTGTCAAAGTCTTTACCATCATAAAACTAAGGCAAGCTCTCGTTACAAGTCTTTGAACAAGGTCCAAGTCTTTTAGTGTTATTAAATTAAAGTCGTTCATCTTCTCTTTGAATATTGAGTCCGCATCATTTGTTTGATCTGTGAAAAAGTAAGCAAAGTAATACTAAGTCTCTTAATTCTCTTAGCTTAATCTCAGAGCTTAATTTACTACTACTAGACATATAATACCAATCATAATTGCTGCAATAGAGTCTTGCAGTTTCCAGTGAATATTCCCCAAATTTTTCGGGATCGATCATCATTCCAGAAGAAAGAACTTGCATAATAATGTACATACGTTTAATCAAAGTTTCATCGACACCTGTTATTTCCGCTGAGCAAGTACTATTATAAAAAAATCTTCGTGCGGTATTACCGTCATTCGTGTTTCCACTAACTTGCCGAGGTTTGTCGATGTTTAATCCCAATTCCTCTCTAAAACGTTTTTGAACAAGTTCTTTCTTATGTTTCTTTAAACTCTTTTTTTCTTCAGTGGATGCAGACCAAGATTTAAAGGAAAGGTTATAAGAAATAATATGCAAGATCATTTCCATGCATCGAATCCATGCGTGTAAGGTGGACAATCCGTATTGGTAGGCGTTTTCATTTACAGGTCTGGCAGTTACTTTCGACTGGGTATAAGTCGTGGAGTAACCTCACATATCGTGCACGTGGCACCAGATGGAGTATCTGTAAGGACTTGAGCCATTTTTCCATTTATCATTGTTAAAAATAGTTCATGCTTCACGTTTACTACAATACCATCTTTGTTTATTGGCGATGGTTGTAAAGCCCCAATCTGCTTTTTAATAAATGGTTAGGTTTTTTGTGGAGTTTCCTTACAAAACTCCATTAAAATGGGTCGGCAAAAACGAACAGATGAAGGCACTGGATTTTGCCAAACAACGAATCCCGACTGCCTGTCAATTGATCTGATGGGGACCAATGAAGTGATAAACAAATTGGCATCTGAAATAGTTTCCGCTTCGTCTGGAAGTTTTTGCTTGTATTCACTTTGGCCCGATGAAACATCACATCCCCATTTAGAGTAGAGGATTAATGAACTGTACTTATTTTCGTAATCTATTTTTAATATTCTAGCAACAGTGTGGTCTAATAAATCTTGGATACTAATCACTTTAGCATAAGTATTTGTAATGTCGATTGAAGAAGATGGTGGATAACAAGATTTTTTTATTTCTTGTATTTTGTAGTATGACGGTAATATACAACACTGATGTTGATGGTGTAGAATATTCTTCAGAGTCCGGTAAATTTAACGAATACCCTGAGTCCAACCAAGTACTATTCTTCTCTTAAAATGTTTTCTTTTTTCGAAATGCCAGGGCCCAGCGCTTGTCAAATGTAGGAAGAATATGCCTTTGTATGTCACTAATTACGAAGCACAAGTTCACTTCAGAAATATTGATTTTCTCCGCTAAAGTATTGGATAGTGATTCCATGGTCCTGCCGCCCTCGATATAGGGAATCATGAAATCGCGTTTGGTACAGTTGAAGTAAGACATTTCTACTGTATTTGTGAAAATAACAAGTAAGGTCAGGTGGGGTAAGAGGAACATAGTTTATTTCAAAAAAAATGTTTAAGCTATAAACATGGCAACATATTGCTTGTCCTTGCTGAGATTAATTCAATACGTTCTACAGATATACAGCTTTACTTGATATTAATCTTTATCTTCTAGATAAAGTAAGTAACATTTAATTAACCAAAAACTTTGCTTCATGGCAACTGTCCCTCTTACCCCTATTGAGGGGGTAAGAGAAACTGCCATCATAATCAACATAAATACATTGTCTAGAACATTCATACCTACGCGGATATGGCAGCTATGATTGTACAGTCTGATTTAAACCTAATTGAGGTAAATATAAGGTTTATTTTAGAACAGTGACGTGCAATTCAGATTTTGGGGTAAGAGGAACATAGTCATAGGGACAGGGATTGTAAACATAGTGGTACAGAAATAAAATTAAGAAGTGCAGTTTTGGGTTGTATGTTTTATTTCAAATGAAAAAAGAACCAAAGTGAACAGTTTTTATTACATTAAAATTCAATAAAAGTGCTATTGAACATTGTAGTTCTTAAAAGACAACTTAAAAATAATTTGACCTCTACGACCTGTAATCGGTTTTGGTATTTTGATTTCAATATTTTCGATGTGGTGAACTTCGGAGATATCCTCAACATTTGGAAATGTAAACACATTCTCGCCCTCTTTTTTGCAAGCAGTCTTTCTGACGTACTTTACTATGGGACATCCATTGTCATTTATTTCTTGCACCAAGCCAACAAAATGTTTGACCGTTTTTTTGGTCGCGAATTTAACCAAAATCCAGTCTCCAACGGCGGCAATAGTGTCAGAGGGACCGGCAGCTTCATTTTTATAATTGGTGATTTCATGTACTATTTCGTTGTCAACATAATTTTCCTTATTTTCCGATTCATTTTCATCAGGATTCTCCAAAATTGTAGACCAAAAATCTTCACAATCAATGTCACTTTCATTGCTGTTATTTACTTCATACTCGCTTTCATTTGCACTTTCACTTGAGGATATATATTTTTTTGGTTTTCTTTTAGGTTTAGACTTCTGTGCAGTGTTTTTAGTTTGTTTTGCCTTTTTGTTCATATTTTCCTTCTTTGTCTTCGCTTTTCTGCATTTTTTGTTTTCTTTTTGTTTTAGCTTTTCAACTTTCTCTAGCTCTTGTTGTTTAGTCCTTTCGTAAACCTCATCATGTGTTATCACTTCTGCACCAGTGGCAACTCTTTTTCGTTTCAATCTATTGCTAGTTCCTGCTTTAACGGATAGAAGAAGTAAGTCTTCAAACGTCACCTTGCGATCTTCAAGAATTTCAATTTTTGGTTTTTTTTTATGACTTAAATTGTTTAAGTTTTCAGAATACGATGTTTGCGCTTGCATCTGGTCATGGCGATTTGTACCATCTAGCTGCGCTGTGTCAGTATGAAGAATTTGTGCTTGAATCTCGTCATGGCGGTTTGTACCATCTAACTGCGCTGTGTCAGTATGAAGAATTTGTGCTTGAATCTCGTCATGGGTGTTTGTACCATCTAACTGCGCTGTGTCAGTATGAAGAATTTGTGCTTGAATCTCGTCATGGCTGTTTGTACCATCTAACTGCGCTGTGTCAGTATGAAGAATTTGTGCTTGAATCTCGTCATGGCGGTTTGTACCATCTAACTGCGCTGTGTCAGTATGAAGAATTTGTGCTTGAATCTCGTCATGGCTGTTTGTACCATCTAGCTGCGCTGTGTCAAAATGATCCTCGGATGCCAAAATATGTGCTGTATGTGTATTAACGTTGCCATTGATGCAAGCCAATGCTAAGGTAACTAGCGATTCTGGAATGATTTTTTTGGTTTTGGGTTGATTTTGAATATTGAAAGTCTGAGTCGTCACTACTGCATTATTTAATTTTGACTGTTGATTTAGTAATGTCACAGATCTATTCTTGTGGACAATGTCATGTGTTGCTTTCCATTCTCGCAAATCGAAATCGTTAAATTTTTCTTCGGGAACAGCATTTTTGTTTAGTGGGTATATGCCCGCCTTCCGAAAACCAGCTGAGCAAACACTCGGTTCTATCAAGGTCCAAATTTGTCCCAACATTTTTGCGAATTCCTTCTTTGGTAAACTTTTGCCGATGTTTAATTTTTTCCATTTTACAAGCATGACATCCCACTTATCTTTGAAAGATTTGTTAACTGCTAGGTCTAAAGGTTGTAATAAATGGCTTGTATGTGGCGGGATTTTTAAAACTGTAATATCAGCAGCTCGAGCTTTTTCTACAATATTTAGACCGACATGTGTAGAATGTCCATCATAAACCAAGAGTATTGGACGCTTCTCTCCTACCGCAGGTAAAAAAACTTTATCAAAAAACGCTTCAAAGACTGGTGCTTCCATCCAGCCATTTTTTGTGGCTGCATATGCCGTCCCAGGATAATCGTCTTCTGCTGTCCAATTGTCCCAAATGTTTTTCCCTTTGAAAACAATCATAGGAGGAAGTTTTTCACCTATAGCGTTACAACCAAGCAACACGGTTGTGTTATCTTTTCCCGGCGATGCTATAGTTCTCGTTGAAGTATAGCCTTTGAGGCCAACTACCTTTGATTTTACGGGATCCTTACTAAAGCTGGTTTCGTCCACGTTATATATGTGGGACGGCTTGTCACCGAGCTTTAACTTGGCAATCGTTTCTTCAAGTAAATTAAAATAAGGATAAATAATACTTGGAGTGCATGCTTCCTTTCGGGCGTATTCCACTGGCTGGGGCTTTTTCACTGAAAGGTTGTGTCGTTTTTTGAAAGCAAGGAACCAATCCTCCGGGAACGCCGTTTTTGAAGGGATTGTTAATGGAGTTCAGTGAAACATAGTTTCCTACCATTTCTAATAATTCCTTACGTGTAAGGCCGAACCCATTTTTTTCCATAATATGAATGTTTTTTATTAAGGTTGCCTCAACTTCTTGAGATAAAACGGTAGATCGACCCAATGTATTTGACTTGAAGCCTTTCCGTTCGTAAACTTGATTTATAATAGTTGACCTTGGGATATTGTATAATTTTGAAGCGGCATATCCTGATAAGGTGCCACTTCGTACCGCACTCACTGCTTCCTTTAACTTTTCTTTTGGATAGGCAGCTCTATCACTTATTCGTTTGTAGTAACGAGGCATTTTGTTTTCATTTTCCTGTAACAAATGTGTTATTTTTATTATTATTTAAGAGCCGTGATAGCCTAGTTGGTGGAACGCTTGCCTCTGACGAACGTGATGAAAAGTGACGGGTGGATGACGATAAAGCACACCTGCCTATCAGTGTACTTTTTCGTCATCCACAACATCACTTTCCATTAGGTGAGATTGCGGACAAACGCCTCACTGTACTTAGTTCATAAGCTCTTTTTCAGGTTAACATATTCAGTTCATAAGCTCATTTTTATGATTACATATTTAGTTCATAAGCTTTTTTTTCAGGTTTAAATTTTTAGTTGATAAGCTCTTTTTCAGATTTACATTAGGTATACACAACATTACATAATATTTATTATTTGTTATATTTAGGATCTTCAACAAGAAATACACCTTAACAACTATGGAACTTCATATGAGTTAGTAACAATTTGTTTTTTATAGGAGACCATAACATGCAAAAAAAAAGGTTTGTCACCACTGATACGGGGGAAGAGAAACATATGTTCCTCTTTACCCAACATAGGTAGACCCTCTTCCCCCATTTGACGCTTTTGAGGTTAAGATTTTGACCACATCAAAACTGTATTAAGTAGATTTCCAACGAAAATAATGCGTGGAACAACAAGATTACACTTTAAACATAGTACTTACCAACTTCAAAGATGAATTTCTATTATTTTACGCCGTAGATAGCACACGCACTGTTCCGCCAACAACTCGGTATTTTTTCGTTTTGACAACTAAATATTTTCTCTCTCTTTTACACTCATAGCGCTGTTATAGTGACATCTGTATTTTTACAGTGGAACTAATATCAAAATAACTGTTTTTTCGACGGAGTACTATAAAGCTAAACCCATTAGTTTTCTTTAAACAACCTTGTGACCCTCTTCCCCCACCGTCCCTCTTACCCTACTTGAAGTTACACTGATGTGTATGACGGGAATAAATTATTTTATCACTTTATACCCATTTTATAATAGAATATCAATTTCTCACGCAAAACGATTGCAGTGCAGATTTGATAAGCCCCCTTTGTTATCACAAAATAATGTAAATTATATCAAAAATATTTCAAATTATGCATGTGAACGTCGTTTTCCGCAACCGCAAATTTCCGCAGCTGATTCTTTTTGCATCATATTTATGAATAGTTATACTATTAATAAACATAAAATGTAGCGCATGGGGAGACGTGGGTAAGAGTTAAAACCTTCGACGAAAAAAAAATTCGTGAAAAATAACTTATGTCACTTTCTAATCAGTTACTGAGATATGTGAGCTTTTTTTGAAAATCAAGTAACTGTGTTGTAATAAACATAACATAACTTTTCTAAAAATATATATTACTACATATCTTTACTAAATATTTTTTTCACAATATGGTTATGGTGAAATATGTACACGCAGAGTATTGAATTTGACATACTTGTCTTCTATGCATTTTAACCTACGAAAAAAATATAATATCACAAATTAAATGAAAATAAGCTACTGATTATTATATATTGGTTATAATAGAAATCTATAAAGTCGCCATATTAGTCAAATTATGATATTCCATTACGCTAGTACAAGGGCGTAGATTAAATACCATTTAATCTACAGGCGAGTTTCCATTATGCAAGTGCTTGCATACATGTATGACGTCAGACTTGTGTGCAAGTGATTTGAATTGGAAACACGATTTTGTTCAACTTGCAGCTTGCATACAAGATTTTAGTGGTATACAAGTTAGTTCTAGTTGTACAGTGTTTATCATGGGTAGAAGACGTGCTCTGCTTGTCGCTGCATGCAGAGTTGTATACGCAATAATTATACACGTATTAAATAACAAAATAAAGCATCGACGTCGACCAGTTCAGTGGGTTAGAAAATGGATTCATAGAAGAGAAGCTTACGGTACGTCGAATAATCTGTTAACAGAATTGGCTACAGAAGATCCTAAACGGTACCATATTCATCTCAGAATGAACGAAGAACTATTTTTAAATTTATTGGATAAGATTTCGTCCAGAATATCTAAGCAAGACACTATTTTTAGACCCGCTCTGCCTGCAAAATTGAAATTGCAAGTGACGCTTAAATTGTATCGTGTGCCTAAATGTAGTATTTCTAAATTCCTGCCCCATGTCTGCGACGCAATTTATGAGTCACTTCAAGAATATATAAAGGTAAGTAAAACAATGTATAAGATCAATGTTCATAAAATTTTATTATAATTAATCTTAACATTAAAGAGTACTGATCGGCGGCTATTTTCAATCTGTGAAACAACATTAAACTCACGAATCACGAAGTCACGAAAGTTAGTTGGTCGAAAACTCAAATCCTAATCATCGTGATCAGATTCTAATGAACCTATAGCGCGAACAGCACGATCTAATAAATCTTCTTTGATACTGTCCGATGGTCCTGGTTCATCACGCTTACTCTCGGTGTCAATGTAATCCACTAAATCAAGATTTATATCATCAGGTATAGAAATTACAAGTGCTTCTTGTTGTGCCTTTTCTTTTAAGCATTTTATTCGCTGCTCTTTTAAAACTTTCATATTAAGTTCTTGAGTTTCTAGAGCGTACTCTAACGGCAGTTTTTGAAGTTGAAGACTAACGTTTTGACCAAAAACATGAAATTCATTTTCCGATTCTACGCTCTTATTTATTTTTCTCAATTCTTGAGGTGCGGCGGTATCAGAAGCCAGAGCCAGGCTCTGGCTGGCGTATTTTCTCTGCTATCTGTTGAAGTATTTTCTGATTCAACCTAAAACATAATTCATTCAATAAATTTAAAAAAAAATAAAATAAAACATTTCTTTAATGTTTTTTATTTCTTCCAGTTTCCGAATACTAGTGAAGAGCGAAATGAAATTTGTAAAGGATTCGAAGAACGTTGCAATTTTCCACGATGCATTGGAGCAAATGATGGAAAGCATGTCATCTTGAGATGCCCAAATGGGAGTGGTTCTTTATATTATGACTATAAAGGACATTTTAGCATAGTCTTGTTTGCATTATGTGATAGTTACTTAAACTTTCGATGCATTAATGTTGGACATTGTGGGAAAACATCAGACGGAACAATATTCTCTCATTCAACTTAATCTTCTCATTCAAATATTAGAAAATGGTAGCTCAAATATACCGCCTAATTCAGTGGTATTAGGAGATGAAGCATTTCCACTTAAAAAATATTTAATGAAGCCATATCCTCGAACCCAAGGATTAACTAAAGAAAAGAAAATATTTAACTACCGACTGTCGAGAGCAAGACGAGTGGTTGAAAATGCGTTTGGTTTATTGGTAACGAAGTGGAGAATTTTTGAGCGACCTATTGCTGTTGAGGTGAATACAGTTGATAAAATAATAAAAGCATGCTGTGCACTGCACAATTGGTTGAGACAAACTTCTAGTACATATATTACACCTAATTTTGTTGATCGAGAAAATTCAATAACAGGACATATTGAAGGGATGTTCAATGACGTGAATATGAGAGCATTTCAGCAATTACGCCCGGCACAACCGTCAAACAGTCCCAAAACAGCGGTTGAAATAAGAGATGACTTTGCTAACTACCTTGCTCCAGATGGTGCTGTAACATGGCAAGAAAGAATGTTTTTTTTTTTAAATAAAAGAAATGATACTTACAGTGGTGCTTTCTTCATTGCTTCTTAATTCGGTAGACGTCAACAAAAATTCATTGTGTTAAACCAGCTTAATTTTGGTGTGTATATGTTACTTGTTCCACTACCGGTTGTTTTGGATTTTTCGATTTTTGCTAATTCAGCAAAAAATGTGGTACGCAGTGATCGTATTTTATTTTTCACTTCTTTTACGGTCATAACAATACCATTAAGGTTCATCACTTCGATTAGTTTTCTGTATGCTGATTTGCGTGCGTCTCGATTTTTGTAAAGATTGTTTTTTTGGTTCCCAAAGACAATCATGTCTATGATATTCCTCAATAAACATTATTGTTTTCTCCGTATCCCATTTAGCAGTCATTTTTACAAAGTAATAAAGTCATAAACAAAGTAATCCTCTATGCGCGACCGCATGCGCTCGCAACTTGCATGCAAATGTGCCGACTTGATTATTGTGCATACAAGTTTAAACCTAATTGCATACAAGTTGCAACTTGTTTGCAAGTTGTTGTTTCCACTATACAATTTGCATGCAACTTGCACCTTGCATGCAACAAACTTGCATAATGGAAACGCCCCTTACGCCCTTGTACTAGCTTGTCCCACTGCGCCGCCAGAGCCGATCGACCTTGCGGCCTATCGGGCGCATTACCTAACACGCTCGAGGAATTGAGGGACGCGACTAATAGCGATAGCACGTTGTGTAATGTTGCACATTATAAAAAAAACTGAATAAATAATAATAATATAGTAATAATCCATACTATACTATATGGGAATGGAAAAGTGTGTTTGTTTGTTTGTCTCACGCCTAAACCGCTGAACCGATTGTGATGAAATTTGTTATATGTATAGCTTGAACTTATGAGACTGCTATAGGCTACTTTTTGACGTGACAACGTCTTAAATTAGGTTGCGGCTGGGAGTCACTTATGAAAAAGTGTAACGCTCGGTAACGTTACGATGAGTCTCTCGTGTTAAGTTTAAGTTTACATGTACAATGTTTTAGTAAACAAAATATATTTCTATAGTTAAAATTTGTGCAATTCTTATTTTCATTCAATTCCTTGTTCCTATTGTGCAATTTAATTATATTCATATCAATAAATATTCTACCGAGAAAAAGACGTTGTCACGTAAAATCTTCGCCCGTAAAACCGACTTTACAGGCAACCATTTTTTTTTTATTTATGTATTCGAATTTACATAATTTTCAACTAAATTAATCATTTTCATGGTTGGATAAAGATAATATAATAATAATAATTTTTATTCATGCCAAAAAAACATATAAGGTACAAAAATTTTACAGCTATTAGATTTACTAGACAAAGTACTGGAATTTAATTTTTAGTATATTTTTTTACATAAGGCAGTAGTCATAAAATGAAAACGTACAACTGACCCTAGATAGGCTATAAATATAGCCTGTGTTTAGGGAGTCAGACCCTTCCAATAGGTTCCTTAAGATGACACAGTAATAAATTGTTACAGGATAGCGAAGCAGATCAGATAACAGCATTTGTTCAAAGTTCACGAAGACAGATTAGAAATGTGGAAGTTGCTATCTTAACATAATACGAGATGGCACCACTCGTGTTCAATACCGAGCATTTTGTGTTAGTGTTTCATTTATTAAATCGAGGTAATTTTACGCAATTTCTTTCTAATCTCATTTTTAAAATTAAATCTAGCAAATACTACTCTAAATTTATAATATAAAAATATCATTTTCGAGTAATTATAGATTCTGGATGTTGCTTATAATATAGAGATGGCGCTACCATCTCGAATACCAACTCAACCGAGTAGTCTCTCTTGAAATAATATTTTCTGAGTAACTTAACAGATGGCACCACCCGTCTTTAAAATCGAGTATTTTTAATTGCTAAAAATGTGAGTTGTGTTATTGCATTTTTTCAGATCGCGCTATTTATGAACATGACTTTTTAATATTTATTGTTAATTTTAACGTGATGTAGGTAGATATTTTAATTAAAACAATATTAGTAAAAAAAACAGACTTCCTTCAGTGTCGCTAATATCTTACCAGAAAATCTTATAAACATCAAATAGATATTAAATAATCAGCTGTTTACAGTAGTCAGATACTAAATAAACAGCTGTTATGATTTATTTTAGTCCCTTAATCGAGTATTATCCAATAATTTTCAAGTGAAGATTGATCCTGGATGTTGAGTAGAGGTAGGCGCTACCAACTCGAATAACAATTCGAAAACCAAGCTGTTGCGTGTGAAACTGAAGAGATGTCGCTACCCGTCATTAAAATCGAGTTTACTTGCACTAAAAATCTGAGGTTTTTCGGATGGCGCTATTCATGAACATTACTTTTTTATATTTATTGTTTTTAATAGTATTCTGTTATCAGTGCTATTAGAGAAGAATCAACGTGGTGGTGTTAAGTGCTTACTATTTCAGCAGGTAAGCAACAGCAAGCAGTAGGTACCTACCTACCTTGATTGATTTTAAAGAAATACGATTTACCACCCAAGCAGCATCACAAGCTGTATAACAGCTCTATTTAAGTTCGTTTATACTCTCAATGTTGTATCTCTTGGCCGCATAAAGGCTGTATAAGCGCTTATACAGCCCTTATACCCCTGAAATTGGCACAAATTATACAGCGTTTTGCGTTATAATAGCTGTACAGTAGCTGTATAAGCATAAAATAGGCTGCATAATAGCTGTTTTGCGGCTGTACTATGGCGTTCGAGGAAACCAATACAATCCAATTACTACATTGTAACTCACTTGTTAAGCTTTACGTTGTAAAAATTCTGTTGAACAGAGTTACAAAAGAATTAAAACGAAACAGAAGATATATTTTAATGATGACGTTTATAATCACTATTGATCAAAGTAACATTTATTATAAACGCTTTGTGTTTAAAGATTTGGAGATTCGATAGGCGCAGGATACAGTGCATTATCGTGCAAAAATAAATTTATTGTGGACATATATATGTTTTGTGATAAAAAATAAACGCACCAGCAAAATAACCAAGGAAGAGATATTAAATAAGGTTATTAAATATGGTTTTTATAGGGTAGAATTTAAAAATGTTTGAATTAATGGACGTAGAGCCTCACTGGTGCATAGTAGGTTATTGGACAAACTGAAAAGATTGATAAACATAAAAACATTAGTCTAATTTTTATGTACTCATGTACGTAATCTTCGATTTGTAATTGATAAAATGGCGACAATTTGCTAAGCAGCCTCTATTCTATTTTGCTGGTATTATACCATTAGTATTCAGCTTTTAGCGGTTGACGGGCTGTGTAAACGAATAAATTTACTATTAATGTTGCATAGCAGTGTTTCGAACATAACCTGTAACTCTTTTTAGGGATACGTAATATTAAGTGAAAAACCAAAATGCACTGAGAGATCACATCACGTTTTCGAAAATAAAGTATTAATAATAATAATAATATTCCTTATTGATATACACCTCACAGGACATACAAGACATTAAACAAGTATTAGTTATTTTTTAGAAATTTCAATGTAATTATTGTAGATTTGCGTCCTAGAATTTGTAAAGAAATACATTAAGTGATTCTCATAGTTCATTACTTAAGTGAAAGAAAAGTAGTAGCATTACTTAAGTGAATTGCAATCTTTTTATATTTATGCATAATGATTTACTAATATTCTACTGTTTCAATTCTATTACCTTTAATGTAAGCTCTCGCAGGAGAATCGCATATAAAATATCTTATTCCTATAGATACTTTACTCTTGATTTGTTCAACGTACATTCCACTTTTAATTAGGTTGTCAATTTCGTTTACAAAATCATTTAAATATTCGTCGGTTTTCCAACACCAAAATAAATACCAATCACCAACGGTTCTACATCAGGTCTTTCAAATATAGTACATAAAATCGGCCAAAACTCTTTATTAGAACTATTAAATATTGGAAGACCGTCAAAATTGAAATTCAAACAAATTTTACTCGGAACGTCAACCCATTTTTCTAATATATTTTTTAAAGATTTAGTTAGGCCATTATGCCAATATTCACCTCCTTGAATCGGTTTGATTTGTATTTGCTTTGCAGTACCTAAAATTGTTCTGTCATCGCATGGTAAAATTCCTGGAAATCTTAAGTTTATGATAAAAGCTAAATCATTCAATGCTACTTGAGGTATGTTTCTTTCTCTGGCCCAATTCTGTATTTGTTGGCGAAATATTTTTTTTTTTCATATTCACTTTCGCCGTCACTTGAACTGCTGCATGATAAAATGTCATCAGTTGCAGAAGGTAAAGCTAATCTACACCTGATATAACTATGATCATTCACAATATTTTCTACGGAACCCCTTTCATTAGATGTCGACAGTATTGACGCTTGACTGTAGGTGATCTGATCTGTTGCAATATCTCCATGTTCCTCGGCAGTAATTTCATTTTATTGATAATTTGTAATATTTAAATATTCCTGTTCAATCTTTCTTCTAATAGCACCAAATCTTTTTCGCTTTTTCCACATATTTATAAAACAATCACAAAAAACAGCATACAATGCACAATAATTCAAAATGGCGACTCTGTCACTTATACAGATTAAAGCTGTACTATAGGCGTTATTTATTTTTATTGCTGTTTATTACTCTCAAAGACAGAAATTAGACAGCTATCGTCTGTAAAAGGGTGTACAATTACACCAAAAAAAGAAGCTGTAGAAGAGAGTTTGCCTACTTCATAATACAGAAATAAGATTTGAGGATCACCATAATACAGCTCTAAGCTGTATTAAGTAAGTGACGGTATGCAAAATGCAGCTATTGTACAGCTTTAATACTAAAATGAGATTAAAGCGTTACAGGAAACTTAAAGCTGTACATGACAGTTACCATACACTGATTTAGAACTTTAAGCGTACTTTGACTCCTTAATACAGACTTAATACAGTTAGAGCTGAATAATTACTCGTAAATCGACATTATAACACTATAATGTCTTTTCAACGTTCTTATACAGCTGTAAAACAGCGTTAAGTGCTATATTGGCTGCTTTTTAGGTGTTCATTACGCTTGGTTGCTGCTTGGGCAAGGTACCTACCTACCTACATATCTGTGTGTGTTATGGACACAGAACAGAGCACTTCTTACCCCGTAGAATTTTTGAATTCACTTGAGCTGTCAGGTGTACCCTCACATAAGCTTCAATTAAAATTAGGCGTTCCAGTTATGCTTATGCGAAACTTAGATGCTCCTCGATTATGTAACGGAACAAGACTTCGCGTCACACAACTTGGACGAAACATAATTAGTGCCACTATTTTAACCGGCGTAGGAAAGGGTGATAACGTGTTAATCCCTCGAATCCGAGTAATTCCCGCAGATATTCCATTTCAATTTAAAAGGCCCCAATTTCCAATTCAGCTTAGTTTTGCCATGACCATTAATAAAGCTCAAGGTCAAACATTAAAGGTAGCGGGGGTGAATTTACAAAAACCGTGCTTCTCCCATGGCCAGCTGTATGTTGCATGCTCGCGTGTGTCTAAGGGTGAAAATCTATTCATTCTGGCCCCGGATGGAAAAACACATAACATCGTGTACAGTAGCGTACTTAAATAGTACTGCTATGTGTTTAAAATAATTAAACCCTTTATTCTAATAATACTAATGCTTTTATATTTTGAAGTTTTATTACGTACTATCCATATAGTCCAGGCAACGAATGCTCAAAAACAGGTATAGAGGGAATTGCTTAGAACACAATTTTTGACTTCGTGACTTTGTTAGGACTAGTTAGGAGGTAAACATATCAAAAGTCCCCGCCCGTAGCCCTTAAGCCGGGGGGAGGGGGGGGGGGCTTGAAGGTCCCATTTTTAGGTTTTTCGCATATATCTCGAAAACTATGCATCCTAGCGACATGAGACTTTCACAAAAGTGAAAGCTGATTAAATTTGCTACAAGTCTTATTCAGTCAAATTTTTTGATATCTTGTATAGTTTTCGAGATATCCGCTCTTGAAAGTCTGTAATTATGGAAAAAAAATTTGTTCCCATTTTTGCTTTATTTGACCGGATAACTCTTCAACAATGCACCCAAAAAATAAATGCCGGCCGTAGGGTTGTAGAGCATTAAATTATCTTCAATAATAGAAACAATTGCCTTTTTTTTTTATTTAAGGACAAAATTGTTAGTGTAGTAGACGTATGGGGGCGGTACGGTGGGCACTAGGCCGCGTACTCAGCCCCCACGCGCGGGCCGTCCTGCGCACGTCTGTGGGGTCCTCGCGATACCCCGGGAGACCCCTGCCGCGGAACCTCGGCAAGGCCGGAGGCTGCTAGGTGCGGAGACGCGGAAGAATCCCTAAACGGGGATTCCGCGGCTTCGCACTAAGCAGCTTAGAGGGTGTTCGCAGGGTTTTTTAGCGGATATTATGCCGTATAGCGCCCGTAAGGGTTACGGGGTCCTCAGTGGGCAGCCACTGCTGGGGCTCGTAAGGCTTGCGGGAGCCAGGTGTGAGGTCCATAAGTAAAAAAGAAAGTAAATTAGTGTCATTGAGAAACTGTAATTATCTAATAATAATATCTGTAATAATGATATCCGCTCTTGAAAATCTGTAATTATAGAAAAAAAATGCTTTCCATTTATGCTCTATTTGACCGGATAACTCTCGGATAACTCTTTAACGATGCACCGATGTCTAAATAGCACACATGCTCATTTTAGAATATGTACTTGTTGGCCCACTGACCAGGTTCTTCACACAATCCAGAAAATAAGTTTAAAAAAACTGCAAGAGTTAACTACTTTATGCAAAAAAGGTTATTATAAATTAGATGATTATTTAAATGAAAAGATTGTCTGGTGTTGTATTGGTCCAGCTCAACACAAAAAGTAGTATTAAGAATGATTAAAATTATAAAACTGGACTTTAAAAAAAATTGAGACGGTAGGGCCCTGTGCCTCTGGTTTTTTTCCGGTTCTCATTGGCTATACAGGTACGAATACGGCAGCAGTTTTCGATACAATTCACTATGACGTGCAAAAAGAGATTTGTAAAAAAATCCAATATAGTTAATTTCTTGCTCTTTTGGGGTGGGAAGGACCTTGATCCTCGTCTTCGTTTACATTTTCTTTGTCTGTGTCATTTTCTCCATCGGAACCCTGTAGGGAAACGGTCAGAGGATCCTCCTGTTCTTCTTCACCTTCGGAGTCAACTTGAGGGACCCCATTCAAGCAGTTCCCCTGGCAATTTTGGCACGCTGGGGAACAGGAACGCAGGACACCCCCTTTAGTCAATACGTCTACTACCCTTTTTTTTATACGCAGGCAAAAAATACTATTTACAGACGACGGCGCCTTTAAGAGGCACACCGCCGAACGGACCTCACACCTGGCTCCCGCAAGCCTTACGAGCCCCAGCAGTGGCTGCCCACTGAGGACCCGTAACCCTTACGGGCGCTTTACGGCATAATATCCGCTAAAAAACCCTGCGAACACCCTCTAAGCTGCTTAGTGCGAAGCCGCGGAATCCCCGTTTAGGGATTCTTCCGCGTCTCCGCACCTAGCAGCCTCCCGGCCTTGCTGAGGTTCCGCGGCAGGGGTCTCCCGGGGTATCGCGAGGACCCCACAGACGTGCGCAGGACGGCCCGCGCGTGGGGGCTGAGTACGCGGCCTAGTGCCCACCGTACCGCCCCCATACGTCTACTACACTAACAATTTTGTCCTTAAATAAAAAAAAAGGCAATTGTTTCTATTATTGAAGATAATTTAATGCTCTACAACCCTACGGCTGTAACCACCCTCTAGGCAAAGCCGAGCCGCCAAACGACTTTCATCGTGTTTCGGCTCGATGCCTGGTGTTGCCGTTTTTAGGGGGGGAGTCCGAGCAGTTGCGATGTACAGCTTGCCGGCTTCGGTGTTGTGTGATTGCTGCGCTGGGTGGCTGATCGCGGAGGGTAGCGGGATCCTAAGCACGGTTCTCCGCTGGCCGACCGCAGGTAGTAGGGGGCCCAAGTAGTAGGAAAGCCACCTACGAAAGGCTGCCCCGCCAACTCGCGAAAAATCCCAAGGTGCGCCATCGTGCCGGTTGGCGACCGGATGCGAGGGCCCGATGGACACTTTTGGGGGGGTTAGGGCGTCCCCGCGCGCTCCAGCTCAGTCACCCATCAGTGTGGCGTCATAACTGCATCGCTTGGCAGTAGCTTAGCAGAGTCTCGCTCATCTGTCCCCTTCCTGCCTGTTCACTCTCTACTTATGAAAAAAAAAATATGAAAGTCAAAAGAAAGAAACAGTGAAACAACAACAACAACAACAACAACAAACTGGTGAAACAGCGGATGCACTCCCTCGCACTAAAAGTGCACCTTGCTAACGTCCGAGGATTGCACTCAAATATCGATAGTGTCCATCACCACCTTGAGACCGATAAACCACATCTGCTGTTCCTCACGGAGACTCAAATAAGATGCCCGACTGACGCAGCTTACTTGCATTACCCAGGTTACATCCTGGAGCACAATTTTAAATCGCGCGCTGGCACCTGCGTGTATGCTCGTGATGACATCTGCTGCCAACGTCTCCGCAACCTTGAGGATCCCAGTTTCTCTACATTATGGGTGCTGGTGAACACAGGTATAGAGCAAATACTCTATGCCAGTGTTTATCGGTCGCACACAGAGAACATGGAGACAACCAGGTTTTTTCAGTACCTCAGCGCCTCCGCTGAAACAGCCCAGCAAAGGTACCCGAGTGCGCAGCTAGTCGTTCTGGGGGACTTTAACGCACACCACCATGAGTGGTTGTTCCCGTTCCAGAAAACCGACCATGCCGGGAGATTAGCGCACACATTTGCTATGTCGCTAGGTCTCTCCCAGCTTGTGAAGGGCGCTACACGTGTACCCGATATTGATAGCCACACACCAAACTGCCTGGACCTTCTGCTGTCAACAGACCCGGACCGTTACCAGGTGGTAATTTCGTCTCCTCTAGGGAGTTCCGACCACTGTCTGGTGAAGTCCGTATCAGTCTACTCTCCAAGCGACCCGGAACCTATCGGAACTAGGCGTGTTTGGCGATATGGTTCAGCAGACTGGGATGAGATGCGGCATTTCTTTGCATCTTATCCTTGGCGTCGCACCTGCTTTTCTTCGGACGACCCGACTTGCTGCGCGGATGCCATTGCTGACGTGGTGCGTCAGGCTATGGAGTACTTTATTCCATATTCTGACGTACCACGCCGGTTTAGCGCCCGCCCTTGGTTTGATGCGGACTGTGCTAAAGCGGAGGCGCTTAAGCATTTTGCGTATCGCTCCTGGGCGGATGCTCGAGCCCGCAAATCACCAAATGTTCGAAGTCTGAAGAAGGCCTTTAACAGTGCCGCCAAGTCCTATAAAGGTGTTCTCCGCAAGGCCCGCTTCGATCACATTGGCCGTATAGGAGCCAAATTAGCCTCCTTTCCATCCGGAAGCAAGGCTTTCTGGTCCCTAGCCAAAACAGTCGAAGCCAATTTTTGCCGGTCGTCGCTGCCGCCTTTAATTAAACCTGACGGATCGCTGGCTCACACCTCCAAAGAGAAGGCTGACTTGTTTGCCTCTATATTTGCGAATAACTCACAGCTAGATGCTGCTGGCGTAAACCCACCTAAGCTTCCTCAGTGTTCTTCTGCCATGTTGGAAGTTCGCATCCATCAGAAAGAGGTACTAAAAACGCTAAGCACTCTAGACGTGAATAAAGCCAGTGGGCCCGATGGCATTCCAGCTATTGTCCTGCGGAATTGTGCCCCTGAGTTGTCTCCTATTCTGACTCGCCTATATCGCTTATCCCTTGAGATTGGCCAAGTTCCGAAAACCTGGAAGCTTGCCAATGTCCAACCAGTGCCCAAAAAGGGTAGTCGTACCGACCCTGCCAACTATCGACCTATTGCAATCACCTTCATACTCTGTAAGATTATGGAGCGTGTATTGAACAACCGTCTCCTCGCTTACCTCGAAGATAACGATCTCCTCAGTGACTGCCAATTCGGTTTCCGCCGTGGGCGATCTACTGGGGATCTTCTTGTGTATGCTACCCACTTATGGAGTGAAGCCATAGAGAAACGCGGCGAAGCTCTCGCCGTGTCTCTTGATATTTCTAAGGCTTTTGACAGGGTCTGGCATGCAAGTCTCATTGGCAAGCTTCCTTCATATGGAATCGCTGTCGGACTTTGCAACTGGATTGCAGATTTTCTGAGGGGCAGATCGATACGAGTGGTCATTAATGGCACATCGTCGGATCTGCTTGGTATTAATGCCGGTGTCCCCCAGGGATCTGTCCTCTCCGCAACTCTATTCTTGCTGCACATCAATGATCTGCTCCTAACTCCTGGTATCTTTGGGTATGCAGATGACAGCACAGTTTCGGGGAGATATCTGCCTGATGTGAAGTCTGATGCAGATGTCCGATCATTAAGGGAGGCGATGGTGGAGGGAGTGAATGCAACCCTGGAAGCTGTTTCCCTCTGGGGTGAAGCCAACTTGGTTGGATTCAATCCCTCTAAAACACAGGCCTGTCTCTTCTCGACGAAACGGAGTCCATTCCATCTGACTCCGACTTTCCGAAATGTCTCCGTGCCGGTTAAAGACCATCTCGAGCTCTTGGGTATGGACATCTCATCCAGCCTCAATTTCGGTCCCTACATCGAGTCCATTGCTAAAACCGCTGCCAGAAAACTTGGAATACTTTCTAAGGTCAGGCGATATTTTACATCTGAGCAGCTCCTTAACCTTTACCGAGCCCAAGTTCGCTCCTGCTTGGAGTACTGTTGTCACCTTTGGGACGGATCTGCTCGGTATCAGCTGGATGCACTGGACTCGGTGGAACACCGTGCGAAGAGACTCATAGGCAATGACGCTCTCGTTGAGGCTAATCTTCAGAGCCTCGACCACCGAAGACGTGTAGCTTGCCTTTCGGTGTTTTATCGGTTACATTTCGGAGAGTGTGCGGAGGTATTACATAATTTGATCCCCCCTTCCCCTTTCCACCACCGGACGACCAGGCGCGGCGAGGGCTTCCACCCTTATGTTGTCGAAGTTCCTCCTATTCGCACGAAGCGATTTGCTTCGGCCTTCATTATACGAACGGCTAGGGAGTGGAACTCCTTGCCGAGGTCTGTTTTCCCGGACCAATATAACCTGGACATCTTCAAGGCCAGAGTGAACAGGCATCTTCTAGGCAGGCGTGTACCATCCTAGGCCTCATCATCGCTTTCCATCAGGTGAGATTGTGGTCAAACGCATTGCCTATTTAGCATAAAAAAAAAAAAAAAAAAAACCCTACGGCCGGCATTTATTTTTTGGGTGCATTGTTGAAGAGTTATCCGGTCAAATAGAGCAAAAATGGGAACAATTTTTTTTTCCATAATTACAGACTTTCAAGAGCGGATATCTCGAAAACTATACAAGATATCAAAAAATTAGACTGAATAAGACTTGTAGCAAATTTAATCAGCTTTCACTTTTGTGAAAGTCTCATGTCGCTAGGATGCATAGTTTTCGAGATATATGCGAAAAAACTAAAAATGGGACCTTCAAGCCCCCCCCCCCCCCCCCCCGGCGTAAGGGCTACGGGCGGGGACTTTTGATATGTTTACCTCCTAACTAGTCCTAACAAAGTCACGAAGTCAAAAATTGTGTTCTAAGCAATTCCCTCTATACCTTTTCGTTGCCTGGACTAATAGTAGTATTAGGTATTATTATGAGAGTGTTTGTTTTGTTTATCCTTCCTCGAAGCCTAAACCACTTTGAAATTTGGTAAGTATGTAGGTTGAAGCTTTGGGTTGCTATAAGCTACTTTTTTTACTCACTATGTCATAAGAGGATGATAGCCTCAAATAGGAAAACCACGCGAGCGTAGTCGCGGGTAACAGCTATACATATAATAAAATGGTACATCATACATCATCAGCCTATTAATGTCCCCACTGCTGGGGCACAGGCCTTCTCTATGGATGGAATAGGGAGATTGGGCCATGACCCACCACGCGGGCCCAGTGCGGTTTGGTGGGTGCTAACGACTGCAGATGCAACCGGGACCAACGGCTTAACGTGCCTTCCGAAGCACGGAGCAACTCGAGATAGTAAATTTTTGGTCACCCATCCAATGACCGACCACTGCGAAAGTTACTTAACTTCAACGATCGCAGCCAAACGCGCTAACCAGTTGCGCCATTGAGCTCCTCAATAAAATAAAATGGTAGGAAAGTCAAAATTGTACATTGAATATTTTTTTAAAAGAATACTTGGGGTGTGATCTACAATCAATACCGAAAAGAAAAATATAGATTTTAGAATTTTTGTCTGTTTGTCTGTATGTATGTCCGGGATAAACTCAAAAAGTCCTTCATGGATTTACTTCGAATTTGGCACGAATATTATTAAGAGGTCGGGTCAACATGTAGGCTACATATTATCACGCTATCACCTACGAGGAACGAGCAGTGAACCTTTATTTTTCCAACGCATTCTGTAACAACGTGTAATGTAACGACGCATATTTGAATGTTGTTATTATGTTAACCATGCCTTGAAATTTAACATGTATGCTCTATAAATGGTATAGAGGTGTACTAATAATGTATCTTTAGAAATAAACCCTCTTTTAGGGTCAAAAAGTATGTATGTGCAAATAACTAACTCCGCGCGTACGAAGTCGCGAGCGGTCGCTAGTAAATAATATAAATTTGAGGCCTTATTTTTTTTGTAGGTTGCAATTGTGCAAATACGTTGAACTGGATAGCTGAGAAGACAATTGCGATGGTGACAGTTTCTTATTATCTTGTTATTCGAAGATTAGGAGTCCACACTGTTCATTAAGCCTTGTTAAGTTTATTCACTACCGCGTGGTCTCATGACGTCGCCATTTTGTTGTAAGAAATGAAGACAACTAATTCTTGGTTTATTCATGTAGAATGATTCATCACATTTAAGTAAGAAGGCTAATAGTTAACCATTACTCCTACGAACCCCTAAAACAATAAAGAAATGCAGTAGATATGCACTTTTCTCTAAAGATTTCTAACTATCCAGAAATTAAAATTGTACTTACAGATATGAGATTTTCTATTAAATTATCCTTAAAACAACTACGACATCGTCTTCCTTTGGTGTTTACTTAGCCACCTTTCATTTCTTATTCTCTTCTTTAATTATTTTTAAGCGAGCTCAAAATTCCATGTTCCTCCTCGTTGTCTATTCAAAAAAAGAACTCCCTTCCTAGCACAATCTCCCATTAATCAAGACGCCTCCTGTCTGCGAATTGTGTCACCATCATTACGTTTAAAAGTAATAAGAAAAGCACACTATATTGAGCGTCGACTTTTTCTTTATGTACTAGTTCTTATGAGTTTCAATAGATGGCGCTTAACACAAATAATTATGTTACAAGGCCTCGACTTTCGTTACACAAATAAAGCGCACAAATATGTAATTTGAAGGGGTGGTGGGTACCATGCTGCTTGAGTGTCAATGTTAACCACAGGTCTTCGGCACTGGAAAGGAAATCAGGGCGGGGTACAACGTTTAGATCTCGACGCACTGCTATTAATACACCGCCACCAGAAATTTGGCCAGTCATTACGTAATTTTTTATTCGATATTCAATTCGCGGGTAGGCGCAAAAATCGTAACATCTCTTCTAAGTAAAACATATTTTTATTTATTTTATTAAATACATTAATTAAATTTAGTTGTGTGTAAACTGTACTTTTTGACATAAATTACAACATATTGTGTTGGCAATATCATCACATGCCTGTAGAAAAATCTTGAGAGTGCCAACCCGTCAGGTCAACAGTTACTGCTATCAACATCACTTCACTGCACTATTATACGTCGCTACTATTTCTGGAGTTCATTTTTTCTGCATCAAGGATGACTAGCATTGCAGCTGTCTTGGAGAACCAAAAGACCGTTGAGGAGACACTCATGCAGCGTATGGCCAGCTTTGAAAAACATTTGAAGGCCTCAAATACATCTTCTTCACCAGCTGTAGATCTCAAGGTTCTGAGCACCAGAAGACGAAGTTTAAAGGTTCATCCATAGTAGTGTCAGAGTTTTTAACTCGTCGCCGGCAGGAGTTGTTTGTTGCTGCGCGCAAGCACTTTGGTGTTCGAAGGGTCTGGTCAAATGATGGCATTATTCTCATCAAGCAGCCCACTGGCAAGTTGTGTCGTGTATACGACAGACAGGAATTGGATAAGTTGATCGCGATAAACACCACATCAGTATCACACACAAAGGCGGCCTTGGAAGCAGACTCTAGACCCACTGCAGATTCACAATCGACCACTAACTCGAGGCTGGTTACTACAGAGGCAGCGATCAAGGCGACTAACGTAAGATCCAAACGTGTCATACGAAAGTGAGAACTTTGCGTGATTATTTCTCATTGTTTTTAATTAACTGGAACTGAAGGTAATTTAATTATAAATTTTGTTTGTAAAGTCAAAACTTAGAAGTCTGAGATTAACTTTCTGTTCTGTCATTTGTGTTTTTTGTTATTTTTTTCTTATTTTTACCACTATGATGTCAAAGACACTTAGTTCATACAGCCATACTTATTTTTTTTTCTTTTCTCGATTACTGTTAATAAAAATTATATCCACAGAACAGGAAGTGTTTGTGAGTCTGTTTTTGGTTTGTGTATTTAGAAGTTTTGTTTTTATGTTTTTTTTTTGCAAGTTTCTTTGTTTTTATTTAAATTAATATTGTAACAGTTGACCGGCGGGTTGAGCACATACTCTAGAGTTGTGATTGTTTTGTTATAGTTTTATCATATATATTTAATATTTGAGTTTTATCTTAGTATATTATTAATATATTTTACAATATTAGTATTTATATTTTATAGTAAATTATGTCAGATTCTGAGGATGTTGCAGATTTTGAATCGTGTGTGAGTTCTGACACATCGTTTCATTCTTTGGACGATGTGCAAGTGGCTGATCATACGTTGGGCAACAAACTTTCCAAAGTATTTGATACTTTTAGGAGGAACTTCAATGTTTGTCACATTAATGCACAGAGTATACCTAGTCACCATACCGAACTGCTTAGCAATTTCACCACTAACACTATTCATGCGGTTTTGGTTTCTGAAAGTTGGTTCAAGCCTTGCCATAGTTCTAAGACTTATGCTTTGCCAGGGTATGCTCTCGTGCGTCACGACAGACTATTGAGGAGGGGCGGTGGTGTTGCCATCTATCTCCGGACTGGCATCCCGTATAAAATTCTTTCTTGCTCTGATGAGCTTGCAAATGGCGTGGAGTATCTTTTTCTGGAGATCTTGGTGTGTGGTTCCAAAGCTGTTCTTGGAGTCGTATATTGCCCGCCTGCTGCCGATTATATTCCATCTCTTACTTCTGTCTTTGACACACTTGCAGCTGATTACGCACATCACATTATCATGGGGGATTTTAATACAAACCTTCTGCAGGACACTCTCGTTTCTCGTTCTCTTCGATCAACCATTGAGTCATACAATTTCTCTTTTCTGCCTCTTAATGCCACTCACCATAACATCGAAAGTAATGACTCATGGATTGATCACATTATTGTTTCCTCTACTGATTTTGTCTCTCTTCATGGCCAATTCTTGGCTCCTGGTTTCTCCCGGCATGACCTTGTGTTCCTCTCTTATAAAATAAAGTCCCCCAAGCCTGTCCCTGAGTTAGTAAAAATGCGGAACTTTGCTCGCCTGGACCCTGAGTTGTTATCTCGGGATGCATTGACCATTGATTGGGCCAGTGTCTTATCTGCAGCAAAAACTGGAGAAAAGGTAAATGCTTTTAATGCAGTCTTATTAGCATTTTTCAGTAAACATGCACCAATTCGCACAGTGAGAGTTAAAAGACCTCCTGCACCGTGGATGACTCCACTGGTCCGCATTGCGATGAAGAGACGTGACAGAGCTTTTAGTAAATTCAAGAAGTGTAGGACAGAAGAAAACTGGGTTTGTTTCAAGACCAAGAGGAACCGCTGTAATCAGATGGTAAGAGCTGCTAAACGCCGCTATTTCCATGAAAATATTCTTCGCTCATCTCCTGCAAATATTTGGAAATTTCTTCGGTCTCTTGGGTTGATTAAGTCAAGAAATGTTTCTCTTCCTCACTCTTTTTCTCTCAATGATATCAACCGACATTTCTCAGAAACTTCTTCTCATTCTTTAGGAAATACACACATCAAAAGTGTCTAGGGATCAACATATATTTTTGCAATAACTTTTCTCCTGATTGATATTAATTAAAATTTTCTTTAAGGATTCATCAAATAAAGTGTTTTCGTTTGTCACAGTAACGATAAACCAAGTCACCTTTGCATTAATAAAGAAATTTGCCATTTTCCTAATAAAGGGATTTTTGACATTTGAACCACTAACACAAAAGTTCGAAAAAAAGACTGAAATAACAGTTTTCTCTAAAATTTTATTGGGTAACTTAAACAATTAATAATCCGTATTTCTACCGCGAACACTAACAACACAAGAACATCGGTTTGGCATACTCAAAATGAGTTCATCCAAATCACGCTGTGGAATGGCCGCCCATGTTCGTTGCAACAACAAAAAAAGGTCTTCTTGCGACTGGATACCCTCCATATTCGGCAGAGCTCTTCTCTGTAGCATATCCCATGCATGCTCAATCGGGTTCAAATCTGGCGACTGAGCAGGCCAGGGCAGGACATTGATGTTAGCTGCGGCGAGAGTCTGTCTTACAACTCTTGCGGTGTGCGGTCGTGCATTATCATGCATTAACTGAAATAAGGGACCGATTTGCACTTGTAGAGGAACGATGACGTCTGATACAATCGTCTCAGCATAAATTTGAGCGTTGAGGTTGCCTCTGATCCAAATCAACTCAGTTCTTCCGCCGATCCAAATACCCGCCCATACCATGATGGTTCCACCACTATAAGGATGGACTTCCTGGCAGGATTTTAATCGCTGTTGGCGTCCAGGGGTTCTCCAGTGTCGTATACGTCTTGTATCCGGTCTCATACCAAAACGAGACTCATCAGAAAAGCACACGAAACGCCATTGTTCTTCTGCCCAATTTCTGTGTTCAAGAGCCCATTGATATCGAATCCTACGATTGTGCATTGCTATAGGTGGTACCCGTAGCGGTCTTCGGGAATGAAGGTTCACTTCATGCAAGCGGTTTCTGACTGTTTGGTCGCTAATTAAGTTCCCTGAAGAGTGATGAAGCCTCACGGCTAACATCATGGCGGTTATTGTTGGAGCTCTTCGAGTTAAGATTTGAATGTATCGGTCTTGTCTCCGTGTGGTGCAGCGATACCGTCCTCCATGGCGCTCAGCCACGGTACCAGTGCTTCGGTATCGTGTCCAAAGTCGACTGATAACACTCTGACTTGTATTCAGAGCTAAAGCCACAGTACGTTGCCGGGAACCAGCTTCTATCATTCCCACGGCTCTGAGCATTTCTTCCCTGCTTAAATGACGTCGCCGCTCCATAATAACGTTGGTTTTAATCAGTAGTAGGGAAACAGTAGCACTAATAATGTCTTCAATGCGTTGTATGTTTTTATAGGGAAAATATTGACAGCTGATTTTCATCTTTTACTCGAATTTGATTCACAGTTCCTGATTCAAATTATGAAATGCACCAAAAAGGATCCATATAAATTTATAAAATCATAAATTTATTACAAAGCCACATCTCAATCTCAAGAAATCCGCATAAAAATGCTTGATCCCTAGACACTTTTGATGTGTGTATATCCAATGCTCTCGCAGATCTTTCTTCTCTAATTGAACAACCTACAAATATTTTCCAATTTTCTCAAGTGACGGAGGCCGAGGTTCGTAAAACCATTATGTCTCTCAAATCTAAGGCCATTGGGTACGATGGTATAAGTAGGCACATGGTCCTTAGTATATTAGATAGTATTCTCCCTATCATCACATACATAATTAATAAATCAATTTCCTCAGGTGAATTTCCAGACTCATGGCGCAAGGCTCATATTTTGCCACTTCCCAAAATAAGTAATCCCACAACTCCTAGTCATTTAAGACCAATTTCTATTTTGCCATTTTTGTCGAAAGTCTTGGAGGCTACTGTCCATAGTCAACTATCTGCTTTCATAGCTAAAAATCACGTGCTAAACCAATACCAGTCTGGTTTTCGACCGGGTCATAGCACCACAACTGCCTTACTAAAAGTCACTGAGGACGTTCGTGATGGCATGGAGATGTCACGATTAACGGTTCTGGTTCTCATTGATTTCTCTAATGCCTTTAATGCCGTTGATCGTGACATTCTCCTTGCTATACTATCCCACTTGCGAATCTCGTCTCCGGAACTAGATTGGTTTTCATCTTATCTTCTTGGACGTCAGCAAGCAGTTCGAGCTGGCGGTGATTTATCGGATTGGTGCGATTTATCGGCTGGCGTCCCACAAGGCGGTATTCTCTCTCCTCTGCTATTTTCAGTCTTTATCAATCTCATTACCTCCATTCTTCGCAACTCTTACCATCTCTACGCAGACGACTTACAAGTTTACGCTCAAATTGGGGTGAATGACCTGGAAGTTGCCATTAGGTCTATAAATGATGATCTTCAGCGAATTTCGGACTGGTCTCGCAATTTCGGTATTAAAGTCAATCCGAATAAATGCCAGGCCATTATCCTGGGCAGCGCTCGTCTTCTGGCGAGGGTGGACATGAGCTCTGTTGCATCTCTCTATTTTGAAGGAACCCCAATAAAGTTTTCTCCTGAAGTTGTAGACCTGGGTATACAGATTGACCATTCTCTCAATTGGATAGCACAAGTAGACGCTATAAGCTGTAAGGTGATCGGTATACTTCGGTCATTCTATCAATTCAAAAATTTTCTCCCAATATCTTCTAAAATTCTCTTGGTTCAATCCGTAATTTTGCCCATTATAGATTATGCTGATGTGTGTTACGCTGACATATCTCAAGAACTTCTTAACAAATTGGATCGATTGCTCAACAACTGCATTCGTTTTATTTTTTGTCTCCGTAAATACGATCACGTTTCTGCCTTTCGGAAGAAGTTGAAGATTGTGAATGAGTCACAGATTAGAGAGAATTTTTAAACTCTCGTTAACCAAAGAAAGCTAAGAGATTTAGGTTCTATAGCCATATAATCAGTAGCTTCATTATTTTGTTATGTTTTTAAGATAACCATATTTAAGATATTTAGTGTATCACACCTTATAATTTTATTTATTTATTAATTTATAGTCAGGGAACGTAGGCCCATAGATAGATACCTTAAAGTCTAACATATTATATACAGATTATAATGTGTTTATGGAGGTGTTTGGCGAAAAATGTATGGCAATAGACTTTATGATGTCGCCTACCATCTATAATAATTGTCTGAGCACATTTGCATCTTGTGAAAATGATAATATAGTTGTGGATATTAATACCACAGTGTAATAAAAAAAATGATTTATTTTAGCGATCTTTACAAAATAGATTTGTTTTTATGTTATATAAACAACTTCGACCAGTCTTTGGCTGAATGTTACTACACACATAGCCATTAAAAATGATTTGTATGTTTTCCAAACCGGTAAAATTAAAAGTCCTTTTTAAAGTAAATATATTATACAAAGGTGTCCGTTGAAATCTAATGACTGTAAATTAAATTATAAATTACGCCAAGTATTACCGTGTATGTCAATATTTTTTGTGCATTTGGGCCAATTTGAGCAATCTCCTTTAACGTAGTGTAACGACTTTTCTTATCCTATAGAACACTTGATTATTAAACTTAATAAAATTAACATCTTTTCTAAACAGCCTTTATGTAACTGATACTATGACACTAAATTTAGTCTTTATTGTGATTTAAAATCAAAAGTCTTATTAATTATGTGTTCGGTGTCTCGTCATTTTTATTCATATTAGTTTGTAACCTCTTTCTATACTTTTCTAGTTTCTGTTTATATTCTTGAATCTTGATTTCTTTTTATTTCATCATCTTTTCACGCTTCCTTTTAGCTTGTTTCCTTCTTGCTTCTATTAATGGATTTAATAGAGGTTTTTATGACTTCTTTCATGGCTTTTTTCTTTTCGCGATAAGTAGTACAGTGCTCTCACGACAACTTATGCTCTTGACTGATTATCAAGTGCCTTTTTCTTTCTTCTTTTGGTATTTCCGTCTCTCTTTTTCTTTCATTTTTTCTCTCTTTTCACACACACTTCAAAATGACCCCTCATTTTGAAGTCGTTGATATCACAAACGTTCAGCTGTACGTTTTTGTTCTAATATTTCTTCTCTAGTTTTGGGTGGCATTTTGGAACATTACCTATAATAAGCAAATTAAATTAATAAGCAATAAAAACCCGATTATGAATTACGCCTTTGAACCTTAATCTCTATACATCATGTTTATGTTCTAACCTGTTTTGTGTAAAATAAAGTGCTTACATGCATACAAATACAAATTATACCCGACGTCACTCTTACAACTGAGATATACCCAACGATCATATTTTAAAATCTATGAGGCTGTTCAGGCTGCGGAAAGTGCGAAAAAATTACAGACATGCATAGAGTAAAACCATTTTAAAATGAACTCTGCACTCTAACCTATACTCGATAAACAACCTTCTTTCTAACGTAAACGGGTAAAAAGGCAATATTTCCAATGTTATTGTAAACACTGCCTTTATTATGTGTGTTTGGCAAGTTAAATGTGACGAAACCTGAAAGAAACATTCCCCTGTGATATAAAACAGTCCCATGTGTTAAGACATGGCAGGGGACTGTTTGTCAGGGGACTGTTTGTCAGGGGACTCTCTATTGCACGTAGAAAGTGTAGTATCATTGAATGATTTTAAATATATTAAGTTTAAAAAGCAGGCGTAATAACACACTTGCTAAGTAATTATTTAAAAAAAATACTCTACATCATACGACTACAATTAGTCATTTAAAACAATCAAATAAATGCTTACCAGTGGACTGTTTCAACGTGCAGCCAAGACGCGTGGTTTCACCTTGGAACGAACGAACTTCACAGCGGTTGCGTTCCGATCCACGGTCTTAATGCCCGCGCCAATGCATAATAAGATTTCAGAGCATTTTTCAGATTGTAACGGGGAACTGATCGAATATATTGAGGACAACATTTGTCATACCGAATTAAATATTAAATTTCTACTGGAAAATATAACTGAGTTTTACAAAAATACATAATGTATTCTAGTATTACTTGAATATTTTATACTTTGGAAATAACATTAAAGAAAATATTTTTTGTCATAAACTTCTAATTCTGGAAATGGGACACTACAGGGGACTGTGTTTTGAGGTGGTTAAAGTGCATTTATTATAATATTACAATATTATATTACTACACAAGCAAAAGCGTATTAAGAATAACTAGTACGCTATCGTTTTTAATATATAGAACTCAGTAATATAAACATATTATGCGTAAAATTTGCCGCGGACAGCGATTTTACAATTAGTGGAGAAACACCCATATTGAAAGGAAAAAACACAAATTTCATAAATGATATGAATGTTTATTTAGTATTAAGTAAAAAAATCTGTAATACCTTAGACCAGCTATACTCTAAGTGTGTTCCGCGGAACCCTAGGGTTCCGTGATACCTCTGTCGGGGTTCCGCAAGAATTTAGAAATAAAAAAATCAAAACACCTCTCTCTGGTCGCTCCGCGGCTGTGCGGACTCCGCGGCCGCGCGGAGACAAAACGCTATGAATGTTATTTATTTATTTATTTGTATTTGTATAAGCTTGTGTTACATTAGCTGGTACAATATCTCATAAGTTTGGTCTCAACAATTTTATACTTGTACAACGCGTTCGCTCTAAGTTTGCCGGTCTGTGGAATGCGCGTACCCTCCCCCACGTGACAACAAAACTTATAATGTGTCATAGTTTTACCCAAATATCTAACGTACACAATTTTTATTGTTACAATTAAATAAAAAATTTCGAACGTCATACACTCATACCTATCGCCAGCGGCAAACTTAAAACGAGCGGGTAGTATACTTGTAAGCGCTCAGTCTCTTTGATAAAAGCCGCCTCTGAATTAGACGCTATAGTTGTCAACTAGCGACTTTCGTCTCTAACTTCAAAGGATAAAGTCGATATTGTTTACAACGCTATTTTTAAATTTCTGTTTTTATTTTTGCTTTTTGTTTATCAAAGGTGCCGACTCGAGTATTTTCGAGAATATTTGAGATCGAGTCTAGGACTAAGTATAAAAGCGGCGATCGCGCGTTGGCGTCGTCAGTTGATGATTAGCGTTCGGAGCGATAAGTTACTACCTACTTACAAGCTCGCTAGCGAGAAACTGGTGTTCATTGTTTTACTGCCTGCTGTATTCTGTTGTCTCAGTTTTATACATTTCTTCCCTGTAGGTTCTAAATTTAGTCTCTTATACGCAGTAACGATTGTGCATTATTTAAACCCCACTATCCTGACTTGTAACATTATAAATAAAGAAGAATGGAACGTTGGCTTAAAGGTGTTAAACGTGTTCCAACAACATCTTCTAATGACGCTGAATGTTCAAAAGCAATGCGCGCGGAGAATTTAGCAATCACCGATCCAGAAGATGATGCCACGAGTGCCACGACGTCAAGCTCGACGGTTTCAAAGACGAAAAAAAGGAAGTATGATGAATCTTATATCAGTTTCGGATTTGTTGATTCCAACGGCTCACCTCTCTGCATGCTCTGTAGTAAACTGCTTCCTAATAGTTCCATGGCACCTGCCAAATTGCGTCGACATTTAGAAACCGTACACCCCGAGACTAAAGACAAGAATAAAGAATTTTTTGTTCGCAAAAAAGATCAGTTATTAGAAAGTCAAAAAAATATGATGCATGTAACACAAACTACCAACGAAAAGGCCACGGAGGCATCATACTTAGTTAGCTATCGCATTGCACAAGCAGGTGAAGCGCACACTATCGCTGAGAAATTAATAAAACCATGTGTATTAGACATAACAAAATGTATGCTTGATGAAAAATCTGCAAAGCATCTTTCTACTGTTCCGCTATCAAACGATACTGTTTCACGACGAATCCATGATCTGGCAAGCTACGTCAAACAAGAACTAGTTACACGTCTACAAAATACACGATTCGCTTTGCAAATGGACGAGTCGACTGATGTCGCTGGTTTGGCTATCCTGCTGGTTATTGTGAGATATCCATATAAAAGTTCTTTTGAAGAAGACATGCTTATGTGTTCATCGCTGCTTACAAACACTACCGGGGAAGAAATTTTTAATAAAATAAATATATTTTTTGAAGAACATAATCTCAGTTGGAACAATTGCATTGACATTTGTACAGATGGGGCCAAGGCGATGACAGGTAAAACAGCAGGAGCAGTGTCACGAATGAAAAATAAAGCGCCTAATTGTAGTTCCAGTCATTGTATTCTGCATAGACAAGCACTTGCGATGAAGCAAATGCCGTCTAATCTAAAATTAGTTATGGATGAAGCGGTAAAAATAATTAATTTTATCAAATCACGACCACTACAATCCCGATTGTTCTCATTATTGTGTGAAGATTATGGCAGCAAACATAAAACACTGCTGCTCCATACAGAAGTGCGATGGCTGTCTCGGGGAAAAACTTTAACAAGGCTATTTGAACTTAGAGCCGAGTTACAAATGTTTCTTTCAGCAGATACTTCTTTTAATTTGAAGGACCGTTTGTATGATAAAACTTGGTTGTTCCGATTGTCTTTTATGGCGGATATCTTTCAAAAACTTAACGAATTAAATTTATCATTGCAAGGTAAACAGACAACAGTGTTTCAGGCCTATAATAAAATAACTACTTTTAAAAGAAAATTAGATTTTTGGATCATTTGCATTGGTAAGAAAGAAATAGAAAGTTTTACGTTACTCACTGAGTTTGTTAGCGAAAACGACTCAGAAATGTTTGAAGATAATGTGTTTGAAGAATTGGTCCAATATCTCAGTTCGATGCGCGCATCTTTTGAAAAGTATTTTCCCGAAGAACACAATACAAAAATTAAAGTGAACTCCTGGATTCATAATCCTTTTTTACCCAACTTGGAAAAGCCTGAAAACATGTCAAATGAGATATATGAATCTCTTTTAGAAATGTCATCAGACACAAGTATGGAGTCATTGTTCAAAACGACGCCTCTTAATGATTTTTGGTGCAGAATCCAAGATGAATATGCAATGCTTGGCCAAATGGCTCTGGATATTCTTCTCCCGTTCCCAACTACATATTTGTGCGAAACAGGATTCTCTACCTACGCAGCCACGAAAACAAAATATCGCAATAGACTGGACGCCGAAGCTGATATGAGACTCCAACTTTCTTCCATCAAACCTGATATCAAGCAATTGATGAAAAATAAAAAACAGTTTCATACCTCCCACTAGTTAGATTTTTTCTTTTTTAATGTTTTCTATTATTGTCCTTACCAAGTGGTGAAGTAAATAATAATTAGTAACGGATACATTGTACTTTTATTATGCTGATTAATATAGAATACACTTATAAAAATAATTGTTTTATTGTAGGGTTCCATCAAGTATTTTGCTTCCCAAAAGGGTTCCGTCATTTAAAAAGTTTGAGAACCACTGCCTTAGACAGTTTGCCTTTGTCACTTTTAATAAGTACAGTCATTTGTGGAGGTTTCATACTCATGTAGACACAGGGGATCATTTTCGTAGTAGTTACGTACCGACGAAATCAAATTATTTGTATATGACGCACTAACCGGGGACGGTAAAATAGATACTGATCTTGGTGTAGATGATGTCGATAGAAATTTCATCAGCAATAAAATTTTGAATTTTACTTTAAGTCTTAAGTTTTTGCACTGGTGATACATATTTAAAATATGACGCTAATGATTTTAAAAACAACATGTCCTGATCGTCACAGTTATCATTTTTCTCATTAAATGCTTGTATCTTCTGTTTTTCTATTTCAAGCATTTTTTGTTGCAAATCTGTCAGTACTTGTTGTTTCTTCGGTTTACGTTTAATAGCTGTGTTAAGCTCACTTGCTCTAGAAGATGAATCAGATGCATCTACGTCCAAACCAGAGGCTCTCTTTAGGGAGATCAAATTACCGCTAGCTTCAACTTCTACAGACCTTTCATTAATAGAATTTGACTTATTGGGCTCTGAATTTTCTAGATATTTGATCGCCTCTTCAATTTCAGCCATTTCTGAATTCTCAATCGCCTGTGAATTTGCAAAATCCAAGTCTTGAGTCTCATTGTCATCAGACCTAGTTACAGATTCCTCACAGTTGCCTTGGGTAGCGTTGGGTTTTACGATATCTTTTAAAAATGACATTTCCTTAAAATAGCTCCACTTGCTTAAATAAATGTCATCATTATTAGGGCTGCCTGGATCACCGGATCGTGGCCGACGTACCTTCTTTGCTTATTTCATGAATACATCCCTCACAATTTTCCATTTGTTTTTTACGTCAGTTTCTGTAACGAAGTTACGAGTAAATTAGAATTTTATAGTTAAAGATAGATTTTGTATAAGTCTCCAGAAACTTGCGTCGAAAAATATGCTTCCTGCAAAAAAAAACAAATGTTTTTCATTTATAAATATTGGTTTTTTTTTTGGAGGAAACATTCTTTCTAATCGTTTCTATATATATTATGTATGTATTTACAAATACAATGTATTTAAGAATGTTTGTTTATCCGTTGTCTAGTTCCCATAGTAGGTACAAGCTATGAGTAGTTTGGGGCTAGATGGCGCTGTTTTAATTGTTCGAGAATTTATTTTATACTTATATAATATTATTATAGATATTATATTATTTCATATATTATATTATCATTTATAGTTTTTTTTTTGTTTATTTACAGGTACCTAACGACAGGAGCTTCTTTCCGGAAATTATCAATACCTTTTCGTATTTCAAAATCAGCCATAGCAAGCATTGTGTTGGAAGTGTGCACTTGAGTGTGTGAATAAAATGAATTGCAAACACATGAAATTTCCAGAAGTCAATACAGAAGAATTTAAAGCTATAGCAGATTATTTTTTAATGAAAAATAAATTCCCACATTGTTGTGGCAATTTGGACGGCAAACACATTCGTGTTAAAAACCGCAGAAGTGTGGTAGCATGTATTATAATTATAAAATGTATAATTCAATAGTACTGTTAGCTGTCACTGATTCAAAATATAAGTTTATAATTATTGACGTAGGCGTATATGGTAAGGATAGTGATGGCGGTGTACTTAGTAATTCAAGGTTTTATCAGAGATATTCAAAATCCTCCCGAAGAACCATTACCGAACTCCAACATTATCGCACTATACGTGTTTTTAGGAGAAGAGGCATTACCACTTAAAACTTTTTTAATGAGACCTTATCCAAGAAGGCTAGCAACGGAGGTCACAAAAATAAGATTCAATAAAAGATTATCTACTACTAGAGTTGGTGTAGATTGCGCATTTGGAATGATGACCTCCAAATTCAGAATACTTTATAAACCCATCGAAAAGTCATTTGAAAACGCTATTAAAATGTAAAAATAATCAGTTTGTTGCACAATATTTTATTAGATACTAACAAAAAATATAACGATTTGACACGATATTGGAAATCGTCGAACGGACAACTCATTGAGGATATTAAACAGGACTAGGCGTAATAATCGTGCATCCGCAACTGCGACTAATGGAAGAGAGTTTACTACTTATTTCGCAAATCAATCGCAAATATAATAATAAAAATAATAAATAAAACTTCAAATTCAACAAAAAACTCACTGGTTTTATTTAGATTTTTCGCCAAAATACTCCACTCTTTGTCACTGTTTAAACGGCGCCTGTAGTCATCTCTACGTTTATCCCATAGAATTGGCCGATTACGAATTTCAGCAATCAATTTATCTTTAAATAACATTTTATGAAATTATTTTACTTTCTGCTAACAAAGCGAGAATGCGTCGTCTACAAATCACACCCCCAAAATGGCGGCCAGCCTGCAAGACGCGACGCGTGGGCGCATGGTAGGGTTAGCCCTGCCCCTCTCCCCGCTTCCTATCGACGCGACGCGATCATCGCGCAAACTTTAGTTAGGACACCTATTCATCATTAATAGGTTTGATTGCGCGTTCGCGCGAACTAAGTTCGTCGTGGTTGAAGTATAAGGGGCTGAATCTTTCATTAGAAAATATGTAGAAACAATACCTCTCGTAAATGATAAAAGATCATGTTGCGTGCCGTTATGTTTTTTTGCAGCTGGAGATATTTTGTAAAGTTGGAAAGCATTATTGACTGCAACATTTAGTGGAAACATGAGCAACTGTCAGTACCATCTCTCCAGACGAATCGTGATTCTATAACAACCCACATTTTGATCAAGTCGGTCCACGCGGTCCATATATTTATTGTAGTTTATCAAGCAACGGGGTTGGTCATCGTCTTTTTTTTGTTTGTCGCAGTAGCGATTTACTTTACGTATAGGTTCTACACCACAACGAGGCCACTGTGAAAATGTTATTGTCATTATATCTCACAAGAGTGATATTAGATAATGTATCAGTACATTGGTGATGAGATCCTCTACTTGTTTTCTTCATTTCTTTTGGATCTTTGAGAGGTGCCTCCTCTGTTCGATTAGCTCGTATGGTCCCCGTTCCGTCGTGACCCATTTTTTGCAACTCGTCAAGCAGTGGTAGAGATGTAAAAAAGTTATCGAAATAAAAGCTGTAGCTACCTTGTGGCAATTTTGAGATTAGATCCAAAACCACTTAGGCACCAACACCTAATTCAGGATGGGTATTTCCAGTACTAGCTCCCTGATAAAACTCACAATATATAAATTTTTGTAACCGAATCGAATGGGCTTACCACGGATGTGCTGCTTGGTTCCATGTTTACCATAATATGGAATCATCGATTCATCGATGCTCAAGTTTTTATCGCCAGGATAATATTTTATCCACCTAGCATTGAGCAGGAGCTTTACTCTCTTTGAAACTAAATTTCGGTAACGAACGAATTTTAAACGAAATTTCGCCATTGACTCTACTCTATTTCATTTTCGAACAGGCACATTAACTTCGGGATCCATAAACAGTTTTCGTGAATGAATGGAATGAGTCATGTTTGTGAGTTCTTTTTATCTCTACTTTTAAGAAAACGTTTTTTTACTTGGAAACAATATAGGTAGTTTACGACAAATTTTTTGATGACATTGAAAGAAAAGAACCTTCTTTGACAGTGTTAGCCGACTAATTTGTAGAGTTGATACAATCTACTGTATGTCGTCAACCTAAATTTGTCGTTTAATACTTTGAAGTATCGAAATTACAATAAATAATAAAAAAATGGTTTATTTATTAATTTTACATGCTAAAAATGTTTCTCGAGCTAAGCAGCTATTATTAAATATAGTCTTGCAAGTATTTTAGGCTTAATAAAACAAAAATCTCAAAACGAAAATGAAAAGGTAACATCTACCTCTAACTCTACATATAACTCTTCATTTCGTCAATTTGAGGTTAAAATTTTGAATTATCTGTCAAATTCAAGTTTTCCTTCGAAAGTTTTTTGAATCGCGTCCTCGCACAGGCCCTGCCAGAATACCAGCGCTGATACAGTGATAGAGTATTCTCCCACTGTGTCAGCATAAGCTGAGGCAGGGTTCTGATTGGCCGTCTTAGTTTTATGTTGTTATTTTTTGTTCTTAGGTTAAGTTTCTCTTTTATTTTCTGTTTATATTTATAGTATTTTTATTGTGTAAGATGGCCAATAAAGGTTTTTTCATTTCATTTCATTTAATGTGCGTATGTTCCTACTGCTCAAATAATGGAACGGTACATTATCATCACACTTACCCACAAATAACGACTTTTATTTGTTAAAACGTATTATGACACGATATAATAATGATATAACATGTTTATAAACCATAAATACTCAATAGTATACTATAAAACATTATTATTACTTACTGTTTTCGGTTCGCCATAATTTCCACTAAAACTTCCAAACAAAATTATGTTTATGGACAGAAAAAACCGCGCGAAGTGAAATGACATTTATTAAACTTGACAGCTAGTATTGTTAGTTATACCAACATAAAACTATTAATTTAAAAAAGCGTTCAGAAATTCCAATAAAAAATAAAAAAGTAACCGTTTTAAAAATGGAACACTGGGATGATTAGAGTTAAAGATAAATTGTAATTATGAAAAGTGAAACTAATAAATATCATTATTTTTTAATAAAATTACTAACACAGTGACTGGAAAACACGTGCACACACTAGACTCACCGCGTAAGCAATGTGAATAGTGTTGTCAGTACCTGCGTCATAGATATGTACTTTTAATGCCTAATTTGCATTAGGCATAAAAATTTGGGTCTATTTAAAGTCAGCTCCTCATCCAACCATGTCATGTCATGCTGACAGTTTTGCTTTCAGAAAATCCTTCTCGGAACGCAATTTATTTCATAGTTATTTTAAAGAGTGCGAGGAATACTGTCGTTACAAATCCAACTCCTAAAGAAATCTGTTAACTTGATAGGAAATCTGGACTCTGTACCGCAAGTTTAATTTTATCAGAAAACGATTCTTCCGGCTTCACCAACATGAACCCTCTTGTCGCGACGGGCAAACTTGACCAAGTCGCGAAATGTAAATATTGGATATGGCAACAAAATCCTGTAATCTGTGGTGAGTAACATTAACCGATTTTAATACCTAATCTGTGGCCCGTAACTCCGCGGTTTTTTACCTGTCAGAAAAGTTTCTTTTCCTTTTCGACTCCGGCTGAAATGTGTGCTGTTTGCGAGATTCTGGATATGAGAGCTAAGTATCTTTCCCGAGTCAATTAATTACTATTTATGGTCCATATGATGTGTATCATATGAATTCACGTGTCGATTGGTAGGTCGGGAAAGGGACTTACCTATATTAAGAGCAGTACAATAGTAACATAGAATGGCGATTGTACTGGCGAACGCTCGAGGCCGTTACGCGGGATGCTAGACCAGTGCACTTGACTGAACATACAAGGAAGGCCAGGATGAGTGTGTGCGAGGGCTGCTCGACGCACCTTGGCTTCATGATCAAAGACTGTAGCCCTAAATTTTTGCTCTAATGCATAAAATTTATTTTTATAATTTATTAATTACACGGTTAGAAAAGGACAAAAAGCCTCCGTCCTATATCACTCACCGGCACGTTATGCTCCAGCGCACTGTTCATAGACTTCGCACACCGACTGTGTATAACGCCGCCCTTATTTATCAATATGCCAACGCTATAAAACTTTTAAGAAAAAAGTCATTTTTACATTTCTCTTCTCGAGCACGTTCCACGTTTCGCTTTTTTGTTAAGTTATTTAATACTTTTCAACTTTAAAAGGAGTAATTTCGTTTAGTGGATTCTTATTCCTATAAATTATTACAGGCGAAGCATAAGGAACCCCTATTTACACAGATTTATACAAAATCCAACATGTGCCGGCTCCACGTGAGAAATCGTCACACGTTTTCTTAATTGGTAAGCAATTACTATACTTTATTTTTAATGATCTTCCCAGATCACAGTAAAATATGCATTATTTTATAGTAATCACATGTGGAAATCATGTATTACTTCATAAGATAACCTCCTTGTCAAGATTTTTATAAATCCTTACAAATTATTAACTAGTTAATACTACATTCGGTACTTAATTCCATTATATGTAATTGAATTTCGGGGTAATTTGTAGGGGAGGGTAAATGATTTTTGGCGGAAATGCAGTTTTTTTTTTTTACCTAACCTAAAAATTCATAAAATCTGTTATATGTAGTGGAATTTCAGGGGGATAGGTATTAGGGAAGACCCCTCAGAGGAAAGGGTAAACCCCCCCCCCCCCGGCGTTTTTTTACAGAAATGATAATTATAAAAAATTAGAGGAGTTTTAAAGGTAAATCTGTACTTCCAGCGCCTAGAGGTGATATTTGATTTTTCTGTAGAAAAAGTCTATTAAACAATTTTTCTTTCTGGCGCTTCGCCGGCGAAGTATCACCACTTGGGCCTTAGATATACAGTTTAGCCGTTTAAATAAAACAAGTTTAAACACAAACACTTGACTGACAGATCTCATTAATGGCAGTTAATTGTCACATTTTGACAATAGTACCAACATAATAAACTTATATTTACCATAGACAACGAGAAACATGTTATTTTTGCATAAAAAAATGGCAGCACTGAACATGAAAATTGCGAAAAAAAAAAACTTGTCTAAATTGACTCATAACCTACAAAAATATTAATTTTCAATAATTTTTTTCTCGAGTTCTATTCTTTTCCGCCAAAAAAGATTTCGTGTACGTATTTTTAATAGTTAATACTTTGCGTGACAAAAATTTCAGTTTGCAACTCGATTACATATAATGGAAAGGTAAGCCATAATTCATAAAGAGAAACTCCCATTATGAAATTTTCTTTGAAGACAGTGTTTGTTGAAAAGGATTACCTCCCTTAAATCCATTAGTTTTGTAGGAATGTGTTACTTACCACACTAATTAATTACAGATAATAACATGGAAGAATAAACTATTAAATCATACTTGCTGTCTTCGACGCCTCCGACAGGTATTTATTTAATTCAATCATTATAATACAATGAAAGAACAATTTTAACTATATAACTTTTCACTTTTTAATCAATTACTGGGTATAAGTAATTGAAACAACAGTTTTTAAGATAATTATAACTTGTAACGCAGTTTTTCCATAAAGAGGAATGTTCAATTTACTTTAAAATATTAACTTAAAAAAGAATAACATACAAATGTTTCTTAATATATTGTGGGTTTTATAATTTCTTAATTTTCATTTAATATCTACATTTCATGTAGATTACCTACTTAATAAAATATTAACTTACAAAGGAATAACATACAAATATTTCTTAATATCTTGTAGAATTTATAATTTCTTAATATTAATTTAATATCTACCTTTCATGTAGATTACCTACTTACCTTTTATGTATTTTTTTCTCCGGAAGGCTAATACTTACCGTCCCCTTCCAGGAGGTGCTATGTTATGGTGCTATGTTATACCATAGTATACCGCCATGTTACCCTGACGTCCTGCTACCCAGGCAACGTCTCATATAACCAGTAGCTACCCCAGAAGGACTCTCCAGTCCTAAGCAGCTGACGAAGCCCCTGCTTACCCCAACTCATTTACTTACTCCGACGAGTTTGGACTGCACTCTGCGCAGACTACCCTTCGTGCTGTCTACTCTGGACCTAAAGATAACCTATTCTTTTTACCTAAATTAACTTTAACTTTTAACATACCAAGCGTTATCGACCAAATGCGCCACGACCTGTTTTTTTTACCTACCTATTTTAATTGTAACGACCGTTTATATGCGTGACCGTGCGGCTCCAGCCGGCGGCTAATTTCACTCCGTTTCACAAATGTTGTTTTAAACTTAACTTAAATTTCACTCCGTTTCACAAATATTGTTTTAAACTTAACTTAAATATAACTAACCTTAACGTAATTTACCTTAACCTTTTCATTTAAAGTACGGAGATTACCAATAAATGGAGTTATAATCGGAGTCTTATTTTTATTTACCCCACTTACCCGGTTTTTCACGTTACAATTTGGCGACCCTGCCAGGATCGTGGTTGCATGAATATTAGTATTCTCTGTCCTCGTTTCTACAAAACCAAGACAGGTTGGCGATAACGCATTTAACTTACTTGTTTTTAAATAAACTTAAATACTATTGCATAAAAATGATACCATTAACTGTTTAAATTTCCAATTCATATTGTGGATTGTTAAAATTTTACTATTACTTAAGTTTTATCTTACCAACATTATTTTCTAATGTTATATTAAGGTGCTACTGTGTATCACTATTTAAAACTGTAAACCTAACTGTATACTTAAGTGACATATTTCTTTGCAATTGAATATTGCACTGGTCGATCACGCTTACTGGTCTATCTACATTTTACCTACAAATTTAAATATTATCTTTACATTTGAATTCTTACTTACAACCCACTTTCTCACTATGGAAGAAAGGCCTATTAACCTTAACCTTTTACATAAAGATGAGTTGTTGTACGAAGTAACCATACGTGATGCTAAACCGGTTGACACTTGTGCTGGTTTGCGCACTCAGTTACGTGGTTTATTTAAAGAATTTCCTTCGGATGAAATTGACTTATATGAAGGTGACCTTTCACTTGAATTAAATTTAATTTCCCATAAACTCGACGAATTAAACGAATTATCTTCTTCTAAACCCCTAACTTTAAAAATTTTAAATAGAATAAATGCTTTAGGTAACCATTTGTTTCATCGCTTAACTAGAGTTCACCCTATCGAGGAAAATGACTTAACATTAAAATCTAAATTAGATCTTTCTTTAAATAAAATAACAAACAAATTTGATGCTTTATTATCCAATTTCAAGAGCAGTTTACGATCTCCCGATGAATCAAATTATGATCCAGTACCAACGGAACCTAACTATATTCCACCAAATTCTAGTAAAGGAGTCCATACTTTAAATTTTAAATTTAACGGCAAAACGTGTGTTGTTGCATTTGTTCAGCGAATAGAAGAGTTGTGTTTATCGAGAGGCATTAGCGAAAGTAAATTATTTGAAAGCGCTTCTGAGATTTTTTCAGAAGAGGCATTGTTTTGGTATCGTGGGATAAGGTGTAATGTTAATTCATGGCCTGAATTAAAACATCTTTTATTTGAAGATTATTTACCGTATGACTACGATTTTAGATTATTAACTGAAATAATAACTCGTACACAAGGATCTAATGAAAGTATTGTAAATTACTTCAGTATTATGCAAAATTATTTTAGTAGGCTTCGTAAACCTTTAAGTGAGATGGAACAGTTAGAAATTGTTAGGTATAATATTAAACCCTCTTACTCATTACAATTAGCGATGGTGTCCATAAATTCGTGGTCCGAATTGAAGAACCATTGTCGTATTTTAGAAAATGCTAAATTACGTGCTGATTTATTTGTCTAACCAAATAAAGCTATCTTAAATAAAAATATGCTTGCTGATGATTTAGCATATAAACCTAATACTTTTACCTCGAAGCCATTTAAAGAATGCGCGACGTTGAATAAATTACCTCCTACTACTAAGTTTTGTGTGAGATGTCGTGAGGACGGTCATGTTTTAAAGCATTGCAAGCGGTCGCACCGAATCGTCTGCTATCGTTGTGGTGAAATTGGTGTAACGGCTAAAACATGTCCGAAATGTAACGATCAGCAAAAACCAAAACTTACTACTTCAAAAAACTTGTAAGCTTGGACCAAGGAACTTCCAACCTAATTAAACCAGCTTCACTTACTTTACTTGCCTCTGTTACCCAGAGTCGGAATAAAATTTCCCCGAGTTCTGTTACCCAGAACTTATTTCCCTTACCTGCCTCTGTTACCCAGAGTCAGGATAAACTTTCCCTGAGTTCTGTTACCCAGGACTTATTTCCGTTACCTGCCTCTGTTACCCAGAGTCAGGATAAACTATCTCCAAATTCTGTTACCCAAAATTCACTTACCCCTTCTGACTTTGTTACCCAAGGTCATTATAAAATTTTATCGAGTTCTGTTACCCAGAATTCACTTACCCCATCTGCCCTTGTTACCCAAGGGGAGGATAAAATTTTATCGAGTTCTGTTACCCAGAATTCACTTACCCCATCTGTACTTGTTACCCAAGGTCAGGATAAAATTTTATCGAGTTCTGTTACCCAGAATTCGCTTACCCCATCTGACTCTTACCCAGATTCAGGATAATTTTCCTTTAAATTTCCAAGATTCTATACTTAAACATATTTCTTTGGTCCAGGAAGCTGAAGATAAAAGACCTTACCTAACTTTTACTATATTTGATTTGAAATTCTCAGGATTACTAGATTCAGGATCCGAGATTTCTATTATTGGAAATGGTTATGATAAACTATTTTCAGATTTTGCCACTTTATATAATTCTTACGATTTGCAGTGTATTTCTACTGCAAATGGTTCTACATCTCGTGTGTTAGGATATTTCTTGTTACCAGTCACGGTCGGGAATAAAACCGACGTGATCAAATTTTATGTTATACCCGATGTTTCTACCAACATCCTACTTGGATTAAATTTTTGGGCTAAGTTTAATATTGCTCCGAATATTCTCTCCTTGTTAAGAAATTCTTACCGTATTTCTGCTTCTATTCCAGTTTCGGATATTACCTATTTGAAACCGTTTCATTCCTTGACGGATGAGGAGCGATTATTAGCTGAAGAAACTATTAATAAATTCGAAAACATATCCTTCGAAAAGATTGGCTTAGGCCGTACCCCTTTAATATTCCATAAGATTCAATTTGCTTTGAACACTTCGGTAAACGAAACAACTTCATTTACTCCATACTTGTTAGTACACGGTCGTGAAGCAATTTCCGACGGAGCAGTTTATGCCAATGCTCGAGATGTGGATGAAATAATATTTGATTCCCGTCGCGACTATATTTCCAACCTAGGCACGTTACGACGCATTTTCGATCAGGTGCAGGAGGAACTGAAAAAGGCTCATGCAAAAAATGCCAAGTACTACGATAAACGCCGTCGTGATGTCAGTTTCAAAGTCGGTGACTACGTTTGGAAACGGTCTTATAAACAAAGCGATGCAAAGAAATTCTTTTCGGTTAAACTCGCCCCTAAATACGAAAAATGTAAAATCATTCGTAAACTATCCTCATTAGTTTACGAACTTGAAGATGAGAACGGTAAATATCTTGGGAAATGGCATGTGAAGGATTTCAAATGAAATTGAAGTAGAGGTAGAGCATAGTGGTAATTTACCACTCGGATGTTGAGCGCTCAACTGGGGTAGGACCTCCACCTTACAGAAGTTCGCAGTTATTGCGTTGAGTAAGGTCACCAGAGCTCATTGAGGATTCGTTTTGTTGAGAACGGGAAATGCAATTCCTTTACCTTTCAACAGGGCGATTCCTTCTGATTGTGTTTGTTACGTCTAACAAAGAGTCTTATTAATTAGTTACTTGCTGTAATAGTTGAGTCCCTATTACTAGTGATTATACTTTTAATAACTTAAAAGATTGAAAATATAAATTTTCAATTGTTATTTTTCAACCTACCTATAGATCGTTACCAATATAATATATGTATACTGGTTTCGTTCATACCTTTTTTTACTGTTTGATAAACAGTTTGTTATTTAATATACAAGTACCTTTTCTGTAGTCTACAGATATCATTTATTTTGCTGTTTAGCAACCTTTACTACTTAATTCTATAATATAAGTTATTGTCTGTTGTTGAAAGGCAACTACAGCCTCTTAGCAGTAGTGCATTGATTTATTTTACCCCATTCGGATATAGATCTGATGGTTAACCATAAAGAAGGACAAGGTTTCTTTATTGTTTTAATTTATGTCGTTTGGTCGATAGTTGCAAATACCAGGTTTTATTTTACTTGTTTTAGTTTGTTATTTTGTTGTGTTCTTTAGAAAGTTGGAATTTCTAAGTCGATTAGGAACGGATGAGGGCATCCGGCGAATTCCTTTACCGGAATTCTTTATGTGGTAATGGGGGTATTGTAGCCCTAAATTTTTGCTCTAATGCATAAAATTTATTTTTATAATTTATTAATTACACGGTTAGAAAAGGACAAAAAGCCTCCGTCCTATATCACTCACCGGCACGTTATGCTCCAGCGCACTGTTCATAGACTTCGCACACCGACTGTGTATAACGCCGCCCTTATTTATCAATATGCCAACGCTATAAAACTTTTAAGAAAAAAGTCATTTTTACATTTCTCTTCTCGAGCACGTTCCACGTTTCGCTTTTTTGGTAAGTTATTTAATACTTTTCAACTTTAAAAGGAGTAATTTCGTGTAGTGGATTCTTATTCCTATAAATTATTACAGGCGAAGCATAAGGAACCCCTATTTACACAGATTTATACAAAATCCAACATGTGCCGGCTCCACGTGAGAAATCGTCACACGTTTTCTTAATTGGTAAGCAATTACTATACTTTATTTTTAATGATCTTCCCAGATCACAGTAAAATATGCATTATTTTATAGTATTCACATGTGAAAATCATGTATTACTTCATAAGATAACCTCCTTGTCAAGATTTTTATAAATCCTTACAAATTATTAACTAGTTAATACTACATTCCTATGATGATAAGTCAAATATGCATAAATATTCATTTATTCCCTTCAGGAATCAATATCCTGTAAAATAATTCATAAAGAGTAACTCCCATTATGAAATTTTCTTTGAAGACAGTGTTTGTTGAAAAGGATTACCTCCCTTAAATCCATTAGTTTTGTAGGAATGTGTTACTTACCACACTAATTAATTACAGATAATAACATGGAAGAATAAACTATTAAATCATACTTGCTGTCTTCAACGCCTCCGACAGGTATTTATTTAATTCAATCATTATAATATAATGAAAGAACAATTTTAACTATATAACTTTTCACTTTTTAATCAATTACTGGGTATAAGTAATTGAAACAACAGTTTTTAAGACAATTATAACTTGTAACGCAGTTTTTCCATAAAGAGGAATGTTCAATTTACTTTAAAATATTAACTTAAAAAAGAATAACATACAAATGTTTCTTAATATATTGTGGGTTTTATAATTTCTTAATATTCATTTAATATCTACATTTCATGTACATTACCTACTTAATAAAATATTAACTTACAAAGGAATAACATACAAATATTTCTTAATATCTTGTAGAATTTATAATTTCTTAATATTAATTTAATATCTACCTTTCATGTAGATTACCTACTTACCTTTTATGTATTTTTTTCTCCGGAAGGCTAATACTTACCGTCCCCTTCCAGGAGGTGCTATTTTATGGTGCTATGTTATACCATAGTATACCGCCATGTTACCCTGACGTCCTGCTACCCAGGCAACGTCTCATATAACCAGTAGCTACCCCAGAAGGACTCTCCAGTCCTAAGCAGCTGACGAAGCCCCTGCTTACCCCAACTCATCTACTTACCCCGACGAGTTTGGACTGCACTCTGTGCGCAGTCTACCCTTCGTGCTGTCTACTCTGGACCTAAAGATAACCTATTCTTTTTACCTAAATTAACTTTAACTTTTAACATACCAAGCGTTATCGACCAAATGCGCCACGACCTGTTTTTTTTACCTACCTATTTTAATTGTAACGACCGTTTATATGCGTGACCGTGCGGCTCCAGCCAGCGGCTAATTTCACTCCGTTTCACAAATATTGTTTTAAACTTAACTTAAATATAACTAACCTTAACGTAATTTACCTTAACCTTTTCATTTAAAGTACGGAGATTACCAATAAATGGAGTTATAATCGGAATCTTATTTTTATTTACCCCACTTACCCGGTTTTTCACGTTACAAGACTTATGGTAATCAAACAGGATACGCTGAAAGTGTCCTATGCCAATCATGAAGCATTGGCTCCATGATCAAAGGCTTATGGTAATCAAACAGGATACGCTGAAAGGGTCCTATGCCAATCATGAAGCATTGGCTTCATGATCAAAGGCTTAGGGCGCGTTCAGATGACACGCGTCGACCACGCGTAGGACCTGCACACTCGTTGTGCCCGCGTTACACCCGTGCTCGCCACGCGCACGCCTCGCGCACGCATAAACTACTAGTGACTGGACTACTTCGTTCAGTTATCGTAGTGGCTTCCAGGTGTCACAACGTGAGAACGTTTGAAATTAAATGGATTTGACTAAGTCAAAGAAAGTTCTAATTACATACTATATGTATAAACAATGGAAGAAAGAAAAAGACAGTGAAAAGATTAATTCTACGCGAAGATATTGGGTTCACCCTATATTAACTGGCAGAGAGAAGCATGGCGAATTTCATGTCCTTTTTGCGGAATTACGCAATCATGATGATGAATTTTATGGCTATCTTCGAATGACTAAAAGGACTTTTGATAAATTACTGTCCGTTTTAAATACTAAACTGGAGCATCAGCACACAGTTATGCGAGATAGTATTTCTTCTGCTGAAAGGCTGGTTGTAACTTTGAGGTAAGTAGTCATGATATGATCTCGCTTAAAATTTTTGCGTGAGCGTATAGTTTGAAATATTTTTATATTTCTAAAAGGTTTATAATTTATTTATAAACAAGCACAAACATATAGAATAAAGCACATGACCTTTTTTAAATAAATTATTTCAAACTATCGTACTATGACTCCTCTTTTGAACGTGACCATATAGTATAATAAAACATGTTCTTGTTTTAATCATTTTTTTAATTTTAGAAAATGTAAGGTAATATAATTACACTAATCAAATACTATAATTATCTTGAATCACAGCGGTAGATGTCGCAGTAGAAAAATAATAAAATTAATTCAGCGTCGCAAAGTCGAGGTCGTCACTCATACTGGATTGCACACTGGGTTGACTTTGTCCAACTCGAATGTAAGAGTCAAATTCTAGTTCGGCACCATAAGTAGTAAGTCTAGATTGGCTTCTCACGTTAGAAGATCCAGATGCAGTAGAATATCCATAAGCTTCAGTATCATAGGTTGGCTGAGGTTGGATGGGTTCTTGCAGGTGTATACTTTGAGATTCTGATGTGTTGCTATTTACATTATTTTGTTTAAAATTCCTTAATATTGAAATAACTTGATATTGGAATTCGACAACTTCATCGTCACTGAACTTCTCTATTGTTGGAGCAATACTCTTGAAAAATGACATAATTCTGCTGTCATCGTTTTTTTTTTCTTCTTTTTGCATAGAATCGATAAATTGAATCATTCTTCTATCTATTGCACTGAAATCTTTTTCTTTATGAACTTGTTCTTTCTTCCTTTTTTTGATCAATGTATCATGGCTGTCGTCACTTTCAGTGTTACAAGGTGGTTGCATATTTGACTCAGTATCCCTATGTTGGGCTATTTTTGTCAAAAATTTCATGTTGTCATAGTATGTGTACTTATGAACTGTTGGATTAGCTCCCGATCCCGACTTGCTTTCGCTTAATTTTCTATGACATTTCATCCATTCGTCTCTCATTGATTTCCACTTTTTCACAACCAGTTTTCCTGCAAATAAGTAAAACAGATCTTATTTAAATATTTTATTGTAACTGACGACCTCCGTAGTCCAACGATTTACATGTTGGACTTGTAATCTCGAGATCGTGGGTTCGTTTTCCACGGAAGACAAGCATTTACGTGACGAACGTAGGTGTTTGTTTTCGGCCTGGGTTTTAGTTATTATAAGTATGTATTTACAAAAAAAAGTATATAATACAAATGTATTTTTATCCGTTGTCTAGACCCGTAACACAAGCTGCTATAGTATGCTTACTATGGGCTAGATGGCGCTGTGTGTATTGTCTGTGAAATTTATTTATTTAACTTGCAATTGGGGGTATTCAGGCAATGAAGGTGTGAACACTCTGTGAAAGTTTTCGGATAGCTGTCCCTTACACCCTTTATACCCTTTGCTTTACATCCTCTATAGCTTAATTACTTATTGTTTCATTTTATTTTTCAGGTATTTAGCAACAGGACACACTTTTGCTGATCTACGATACGGATTCAGAATCGGAAAAAGTACTTTAAGTTCTATTGTCAGACAAGTTTGCCAAAGTATCTGGGAAGAATTGTCAGAAACATATATGAAAGTACCAACTGAAAATGAGTGGTATGAAATTGCTCGCAACTTCTGTTTAAAAGCCAATTTTCTTCATTGCCTAGGTGCTGTTGATGGCAAGCACATAAGAGTTGTAAAGCCCAACAGAAGTGGATCGATGTTTTTAAATTACAAACATTACTTTTCGATTGTTTTAATGGCGGTAGTTGACACTAATTATAATTATATTTACATTGATGTTGGTGCATACGGCAAAGAGTGTGATTCAAATGTTTTCAAGGAGACTACTTTTTGGAAAAGCTTAGTGAACAACACGTTAAATTTGCCAACGCCTGCACAACTGGAAGGATCAAATGTCGATCTACCCTACATTTTTGTTGGGGACGAGGCTTTCGCGTTACACGAAAACTTACTTCGCCCATTCAGTGGTCAACAGCTGGATGCGACTAAATCGGTCTTTAATTACCGTTTGACCCGGGCAAGGCGATACGTAGAATGTGCATTTGGCATTATGGCTAATAAATGGCGAATTCTCCATCGTCCTCTAGATGTGTCACTTGATTTAGCAGTTAAAATCGTAAAGACGTGTTGTTTACTACAAAATTTTATACATAAAGAAGAGGGTATGCCTGAAGTATCAATCATCAATCTGGGTCCTGAAATGTCGGCTTTACGAAGGTCGCAATCAATACAACATAATATACCAGCAAGTACAGTTCGTAATCATTTTGCGGAATACTTTATGTCTGAGCAGGGAAGAGTACCATGGCAAAATAAATATTGTTAGTTTAAATGATAAAATGCAATTTAATAAAAATATGCTAACATACATACCGTATTTATTTTTTTCCACATCCGGCAGCGTTTCAAAATCCTCATTGATGATTATACATACGTCACGCCAAGCCTGTAGAGTTTTTCTTTTATCTTTATAGCTTTCAAGAGTTTTATCCCACAGCACATCCCTTTCCTCCACCAAAGAAATTAATGTTTCTTTATCCATATTATCCATCATATTTACTCAAAAAAACACGCCACGCGACTATACTTGATCACAGTCAATACAACACTAGCCACAGCGCGGGCGCAAGGCATGTGCAGCGCGTATGCGGGGTGAGCGCGGGGTTGGCACGTGGCGGGCGCGGGGTGGGCGCGTGGCGTGAGCGTGGCGTGCGCGGGTGGAATTCGATAAATGCAATTTGAGATCTATTGATGTGCCTAAAGACTCAAATTATATACAACAAATTTCAAAGCGAGTTAGACGCGGGTGCAGAATCGCGTGGTGGGGGCGGGGCGGGCGCGTGTCGTCTGAACACGGCCTTATGGTAATCAAACAGGATACGCTGAAAGGGTCCTATGCCAATCATGAAGCATTGGCTTCATGATCAAAGGCTTATGGTAATCACACAGGATACGCTGAAAGTGTCCTATGCCAATCATGAAGCATTGGCTTCATGATCAAAGGCTTATGGTAATCAAACAGGATACGCTGAAAGGGTCCTATGCCAATCATGAAGCATTGGCTTCATGATCAAAGGCTTATGGTAATCAAACAGGATACGCTGAAAATGTCCTATGCCAATCATGAAATGAAATGTAAAATGAGTAGAAAATCGACGTGAATGTATATGTGAATATTGATGTGTGTGTACATATAATGTATAGGTATTAATCATGGCGAGGAAGATGCTTAGTGTCTCAACTCTGAGATTCATGGTATAATTTCTCTATACAGGTTTCTTGATGATATTGACAATTGACGATGGGAATAAAGTGAAATAAGCGAAGCAGATGTCTAAAGCAAATTTAACACAAGACAGAATGAGGTATGAAACATTAATATAACTTGCACTATTATAGTAACATGTTTAAATTGTTCAGTGCCGAAAGTATGAATAATCGCGGTCTGCCTCAGTCCATTGTACACCCTGTTGGTGTGGGTTGTAGGCAGACGATGAGACATGTGTGGTTCTGTGTGGTTTCTGGTTGAACCTCTAAAGAATGTGTCAGTATTTGGTAGTAGTTAATATACTTCATTGCACTAGGTATAAAGATAGAATAAGACAACCACACAGAATGCCCACAGAGTCCCTGCGCGACACCTCTGGCGTATAGCTGACCCAAGAATTCATAATTGATGTTGACCACTTCTGTTTGATTACTCTCGGCCAGTTTAATTGAACATGCATCAGGCCTGTCCGAGAGTTCTAACAACTGGGATTGTTTGGAGCATACAATCTCCGGCAGGAAGAAGCTGCAATTGCTTTCGAACTTCATAACTCCCGTCTTACTTATTGAGTGACGCTTAACAATCACAGATGGCTTCTCTTCGCATGAGGTGCAACCGTAGCTACACTCTATCTTGATGTCACACGATGCTCTCTCGACCACCTGTGTTCGTGGATAGTAACCGGCGCTATGCTCTTTGCCCCGAACTTCTCTTCGTGGTTAAATGAAACACTTGCAAGTTCAGGGATAAAACTATATGTATATTGGAGCGTATAGAAATTATAAAAACACATACTTACAAAACTTATTTCAGTCTAAAAAGAACATGACACAATAATTGACAAAGCAAATTTTCAACCTGACTGGTTATCACAATCGACCTTAGTATCAGTGAAATGACCCCTCTAAGATGTCGGGTTCTAACAAATGACCTTCGTGACGAGTTTGACCTCCTTCAACTGAATTCCTTGTGTCAGATGCCAATGTCTGCTTGTAGGCAGGAGGTGGTTATCTGCAAATCATGGTGCGGCCATCAGTCACCTAACAAGCCTGCTGCACCTCTGTTTAAGTCAGCCGCTGCGGTTCCAAGAAAGATTTCTACGTGCCTCCTGATATTCTTGAAAAACGGATAATACTCACTGGTTATGGAGCCTAGGTGGATCACCATTGGATAAGATTAGACGACGAGAATTATCACTTGGAGGGAAAAAATCATAGACACAGATTTGGCATATTTATCTTTCTCTGTGCTCAGTTTTCAAAACAAGATTCAAATTTCTTTTTATTGAAATCAAGTTCCGCTTGTCGTATTTTGGAAGCAAGAATAAATTTTACTTGATAATTAGAGCCGAAACAGTTTATATCGTAATTGATATTGGCAGACATAGTGCGAGAACGCTAACCGAACTATTAATTAATGTGAATTAATTAACATTCTCCTCAACATACAGGAGAAAGAACAAGCATATAACAAGGAGATTCTCTCTCTATACACGGACCAGGAGGGACGCGTGAGATTATTACAATAAAGGTTGCAAGCGGCGCTCCAGTCGATGTAACCCAGCCGGGACTGAGGACAGATAGATTCCTTAACCTATAGTAATCAAGGTATTTCCTTAACTAACCCTGGGTGAACAGTGCAGAGGCACCGCGAGGTTGGACTCCGGACTACCCATTTCCACATATAACTGGTTGTCGGATTGAGAACTAGAATTAACATAATATTCAGCATCACCAATATCGATTAAATGAGCCGTAGAACTCCTAATATCCACCTGATAAATCCTTGTGAATGTTTAGAATTAGGAAAAGTCTAATTTTTGTGGTCTCTCAATTGACAGTTTAGGTAAAATAAATTGAATATGGTTTAAGAACTCTTGTAAGTACATTATAATTTGTTATGAATGTATAGTATTTATACAACTCCATTTTTATGATATCTTAATGATGTTTTCACTGAGAAGTAAGTGATTTATATCAGCTAGAACTTAAAAACTACTGTATTTACCTGATAAGCTTTTGGAATGCTTAAAATTTAGATTAAGCCATTTTTATAATATCAGTAGTACAATATAATTATAATATTTTCTTTCTTTGTTTCCCCTGTGCTCTGAGGTAAACTAGTGGGAGCAGTGGAAAGAGACAAATACCATTACCTTGGAATTTGGAGGTGTGGGAGACCTCACTGACTGACTGGGAAATCTAAAGACATGTTAAATGGTCGATATGTAATGTACAAAAAGTTTAGTAATAAAATTGTTTGGTGTAAAGGTATTGTTTACAATGGTGCCAATTCTGGCGTGATTCTCTAAACTTAAAACTAAATTTGACATCAGTCTCTCCTTTTCATTCTGTATAGAGAATGACAAGGATATACTGCTGTCAAATTTAAGTTTAGATTTAGAGAATCATGCTAGAATCGACACCAATACTTACCTTAACTGTAACTTTGTTTACAATATATCTCGGAAGTAGATACTCGGTAGATAGAACTTCCTCTGGCAACACTGGCGCAACAGCTGTTTTTGAATTGTCCCAATAGTTTTATTTAATTGATTTAATAAATCTTATTAATTGTGCTCTTAAACCAATAATATCATTAAATAATGATTAATAACTAAGTGTTAATATATAAAAACGATTGTAAAGTGAGTGAAATTACTTAAAAACGTACTGTGACATTTACCGGCTTTATTGTGAGTCATTGTCATCTGTTTCCAAGATATTTTCATAATTCCAGTAAGTTATTTTTACAAGTTACCTTGACAATTACTTTATTCTATATCAATAAAGTGTGTAAAGCATCAAATAGTTAAAAACTGGCAATTTTTTTTTTTTATAAAATACCTACATAACCTTGCTATTGTTGGTTAAATAAGTCCTGTTGTATTTAACAACATACATTCATTCAAGTTAAACTAAGATAATATCGTTAATATATAAATATGATGACTCGTAAGGCTCTGTCTCGTCAGGAGGAGTCTAAATTTCAACTGACTTTGAGAGAACTCAAAGCCTCTAAGGATTTATGCGACCAACTACACAAGGAACGGGATGACAATGAGAGGGAATTAATAGAAATTTTAGATAAAAATCAAAAGTTAAAGAGCGAAATGGCAGAACTGCACAAACAGTGTATTGATACTATTGAAGCTCGGGACAGGCTCCAGTTCATCGTAGATGGCTTTGATCAATGTAGAAGTGAATATGACCAAGCATTACAGCGTATTCACATCTTGGAAAAGCAACTACATGACGCAAAAAACACAATATCACTATTAGAAATGTCAAAACACAATAAAACTGTCTCGTTGAATCGGAGCTTGTTTGATGAGTTGGTAGTCAGTGCGCCAGAGATGGTTTCTGTGCCAACCAATAACCAACCAATTGTTACAATAGATCTTACTTGTAATGACAGTAGAAATTAGAAATTGGGGGTTGTTGGATGTAACAAATTGAAGAAATATGTAAAAATTAATAGATATATTAAAAAAACTCAAAAGTTAATTAAAAAACAAAAGTTATTTATAAAAAATGTTAATATCAACAGGGAGAGATTACAGTTAATTGATGAATTGGACATTTATTCTGCAAAATATAATAACATTAGTTTAAAATATGAAACAGACACTCAAATTTTACAAAGTAAAATAGATAAACTACAAGATTGTCTCTCAAATGTAACCAAAAAATATGAATTAGCACAATGTGAAATGAAGGAACACATGCAGGCCATGAATGAGTTAATTGATTTATGCAATTACAATAATGAAAGATTTCATTCATTAACAAACAATCACACTTGTGATTGTAAACAGTTGGGAACTCAATCATCGCTCAATTTTGACTCCTACACTTTACAACATAAGTCTATATCTATTGATTCCCAACTTCAGCCAATAGGTACACACTTGACACCGGTGAAAGTAACTCACTCAAGAAACACATCTTTAGAAAATAAAAATAACAAGATTGTAATGTTTAGTGATGAAATTGGAAAGAATATGGGCCCTCTTTTATCTAAAATGGGACATTCAATAACAAATAACTGTATGCCTGGTACCTCTTATAAGGATATTTTAGAAAAGGCAAGTAAGCATAGCTACAGCAAATGTCACACCTTGTTATTTTTTGTAGGAAACAGAGGCAATTTGAACAAAAAAATATTATTAAAATATATAACAGATTTAAATACATTAAATGTGGAAAAAATTGTATTGTTCACATTGCCTTACTGCAACAGTCTGCCAAAAGAGGAAAATTTGTTAAGATATAAATTAAATATGCTTTTGTACACAATTTGTAAAAGCAAAAAATACCATTTGATTGACTCTAATAATTATGTTAGAAATTTTTATTTGACAAAAGATAAATATTATCTTTCTAATTATAATAAAAGACAGGTAGCTAAATCGCTATCATATTTCTTTTTTATGTCAGCCAAGAATTTGGCTAAACAACTTGCTCCTATTGAGCAACCTTCTAATGACATGACAATCAGTAATTATTCTACTGAAACCACTCAAAATAATAATAAATGTTTAAATTAAGCAATCAGACAAAAGATAATTCGTCTTGCATATTGTTAAATAATAATGTAAATAAAAAATACAATTTTGTTAATATAGATAACAAAAACCCATCCAAAAACATTGCAAAAAATGTAAGTTTTATCAACCTGGTGCATCTTAATATTCAAGGAATGATGGGTAAGGACTTAGAAATTGAATTATTTATGAATTGTAATAATATAGATATTTTTTGTATTACAGAGCACTGGCTAAAAAGTTATCAAAATATATTTAATTTTAATAATCATCAGGTTGGTAGTTCGTTCAATCGAGAAAATGCAATTCGAGGTGGCTCTTTAATATTATTGAATAAAAAACTAAAATTTAAGGAACGAAGAGATATTGTGAGCCTCTCGGTTGAGCGAACAATAGAAATTGCCTGTGTGGAACTGGACCAGCTTGTTGTATTGAGTGTATACAGACCTCCATCAGCATTGTATGATTGTTTTGAAGTTATCATGGATGAAGCTCTTAAAAAAACTTACACTACAGGCAAACGGTTGATTGTCTGTGGTGACTTTAATATTGATTTATTAGAAAAATCTAGTTCATGTACTAAAATAAAAAATTTATTTCAATCATACAATCTGAAAAACTTATTCATTGAGCCTACTAGAATAGCTGCCACTTCGGCCACTTGTATTGATAATATATATACAGATATTATACCACAGAAAAAACAAATTATTAATAAACTAGATAGTGATCATTGTGGCCAGTTGATTACATTTCCGTATCAGCTCAAGCAGGTGAAGAAAAAACACATCACTGTTATACCAAAAACTGCTAATCGTGTGGAACGTTTTAAAAATCAATTAGATAGAAAATTGTGTTATCTTAAATATAAAGACAGTCCAAATGATTTATATAATGATTTTTTTAATATATATTGCGATGAATTTAATAATGTTTTTGTACCCAAAAAAATATGTGTTAATGATGCGGTAAATTTTAGTAAGTGGGCTACGCCTGGAATTCATAAAAGTAGAAGAACACTTTATGAACTTTATAATGAACGAAACTCTAACACTAGTGAAAAATTTAAAGAGCATGTTCGTAACTATTCCAAATTGTTTAAAAAAGTATGCCGCTTAGCAAAATCAAATTACTTAAGTTCAAAGATTAAGAACAGTAATGACAAAATCAAAATGACATGGAATATTATAAACAATGAAACTGGAAAATCCAAAACTCGCGAAAATAATTATAACCTAAATATTGATAATAAAAAGGTTACATCAGATATTGAAGTTGCTAAAGTGTTTGAAAATTTCTTTACTGATATTCCAGTTTCAACTACGAAATCTTTGAACTCTTCCCCCATTGCTGCCGAATCAATCTTAAGAGAAAACGTGAAACCTTGTACTAGTTATTTTCATTTTAAACATGTTGACTTTAAAGATGTAATAAAAACGTTTCACCAATTAAATAAAAAGAAAACCGCGGATCTGTGGGGCAATTCCGTTGATGTTTCTAAATCGGTAATTGAGACAATAGCTCCTATTCTAGCTTGCATATTTAATGATTGTGTTGACTGTGGTGTTTTTCCTGACCTCATGAAATACAGTAAAATTACTCCTTTGCATAAATCGGGAAGTACATCAGACCCCACAAACTTTAGACCAATTTCTGTACTACCCACCTTTAGTAAAATTTTTGAAAAAATCATGTTAGATCAAATGCAATCACATTTTAATAAATATAATATACTTCACTGTAAACAATTTGGTTTTACACGGGGTCGTTCAACAACCGATGCCGGTGTTGAACTTATACAACAAATTTTTGACGCCTGGGAGAACTCGCAGGACGCTCTAGGTGTGTTTTGCGACTTGTCCAAGGCTTTTGATTGCGTTTTTCATGACACATTACTCAGGAAACTCCACCACTATGGATTTAGAGATACTGATCTGGATCTTATTGCATCATACCTGAGGGATAGGATTCAGAGGGTTGACATTAATGGTAATAAGTCTCCGGGTTCGCCGGTTAAGATGGGTGTTCCGCAGGGCTCAATCCTAGGTCCTTTCTTATTTTTAATTTATATTAATGACTTACCTTACTATGTAAGAGATAACCATGAGATAGTATTGTTTGCGGATGATACATCACTTTTATTTAAACTCAAACGCAATGAAAAAGTTATTGACGACGTGAACAATAGTATCTCTAAGATAGTCCACTGGTTCAATGTTAACAATTTATTACTTAATGAAGAAAAAACGAAATGTATGAAATTTGTATTACCTAATGTAAAACAGGTAAAAACCAGTGTGAATGTAAAGGATAGGAATGTGGGCCTTGTAGACACCACAGTATTCTTAGGGATAACTTTAGATTCTAAGCTTCAATGGGGCCCACATATTGATAAATTGTCAAATAGACTTAGCTCTGCAGCATATGCCGTAATGAAGATACGCCAGTTAACGGATGTAGATACGGCCAGATTAGTGTACTTTAGTTATTTCCATAGTGTAATGTCGTACGGAACTTTATTGTGGGGAAATGCCGCCGACATTCAAACTATTTTTGTGCTGCAGAAGAGAGCTATTCGATCAATTTATAATCTTAAAGTTAAAGAATCATTAAGAGATAAGTTTAAAGAATTTGGAATAATGACGGTCGCATCACAATACATATATGAAAATTTATTACTTGTAAGAAAAAATATTAATTTGTTTCTTAAAAACAGTGATGTTCACACAATTAATACAAGAAACAAAAATAAACTAACTTTACCTGCTACTAGGCTTCACAAAATTAATAATTCATTTAAAGGTCTTTGTGTTCGCTTATACAATAAAGTCCCAAGCAATATCCAAGAGTTAGCCATAAATAAATTTAAAGATATTATAAAAAAAACACTTATTAAAAAAGCTTATTACAAAGTGTCTGATTATATTACAGACAAAAATGCTTGGGTTTGAACTGTTCCAATCATTCCAACAGGTTTTCTATATTAAATAAATCATAATTGTATTGACGTTGTAACAACATAATGATTTGTAAATGTTGTTACATAGACTTTTAATGTTGTGGAGTTTTTTTCGCTCGTTTTTCTCCGCAGCTAAAAAATATGTCCATAACGAGTGGTAGGGAAAAAAAAATTTTGGACGATTCAAAAGAGTTGAAATTTGAATAAAGATATATTGATTTCTGATTTCTGATTTCTGAGTTATCTCTGTCTGATCTTTTTCTCCTGCACTCCAACTAATTCTTATTAAAGGTGTACAAATTGTACAGACACAGAATTTGGAATCGATTAATTACGAAATTCATTTTAAACACACAACTTTTTAAGAGAGTCCTTGGAAGAATTTGAGCATTTACATAGCTTGATTGAGCCTTTAATCAAGAAAAAGGATACGCATTGGCGACGCAATCTCCACAAAAAAGAGACTTGCGATAACTTTGCTATATTTAGCAATAGGAGACTCATATTCTATTTTGTGTTCTGTGTATCAAAGCAAACAATATCAACAGTTGTTCCCGAAGTGTGTGACGCCATAGTGAAAGCCCTTAAAGAGATGGTAAATGTGGGATAATGTCATCAAAATTTAGTTTTGAGAAAATCCACGCCACCACTGAGCCTTAAAATAATAAAACATTTACCTGATGTTCTCGTCGCAATCCGCAGCTAGCTCAGATATAGCTGTTGCTATGGCAAGCAATGCAGTGGTAATTTGCTGCAGACCCTCTGCATTGTTAGCCTCAGCGGCAACACGTGCTTCTTCTATCCTCAGGATATCTGCCATCGCTTCACTTAATGAGTGAAGACTAGCTGTAATTTAAATATATTTAATATGCTACATATTAACACATTTTTTTGGCCTCAAACTAGGTTAATTCATGAAAGAGGAGAAACAATGAGTACATCACATATTGAAAGGTGTGAATAAGCTACAATTTACAAGTTAGTACTCATTCACGTTGACTCGCGGGCGCGATGGCGGGTGCGGTCGCGAAATATCAAACATATGGGGTAATATCCAAGTGTTCACATACGAAACGCACGTGCGGTCTAAGTAGCGGGCAATCTAGCGACTGCCGCGCGCGCGCCGCTCGCGTCAATATCAAACGCGACGGATTTTTGTGTGTGTTCACGTCGAACAAGCGGAGGAGCGCGCGATCCACTCGCGACGTCAGGTAAGTTCAATTAGTATGAACTTGTCGCTAGAAACTGTAGCGCGTCTCATCTTTCAATTCTTTTTGAAATTCTCCATACAGTTCTCTTTCTTTATTAATTTCGTGCACACCAATTCTAATTTTTATCATCATTATTTATCATCATTATCATTATTTTTTATAACTTTCTGAATAAATAAATAAACTTACTTCTTTGCCGTTGGATTGGTCTTGCTGTTGTTAGAGGAATAGAGACGGTGGATGGAACAGTAGGGGTCATTGGGGCAGTAGACGGACCAGCTTGCGGATAAGAATGTTGTGTAAGAATTTCATTAACATTCTCATTATTAAATTCAATTGTTCCACTGGAAAGATAAAAATAATAAATTTAATGCAAACAAAAATATACTACTGACTTGAGTAGTATATTTGAAAAAATACCCAGTATACCTATACTTACCGATCAAGAATTATCTCCATATTTTCCTGATCCTCCTGTATAATTTCCACCAGGGGTGAATCATGTGACATAAACCCAGATACATAAAACCTAAAAAAAATTAACTTCAATTAAAAATGATCACCTTAAAACATAATAAAAAGATTGATTTATAAAGAAAATAAATGTTTTTATATACCTAATACAGTGGCGTATTATGATGCATTTCTTAGATACAGCTACGTGATTAAAGTAGGTTATGCTTGCTCTGCAGATATTCAAGATTACGTATGTGACTCGTACGATATGTTTACCTTGTAGGTTTCTAGCTGCAAGTTTGTATTAAATTTTTCAATAAAGTATTGGCCATAACTTTTGAGTGCATATAATATGTTTTATTAACTTTAATTCCTTAGAAAAAAGTTTACAAGACAGACAGACAATAAAGGGATCCGTATTCCTTTTTGTTTGGTATTGAAAATCGAACAAAAATAGATATACCTTACCTTACTATACCTTAGGCCACCCCGTGCTATCCTTATTAACACCATCTCCAATACTATTTAATATGCTCGCCACTTCATTCCACAGCCTTTTATTCTTTGACGCCCTTTATTTGAGCGACAGTGACCTAGAGCGAGGTCTTCATGACTTTCCAAGAAATCCAGAAGCTTCTCAAGCTGTAAGACGCTGACTCTTGCTGATTGCGACGCATCCATTGTTTAAGTAATTCTAAAAATTATGTTCAGTTTTGTTAAAACACTTAAGCTATTTATTGAAATTGATTATACTTCTGTGATTCGCCCTTCGAGATTACATTGACACACTTGTAGTAGCACGCATTATGTGCTGCCATCGTACACAATTTTAGAGCAACATTAACCTTTGCCTAAAAAATATAACAAAAAAAATATAAAATATGCGTTCGCACTGGGGTAACTCCACATATTCATACACGTTTTGTGTCGCGGCCATCGTGCACGTAATTTTGCGTTTGCGTTTAATTTATTTAACTTTTATGTAATAATGTTACTTATTTTTTTATATTTAAAGTGCGGAAAAAGTGTATACAGGACTTTAAATATCTGAATATTAAAGATTTGCGCAAGGTGGAAAATTAAAACCAAAAAGAAGTTTGTTGGATTCACACTCAGAGGTACTTACATTACATAAATCTTTAAAAATACAAAGTTCAAGGTGAAATTAAACAATACCAAGTACCTAGTTGCTATAATCCGATGGAATCATCATCTTCCAAAAATCTATTTACATCTTGTAAAGAGAAAAATTAGATTGTAAACTATATTCCTTTAACATGTTTAGTGATGCGAACAGCACAATGGGGCTGTTTCCTTCACGTACTTCGACATTACAGAAGTAATGACATCAAATATAACCCTTCGACTTATTTTGTGATGCGAGCAGTACATGGGACTGTTTCTGTCACGTACTCGGACACTATAGAAGTAAATAACATTGAATAAATTGTGCAACGTAAAACATGATGCAAAAGCCTTTTGGAATTATTAAATTCATAAAAATACACTTTTAATTGTGTTAACTTGTGGTAAGTAGTGTTGCCTGTGATGCGAATGGTTTTTGGGATCATTTCCTTCATAATAATACATAAGTAATATGTTATGTAAACTTAGGAGTGTTCACTGTGTGATGTGAATATTTTTTTGGGATTATTTTTTTCACAAAAATATTTAAGTTATACCTATATTAAATAAAATTTACTGCTTCCTTCATGTCCATCGAAATTACTACTCGTTAATTGGGCATTTGTAAACTATATTCTTTTAACATGAACATGTTTTGTGATGCGAACAGCACAATGGGGCTGTTTCCTTCACGTACTTCGACATTACAGAAGTAATGACATCAAATATAATCCTATGACTTATTTCGTGATGCGAGCAGTACATGGGACTGTTTCTATCACGTACTCGGATACTGTTGAAGTAAATAACATTGAATAGATTGTCCAACGTAAAACATGATGCAAATGCCTTTTGGAATTATTAAATTCATGAAAATACACATTTAATTGTGTTATCTTGTGGTAAGTAGTGTTGCCTGTGATGCGAATAGTTTTTGGGATCATTTCCTTCACAATAATACATAAGTAATATGTTATGTAAACTTAAGGAGTGTTCACTGTGTGATGTGAATATTTTTTTTTGGGATTATTTCCTTCACAAAAAATATGGAAGTTATACCTATGTTAAATAAAATTACTGTTTCCTTCGTGTACATCGAAATTACTACTCGTTAATTGGGCATTTGTAAACTATATTCCTTTAACATGTTTTCTGATGCGAACAGCACAATGGGGCTGTTTCCTTCACGTACTTCGACATTACAGAAGTAATGACATCAAATATAATCCTATGACTTATTTCGTGATGCGAGCAGTACATGGGACTGTTTCTGTCACATACTCGGACACTATTGAAGTAAATAACATTGAACAAATTGTGCAACGTAAAACATGATGCAAATGCCTTTTGGTATTATTAAATTCATGAAAATACACTTTTAATTGTGTTAACTTGTGGAAAGTAGTGTTAACTATGATGCGAATGGTTTTTGGAATCATTTCCTTCGCAATAATACATAAATAATATGTTAAGTAAACTCAAGGAGTGTTCACTGTAATGCGAAAAATTGCAACTACCTATTGAACCTGCAATTAACGAGAAACAGAACTTAAACTCACCTTTGCGTTTTTCGCAAAAAACATTTTGTGTCGAGTGCCCAGCATCCTGCGAGCTGTTTCTCTGGCCACAGTTTAGGGTAAATTAACCCAACAATTGCTGTTTCGTTGAACGGTATTTACACGGTATTTCAATATTACGAAGAAATGAAAATAAGTAATGTGTTACTTTGAAACAAATATTTTGAATGACGTAATTTTTAAAATACGTGTCGCCTCCATTTTTATCACAGATTCAAAGTATTTGGCACGAAATGTATCGAGTCAGCTTTTTCGATAAGTTTCTGTGAGGATTCCCCAACAGAAGAGTTATGACATGGTGACTTCCTGCGATATCAACGAAGTCAAAACCGCTACGAAAACACAAGTTTGTGGAAGCGTCCACTTGACTCCGGAAGCTTTAAACTGGAGGGGCTCACCACCTATGCTGGCACTACCGGCACCTCAGCGCATGCAGCTGAGGTCCGGCCGCATCAATACCACAGGACCCACCAGCACCGCCAGTGTTTCCAGCCTGCTCCCTGCGCCGCTAGAATCAGCAGCCGTCACCAACACCAGGAGCACTGGGAATACTCAGGCTGGTAGATAACATTCTTTTAATACACATATAATTATTGGCGTAAATTCACTAATGATCCTTTTGTCTTCCTGGGTGTCTGGACTACGTATTCGGACATCCGGCAGTTTCTTGGCCTTTGCTAACTGCTCTCTAAATAAAATCGGTTTTTAAAGCAGATGAATTGAATACCTATTAGTAGGAGATCATTGTATAAGTGTCGGCACAATCATTGTGGTGTTTGATCCCTATGAGGGTCAATTCTTGTCAGTATTTTTCTTATTTAAAAATGTACCAGTAAAAAAAAAGGCCTTTTTCGAAACCGAAAGGCATTAAATAATTATATTATACCTGATTATAACACACTAAGCTTGAGGGTTATAGAACTGCAAATGAAAAAAAATCATGAGATACCGCCTTGTGTGTTCTTTAGTTTTAAAAGACGATTTTACGATTTGATCTACAGAAAGCTCTAAGTTTTACCTTTTTCGGCTTAAATATTGTGACGTATATTTTTAAAAATTTATGCGACTCAAACTGCAATATTTGCGCAATGTAAACAAGATTACGAATTCACAAAAGTTTATATTGGAGTCATTAATCTTTACGATTAACAGAAAAAAGTGTGGGTACGTAATACACCTAGTTCAACTGCATCCTTTTATAGCAAAAATACATAGATTTATCAACCTCTTTACTAGGCAAATCTTCGCCATGTAATATTGATGGGTCTGACAACCAAATACGTTCGGGAGACAATCAGATATACTTGCTCAAATCAGACTGCCTGTGGACAGCGGTCGAAACAAGAGAAACATTTTTGGTCTTAAAATATTTGCAAAAGACATAAAAGACTACGGAATACTCCTACGCATATATAATCTCACCGAATAGACAAGCATTCAGTTTCCTCACACAGCTTAAGCAGGGATAATTGACAGCAAAAAAAAAACTGTTTCCTTGCATCTAATATTAGCTCCAAAGAGAATAATAATATGATACGCTTGCAGAGTTAAGTATAATACACGCTGATGTGGTGGGAGCTTGCTAATGACGAAAATCAGTAATTTTGTAAAACATTAGCACAGCCTCAGATATAATTATTTGCGGGACGATTAATTAGAAAAGGATGAAGAACACAAACTGCCCTGGTGGTCACAGTACTATTAGGATACCGTTCATAAAACAAGGTTATTCTCTGGACGTCGCGGATATTATGTTAGCATCAATACCTGATAGCAGGTTGTAACAATACAATGCTCGTTTGAAACAATGTCACTGTTTTTGTGGATAAAATTATGTACTATTTTTTGAAACGCTGTGGTCTGGGATATCTCAATAAGAAAAAGAAAATTAGCATAAATGACAGTACAAAATCGGTTATGTCATTATTAAAATAAATTCAGAAATTATGAACAATATTCTTGTCAAATGGTTTATGTGAAGAAATTTATAAATTTCGTACCCTGTCACCAAAATATACTGTCACGGGTACTACTAGTACTACTTGAATCCCAAGTAGGGTGCATAATTATTTAAAGAGGAAACTTGGACCCATGTGATAGCATTTTATAAAGCTGTTTTTTTTTAATAATAGGTAATAACTCTTTGGCTCTTTTTATTGCTCATAAGATATTTATTTTATTTATAATCAAGTCAAATATTAATTTGTATACTAATGAAAGTTTCAAAATTAAATATCACTGATAAGATTAAGTCTTCAACTATAAATCGAGCTTATCATTTACTGACTTTATTATAACGATGTACCTTCAATATGTCTAGCCAAAAATCTTGGAATACTATTTCAATGTTTCAGCAGTGAAGAGGCAATGGGAATGTGTTTTTATTTTTTTACTAATATTATTATTTAGTTCATAGACTTCGAGTCGCTGTATCTTTGCAACTCTACCAGACAGCGGAATAGACATAATCACCTTCTTATAGCACGATACGTGCTGCTACTTTACCTGATACTAAGCCAGAAGTTAGTATACAGCTTATGAAGAAAACTGCGGATTGGACAAGTGCGAAATTTTACAATAGAGAAATATCCAAAAATAACTCGGCCTTTTTTGCTCGCTCTCTTTACAAACATTTTAAATAGATTTTTAAATTACCTATCTAGAGCTAAATAATAGTATTTTATTTTATTCTCAAATCAAGTGTTACTATATTAATTTACATTAGTATCTAAAAGTCAGCTATTTCGTGTAGCTTTAAACATCTACAAGTGTGTCAATGTAATCTCGAAGGGCGAATCACAGAAGTATAATTGAAAGTCAAACGAACTTACCTGTAAGTGACGTTCGACTTATATTATACGATGTGATTCGCCCGAGAGATTACACACCCTCCCTGTCCCTGATCAGCTATTCTATGAAGATATCTAGATCTTACCCATGGTCACACGAAATAGCAAGAACCAATGGACCGCTTTAGTCCAAACGTGTATGAATATGTGGAGTTACCCCAGTGCGAACGCATATTTTATATTTTTTTTGTTATATTTTTTAGGCAAAGGTTAATGTTGCTCTAAAATTGTGTACGATGGCAGCACATAATGCGTGCTACTACAAGTGTGTCAATGTAATCTCTCGGGCGAATCACATCGTATAATATAAGTCGAACGTCACTTACAGGTAAGTTCGTTTGACTTTCAATTATATTTCTTTATTTGGAACTACAATAGTATAAGAGAAAAACATTTTCTATTTTAAATTACCTTGTGATATGTAACGTTAATAAACAATAAATGTTTAGTAATTCTTTTAGTAAATATTCTGAATGACTGCTAAAAATACAATGAAGAAATGAAATGAAACATTTGAGTGGTGTTATTTATTTTCAAGTGGCAAACACTTAAACATTTCGTGTAACCTATGGAATAAGTCAATGGTTCACATGCGGAAAGGAAATAAAAAGTTACTTACTTTTTTGACGTGACAACGTCTTAAATTAGGTTGCGGCTGGGAGTCACTTATGAAAAAGTGTAACGCTCGGTAACGTTACGATGAGTCTCTCGTGTTAAGTTTAAGTTTACATGTACAATGTTTTAGTAAACAAAATATATTTCTATAGTTAAAATTTGTGCAATTCTTATTTTCATTCAATTCCTTGTTCCTATTGTGCAATTTAATTATATTCATATCAATAAATATTCTACCGAGAAAAAGACGTTGTCACGTAAAATCTTCGCCCGTAAAACCGACTTTACAGGCAACCATTTTTTTTCGATCTCTAAGTGGGCAGCACCATCCAGAATCTTACAAAAAAATATTTCTTGGAATGTTGTACGGGCCCTTTCTCGACATTATTAACATTTAATTCAAAGGTACAGTTGTGAAGTATGTATATTATTCTTTTTTATAATTTTGACAAATATCGTATTACTACGACAAATATCGTAATAAGAATTTGAATGTATTTTATGGGCTACATGCCTATAATTCAATAAATCTACATTGTTAAAATACAAATGTTTAACATTTACATAACAAACAAATAAAAACCCTATAAAAATAACCTATAACTAAAAGCACAGAACAGCGATTAACAATGTTGCCCGATTGTTATTTTTCAGTTACTTAAACCGGGTCTGAATTTACCAGTTCCGATATATACGAAAACATGCTCAATCAGTGGTCATAATTAAAGAAAATAGATTTCTCGATTAAGCTTAATTAAACCAAATAAATTGAATGGCAATACTAAAAATGCGACACGGGATATGATATTGATATGATCTTGATGTCACATAGGAATGTTTCATAATACCATTTAAAAACAATGTCAACTTAGCATCAACATCATATTGACATCACATGAGGATTATATCACTAAGGTGGTTTTTCAATTACAGAGCATAATGCGCCTCGCCACTGAGGCACAATGCCGAATTATGCTGATGCTTAATTGGAACGTGAATTAGTTTTCAAATGTACCAGCAGAGTGCGCTAAGTTCATTGTTGAAAAAAAAAGTCAATGTTTGTACCTTCATCCATATTTATATTTAATTTTTTAACACAGTTTGAATTAACTTTTTTTTTTATAGATAGGTCCGACAAATGACTCCACCCCACCTGATGTTAAGTGAAGGTGAAGTCCAGACGTGACGATAGCTGATACAGCAGTTTTATCTGCCACACCAGCCATCTTCAACCTGCCGGCCTGCATGTTGCTTCTTCACGCCTCTTTTAAAGGATCCCAGGTTGTAAGAGGGAGGGAACACGTGAGCGGGCAGAGCATTCCATTTACGGATAGTGCGACAAAGAAATGAGTCACCAAATTTCTTTGTACGTTTTGGAATTGTGGTCATGGTCAGCGCGCGTGGTCCTCTGAAGGAAAGGAGAAGGTGGGATAAGAGAGAATAACTCCTCAGAACACTCGCCGTGGTACAGACGATAGAACGCGCTTAGTGACGCCACGTCACGGCGTAATTGAAGAGGCTCAAGGTGTTTAGTCACCTCCTCATCGCCTATGATGCGGATCGCGCGTCGCTGTAACCTATCCAAAGCATCGAGCAAGTACCTGGCGGAGCCATCCCAGAGGTGCGAGCAATATTCCACGCAGGACCGCACTTGCGTTTTGTACAACAAGCACAGTTGATCGGGCGTGAAAAAACGCCGCATCTTGTTCAGGACTCCGAGTTTGCGTGAAGCTGTTTTGATCACGGTTTCGATGTAGTTCTTTGGATTCAGGTCTGAGCGAACTTCCATACCGAGCATGGAAATGTTGCTCTGCAGCGGTAGTGTTGTGCCCTGAAGAGATGGAAGGGGAAGGAATGACGATGTTTTTGCCGTGAAAGCGCAAGCCTAAGTTTTTTTGGCGTTGAACTCAACCAAGTTCCTGGTACCCCATTCGGAAATGTGGACCAAAGCCTGATTGAGATCAATGACAAGATTCTCGCGTTTCTCCTTGGTTACCGCCAGCCCAGCCGCTGCTTGTCCGAGATACCCCGCATGCACTGTACTATCGTCTGCATAGCAATGAATATTCCCAAGAGGAATTAAGTCATTGATATGCAGCAGAAAGAGAGTGGGGGATAGGACGGAGCCCTGGGGAACGCCGGCATTCACTGACATGAACCGCGAACTGCTACCATCCGTAAGGACACGAATTCTACGCTCATGCAGGAAGTCAGCCACCCAAGAACAGAACTGGGCTGGCAGACCGTATGCCGGAAGCTTGGAGAGAAGGCTTTTGTGCCATACCCTGTCGAACGCCTTGGCAATGTCAAGGCTGATAGCCAACGACTCGCCACGCTTGTCGATAGCCTCACCCCAGATATGAGTTAAGTACGCTAGAAGATCACCCGTCGATCGTTTCGGTCTAAAACCATATTGACGATCATTAATCAAGGAGTGATCCTCTAGGTAGCGGGTCAGATGGTTATTAAGGACCTTTTCTAAAACTTTACATAAAACTGAGGTGACTGCTATTGGCCGGTAGTTTGCCGGGTCTGAGCGATCCCCTTTTTTGGGCACCGGTTGCACATTAGCATCTCTCCAAGTCTCCGGCACACGCCCCAAAGAATACGAGCATTGGTACAAGCGCGTGAGCACGGGAGACAACTCCGCTGCACATTTTTTGAGTACTACTGCTGGGATGCCATCAGGTCCACTAGCTTTCCGGACGTCGAGTGATTGCAATTTGGCACGAACCTCGCGCTGCCTGATTTTAATATCAGGCATCGTTGTGCCACAGTGAGGTAATGATGGTGGCAGTGCATTGCAATCATCGATTCGGGAGTTAGCCGCAAAGAGTTTTGCCAGTAAATCGGCTTTCTCCTGCGGCTTACGGGCTAGTGTTCCGTCTGGGCATCTCAGAGGTGGCAGCGAGGTCTCGCAGAATTTTTTTTGCTCGGCCTTGGCCAGACGCCAGTAGCTACGGGAGCCCGTAGGATGCGTCATAAGTTCCTGGCCAACACGTGCAACGCGCTGAGCATCCGCTCTAATGTAAGCCTTCTTACAGGCCTTGGAAGCAAAATTGTAGGCTGCTTTGAGTAAATCGACCTCGGGATCCTTGAGAGCGCGACCTCTGATCCAAGCACGATATGCCGCTTGCTTACGCGAAGCAGCTTCAGCACAGTCGTGATTGAACCAGAGGTTACGCGTGCCCTTACTGATGAGATCAGAATGAGGAATATAGTATTCCATACCCATTATAATCTCCTCAGTAATGGCAACGGCACTGGCCGATAGGTCCCTGTCACTGAAGCAGCGCTGCTTCCAAGGGACGGACGCATACCGTCCCAATCTGCCGACCCATAATGCCAGATACGGCGCTTGACCACTGCTGGACGCGGAGGCTTGGCCTGTGGTGCTTTGGCAGATATCAGGCAGTGGTCTGACGAGCCCAGGGGGGCTCTTACCACAACCTGATAGCCCTGTGGATGGGTCGTGAGCAGAAGGTCCAGTAAAGAAGGCGCTTGACTTGGAATATCTGGGATCCTGGTGGGCTGATCAACCAGTTGCTTCAAGTCATGCGTGAGAGCGAATGCGTGAGCAGAGATCCCTGCATGGTCAGTTTTGGAAGAACTTAACCACAAATTGTGGTGAGCATTAAAGTCCCCCAAAAACACCAATTCTGCATTGGGAAATTGTTCCTGCGCGTCATCTGCTGCCCGACTAAGGTGTTCAAAAAGTCGAGTTGTCTCAACATCGCCGGTGTGGGATCTGTAGAGACACACGTAAACTCTGGCCAGGGGGCCAGAGTCGACGTGTACCCCCAGCATGGAGAAGGAGGGATCTTCCAAGCAGCGGAGACGGCGACAACAAACATCCGCCTGAACATACAGGCATACACCGGCTTTCGCTTTGAAGGACTCTTCAAGCACGTAGCTGGGATAATTAAGGTAACCTATGTCAGCAGGCGGAAGTATTTGTGTCTCCGCAAGGAACAACAATGCTGGCCGTGCTGTCTCAAGATGGTGGTGGACAGCGTTGAGGTTAGAGTGGAGTCCGCGTATGTTGCAGAACTCGACCTCAAACAGCGTTGAAGGCGTGGGGGTGTGCACCGCTGAACGTCCAAACTTTGTTTTAGGAGCTGCCATTATGGAAGTGAAAAAGAGACGTGAAACGAGTGGACGTTGTCGCGACAAGACCGGGCAAATTAGGGAGGCATGTTTCTCCGAATGATTGCCTGCAGAGGATATACGCCGACCCGCCGGACGGAAGGGCCCCCGCACCCCCCCGGAAGTGGCCGCCGGGACCCCACGCCCCGGTCACCAACCGGCACGACGGTCCACCCCGAGATTATGCGTGACATGATGGGGCAGCCTCGCGAACTGGTTAGGAACGCTCGGGCCCCTGTACTGTGCAACGGGCGGCCAGCGGGACAGCCGTTTCTACGGGTCTCCCTGGCCGGCGGGTCGATGCAGTCCTCCCGGCATCGGTTCCACGGATACCTAGCCCTGGACCGAATCCGTTGCGACAACCTCCACTCGAGCCCTGGTTGTACGCTGGCTGACCCCGAAACGCGCGAGAAGCACTTCACGGGTTTTTCACCATGCGCACGGTGGTAACAAACCAGGCGGGTGTTAGGCACCCTACCACCAGCAGAGCGGATGGAAGCTCCGATATCCCTTAGTCGCCTCTTACGACACCCACGGGAAGAGAAGGGCCGGTGAGTTGTATTCTTTCTCCGTCACAATTTTTCAACAATAAATAATATTACTAACGATAACATATAAATAAAACATTTTGATCAATGCTAACTTAAAGAAAAACACTTGTTAATTTTCTGTCTCTGAGTTGGTATGATTGCACGCATCACACGAAAGCATTACTTTTGAGAGTGCTCGATTGTGCGAAGCGTTGCTGTAGTTGTAACACTCAACGTTAAGCATTATGCCGCATAATGCGCTATAATGCTGTAATTGGAAAGCTACCTAAAGCATAATTGGACGTTGTTAAATGCAAAGGATCTGTTGGAATGTTTCCCAACACTAAATATTGTGTACAGCACTAGTTGACCAGCAGCGTCTCTCGCTGACTCTGTCTCTCCATTACCGGCCACCGTATCATACGGACGTGTTTTCAAATATATATAATTTAACTACTTGTGAGTATGTCCTAACCAGATTATAAGTATTTCAGTGTCCGTGTTTACAGTGTATTTATTTATTTATTTATGAAAAGGCTTACCAACAACTGTAACACTTAAGCAATTACAATTATAGACACGGAGACACTTATATCAGTGTTACAATTAATTATAGGTAAACACCACATTTACTATATCTATATCAAACAGTTTGTGTTAAAATTTTACCTAATATACCTTAACTTATATGTTATTTTGTCCAAAAAAGGGTCATTACAAAAACAAAGGATCTAAAACTGAAAATAAACTTCTCGGGCACTCAGTCCGTCAAGTTCCTACAAATGGCTGAAGTTATTGCACTGGGACTATCAAAGTGTAAATCAATTTTATGACTAAAACCGTTCAAAATTTTACAGAATCTCGCATAAGGCGAGTTAGCGCCTAAAACAGTTCTTCTTAAAGGAGGGCAGAGTGGCGTGATTGGCTTCCGAGGCATTCTAGAAGGAACATGCAAATTGACAAGATTTAACAGCTGTGGACATTGAATCTTGTTACTCAAGATATTACTTAAAAATTTAGCATCCATGAGAGACCTCCGTTTTGCCAGAGAGGTAATTTTGAAAAAGCGCAGTCTATCCATATATGACTTGATTTTTTTGGCTTTGCCTACAGAATAAATTAAATGCCACAGAAATCTTTTTTGAATTCGTTCAAGGCGTAATGTATGCGTAGCATAGTGTGGTCTCCACACAACACTGCAATATTCCAAGACGCTACGGACTAGGCTGTTATATAGTAATATTTTGGTATCTATGCTACTAAACGACTTACAATTCCTAAGAACAAATCCTAACATTTTAGAAGCCTTTTTAGCTATACTATCCATGTGCGAAACAAAAGTTAATTTCTTATCATACACAACTCCAAGCTCTTTAATTGTATGGACTTCTTCTACTCTGCTGTTTTTAATAGAGAAATGAGCATTTATGGTGTTGTGGTTTCTTGAGAATTTAACGTGATAACATTTATTTGTATTTAAAATCATTCATCGTGTATTTTACTTTTGTGTCTGTATGCGCCTAAATATACCTTGACCGACGAACCAGTGTTTGTGTCATCAATCAACCAACCTATCTACAGTCCGCTAACAACCGAACAGGATCTAACCCACCCAAACTTAGTGTTGAGATATGATTTTTATAATTTTAGACTGTATTTCTTCTTAGATTGTCAACTTTATCTGTTTGTATTCATTTTAATTTGAAGAATAAATTTATAATATTCAATGTATTTGATATTTTATCAAGTTTTGATAAATATATTTTGAGACGTGGACAAAAATATGACGTTGGATCGTTATTGCTAAATCATTAATTTAATTGCGCAAGGGTAGACAAATATTAAACAATAACGATCCAAACAAAAAATTAATTAATTAAACAGTTGTTTTTATAATCAAGTCCAAAAAATCACTATCTTCTTTCACTTTACAGTATTTAAATTCTAAAATGACGATTCGTTCTTATTTCATATCACCTGATAGTACAATAAGGTAGCAACACAGTCTTATTAAGGTATTTAAAGGTATTGTCATCATGGACAAAAAAATACAAATTGGCAGACACCTGATGATTAGACTTTAGATTTAATCTTGACTCTCATTTTCAAAATCCACCACACCACCATAACTCTCGACATCATAAATAATATTAGAATTTCCTTCCAGCGATTTATAAAATAGCAAGCAATCTTTCGGTATCAAATAGTGACCGACCGAAACATGTTATTTTGCCGAAACCGAAACCGAAGGTTCGGTTTCATTGTAGTTTCGGCCGAAACCGAACCTTTTATAAAAAAAAAGTCCTTAAAAAGTCGAAAAAATGTTAGTAAGTCCGTTTTTTTCTAAAATTAATATCTCGCCGACATATAATTACAGGTTTCTACTTTCAAAGATCACATGAAATTTCAGCACCGTTACAGAGGTTCTGTTTGAAAATTTAATTACCCTATAAAGTGAAAAAAATACATTATTTGTAACACAAAGCTAGCGATTTTTTAATGGTGGTATAAAATAAAACAAATTTATTATTAAAATATGATGCTCATATATTATGTTTATTTATTTTCAGTTACTTACATTTTAATTATACTCACAAATATCACAATCAGTTAGCCTCGAATGGCTAATTTAAATATAATTAGATAATCAAAATAATCAAATTGATCACCTTTGGTAATCATTTTAGCGAACCTTTTTTTTATTATGTAAGGTGCATAACATAGGTTATGATAACAAATCAACAAGTATAATATAGTAACAAATCTATACTTATACTTTTTATTTTTTATAACTAATTATCTAATTAAAAATAAAAACAGTGTTTTTGACATTCATCGTGTATGATCACGTCGGGGTCACCAATGTGGTTATGGGTTTGTATGTAAATAAAAAGTTCTCATACACTTACGGTTTCTATTTGTCACAAACACAATGTCCAATAATAACAACAGAAGGAGTTTACAACACACAATTCAAAACAGCAACGATAGAAACAGCAAACAGTTCAACAAAAGCACAGAGAAACAGAAAATACACATAAGCGGTAGCGTGAACACACTGCGTAAGCTACAGAGCGGCGGTACTTAGTACGCTGTCCGCGCGCGCTTGCGTTCAAACAAAAGGCTTACCACGACCGGTTTTTGTGTTGCACGTGTCAACATTCGTGTAAACAGAATAATTTATTTCGTACATATTTAATTTATGTTATGTTGTGTATGTAACTTATGTTTATCTAATGTATATAATTTTATTGTGTGTATTATATAAGTTATTTATATATGTATATGTAAATATTATTAATATGTTTTCTATTTACTGTTTTATTATATTATTCATATATACTGAAATATTATGTATTATTTATACGTACTTTATTTTAGTATATAAATTTATAAAATATGTGTTTTATTCATGTGTTGTGAATAAATATGTAGTGGGTTCCCCACATACTTACTGAGATCAACAATTTCTTTTTTAGGATCAACTACTTACAGATTTAATCTTTGTCATTTATTGTTTCCAGCAGTCTTATCAACTTTGCTTACAGTACAGTAAGTTTGACTTTAGTATTTTTTTCGTATTAATCAACAGATAGTAAAATAATAATTATTATAGTTACTTAACTAACGCTAACAGTCTTAGTAATCGAAGTTGAACAGTCTTATATTATATGCCAAGAACAATAGTTTTTCCGCATTTTCTCCAAGCAGATTACCTCGCCTATCAGCATATATTTGTCCAGCAGCACTAAACAACTGCTCGCTAGGTACACTTGTCGGTGGTGCTGACAGGTATTTTAGAACAGCATTTCGTAATAAAGGTATGGGCTGGAGTTCCAATAGGAGTAAATATCAGCATTACGCTGTAACAAGGGTTCTGATAGGTAACATTGTAGAGTCTGTCTGAGTGTCGCTGTTGGGTCAAGATTTTCATCGGTGTGCATCTGCTCGATATTTGACTGGTCGTGTGTATCCCAAAGACTCTCTATTTGGCTATGGATATTTTGACTTTCAGAGAACAATGTCGCATTTATGTCGTTCTCTTGCTCACGGTGAGTATTTTTGCTGTACCTTGCCAAAAAATTAACGATCTCATTTGTGGCAATGTTAACTTCGTCTGTGGATATATATTTGGATTTAAACCTTGGGTCAAGTAAAGTTGCAGCCATTAGTAAGGGATGTCCTTTCACAAAAGAAAATCTATTATTTAGAGATTCTAGGAGAGCATGCTTCATATTTATGCACGCTTCTGCTTCATTTTCAGATTGTGTTTGTAATTTTCGATTAAGCAGCGATATCAGAGGGATTACTATTGAGATGCAGGCGTTGTCGAATGATAGTTCAAGTGTCGCTTCGTAAAAGAATTTCAGCACCTTCGTTAGGTGTTTTATGAGGTCCCATTCGTCAGAAGTTAGCGTCTCAATCTTGCCATGTTCTACACTATACAAGTTCACTGCACTTTTTTGCTCTAGCAGCCTCTCTAACATCAAGAAAGTACTATTCCATCTCACCTCGATATCCTGTACCAAAACATGTTTCGGGGTTCCACATTGATGTTGACATTCAGTCAATTTTCTGGTAGCCGGCTCACTATGGTGAAAGTGGCCTACAATCTTTGGACACTTCTTTAGAGTTTTGAGTAAAAATGTAAAGTGACCGCGAATGCCTTCACCTCGTCACTATATCGAATTCCCTGTGGGTTGGTCGGTCTTTTTTTAAAATACTTGCATATGTCTGAAAAATTGCACTCAATGATATTTTCAATTTCAGTTTGGGGCGTGTATTTCTTTACAACGGCAAGTAAAGATTTCATATTCTTGATTGAAATATTTTTTCGGTGTGATTTCACTGTAGTCTGCTGTAAGGTGGAAGTTACTTTCAGAGATAGGTGTTCCAATTAAAGTAGAAAATTATGTGTGTCCTAAATGTATAACAACAGAATTTAACAAAATTATATTCTATCGAAATGTTTAAAAAAACCTTACATTGACTATATCTTTATCATAATTAGAGCTGTTGTGAGGTGGTACTGGACCGATCATTGAACTCGTTGGCAGTGGAGTACTCATTATTGGCAGCATATATGTTTGACTAAAAGAACGCCCAAAAGCCTAAAAATTAATGGATATTTATTAGTTTCGAGTGGAATAAAATAATATATATTATATTGAGATTAAATCAATATGAGGATGATTACTGAGACTAGATCCGGGGATGACGAGGGAATAATTTTCATGGGAGTAGTGTTTATAACTGCTTCAGCTAGATCAGTCACTGGTAGCATAGACTCTTCATGTGATAATTTGCTATGGATCTGAAAAGAGGACATTTTATTTTATCAATTATTAACGATTTAAATTATTAATTATAGAAACTTGCTGGTGGAACCATTTCTTTTAAATTATTATTAAATGACTTAATAATAATATCAGCATGGATGTCTTACCATGGCCGGATCGCTTGAGGAGGAAGGTATCATTTTTAAAAAGGCAGTGCTCGTACTTGGTATTGTAGGATCAGTTACCTTTACCACAGACCCTTTATGTAATGATTGATTGCTTAACTGAAAATTTAATATTTTTTAAATGATATGAGAGGTCACTGACAAAAGTAAATGTCAATGCAACACATACCTACTTATTTTAGTACGATTGTAACTCGTAAGTACGGAAAAATGACAAGAATAATCTATCTTCCAATATGAGGCTTCTAATATCAACTGGTTCACTAGTATAAAAATGTACTATTATGTTAAAAGGTTGCACACAAATTAACAACTTACCAGATTTTCTTTAGCCTTAAATTGTGTTATGCCTGTTGATGGAGCATCACTATTTACAGATTTAAATTTAATTTCCTTTAGAGTTCTACTTGTAGAAGCTTGTCCGGTACAAGCCTGAAATGAAAATAAAAGATATTTAAAAGTATTTTTACCCAAAAGATACTATGTTATATTTTATGATAATAATATATTACCATAGGACAACTTGAAATACAATCACATGGTTGTGATAAATAATTAGGTACAGCACTGCTTAAAAGGTGTCCAGGTCTCTCTGGATCATAGTTTTCTGGAGTAAAATGCAGATCTTAGCTGTTGGATAAAATTTGCCCTTAATTGGTATAATAGATAACCAATTATTTCTTTTTATTAAATCTTTTGGAAAGCTGTAATATAAACATCATTATAACAATAATATAGAATATGTTTAATCTACTATTTCAATATTGTTTCATTGCAGGCAGTATTATATATATTAATTACTTTCATTGAAATTTCTGGCATGATGTGTTTGTTTACTGAACAGACTTAAAAAAAGAGATGTTCTTTTTTTGGTATAATAAAACCCCCACGACAAATCATACAATTAAACGCTTATGCTCAACGGATCTTAAATATCCTTTTTTTAACTTTAAACCCTTGCATTATTGAGTAATTTTTAAAAGTGTATTCAAGAAATCTAACCATTAAATCGAATGTTCTCGGATCAATTAATGTAAATTAAATAGTTTGTATAATAATTCCTTTCTCTAAATTTCCCAAAATATTGTTACCCTAATTGAAAATATTATTAAACTTAATTCGACAGATACGGCATAACAAGTACCAAAATATGATTGTTATACCATCAGACTCACCGTTTTAGGCACCAAAATAAATAATATTCATTAATTTCTAACGGATATTAGCAATTTGATCGAAACATTTGTGACTGAGGTTAAATACGCATAAGGGTCAAAATCAGAGAGGTGTGCATTTTAGGTTTTCAAATATCTTTGAAATTAAGTTTTTTTTACAGAAAATTAACAAGTGGGGTCTGTTGTGTCATTCATCGTAAACCTTTCCTGTGAAGAGGAACGCACAAAAATGTATTGCTTAGAAATTATAGCTGTTAATAAGAATAACACCAAGGTCTAAAGTCATTTCGGGAACACTTTTAAATATTTTTGAATAATTATATAACCAATGTACTTAATAATCATTGTCAAGAAATTATAATTTACCTGTCCCTAAATCGGAAAATGCTATCATATTGTATATCTTTATAATAAAAACACTTATTTTCCAAATTACTCTCTATAAAATTTCAATTGGTGTAAATTTCGTTTCATAATTTCAATTTACTGTATACATTTGTGCATTACGTTATTAATTGATGAAATAAATACAAACATTGACAGGTAATCTCATATTGTGTTTGAAAGATTTCACTATAGCATTACTCATTAGTGACAAATTTGGAGATTTTGAGATGTTCCCGAAAATGATGATAGTGTTCCCAAAATGACAACGAGGTTCCCTAAATGACGTAGACGTTCTCTGAATGACTGCAGCGCTTGGGTTTCCTATATTTTAAGTACGAAAATAATATAAATTTACAGTTTTATATCTTTATTTGCACTTAGTTACGAAATGAGGAACATGAGTATCACAAATTATACTTAAAATCTAATAATAAACTTGTAGTTTCAACAATCATAGGATATTAGGAATTAACAATAATTGCACACTATCATAAGAATTTCTTGCATCAATGCTTAATATCAAAATATAAACTTTGTAGTTTTTAAAACAAGACATTAGGAATTAAAAACATTAATAAGGACAATCACATAATATCACAAAACAACTTGAGTATTAAAGTCTTACAATTAGGTACTTATTACTTTTCGAATACGTCCATATTTTCATCAAAACAATAATAGGTACGACTGCCGTTTTTTTGCAATTTCGGTGTGGGTAAAATTTGAACAACCTGTTCACAGGAGACATATGCAATATCATTTTGTACAATTTTAAATATTTTTGCTGAATTCCGCTGACAACGAAAAAAAGTGACCTTTATTTCACCATCTTCATCAACCGAGGTGTCAGCGACTGCAACGTATCTATATATCATTTTTTTATTATCAGTCGGTACCTTTACTAGCAAAAATGTCTTTGGACATATCATATTTGAGTGGATGTTCTCCTTATCATTTCCGTACGAAGTTCCAGCACAAATATCCATTTTTTCCATGAAGTCGATCTGAAATTTTTTGGAGATTCTCATCATCTGAACTGTCTGATCCGTATACAGCGTCGTAAATACTTTTTCTGCTGATGTGAAGACAACTCAGAAACTCATCATTCTTTTCTTTGTCTATTATTTCTAATGGTATAGTACTTTCATCTCTATCTTCAACTGAAAATGCCTGCAATTTAATTTCTCGCAACAATTTTGAAAATTGATATATTAGTATGGAGAAATCAGAAGCGTTCTGCCAGATAATCTTAGTTACATTCATGATTCCAGGGATCGCATCTATCTTTTCAGGTTTTAAGTTTTTGATTGCCACTATTTCATCGACGGTGACTTCATGGAGTAAAACAGATGAACTGTTTAGTAAACGGACAAAATCTGCAGCTGTGTTTACATCGTTTCCTCGTAATACTTGATCATCAGCAGATTTTTTTAGCACTCCTCCAACACCATCCATTGGACCTTTACCATGACCTGGTTCACTGAATGTCCACGTTGAAGCAGTTATTTGTGGAAATTGATCTCTTAGAGTTTTAATCCATAAATAAGTATTAGTGCGGTTTCGGTTCTGCGATGTGGGTCCATCTGAAAAGACATGAAGGGTACTTACGAGAGGCTTGACACTCAATATTTTCTGTAGCGCTGATTTCAGGTGACCCCATACTGCATGAGCTTGGTGATCCAAGTTATCGCTCACAGTGGCAAATGAAACAGTATCTAGAGAGGTATCATTTTTTGCATAATATACTCCTGTATGGATCGATAACTGACCTTTCGAAGCTCCGAATCTAATTGATTGAATCTCTTTCGCATATTTTGTCATATAATTTTCAGCAAAATCAATTTGAATCATTAGCTCTGTTTCTTTTAAATTCTCTTTCAGTTCTCTTTTGGCCTTTAAGTTTTCGGTTATTCCATAAACATGTTTTTTCATTGGAGAAATATCCGCAGCTAAAGACATTTTCAAATCTTTGACCGTCCTTGTAACAATAACTCTTGATCCTCCCTTTGTCATACATCAATTTGCGGAATGTGATGTTAAGAGGACTATCTTGTCGATTAACTCCAGTGCGGTAGGCAGTGATTCAATCAGCCGCAAAATGATCCTGCCTATTATAAATATCCTGATTCCTGTAATGACAACCATTCTTAATACTTCAGTTTCTACTGGAGTTTTTCCTTCTTCCTGGAAAGACGCCAATGTGATTCCTCTTCCCAAAAAATCAAATCCCACCTCTTTTTCGGAATACCGTCCCATATCCATTCTTCCGTTTTTATCAAAAGTCCTTGAAAAATTAATATCCCGGCAGCTCACGGCCTTTCTCAATTCGAACCACCTCTTCAACTCTTTTCAGTCTGGCTTTCGTAGGGGCCACAGCACTACTACCGCACTGGTTAAAATTTCGGACGATATCCGCCGAGGAATGGATAAGCGGCTACTTACGTTGTTGACGCTGCTTGATTTTAGCAACGCCTTCAACTCAGTCGACTTTGACATCCTTTTAGGCGTTTTAGGTTCAAGAGAGTTTCGAAGTTACCTGCTAGGCCGCCGACAGCGTATTGGTATTGACAAAACCTTGTCTTCATGGTGTGATATCAATGCCGGTGTTCCTCAGGGTGGCGTCCTATCTCCTCTTCTATTTTCTATCTTTATAAACTCTATCACACTGTCACTTTCAAGTTCATATCACCTTTATGCTGATGATCTCCAGATATACACTCAGGCCCCCTTTATCTGACCTCTCTAGCGCAATTTCTAATATCAACACAAATTTATCGTTTATAAGTAGTTGGAGTGAGTCATTTGGTCTTACCTTAAATCCGGAAAAAACTCAATCCATCATAATTGCTAGTCCTTATTTTATTTCCAGGATCGACTTTAATCATTTGCCTTCCATTATTTTGAACGGTTCTATTATTCCCTACTCAGAAACCGTCAAAAACTTGGGTGTTGTCTTTGACCAGAGCAGATTAAAAAGATAACGTAAGGTTAAACGCTTACGTTTCTCATCAATGGAGATTGTAGAGGAAAAATAACCGTTAAGTTGATCGACATCAAGATTGTTACAGGGATTGGACCTACGTGACTTGCCATTGATCTCAAGAATCTCCAAACCTTCCCGGTGTCTTCGCTTTTGACTGATTTATGAATGTGGCGTCTTTGTGCATCCCTGACCACGGTGTTGTACCGGTTTCTAGCACGATTGTATTTAGCCTCGTTGTTATTTGAAGGATCAAGTTTAAACTTTGCCTTTGCCCTGTTTTTTTTACTCATCAACCGTCGAATCTCTTCAGTGAGCCAAGGAGCAGGCAGAGACTTAATTTTAATGGGTCGGATTGGTGCATGAATGTCATACAATTTAGTCTGAAGCTTATTAAAAAGTAACACTTGTTCATCTACACAATCAGTAGCAAAAATCGCCGACCAGTCCGTATTAGCAGCATCTTTAAGTGGTTGGTCATGGTCCATATGCGCAAAGCTACGCTGAAGTTGCACTGTAGGTTTAATCTTGGGAAGACGAATCCGATAAGACAGGTACACCAGGTCGTGATATGAAAATGCGTCTGCAGAATATTGACCATGCTTAACAGCGAAGGACGGGGAGGAGACAATAATAAGGTCAAGTAAAGAGGGTGTACAATTTGGAAAATGATGCGTTTCGCTTAAAGGAAGGACATGCAGATTAGAAGAGATAACTACTGAAAGAAGTTTTTTTGAGCGAAAGTCATCTTTAATAAGACTCGTATTAAAGTCACCCATTATTATAGTATGAGTGTAAGAAGGTACAAAATTTTCAAGGAGATTTTCGAAAGATTCAAAGTAGTTGATGCGAAGTGAGGGACTATAAGAAACACATAAGAGGACTTTAGTGTGGGACAGAGTTACCTCAGTTACCTCAAGAAAGAGATGCTCGGCGCTATTGTGGGGTGGAGGCTGAGGAGATCTACTTACAATAGAAAAAGGAAAATGAGAACGCAAATATATTGCCACTCCTCCATGGGAAGAACTCACACGGCCATTACGGATCAGCTGAAAGCCAGGTAAACAATACGGGGCTGAAGAAAGATTAGGATTTAAGAACGTCTCTGAAACAAGGATAGCGTGGACATTTTTGCAATTAAATGAAGCAAGCATGTCAGGGAAATGTGCAGAAATGCTTTGTGCATTTATATGTACAACGTTGAAATTTTTTGGCACATCACAGAAGGTATCGTCAAGAAGTTCGTTCAAGGGGCGATCAAGGCTCTGAAAGCTAGAATTAGAAATAGAAGAAGAAGAACAAGATACAAACAGGTCATCATTCAAAGATAAATTCATAAAAACAAAATAGAATAAATAAAATTAAATAAATTACATACATATAATACCCACAGGTTGACTGAAAGTAGCTTAATATAGAAAATTATAAATTATTACATAACTACATACTCAAATAACAAAAAGAAACATTACACAATGAAGTACACTTATTGATGGCAACAAATGATACATCCATGGAAAAATCACAGTGACATGTCACGGCGACGCGTATAAGTCTGTGGAACGGAACGGACATTACGAAGAATGAAAGCTGTTGACATGACAGTGACACTATGAAAAACAAAACATTGAATAAATTATTGAAAGATTGCTATTACCTTACCTACCGACATAAATAAAATAATAAAATTGTAATAAAGCGGTGAGATGGAAAGAACAGAAGAAATTGACAAAGTGAAATATGAAATAAAGTAAGTAGTTCAAAGCAATAATCAGTATAAATAGATATTGATAGACACATAATTACAACGACAGCAAAGAACATACATCACTTTCTTCTTGCAGAAACAGCCCGCTTGCCTCTCGAGACTGTGGCCACAGCTACTGGAGCCCCAGCATCACTCGCATGCAGGGCCGCGCCGACCCCCGGCAGCGCCTGTGTGCGAAACCTATGAAGCGCCTCTTTTTTAACGAATTATCATAAAAAACGAATTTAATTTTTGAATGAATATTTTTAGTTGTTAATTTTGACTGAAATAAATGTTCTCCAGTTTTACAGTACTTAGATAATATTATCATTAATATCTAAGTGTACAAAACTGTGGAACATTTAGGAATTAGGATACTAAATAGGTAAATCCCGGTCGCTTCTGCTTGCCAATTACTGCGAAAAATTAAACTCGAACAAAATTTTAACATGCTTTATTAATACAAAGAATTTAATACTTAAATATGAATAACAAAGAAGCTGACTTTTTTCTAAGAATAATAATACTAATATGACTATTACCTACCTATGTTATGTTTTAAAAAAACAACAAGAGTCTTAACATTTGCAAGAATACAAACATTACTTAAATTATAATATTTCCACTTTTCTCGCTTTTTTGTTTGCGAAATCCTTAATAGTTTCATGTATGTCTATATGGTCTAGTATGGCCTCCTCTATGGATATTGTTGCTAAATTAGTTAATCTTTCCTGACTCATTGTAGAGCGCAGGTAATTTTTTATAAGTTTTAATTTAGAAAAGGACCTTTCCGCGCTTGCTACTGTAACTGGCATAGTTAGCATAATTCGTAATGCTATGGTAATGTTAGGGCATACAGCTGTCAAATTGTTTAAATATATAAATTCAAGAATTTTCACCACATCATTACTTAATTTTTTGAAAAATGGCTGACAAGACATAATTTCTTCACACAAATCATCGGCGTTAATATCCAATGAATCATTTGCTGAAAGTTTCTCCTGTAAACGATGACAGCTACTTCTTAATCGACTTTGATCTTGGTCATCACTTAAATTAAATAAAAAATTAAACACGTCGTTGTGATTATTCAATAAATCAAATCTTTCATCTACGGAGGATAACGCTTGGTCTAATATATAAAAAAATACATTAATTTTAAAAGAGGTTTTCGGATCATTTATAGTGTGGTCTTCGTGTTCATAATCAAAACTCTTTGAAGTTTTACGACGTCAAATTCAGGTTCGACGTCTAATTTTTCGGCAATTTTTTTGGCATCACTTACAATTTCTTCAAAATTTGTGTCTGTTCTAATTTTTATCAAAAACTTTTTTAATTCTGTTAAGGCATCTAAAGCAACTTGCATATTCATATCGACGGACTGTAGAATTTTACTCACAAAATTTACTTTTGTCAATATTATATGCCATACATTTAGTGAACAAATGAATGAAAAGGTGCATATTTTTTCTGCTAGACATTTAGCGTCATATTTTGCCTTCTGATCATATGATATATTATTTGATATTTCATATAGGGCATCATAAATTTTTGGTAAATTTGTAAACAGCGGTTTTATAGCATCTATTCTGCTTGACCATCTTGTTTCAGATAATGGTTTTAAGGTCAGATTTATGACATATTTTTTTAATAAATCCCATCTTTTAGCAGAGGACGAAAAATATTTATATAATTCTTGCACAATACAAAAAAAACCAGTCGTATGATGATTGAGGTTGGCAGCGTCGTTTACTATTAAATTTAAACTATGACTAGCGCACGGTACATAGAAAGCGCGGGGATTTAAATCCAGCAATCTTTTTTGAAGACCATTATTCTTACCGCGCATATTTGATCCATTATCATAACCCTGTCCCCTTAAATTGTTTATATCCAAATTAATGTTGTCTAGTTTTTCTAAAATAAATGACGTCAATCCAGCGCCAGTTGTATCTATAATTGGACAGAAAGCTAGGAAATGCTCTCTTGTTTCCAACTTTCTAGTTTCTGTGTTAAAATTGACAAATCTTATTATAATACTAATTTGTTCTACGTGTGAAACGTCAGGAGTACAATCCAGTATTATTGAAAAATATTTATTAATTCGACATAAATTTAAAATAAAATGTTGGATTTGGTTACCGAGTATGTCAATTATTTCATTTTGAATTTTATCTCCAAGATAAGTCGGCATATTTTTGAAATCCGTATCATTCGTTACGCGTCGTATGTGTTCAGTCATTGAAAGATCAAATTTTCCTAACATTTCAATACATTTTAAAAAATTACCATTGTTACGATCATATAATTTTTGGCTTTGGCCACGAAAAGCCATATTTTGTGTACTTAGAAATTGGACCACATATATTATTCTTTTGATTACATCGTACCAGCGCTGCTTTTCAACCTCTAAAAGTTTTTGTTGAATACTATCAATAGTGTTCTTATTTTTAAGAGCATGACACAAATCTGTCCATTTTTTATAATTATTGAAATGAGCAGAACTTTTCTCATGTCTGCTGCAATACAAAGCTAGATGTTGCCAATCACTAATTCCCTCGCAGAATTTATTTTTATGTTTTGATTCAAATAGCTTGCAACAGAAGCAGTAAACGGCATTTTTGGACACTGAATACAGCAGCCACTCTCTGTGATACTTTTCACCGTTTCCTAAATGCCTTTCATAATAATACTCAGAAAATTTTCGTCCCGAAGAATCACGCGGAAAATTATACTGTTTAATTTGTTTAATCGTATTTTCTATTAAATACTGGATCAAAGTAGCGTTTAAAACTTCTGGCCAGGCTCCAGGATCATCTTTGGAAAAAGTTGGTATTGGTGACGATAATTGTCTTGACGGTGACGATGGTGTATCAGGCACAGGCACAGACGTAACTTCGGCGGCATCATCTTAAATTAATAACAGACAAACAAATACATAATATTGTTCACATGAGTACCTATCTATCTCCTTGTCTGAATAAACTGATTTATCTATCTATGAATAATTATTTATATTTATACAAATTAGAGTGTCTGTTTGTAATATTAAAATAACCGCTTTTTACTAAATGCTTATGGATGTACGCATTCAGTAAAAAGTACATAAAATAAAATATAATTTCTTACAATTTTTGTCTGTCTGTTCCTTCCGTCTAATCTCTAAAAACGGCCGAAAAAAAAGTTAATTTTTCTATTCAAAATTGAAAAAAAAAATTTTTTTTTTTAAATATCCCAAACAGAAGTTATAATATTTATTTTATACAAAATTACATAAAAAGTACACACTTACCACTACATGAAGCGTTTTTTGAATCAGATTTAATAACACTTTCATCGATAACATGACTGGTTTCTGTCTCTAATGATTGTGTATTATATAATATACTATACTTATTTTAGTTGCATTTTTATTCCGTTGTTCTTCTTGTTTTCTTTTCCTTATTAGATTCTGGTAACCAGATAATTTCTTTTTTTTATCATGATTACTATCACTCATCGTGAAAACACGTTAAAACAATCAGTAGGTAACACCCAAACAATGATTATAAAAATTCAATGCGCACCTTACACACACACACACTTTCAATCAAATGATTGTTCATTTGTTTTGTTTTGCCTTAGCTATCTCGTTCGTTAAAATCGGGGAATACTACCCGTGACCCCACCCCCGCTTGCGTCGCACGCACGCATCGCATCGGGTTGCGTTCAGAAACTCACTCATACTCATACAAACTCGGCGCCTCTACGGTTTAAAATAACTAGTACTTTTTCTCTGGTTCAAAGAACTGCCGCCGTTTTAACGTTGAGCTCGTAAAGAATGTAAACTAAAACCCTAAACGTAAAATGAAACCATGAACGTGAATAATAATAAACATTAAATATTGAGAGACTTGTTCAATAAGCGTTATAGATGTTTTGTTGTTTACAAGGCCTATGTTGCGCCTATTGTACCTACTTACTTGTCGATACTCCACTATAAAAAACAATCATATAGGTGACAAAAATAATTTAGGTGGCAGTGGCGGCGCGGCGCCCCTATTGTCTTGGCGCCTGTGTGCGCCGCACACTTCGCACACAGGGGCGGCGCGGCCCTGCTCGCATGTTGAGCTGCGACACCACTCGTAGGCGGAACTTCGGCATCCTTCGCAATCGCCTCGGAAATTTGACCCGGCAGAGTTGAGTCCAACTTCTCAACGTCAGCCATGGACGCAATATGTTGTCGCTTACCAGTAGTATCTAAAGCGACGATTCGCCCTCCACTGGTCCAGCATCTAGTGACACCTAATCGTTCCCGCGCAGCCATAAAGATTCCATGGCGACGTTTTGTCAGGAACTTTGTCAGTGTGCACTAACACACTGTTGACGTGTTTGGCTAAAGCTCCGTGGCCGAAATTGTTTTTTATTGTAATTGTTTAAAGTTTCGACTCAAAAGTTATATTTGTTTATCACGGGAAGTTCTACGTCTCAAATGATATAACAAACATACTTAGGCAGTTGATTACAAGTATAAAGTGAAGAAGGTCTGGTGAAGTTGCATTGTTCTTGGTGTCGATCGTTTGTTGACATTCTACTACCTACTTTAAGAAAAAATAAGTCACCGAGCAATAAGATCCTTATATTTGAACACTTGAACATTGACCGGTTGGTGTGACGCTCTGCACCTTAGCTTAACGTTTCTGCGGGTCCCGAGTTCAAATCACAGTCACCGAATTTCGTTTTCTGCATTTTAATTATTTTTTCTTGTGCATATTTTAATTTTGTTTACCATTATATTTTTTTTATTTCTTTTTTTTAATACATATTTCCTATCCAAAAATTTTTTGAATTACCCGAAAAGATAATTTCATTAAATTTTCGACGATGTCTCCTGGGAAGCTTTCTTGTGCTGGCTGCTTACAAAAAATAAAATGTAAACAACTTCTACGATGTTGCGTATGCTTAAATCACTATGATCTTTTGTGTGCCAATGTGTCTGTCATACCCAGATTGGTGAACATCGGTTGAAATGGAAGTGTGAGGCATGTAAAAGTAAAGAACCCAAGAAAGACAACAGCAACACTCCCGTGCGTGCAGACCATGATGACAGGGTCGCGCATCGTCGGGGCGCAGCCATTCATAGAATAGAATAGAATAATCTTTATTTGCATTAAATAGGGTTGACAAAAGGTGTTTGCATATAAAGCATATGTTAACCTAAGAATCTTAAACCTATTTAGCCATATTAATAGCATGCAAAAAATAAATATTTTATATTTTTTAAAAATTCCTCTACAGAATAAAAGCTTTTATCCAATAGCCAATTTTTTAATACTATTCTGAACCTGTTGTAGGGTAGTTCCTTAATATTGTCAGGTACTTTATTATATATTTTTATAGCCATTGCATAACCATTTTTATTGAAACGCGAAGTTTTGGGATTGTTACTCAATACAAGTTTGTTCAAATTTCTAAAATTTCTGCTTGTATTATCTTTTAGTTGCTGGTATAGGTGGCTGTTTTGTTTAACAAATTTTCCCATTTCTAATACGTATAAGCAGGGCAGTGTTAATATGTTTAATGCTTTGAAGTACGGTCTGCAAGAAACATCCGGTGCAATGTTACAAATGGCTCGAATACATTTCTTTTGGGCAATGAATACTTTATTTATATCCGTACCATTTCCCCATGTTATGAGTCCATATCTAAGGCAAGATTCCACATAAGCTAAACATGCTAAAACTGCTGTTTTTCTGTCTGTAATTCTTGCAAGATTATATAAAGCATATGCAAAACTATTTATTTTTCCAAATACATTTTCTATTTGGTCTCTCCAATTAAGCCTGCTATCTATAAATAGACCCAAAAACTTACCTTTTGTAGCCCATTTAATTTGTTCTCCGTTAAAGTTAATATTCGTCAAAGAGTTTTTAAAATTATTAAAATTAATTATATTGGTTTTGTTAATATTAATTTGAAGATTATTATCATTTAGCCAATCTATTATGGATGTCAAAGTATCAATAATGTCATTTCGATGTTGTTCCATTGTGCTATCTTTATTAGTAGAGACTAAAACTGAGATATCATCAGCAAATAAAGTAAATTTATTCTTTGAACAATTTGTAATGTCATTTATATAAATCAGAAATAGCAATGGACCGAGTATACTCCCCTGTGGGACGCCAGTATCATTTTTTTCAAGACTGGATCTGTAGGTTTGTATCGTATGTTTTTTACCTATTTGTTCTATTTCAACAAATTGAACTCTGTTCTCTAAGTACGATTTTAACCAGTCATAGGCAGGACCTCTTATTCCGATCAACTGTAGTTTATTGAGTAGTTTTTTGTGTGACACCCGATCAAATGCTTTAGACATGTCAATGAAGGCGACTGAGGTGTATTTATTCTCATTAACATTTTGTAGAATATTATTTACTAAATTATACACCGCTTGTATCGTAGATTTAAGTTTTTGAAAACCATACTGACTTTCACTTATAACATTAAATTTATTAAAAAATGACGAAAGTTGATTATACATAACTCTTAATTAAGATTAACATTAGTAGTGTCACCTTTTTTGTACAAAGGTTTGACAACAGACATTTTTAATCTTTCTGGAAAGGTGCCGGTTTCCAGTGATAAATTTACTAAATGAGTTAGTATTGGAATTATTTCGGTCTTGCATAATTTTATTAATTTGGTACTTATTGAGTCAAATCCTTCTGATGGAGTGTTATTTAATGTCATTATTATCTTATTTATTTCGTTTTCAGTCACAGGGGTCAAAAAGATTGAATGATAGAAATTATTACCTTATCAAGTGTTTATAGTGTTATTGATAGTTGTTTTATTTATGTCAATGAAATGTTTATTAAATGTCGAAGCTATGTCTATGGGTGATTGTATGTCCTTTCCGTTGATTACTATTTTATTAATATATTTTTTTGTTTCTATATTGTTGGTTTCTTTTTTTATAATTGTCCATGTAGCTTTACCTTTATTTTTGCTATTTGTAATATAAGTTTTATTGGTTATTTTTTTTGATTGATAAACACATTTTTTCAGTAACTTGTTATATTTTAGATATTTTTTCCTGTTACATTCATTATTCTGAGCATAATATTTGTAACGAAGATGTCTTTTTGTAGCGGAACTCCTTTGTAGTCCCTTTGTTATCCAAGTAGGCTTATTTGAAGATTTCTTTCTAATTTTAATAACTGGAAAACAACGTTTATATAACAAACAGAACCTGTCATGAAATTCGTTGAATGCTGGGTTGACTTGCAAATATTCAAATATATCTCTAAAGGGCATACACTTCAAATGATACTTGAATAACTCAATGTTTTCATCTGAATAACATCTTCTACTAATAAAATTCACTTTATGAAGCTCTTTTTTGTTATCTATAGGAAACTGCAGTATTTATGCCGTATCGTGATCAGATAGCCACAGAGGTAAGACTGATCCGACCGCGTTATTGATGTTACTTATTACCAAATCGAGGCACGCGTTCTTACGAGTAGGTTCATTTATATGTGTATAAAAGTTATATTGATTAATAATTTCCTTTAAGCGTGTCGCATTTTTACAATTTTTGTCAATAAAATTTATGTTCATGTCACCAGTTATTATATTTTTTTTATTAGAATATTTTTTTATACATTTGTGTAGTAATAAGTCAATTCTATCCATAAAGTATGCAATATGACCCTGTAATTTTGACGGTATTCTATAAATGCAAATAACGACGATATTATTAGAAACTAGATTTACTGCACAACATTCAAAGTGAAAATTAATACTAAGGTCATCGAAACATGTTATTTTTTTATATTCGATCCCCTTTTTAACCAATATACACGACCCGCCTTTGTTTGGCCTTGAGTAGTTTGTTGCCAGTTCAAATCTATTAAAGTTTATATTTTTTTCTTCGTTTCTTTTAATAAAGGTTTCTGTAAAGCACAATATGTCTGGCTTTATATTCTTGTTGATTTCCGTCAAAGTAATTTCTAAAATGGATAGAATAGTCCCCCAGACGACGCTGATATGGTTCATGGATTAAACACACAAGAAATTAGGTCTTTAAAGGAAGAATTGCTACTTTTTCGCCAAGAAATGATAACTACACGACAGCGGGTCGATGAATTTAATGCGAATTTGACCAATCTTATAAATAGAGTTGAAAATTGCGAGCTGAGGGTAGAACAGCTATGCGTTCGTATGGATGCACTGGAGGGTAAATTGAAAGATGTGCATAAAGGTGACAGGGATACAACAATAGAAATGTTGAAGGCTGAATTGAATGATCGAGACCAAGAATTATTACTTAATGACATCGAGATCACGGGAGTCTCAGAACAGAAAGGGGAGAATCTACAGCATATCGTCTTAGCATTGGCTAGTAAATTGAGTGTGAAGCTAGATCAGCAGGACATTGTGAGTGCCTCGCGGGTGGGCCGTGTTATGCAGGCGGAGGCAGATGGGGACTCATCCCGCCCGCGCCCTATTGTTGTGCGGCTTGTGAGGCGCGCGAATAGGGATGAACTGCTAAAGGCGGCACGTGTGCGACGTAATGCAGACACTGAAGGCATCGGGCTGCCAGGCTCTCCGCGTCGCTTTTATCTCAACGAGCGGTTAACTAAAATAAATCGCTTCCTTTTCCGCCAAGCACGACAAGCTAAGGAGCGTTTGAACTGGCGCTTCGTGTGGACTTGAGATGGCAAGATTTTCGCACGACAGCATTCTACGCCTGGCTCTCCACTCTATCGCTTACGTACAAATGATGACCTCATTAGGGTTTTTGGTCAAGAAGCCATTAGTTGTTCTTTAATCGATTAAAATAGTTTGTTTTCTTTGGTATATTGATCAAATTTTAATGTACTTGCAATTTTACTTTTTAATACTGTTGTTAAAGTGTTTGATATATTTAATTGTACATTTTATAACAAAATTCTATAGTTTTTTTTTCCTTTTTAAATTGAACTTTTTTATATTATGTAATATTGGCCATGTCTTGTTTTGCTTTTTTAATTGATCGTATGTGTGCTGCAGAGATGGGATTGGATTGGGACGGTCCTGCGCTGGGGTGGAGCATTGCACAGCTTTTGCTTTATATCCTATACAAAACATTAAATTTTACTTATATCTGTTTATATTACTATTCATTTATATATATTTATTATATTGCTATTTACATTTATTACTTTGCTATGATTAAAATCCTGGAAATACAATGCTTTATTTTGACGCTTCACCGCTTTTATAAGCTTAAGTGTAGTTCCGCCTACTTTACCGCTATTTGCCTGTTTTTTAGCTTATTGAAAGTTTTTATCCCTTCTTATAAAAACATTTATTGCTTAGTAGTATAATTGCTTAGTAGTATATAATTATATCGCAATGACCACTCATACACAATACTTTAGCTTAGGCTTATATAATGCTGGTTCTCTTGGTACTGGTCACGATAGTTTTAAAATTGCTATGTTACGCCATAAAGCTGATATTGTGGCGATAAATGAAACTTGGTTGCCAATCGGGCAGGAGGATGGACCTATCCATATGCGTGGTGGGCGAGGTGGTGGAGTGGGCTTCTATATTAAGCAGGGCGTACGTGTTAATTACGAAAAGTATCCGGGCGCTGATATCGGACAAATGTGGATTTCTACGAAAGTTAAGGGATATCGCATCGCCATTATTGATGCCTTGACTGAGTCTGTAACCTACTTCGGTAAATATGATTTCGTGGTACTTTTAGGGGACTTCAACATAAATATGAACAATCATTCTAATGGTAATACTATAAAATTACTAAATTTTTTACTTTATATGGACTTAAAACAGGTTGTTACCGATCCTACCCATTTTACAGCCGATACCAGCTCATTAATTGATATAGTCTGCACAAATGCTCATGTTAAAGAAGTATGTGTATCGGAAGTTTCTGGTACGATAGGTCACTTAATGGTGAATACTATTCTTTCTATAAAAAAGAAAAAAATGCCCAATAAATATGTTTCTTTTCGGCCCCTCAAAGACATTGATATGAACCAGTTTAATCTAGACGTGAGCGCTGTCGATTGGCAGTCTGTTTCGTCTAGATCCACGGTGGATGGCATGGTTGCCCATTTTCAGCGTTTACTATTTGAGCTCTACGACAAACATGCCCCGACTAAATTAGTTCGAGTAAAGCAGAACCACACTTTGCCCTGGGTGACAGATACAATCAGAGACATGATCAAGTTGCGTAATCAGGCTCTAGCTAAGTATCGCTGTTCTAGATTGGAGGTGGATAAGAGACAGTGGAAGGACCTCGGTAAATTGGTGGAGACCGCAATTCAAAATGAAAAACGGGCGTATTTCAATTACTATATTAATTCGCAGACTGGCAATAGCAAAACTATGTGGAGTAATTCAAAGACCAAAATTTTGATTGATCCCTGTTCCAGTGGTCACTTGCCGAATACATTTGATGATGCTAATGCAATTAATCTAAATTTTCGAAAGGACATCGACGAAATCGGCCCTAGCATGCCCAAAAGAATGCCCTTCACTATTATTGATCTATTATTTTTTTAACTTATTAGCAATTAATCATAGTAAACGGACAATCTGTTTAAAAAAATAAAAAATAAAAGTTCTGTTACTAGATACTACAGTCTGTTCATCCAACTTGGCACTCCTTTTTATTGAAAATACAGCATTAAAAATCAACTGATAACTGGATTCAATAGGTTTCAGTCTATATTACCGATTTATTTTAATAGTTTATTGGCTTCGTTAATATTTTATTATTAAATGGGTGATTCTGTTAAAAAGTTGTGCCAAGATTGTTTACCTTTGTAATGCAATATAGGCGACCATAGGTATTTATCAACATAAAAATAGAAATAGGTACCTTAGTTAATAATACTTATTACTAGTATTTATATTATATTTATAAAAAGATTATTTCTGAAATTATCTAAAGATAGTTTATACTCCCGTCCCATGTTAATATCTGTTTATTTTTATGAAAATCATAATGATAACCAGGTACATACCTAATTACCGATAGTAAAATATAGAAACAGGTAAATGGAAAGACTGAACATTTCATTTGAAAAGAAATCTATCATTACCTACTACAGGTAGGTATCATAGGTGCCAACTAACAACACTCATAAATCAATATGAATATAAGCATTTATTATTTTTATTAATTTATGTTCATTTAATGCATATTATTTAAGTGCTTACATAGAGGTAAACACTAAATCTATTCAGAATATATAAAGTGTACATCTTTTACGATTAAGTATAATAATTATAACCTCCAGATCTAATACATTCTTCAGTAGGCCACGGTTCCTCAAGTTGTCCGTATCTCAACAAATGCTTATTTAGAGTTTATGAATGATTCCGAACACAACTAGCATTTTCTCATTGTTGGGCGTTCTAGGGCATTCAATGTATGGGGAACGAGCAATGTCCTTTACCTGCTTGTGATGGCGTACCACTTAATTTAATCTCTTTTTACCAAAACAACCGTTACACGGATTCAGAATTCTGTTTACGTCCAGTGAGTCAAAAAGAAATTGGCGAAGCTATTATGACACTTAAGTCCAACGCGACAGGTAGTGACGGGCTGAGTAGGGACATGGTCTTATTGACCCATCCTACTGCATTTTCAGCTCTTACGGACATTATAAACAGATCTCTCTCGACTGGATCTTTTCCTACTCAATGGAAGGATGCCTGGGTTACTCCTATCCCCAAGGTTAAACACCCGGAAACTTTAGCGGACCTTAGGCCTATTAGCATTCTGCCTTTTCTTTCGAAAATCCTGGAAAAAGTTGTTTATTTACAACTAATTAAATTTGTTGAAACAGACAACATTTTGCCATCACTGCAATCCGGATTTCGTAAGGGCAGAAGTACCGCAACTGCTCTTCTAGATGTGGTCGACAATATACTCACGGAACAGGATGCTGGCCATGGCACAATACTCACCTTGTTAGACTTTTCTCGCGCCTTCGATTCGAACTGCTACTGTCGAAACTTAAATATTACGGTTTATCACCACTCGCTGTCAAATGGTTCCACAGTTATCTCTCCGATCGGCGTCAGACGGTCAAACTAGTGAATGAAAATGGAAAATTTTCGTTTTCGAGTTCTGAGCCCGTTACGCGTGGAGTACTACAAGGCTCTATTCTTGGACCGCTGCTATTCATTATCTATTGTGCTGATCTCATCCACCAGATATACCATTGCAAATACCACTGTTACGCGGACGATATTCAACTTTATATTTCTGCTCGGCCTGAGAACATCCATGAGGCTGTTAAATTAATGAACCTCGATCTCGACGCAGTTGCAGATTGGGCCAAGCAGAATCATTTGAATCTCAACCATGCTAAATCTTAGTTTATGGTGATCGGTTCCAAAGCACAAGTACATAAAATTCACTTGTTGAATCCTCAAGTTTCCATCTCAGGTAAAGTTCTTGAGCACGTTGTTGAGGTTCGAAATCTAGGTATCACTTTTGATGGTGAGCTGCGCTTCGAGTCGCATGCGTTGGAGCTGGTGAAAACTTGTATGTTTCGTTTGAGGGTGCTGTATCAGATTCGTAACTTGCTTTGCAAGGGCGTTCGGGTTACTCTATGTGAATCCCTAATACTCTCCAAATTGAATTATGGTGACGTAGTTATTGGACCGCGATTGCTTGCGAGAACTCAGCGTATGGTACAACGCGTTCAGAACGCTTGTTACAGATTCTGCTTCAATGTCCCTCCGCGTAGTCATATCTCTCCTTATTTAAATTCTGCATCTATACTTAACATGGAATCTCGCAGGCAGGTGCACCTCGCGTCTCTTGTGTTTGACATAATAAAGTATAAAACTTCGGAATACTTATTCAATAAACTTAAATTCTCGTCGTACCGAGAATGCCCGAGTTACCCGTAAGCCTCTGGAGAGCACTATTCACAGAACTGCGGCTTTCCGTGGCAGCTTCCGCTTCCAGGCTACCAAATGTTGGAATGATTTGCCTCCACCTATGAGAAAACTGGCTTCCAAAATCACTTTTAAAAAGCAGATAAAAATATACTTTTTAGAAATCCAAAAATTAGACATCCCCAAGTTTTATATGTGGCAGGGCAGGTAGCCTTGTTTTCCAAACAGTTTCCGGATACTACTTTTGTATATACTTTAAATAAATCATGTGTAATTATAGTTATTATATATATGTATGATATCATCTAATTTTATCTCGCCAACAATCACTTCATTATTTGTCTCTATATTGTAGTAAATATGTGTTTGTCTCCACTGCATTGTCATGGCTGTTTTCTCTTTTCTCCTTGCAAAATCTTTTAAATGTTTATTATTAATAAAGCTTGTCTACTCACTCATAAAGGTGATGGCTGAAAATCGGTATTTTGCCTTTAAAACTGGCAAGTTTAGCCGAGCCTTGGCCTTTTGCTTTCTGCAGCATACATATAGATATTTCATAGCTGATTTCTTGTATCTTTTTTTTATTGTATTACTCTGTCTGTAAATGTATATGTATGTTGAAGAAAAAAATAAACGCATTATCTATCTATCTATCTAACTCCGACTTAGTGATGCCAGAACCCTTAAGCTTCTTCTTAGTCATCCACAAGTTATCCCGGATTGACTCCGATCTAAATTTGACAAGAAGAGGCCGTGGCTTGTTGTGACGAACATGACCGAGACGGATGACTCTTACTAAATCGCCAGGCTCAAGCTGCGTCGACCCCAAATGCTGAGACGCCACCTGATAACTACGTGCGATGTGGACTGTATGATGTGGTAGACTTGGTATATGATGAAAACACGGTCTTCTCAAGTTCACAGTTTATTCGCAACTGACTCTGACATAAGTACTATCAAAAAGAAACACGTCATATGAAAAGAATATAAAATACAAAGATAAAGTTTATAAAAGAGAACGGCCAACACCAGCCAGTCGCCAACATTCCCACCCCCAGTGGAACACTAAGACCCGGTGGCGACTGACTGGCGCTCCGCTTCCATCAGCAGGAGCTTCCTGACGGGTCGGCGTAGTGTACCGGCTTTTGTGCAAATATCCACTACGCGAACCCGTCCGTCAGATCCTGTGAATACCTTCGTGACTCTACCCAGTGGCCACAGACCTCGTGGTAGGGTAGAGTCCGCGATGAGCACCACGTCCCCCTCCTTAAAATTAGGCATGCTGCTGCGTGTCCCCTTTTGCGCAGCGTTGGAAGGTATTCCCGCAGCCACCTCTCCCAAAAGTGGTCAGCCAGTCGCAGTGCTTTCCTCCAGTCTGATCGCCGAAGTAGGTCCGCATCGGTAAGGTCCGCTGGCCAGGGTGACGTAGAGGAAGTTCCCAATAAAAAGTGAAACGGTGTTAGCGCTTCCGGTGCATCCGCTGAGGAGGAGACGTAAGTTAGCGGCCTGGAGTTAACTATGGCCTCGGCTTCCAATAGTAACGTCGCAAAAACCTCTTCCTTTGGGTGCGGCCTGTCCTTGAGGCATGACTGCATAGCGTTCTTAACGCAGCGCACCAGCCGCTCCCAGACGCCGCCCATGAATGGAGAAGCCGGAGGAATAAAACGCCATTCAATCCCTTCGTTGGTCGCGAAGTCCTCTATAGAGCTGTCGTAAAGTGTTCTTAAAATGCGATCTGCTCCCACGAAGTTCGTGCCGTTGTCGGAGAAAATCGTCGACGGTGACCCGCGACGTGCTATGAATCGTCTTAGGCTCATTAGGGCGGCGTCTGATGATAATGAGTACACGATCTCCAAATGTACGGCCCTGGTGACAAGGCAGGTGTATAACGCTACGTAACGTTTCTCCAAGTGCCGACATACGGAGATGGTCACCGGACCAAAATAATCAAGCCCGGTGTGGGTGAATGGCCTCTTGTGATGGTCCAACCTTTCCACGGGCAAATCGCCTATTTGCGGTGCGGTCAAACGGCCTTTAAATCTTCGGCAGCGCATGCATTTATTTGCCACGGTTCGGATGGTATTCCTCGCTCTCAATATCCAATATTTTTGTCGAAGCTCATTCAGAACTGTCTCGTTGAACCCATGGGACATCTTTACGTGGAAATGCTTGATAAGAAGGCGGGTTACGTGGTGACGTCCATCCAGAATCACTGGGGTCTTGACCTCTTCCTCTACGCCTTGCACGGAACGAATGCGCGTGTCGAGCCTTAGTAGATTGTCTTCGTCCAAAACCGGCGCCAAAGATGTTAGGCGACCGCTCCTGGGGAGGGGCTGCGAGCCCTGCAAGCACCTTATCTCGGCGGCAAAGCTCTCCATCTGTGACCGACGCAGCAGCAGCTTCTCTGCCAGTGCGATGTCAGCGGCGTGAAGGTGTGAGGAGGACGTGGAGCCAAGTGGTACATCTGCGACGAGAAAATTCAAATTTGAGCGATTGGGTCGAGACAACTTGGAATAAAATTTGCGTAAGGCTTGGATAATGCGGGCGGTGGAGCGTAGAAGTCGCAGCCATTTGCTGAATCGCGACGCGTCGGGCAACGGAAATTCTAAGACAGACGCATCCACGATTAGTCCCACAAGTTCCGACCTCAGTTCGGAGTCTGGTGGGGCGTCGCCTGCCTCTGGAAAAGCTAGAGTTGGCCACAGTATTTTAGGCTCTAATAAGAATGATGGTCCGGAAAACCACCGATGTGCTAAAGTTAACTCGCGTTTTTTAGGTTTTGTAGCATCGTCAGCGACGTTGAGAGAGGTGGGGAGCCATCTCCAGTCGGACGGGTTAGTAGTTTCCGCCAACTCTCCCAGTCTGTGGGCCACAAAAGGTTTGAAATTGCGCGCGTCACTTCGTATCCATTTTAAAACGGTGGACGAGTCCGTCCAGTAGATGGTGTCCGTTGGTTTAATGTAATGCGCGTCTACAATAGTACGCGCGAAGCGAGCAGCTATAAGCGCCGCCTGAAGCTCCAAACGAGGGATTGAGAGGGGCTTCAACGGAGCGACGCGTGCTTTGCTCCCTATCAAACTCACGGAGACGGATCCGTCGCTATACGTCACCCTCCAATAAGCTACACACGAGTATGCTTGTTCACCCCCGTCGGCAAATACGTGTAGTTGGGCATTGGTGAAGTCGTTTCTATGCATATACCACCGTGGGACTCGTATTGCGGCAGTAACCTGTAACTGCTGAGACCAGTCTCTAAACTCTATTTTATATTTCTCTGGTAGAGGCGAGTCCCAGTCAATACCCTCCCGCCAAAGTCTTTGTATCAAAATTCGTCCCCATATCGTAACGGGCATGAGTAAACCGAGCGGGTCGAAGACTTTCATGACACTTGATAGTACTATGCGCTTCGTAACTTTGTCGGATGGGGACACGGGAAAAAAACGAAAACTTAACCTATCGTGGAACGGGTTCCATAGAACTCCTAAAACGCCTATTTCCTTATTAGAAGGTAAAACCACTTCTGTATCGGAACCAGGGTCATTTTTCAACTCCTGAGGGATCTTACAAAGGGCTTCGGGGTCGTTCGATATCCAGGAACGCATTACAAAACCACCGTGCCTATGGACCTTTACAATGTCAGCCGCTACGCTCGCAGCTTCAGGGACGCTTGAGAAACTTCCCAGGTAATCGTCCATATAATGGTCATATATAACAGCCTTACAAGCGGATGGGTATGAAGACTCCAGCTCCTTCGCGTTTTTGTTTTTCAAGTATTGAGCCATAAAGGGGCTGGAGACAGCACCGAAAATCATGGATGCCATACGATATTCGCAAATAGAGCCATTTTCGTCTCTCCACAAAAAACGTTGGGCGTCTCTGTCCTTGGGGGCGATTCGGACCTCAGGAAACATTTCTTTAATGTCTGCGCTAAGTGCCACGGGACCTTCCCTAAAACGAAACAAAATGCCAAGCAGAAGATGATCTGGGCCTTGTAGCAGAAGACTATTAAGGCTCACCCCTTGAGTACTCGCTGCCGCGTCGTGAACTGCTCTTAGTTTTCGTTTTTGAGGATGATAGACACCGAATATGGGGAGATACCAACGAATGGGGCCGCTTGACCCCACAACAGAATCACTAACTGGGATACGACTGTGGAAAGTAGTGGGGTCGCATTTTTCAGCGTAGCCCTTACTTATTATGTCGTTTATAAAAAACTGAAACGCCGAGGCGAAGTTCGGGTCGCGAGTCATCTGTCACTCCAAAGCTTTGAAACGGGATAACGCCTGCGAGTAACTGTCGGGAATTACCGCAGGTAAGTTCCTCCGCCATGGCAAACCTACTTCAAAACGACCATCCTCAAGCCTGCGGACCGAAGATTCGATCATGTCTACGGCGCGCCTATCTTGTTCGTTGGGCTGTTGGTCACGTTTATTAATCCCGATAGAGTCGATTTCGAATTGTGACTTAATAAGACTGTTAAGGTCATCGTTCATATGATTAACAAATAAAAGTGGTTTCGATGAAACCGAATATGCGCCATGAAGTACCCACCCTAACAATGTTTTTGAGGCAACCGGTTCGTTTTTCTTCCCTACTCTCACCTCGCGGCTTAAGCTTAGATTCCAATCCGCGGCGCCTATTAGAATGGTTGGAGCAGATTGGTCGGTAGCGTTGCCAACCGAAAGCTCATCGGCAATGTCAGCTAAATGTTCGTAACGAGTCAAGTCTACGTCAGGAAGGCTCTGCACTCGCAAACCAAGTGGAGTGATAGAGCGCGCGTTCTCAATTAGATATTTGTTGCTTGTGTTACGTCCTCTAATATAGAAGTTTACGTAGTTCACGTCAACTGTCATGATCATGCCGCCTACACCCTCAATACGGACACTTTCCTTATTTCGACGTTCGGCGCCAATGCGCGTCGCCACCTCGCCATCGATCAGCGTCGCCGTGCTGCCTTCGTCAAGCAGCGCCGTGGTTTTGTACTCGCCGTCTGGACCCTCGACGACAACTGGGAGGATCTTCAACAAACCACGAGGACGGGATTGCCACTGGGACGAACCTATAGTAGAGACGGCAATGTTAGTCACGATCGAAGCGACACCGTTCGTATCGTCGTCGATCGCATTTGCGATCGTTGGGTGTAAGTTCGTATTTGTTGTTGAAATGGGTGTTGGTGTTCCATGAAGTAGGTGATGATGACGTCGTAAGCAACCACTTAGTCCACAACGTTTTGCGCGGCAGTTTCTCCACCTGTGGGAACCAGATTTTAGGCAGCGAAAACATGTCTTGGATTCCCGAACCCACTGCCACCTTTTCTCCACAGATAACTCTAAAAACCCCTTACAAGTTTTTATGTCGTGTGGAGGGTCCACCCGCTTGCAATAGTTGCACTTCAACTCACCTTTGTTAGAAAAAGTCACATGTACCGTTTCCCTTTTCAACGGTTTACTCGAAATGCCTATGGGAACATGGTCGTAAAAATAATTAAATTTTAATTGTTGGTCTGCCTCAACCAGCAGAAAACGTGACAGTAACTCAAATTTCGACATGTTTTCGTTGCTAGGCGAATGTGAAGCGGCAAAATCGGTGAAGCGAGCCCTGGTATGTTCATTGAGCTTCAGGGCCACAGAGCGAAAAAGCTCTGGTGAGTGTAGGTGATCGGTTTGATTCAATTGTTTGACGGTCACAATGAAATTACGAACTTTATTAGACATAGTGTTAAGGTCGTGTGGAGTATTAATCTTAGCGATACTGTGGAGATGCGCGAGCTCGCGGGCTACCAGGAGCTCGGGCCGGGCGAAGTTTTGTTCTAGGGCGCGCATAACATCTTCAGGCTCGCACGCTGTCCACAGAAGGGACGCCACAGACTGGTACGCTGCTCCACGAATCGCTTGATTAAGACGTTCTAAATTTTCTGTGGGTGAAAATAAACCTTTAGTACGTTCAAAGCTTGACTTAAAAGCCATCCATTGGCTAACTTCGCCAGAGAAGACCATGAGGTCTGGTCTCTTGGGGCGAGTAGATAAGTTAGAAATGGCGTTTGCCAACTGAGAAATAGGGTCGGCAGGTGGTCGGTGCACAGGGGCAGCGTTAGAGTTGGTCGGTTGTATCGCACGGTTGACCGGAGTGGCCGGGCACGTTCCATGAACGTGTTGGGAGGCCGCGTTGGTCACGGTTGCATTACGTACCCATGATGCCGTTTGCTCTAAACTGCTTTTGCTGGATCGACGCGACCTGTTCGAAGCTTCTAGAGTGGCGAGCTTCGCCTGAAGCTCCACCTGCTCGGCCTCGTATTCAAGCTGCGCCAAGCGCCGTTCGCGCTCGGACTCCTGCCGCGCCAGGCGGCGTTCGCGCTCGGACTCCTGCCGCACCAGGCGGCGTTCGCGCTCTACGCACAGACGCATCACTTCCGCCTCGGCTGCTAATTTAGCGCGTACGGTGGCGGATGAATGGGAAGACTGCGTTCGTGCACTCATGTCGGAGTACTCGCTGCGTGCCGAAACTATGCTTCGCCGGGGTGATTTAGCGTTGCCACAATCGGATCCTTGCCGCGATGGAGGGCGTGTCGCAGACAGCGGCTGTGCTGCGAGAACGGGAGCACCCTCACCGGGAGGCGCGGTGGACGTCGTCGGCACTTCTAAATCACTCGCGGTTTTAGTTTGGCTCCGTGTTTTCACCATAATGAGCGAAATGAAAAACTAATGCGAATTAAGATAAAATGTGAAACCAAATTCGTGCAAAAAAATGAATGACAGATGACAATGTCAAATTAGAAATTTTTGAAAAATATTGAAACTTACGCAAAAGTGGATTCCGCTCGAATTACCGAATAATAAATGATGCGGCGAAAAAGGACCAAATGATAACTACGTGCGATGTGGACTGTATGATGTGGTAGACTTGGTATATGATGAAAACACGGTCTTCTCAAGTTCACAGTTTATTCGCAACTGACTCTGACATAAGTACTATCAAAAAGAAACACGTCATATGAAAAGAATATAAAATACAAAGATAAAGTTTATAAAAGAGAACGGCCAACACCAGCCAGTCGCCAACACCACCTTTAAAAGGACTTCAGAGCCAACCTCCTCTTTGTGTTCCGGGACACCGTGTAGAAGCAGCATGCTACGTCGACTCCGCATCTCTATGCTGTCACATTCCATAGACAGCATTGTGACTTGGTTCTCAAGGTGCTTGAACGTCGCAATTACAAAGGTCCGAAAGGCTTCGAAGTCTGAAGATAAACTCGAGAGTGATGGTTCCCGAGGTGCACTTGTATTTTTGAGCTCATTTTCAAAAGCAGACAGACGCTCAGAGAATGATTATGCCAGAGATTCAATAGTGCTCTTAATGTTATCCATATTACAGTGAGAGTTTGATATATAAAATTAAAGTGCAGTGTAGTCAAGTTACCGGATGTAGTGGAGAGGAGATAACAGCTGTAGGTACTATTGTCTATTAGCACATAGTATTTGTCACTTATTTAATTAGAAATAATATGTATTTTATCTTTTATATTAAATTATTCAAGAGCTTGTCAAAAACAGGTGTTAACGGTTTTTTACTACCCTCCCAAAAAAAAAAAAGTTAAAGCTTCAAACGGAACATTAAATATAGGAAGGAAATTAGAACTGTATGTGGGGGCAGAAAGTGAAGTAAATCTTCTATAACTAATTAAAAGACATGGTAGAAATTTATTGGCGCAATAACTAGAAGTTTGAATTTTTTCGTTGAGTTCTTTTAGTAAAGAAAGCAATGGATGATTAGAAGTTTGGATTGTACGAACAAAGAACTTGTCGCAGATGAATTGCCGTCGCAATACTAAAGGAGGTTCACAGCATTCTACTTGCATACAGTTTATTGTACTCGATTTCATGGCTCCTAATATTATTCGAAGGACTTTACTCTGAATTAGCAAAAAGGAGCCAGAATCTAAAATGCTTCTTATTAGAGCATTATAAATCAATCTTAAAGAATACGAGTGGGCGCCCCACCAAACTCCAGACAGGTACCTTAGCATGTTCACTATGCGTTCGCATTTGTTAACAACATATTTGCAATGACGGTTGCCAGTAAGCTTAGAATCTAAGAATACGCCCAAGAATTTGACGTGGTCCGCAACTGGAATTACAATGTTGTCGTAAGTTAAAGAAACGGGATTGAGTTTATTCTTGCGTGAAAAAATTACAACAGAACTCTTAGAAGCAGAAAGTTCGAAGCCATTAGAATCCATCCAACTTTTTAAATTTGATAATGCTGCTGACAAACACCTCTGCGACTCATCAATGGATTTATTAATATCATATAGCAAAAGGTCATCGGCATACTGAAGTATCTTAATATTGTTGTTTGAGCAAAGAGCGTTTTCTAAATCGTGTGTGTAAATATTATACAGGGTGTCCCGTAAGTAATGGTCCAACCGTAAACCCTAGATAGTTCACTTGATTGCCTACAACTAATTTGAACCGTTTTTTGAAATTCATTAGGGTTGCCAAAAAAAATGATAAAATGTTTTTTTTTTTCAATATTTCTGTCTTGAATTGGTTTTTTTAATGGCATTGATGCAAATATTAAAAATTTTCAAACTTTTTTTCGCTAAAATGTAGCTAGATAGATTGCCTATCAACTCGTTTATCACATTTGCATAATGACATTGTATTTCTCTCAAAAATATTGAAGTAACTTAACATTTTATTGCATTTTATTTGGATGACCTAAATTGAAAAGCTCCTAATGTAAAAAAAAAGTATGACACCAAAGTGTTCCATTATTTTAAAAACATGTGCATTAAGTAAGGTTTCAAAATTGGTATAAAACTTATGGTTAACTAGTAAAGTTGCAAACATAATACAATGAATCCGAAAAAGAGGCGAATATCTAAAAAAAACTAAATGAATTAAATTAATATTTATAATAATAATAATAATATTTATTTAGACCAGCATATAAGTAACATTACGTCTTATAAACTATGGACACCATATATGAGCTTAAGAATATAAAAGACAATCTTAAGCGTCTGCTGCCGAACTAGGATTTTCATCCTGTATTTCAGCATACAGAGTGCCTCAATCCTCAGGTTTAGACAATTACTTGTATCCTATAAGCTAGTGAAGTAAGTTTCTTGTAATACTGATATTACAAGAAACACTTTTTTGGATTTTATAAAACTGTTTAAATAAAAATTGTGTAAGTGAATGATCTCTCTGTGTGTAATGTGCGAGTGAATGGATGTATGTGAGAGGATGTGTAAAGTATGCATGAAAAGGTCCAATGGATTCTTAACGATGACAAAAATTTTATTCTTAAATTATAATTCAATATAAACTTAATAACATGTGCACAATCATCATAACAGAACCAAGTTAAAATTATTATTATCTTTGTATAGAAATAAGCTCCTCTGTCTCTTCATATGATTTTGTCATAAGAAAGGATGATACTGATTTTTTGATCAATAACCTATTTAATGGATAGATATTTGTTTCTTTGTTTATTTTGTTGTAAACAAGTGGACCCAAAAAGGGAAGGAATCTCCGTGAAAAAGTAGTCCTCGACCTCATGGATTGATCACATACAGCAAACCATCTACGTTTCCTGAGAAGATCCGGACGGTGCTCCAGCAAAGAGTGTTGCTTTAAAATAATTTGCAGAAGGAATAATTGCCGCACCGTCAGAACCTCACAGTATTCATAAAGTAACTTGGTCGGATACAGGAAGGGTTTATGAGTACATATTTTCAAAATACCTCTTTGCGCTACCTCCAATTGTTTAAGCGTTGTTTTTGGTGCGCCTCCCCAGGATGTTATACAGTATGTGAGGAGGGACTGACACAAAGCGTAATAAATTTGTTTCAGTACATTAGGTGTAACCACATGTCTCAAGGTCTTAAATACGTACATGAGTCTACGTACCCTTTTTGTTAAGGCATTTATGTGTTCCTTAAATCCAAAATGTTCGTTAATAATGACGCCTAAATACTTAATTGAATTAACTTTCTCCAGTTGCATGCATTGGAATTGCAATGTGCAAGTTATTTTGGTAATTAGAACAGTCATGAGCTATTAACTTAAGATGGTGTGGTATTTCTGAGTAATTGCGAAGAGAAAAAGCTAAATATTTAGTTTTGACGGCATTTAAAGTTAATACGTTGTTCCTGAGCCATTGCTTAAACAGTATTAAACCGTTTTGGGCAAATTTATAAGTTTCGTTCCAGGTCTTGGCAGTGAAGAGAAGTGCGGTGTCATCAGTATACGAAATCATCTTTCCTTGAAAATTTTCAATACACAACAAGCCATTTATATAAATGAGAAAGAGGGTGGGACTTAAGATACTTCCTTGAGGTACGCCATATGTTATCGGGAGATGGGTGCTGCTGTAGGAACCGACCTTAACAAACTGTCTTCTATCATTTAGGTAATCGGCAAAAAGTGCTAGTCGCGTGCTTCTAATTCCAATTTTTTCTAGCTTACTTAAGAGGAGAGGGGTCGAGACCGTATCAAACGCCTTCGCTAAGTCCAAAAATACTGATAAACATTTATAACCTTTGTCCAAATTTGCTGTCACAAAGTTGGTAAGATCGTTAACTGCATCATTTGTCGATCTACCACGACGAAACCCATATTGATGCTCAGATATCAAATGCTTAGTTTCCAGATAGTGAATCAACCTACTATTTATTATTTTTTCAAGTATTTTGGAAATAGCTGGAAGAATTGCTATAGGCCGATAGTTTCCGATAGAGGCTCTGTCTCCTCCTCCTTTGTAAATTGGATGAATTTTTGAAACCTTCAAAGATTTTGGAAAAATGCCGCTAGACAAACATTGATTAAAGATATATGTCAGGTGAGGTACTAGTATATCTTTATGATTCTTGAGTAGCCTATTTGATATACCATCCCATCCAACAGAGCAATCATTTTTAAGAGCTGTAATTAGATTATTTACTTCAATTTTACACGTATCGTTTAGATTAAAAGAATCACTGTGTTCCAATCTACTTTGTGGTATAACTTCATTCCCAGAAAGACCTGATGTTGTTAGAATTTTTTCTGCGAGAGTTTTGCCAACATCTACAAAATAAGAATTAATATCATTTACTGAACTTTGTGGGCAGTCTGCAACATCAAGTAGTTTTTTTGGAAAAGAAGTATCTTTAGAGGTATTTGTTATATCCTTAATAGTATTCCATAACTGCTTGCTATCATTTCCAGCCCGTTGAACAAGCTCACTTTCATAACTTCTTTTAGCCTTTTTTAAAATTATATTACAGAAATTCCTATATCGTAGATAGGTTGTTTTTAGTATCAAGTTTTCAGGACAAGATTTAGATTTTTTATGTAGCTTATCTCTATTTCTGATACACCGGAGAAGGACTGGCGTAATCCATGGCTTAATAATCTTTTTACGACGCGATAATAAAATAGTTTTAGAGTTAAGGTTAATGCCAGTTTTGATTTTATTAATTAAATAATCCATTTGTGTATTACAGTCATTTGTTTCGTAAATAGGAGTAAAATTTATTCCATTTATATATTTTGTAAGACCTTCCGTATCCCAGATAATCCTAGATATAGCCGCAAATTGACGTTTAGACTGCGATCTCAGACACATTATGACAGTCTTGTGATTTGTAAGGGTTGACTGAGCAACAATAGTCATTGATGGAATTTTTGCTTTTAGAAGAGTGTGATCCAAACAACTCTCACTGGCATCCCGGGTAACTAGGGTATGTGTAGGTAACAGTCCGTGGAATGCTGTTAAAGCCAGATATTGTTCTATAGAGCTGCCAGGATTCTCAGATAAAATATCTAAGTTTATATCACCCACCAAAGCAATTTTCCTAAAGCCGGATATATTTTTTAAAATTTGATCGAGAGATGTTAAAAATGGCTCTATCCTAGTATATGAGGGAGATCGGTAAATGGCTAGTATTGCAGTATCATTAATTCCAATTTTTATAAGAAGCGAATTACAGTCTAATATTTCCGGCTCTTCAACAGAGAATGTGAGTTCCTGTTTGATATACGCCACAACTCCATCATTTTGCTTTACATTACGATTTGTTGTAAACGTGCTATATCCACCAATAGAAGGAATGCAAGAGACACAAGATATCCAACATTCGGTAAGTATTATTATGTCGCAACAAAAACCTAGTCTATTCATTAATACTTCAAAGGCAGCGTAATTACAATTTAGACTCCTTATGTTTTGAATAAGAATTGAAAAATTAGGTTCCGATGGTAATATGTTTATGCACTCCTCTACATCACATGCGCGACTTTCGCTATTAGAATATAAATCAATTTCATTAAATAATGTCATTACGTCCATTACTTTTGTAAGTAAAATATGATTGATCCAGTTAATTGTTTAGAGTAATTTATAACAATAGAAGTCGCAACACAACTACAATCTACAAATGTCAAAATGGACAAGAGAAAAACTAATAAACGCAGCGAGCAACATTCTTGAATTAAGTAAGATCCATTGCGAATTTGTATCCAAAAGTGTAAAGTGTAAAAAGTGTGAGAAAGTTAACAACTAATTGTATGCAATAACATAAATCAAAAACATGCATTTCAATGACACTATAACAAATAGAAATATCAACAGTAAATACGTTAAATATTATCATTATCCAATTTAGTCAGATAGACTTTCTTAGATTTTCAATGTCGCTTTCCGAATTTAGTTTAATGTGTGGAGACTTTTCTTCTTTCCTTAGGTACACGACTCCATGTGAAGACCAGCAAAAAGCATATCCGTTTTGTTTCTGAAATGTCCTCGCCAGGTAAAACAGTCTTTGAGCCTTGTTGGTGAGTGCCTCGGAAATATACACTGGCTTGCAGGGACCATGCCAGTCAAGTTGACGAGTATTAAGTTTTTCACCAGCGATACTATCCTTATTGAAAGTCTTCAACTTTTTCAATAAGTTATTCCTAACTAGTGTAGATGTAAATTCAACAATTATCAAGTTAGAATTTGAGGATTTATTAGAATTTAGCCTATAAACATCTTTCAGGTAACAGTTATCAATTTCAGCGCTTATGGTGTTTCCTATATTCTGCACAAGTTTACAAAGGTCATTTTTGCTTTCATCCGTTTTTTTAGGTACATTTCGGATCTCAATTGCAGTAGACTTTTGTTTCCGTTCCAGATATTCTACTTTATCTTCCAACAAACAAATAAGTTTCTGATCTGCCTTTCTCTGTGTTTCCATTTCAGATATTTTAGCTAAAAACGCGTCATATTTGCTTGACATCATATCAACACTGTGCGTCAATGCATTATTTTGTTCCGTAAGGCTATTTATTATAGCTTGAAGTTGATTAAATCGTAATTTCTGTTCCTGTGTAAATGATGAAAACATTTCCTTGATAATTTCTGATACACTAGAATCTTTATTTTCGAATTTCCTTTTTTTTCTTTCTGTTGCGTTATCCAACATCTGCCGTAAATCAGGGGCTGAGTCATAGTGTTGTACTCCCAATGACATCCCAGCACAACTGCGATCACGCACATTGGTCACATTGGCTTCCGTACTAGTCGAGTGCGGCGCCGGCGCATCGGGCACGAGGGGGGCAGGGGGAGGTGAATGTCTTAAGGGCAACTTCTCAAAATAACAAATAAAAATAAAAAAATCCAATAATAAACAAATGCGCTTTACTCCATCCGCCGCACTGGTACCAGGAGCTCAGAAATGTAAGATAGTAAAATACTATGTAGGTACTCGTAATGAATGAAAGGGGCGGGGCTGTTCAACACCACACCTCCGTCCAATCCAGAACGGTCAAGCCCCTCAAAGGTAGGTACCAGCAGTGGTGGCAACGGTGACTCCGCCCGCGAAACAGCTTGTATTGAGAGAATGAAAATGGCTGCTTACGTCTGGAGGTGGTGGTGGTGGTAGTGGCAGCGACGGTGGTAGTGGTAGCGGCGATGGCCGCACGTCGACGGCTAACGAAAGCTCTCTTGGTTTATGCGCTCCTAATTTTACGCCTTGATTTTTGTATTTAATTTTTTGAATAAAATGTTTACTAAATAAATAACAGCGGTTTAGAGACGTTCACTCGGTGTCGAGGTCCGGAGGGAAGGGGGATTTGATTTAGTTGTGTTATTTCACATTATTAGGAATGTCTTTACGTTAATCAACATGATGATTATACTGATATTAGCTTTTATGGCACTAATTAGTGTAAACGACGGGTCAAATAAGGACTTTAGAAATAAAAGCAAAAAACCGTTATAATTTTATAATAAATGCTCAAATTGCCTTCCGCCTACAGCTATGCACATTCTGCATCTCCTAATAAAAGAAGATTTTAGACGCCGACTAAAATTAATGTTGTTGATTTCCGCTGCAGCATTTCGGATTCTTTGGCGTAGGTCTTCAATATTCGTGATAGGCTGCATTCTGTATATCTTGTCTTTAAGGCATCCCCAATAAAAGAAATCCAATGGGTTTAGATCAGGAGACCGCGCCGGCCACAAAATCGGCCCCAATCGACCGATCCATCTTCCAGGAAACTAATTATTTAAATATTCCCTAACCGCCGTTGCATAGTGTGCGGGGCACCCATCGTTTTGTATCCACATTGACGATGTTATTTCTTCTCGCTCATTTTGGAGCAAATTAGGTAGTTCTTCTCTTAAAAAACTCAAATAATAAACAGCGTTTGTTATACTAGTATTTTTACCAGTGTTCAAAATACAGATGTTTACAGTATCAATAAAGTCTAATAATATTTCCCCATAACTGTTTGTAATGGAACTCCCCCATGATTGATGGTGACAGTTAACATCACCTAAAATCATAAAAGGTTTAGGTAAAGTATTTAATATTTGCTTGATTTCATTTAAAATGTGTATAGAAGGGTGAGAAATAAATATAGAAACAATACAAATGTTGTAGACCTTAAGGGCCACTATAGAAATATTTTCATGATGAGAGGGTAAAGAAATAGGAGTATAAGGGACTGATTTTTTAATGAGAATAGCTACACCACTGCAGCCATCATGTCTATCTTCACGGAGAGCAGTATATCCATAAGCTTTTAGCTTATGTTGAGACTTTAGCCATGTTTCAGATAAAGCAAAGATAAAAGGGTCATATTTATTAAGAAGGAAAATTAAATCACTTGTTTTGTTATGAATACTTCTGCAATTCCATTGTATGATTCTAGCTTTGGTGTCCATTTTGAAGGACTTTGATTAAATTAGATATTAAAGAGTCAGCGTTGAACGGTGAAGGAGAAGTGGATTGCGAGTTGGTGTTGAAATGAGCAAGAAAAGAGACCAGTAATTGAATTATATCATTAATAGAAATTTGTGACTTACTTACATCCTGTACTTGATGACTGAACCCACAGCCATCAGTAGGTAAAGGACAGTCATTGTCTTTGATAAGAGCCTTGTGTGATTCAGTATCATAGCCATGAAGTTGTTTTGGTACTGCTCGGGGTTTTAAAAATACAGTCTTTTTATATGAAGTATTTGTAGATTTATTGTTAGTTTCAATGTTAGATGGAATATTTCTGAGAGTAGAGGACTTGGCAAAATTATTGGAGGTTACATTTGAGTATAGTTTAGTAACTCTGGGGTAAGACTTGGACGCTTCAACATATGAAACACAGTTATTAGCCATGTAGACTTTAATTTCTTTTTGGCGGAGATACTCTGCACAAGATTTATTAATAGCAAAATGTGATCCTTCACATGAACAGCAATAAGCATCAGATTCTTCTGTATCACAAGAATCACCTACATGATTCCCACCACACTTGAAACATCGAGGTTTGGATCTGCATTGTGCTTTCGTATGGCCAAAGCAGCAGCAGTTATAACACTGTATGGTTGGGTAAATATATAAATCTACAGGCAATGCATTGTAGCACATAAAAACTCGTTTAGGGAGAATTTGGCCATCAAAAGTGACTATAATGGATTGAGTTGGCTTCCAGACTACAGAGCTTTCTTGTAAAACTTTATAATTTTTACGCCTTACTTTTATTATTTTGCCACAACCAATTGGAACAAACATATATTTTCAATTATCTCTTCAGGAGACCATTCCACAGGTACACCACGTACTAGACCCATACGTGTTACATTAAAAGTAGGGATAAAGGCCTTCATTTTGTTAGATTCTAAAATTTCAAATGAAGGAATTTGCAGCCAAATGAGTCGTGAAAGCTAATGAGACTTTATTACGGCCAATAAGTTTAACACTACCATTCACAATATTATCAAATTTATTCTTTTTAAGAAAATTTCCAAATGTCACAGGATGAATTGAAGTATTATCGTTTCGTTCATTCTGTATTTTGTGAACGTGTACAACAAAAGGAGAAACGTCATCTGAAGAATACAGGGTCCGACCAATGAGCGTAGGAGTAACTGCGGGCTGACGAACAGAAGAAGATAATTGAGTTTTGGAAATGTTAACAATGGATTGAGATTATTCAAAACTTTTAATTTCGTTAGATGGAGTCTTTTTTAGGGATAGTTCACAACAAGAACAGCTATTAGTATCTGATCCTTGATTTCTACGTCGCTTTTTGTTGCAGTGCTTGCATACGTGTAAGCGACTGCGTTTTAAATTACGTCCAGGTATTGAGCCATCTGTTTCCATACCAGACTCATTGGAAATAGTTACATAATGTCCCGCCGGGGGAACTTCGTCCCCGGCGGCGCCTCATCAGAGGGTTCGTTCATAAAAAGATATTAAAAACTTACCAAAACTCTTTTGTGTATAAATATTAATATATATAACTACAAAATTACGTATAATTATACAAATATACAATTCTGATCACTTTAAACACACTAAATAATTAAATTATATCACCAAAGCCAAAAATTGCATCCGCCAAGTTCAACGTTTCCCGCCTTTTTTCTGTCAAAATTTATCTAAGACGACTCCTGTGCCAAGAAAAAAGTTATTTTTTTACACTTGGCATTGAAGTGCTCAGGCTACGTTATGACGTCATCACTGGTAAAAGTTTGAAAAAATATTATAAAATAAGTACTGCATTTAACAAAAAAAAACATCAAATTAGTTGTTTAAAATAACCTAATCTTTAGGAAAAAAAACGTGTGTGTCAGCTCCGACGCACGACTGGAGTTTACTCCTTAAGTTCGATAGTCTAACCAGACGCAAAAAGAGTTTATTTAACTTAAAAAAGATTGATATTGTATGAAACGGTAAATTAAAAAATAATGAAAATAATCATCACATATACAGGGTGAAATTGAATGTTTTAATGAAACTTCGTGGGAATGTTGGGTTACGTATATAGAGTATCTCTGATTTTTTTCGGATTTTTTAAAAAATGATTTAAAATAAAATTTTGTTTTTTTTTTGTTATATTTTAAGTCCTTTCCTCCTTTTGGGTACTAAATAATTATTCTTTTAAAACATGCATACAGAGTAAGTAAAAAACAAGTAATAAGCACTACTAAAAAAGACGTAAAAACAGGAGACGGGCGGCCGGGAGCAACGACCGCTCCCGCCGTTGAATACCTTCCTATGCGCGGTGCACAGCGCAGTGAGCGAGCGGAGTCTCAAGCGCGCGTGCGTATCTTTTAAATTTGTGACAAGACAAGATTTGCAAATAATGCCTTGATTAGTTCTTGTTCTGTGCCCTCAATATAAGAATTTGGATATGGTGTGTTGTTATTGCGAGTGTCACGGAATACTCAGCAGAGCCACAAGGCTTTACGAAAGTAGGTTTGGTGATTTATTGGGAAGTTATAGGCACCGTGCAGAAACTATAGATGGCGCTATAATCCCGACAGTAGAGACACCGTGCGAGTAAAAAAAGAAACTTTCCAGACCAGACGCATTGGTTGTCACTGTCAAGTGTACTTAAGTAAATATTATTTTACAATGATTAAAATTATAAAATATGGTTTTCTACCAATAAACAATGACCGGCAGCGTGGTCAAAATATATCAAAAGGCCAAAAGCTATTCGAGTCAGGCCATGTTTTCGATGTCACGGAAACAGTTGGCCAAGATCAAGAAACAATACTAACTGGAAAAATAGTTGCTCAGACAAAAATTTCAAATGTATATGATGTTAAGATAACAGTAAGTACCTTCTTTAAATTAATTGTTATTACAATATGTTTAGAAAACCATTACTTCTGATTTAAATTTTTATCTCTGTCTTTTCAGCTTGATTGCAATAGAAACATCAAAAGTGCAATTTGTAAATGCAAAGCAGGTCTATCAGGACAATGTAAGCACGTCTGTGCCTTAGTCCATTACGTAAATTCTGCAGAGAGTGCAGATTCGAAAACCAGTCATGCACAACAATGGGGCAAACCAACGTACCGACAGTTACTGGGTTATGATAAAGGAGTGACAATGGCAGAGTTATACCCAACCCCACCAACAAGTATTAAACTTAATAATTTGATGAAACAACAAGAATCAAAGGATATTTCTACAGCTACTTTAGGAAAATCGTTAGCTCATACACCTTTGTACAAAATTTTACAATTAGAAGAAAGACATGAGAAAGAAATTATAGCAGCAGAAACGTTGGTTGACTTGGTAAGAATTACTGAAAAAACAAAATTAAATGAAAAAATTAGGCAGCTAGTGCTAGCACTAGCTGCCTAATTTTTACATTTAATAGAGAGATTTTTACATTGCAGGGCTTTGCTATTTATTATTACTCCTCTGAACTATCACTACCAAAACATTTATATGACTTTTATAATGATAAAATTTGTTGTAATGTTGATTCTGCTTCAAATATCTGTTTTGAAACCATTGACCAGGCAAAGAGTTCTCGTTGGTATACGGAAAGAAAATTGAGAATAACAGCAAGTAATGCACATAAGCTAAAGGGTGATCGTTTTAATGTAAACCGAGTTATAAATGATTTATTAAGTACAAAAAACATTGAAACATCAGCTATAAAGTACAGTAAGAAAATGGAAGAAGTGGCTTTAACAGAATATAAAAATAAGTATTTTCCAAATTGTGAAGTATTGAAGGTTGGTTTAGTGGTAAATATCCACCAGCCATGGTTGAGCTGCTCTCCAGATGCTGTTGTAATTTGCGGCAATAATATATCGGACAAGAAATTAGTAGAAATTAAGTGTCCTGCAACATGTACAAATAAACCTGTAATTGAAAGAGATAATTTAGTTATAAATGTAAAATATTTACAATTTGATGAAAATGGTTTAAAGTTGAAACAAAATCACTCAATTTATACACAGGTTCAGATGCAAATATATGTTACAGGTATACCTGTCTGTGATTTGTTTGTATATTCTCCTAAGGGAAGTGTACTAGTGTATATTAAAAGGGATAATATGTTTTTATCTAACTTAGTTCTTCGTCTAGAAAAGTTTTATTTCACTTATTATTTACCAAAGTTACATGCCAATTTATTAGAAGAAAACAAAGAATAATTTTGTATTTACTTTTAAGCCGCTCGTAGGTGGGCCATATTTCTACTGCAATATGTGGCCGGCATCTATTGGTGTCCCGCTCTTACTTACATGTTAAACGGGGACACCAATAGTTGCTGGCCTCATATTGCAGTGAAAATATGGCCTGTCTACATAGAAGCCTGTTTGTCAAAAAGGTTGTTAAATACTTGTTAAATAAAATAATTGAAGTTCAGTTAACAAAATGTTTTTATTTCCTCTGTTTATAACTTTCATTGTGGTACAATTTAGGGGAGGCCTATGTCCAGCAGTGGACGTCCTTCGGCTGAAATGATGATGATGATAACTTTCATAGTCAGTATAAAAATATGTTATAAGTGTAGTTTCACAAAAATGTTGCTTTAAAACAGGTAGGTACATACATTTATTGTTTAATAATTGGATTTTCAACATTTACTAAAGCACAAACAACATAAACTATTTGATCTCTATATTTTAACAGACTTACTGGCATTTTATCAAAAATATGAAATTGCTTAATCCTCTGTATGACTCTTTCTATGTGGATTCGCAACGAAGCAATTTTATATGTTTCTTCTACTTCCTCTGGTGAAAATTGTGGTTCATGAAGAAACGGCGGCATAACTAAAACAGCTTTTTTCTTATCAACAGATGTTTTGATAGCAGGAAAACCTTTATCAGCAAGAACAGTATCACCAGGCTCCAATAAATCTATCACTCCGCAATGATTTGTTATGAAACAGTCGCTAGAGCGACCTCCATAACATTTAGATACAAAACTTATGAATCCACAAGGAGTACAACCAACTAAAAATTTTACTGTATAACTATGTTTATAATCTGAGTACATTTGAACCCTCTGTTTAACTGTTGGAGGACATTCTGTGTGAATCTCAGTACAGTCTATTATGACACGAGTATTTGGATAATAGATTTTAAATGACTCTGGCATATTAGTTTGAACAGTTGCTTTTGAGGGCCATATAATGATTTTTTTAACACAGAGTGTAACAAAAACAAGTAGGTTTCAAATATTCTATGTACAGTTGTTCTGTGTATTTGGAATATAACACTCAATGCTGAAAAACGTAATCCTGTTTTTAGTTTCATCAGTGTAATAAGTAACTTTGTTTTTTTATTTATAAACTTGGTTTTGACATCAGGAAGTAAATTCAAGAGTAGATTAAACACGGAAAATGAAACTCCTGTTGTGTTAATTAAATTTTCATCCGTTTTCATTGAACTTATCCCATGAAATCCAGGGCAAAGCAGAATTCCTGAATGTTGGGTAATAGGGTCACAACTAAAATCCTTCATAACTTTGATAAATGTAACAATATTTGCTTCACAACTTTTATGTGTCATTATTTTTGATACAATGTTACACTGAACCTCAGCAGTGCAAACACCATTAGAATGAAATAAATTACATAAAAAGAATGGAGTATAAATCTCATTTTCACATGATATATTATCATTTTGACATCCGACACTTCGACTGGATGGTTTTTGAGGTTCAAGTTCAACACTATTTTCAGGTCTAAATTTCTGACCGGACTTATCTTCTTTTACTGATCCAGCTCGTTGCATTCGACGTTGGTGTCTTTCAAATCTTTCAATTTTTTGATTTAAGTTTTTCATGTTTCCATTAAAAGGAAAAATTGTAGGTACATAGGACGGATGTAGAGGATTATCTGATTTTTTGTTGCCAATAAAATGGGCGCTGCAGATGGTGGTGTTTTTAGACGGGCGCCAGTTATTTGGATGTCTACTGAAAGAAACAACGGTTATAGGTTAGGTTAGGTTATCTAAAATTAAACTGTTTTCAATAATCCCCACCCACAAAATTGGTGGTTTTTATATAAATAAAATCAAATAGTATTTTTTAAATACTTGAATGCATACTTACGTGTGTTTTACAACTGCATTTATCCATTTAATTCTTTTATCCCTGAGCCATGGCATATGAGTACTATTATTAGGGAAATAGTAAAATTTTATACCCTTGGTGTTGTTTTTGGATGTATTACAGCATCCAGAAATACAACAATACATTTTGATAACATAAATTAGCAAAACTTAATACCAAAATTCAGATTTTTTCCGTGGTTTGACAGTAGAATTTTTGACATTTGAGGTAAAAGTTTCGGATACGAGTCACGAGATGGCAGAGTCATCGCTACGCACGGTGCCTATAGTGAAAAAAATTAATAGGTACATCGGTCTCGTAAGTACTTTTGAATACCTGGTAATAAATTTCATTCTGACCCAAGTATTGAACTGCAATAAGTATTTCTTTTTGTTTAACTTTTGCCTATTTCCAATCGTGACAAAATTATTATTAACTTTTTAAGTTTTTCTCTGCTTAAGAGAAGATGACATTTGTGCTTATTATTTCAAATTCAATAAAGGCATCTAAGACGATTTTATTGTATTGTGTGGAATCAAACGAGTCAGCTGAGCTCTGTGTACGTACCTACTCACTCAACGGCTGGCGGGCGCGGTCGGTCGTTGACCCGCGGTGGAATTTTACTGTTTTTCCGTTTTTTAGAAGTGCTTATTTATTAGTTGTTTTTCACTGGATATGTAAGCATGTTTGTTTAATATGAATAACTACTCAAAAGGAGGAAAGGACAAAAATATACACAAATTATAAATAAATACATAAAATAAAAATACTTCAAAAAAATTCGAAAAAAAAAACAGGCATACTCTATACTCGTAACCCAACAATCTCACGAAGTTTCATTAAAACATTCAATTTCACCCTATATAAATATATATTTATTCATTTCATATACATTTATTATAATTAATCAACGAAATATTTTACATAAAACATAATTAATAAACAGATACTATTCTGGTATCTTGTCAGCCATTTTGTTACATACATAAAATATTAAAAAATAAAGTAAAACCACTTTCGTGTTTAAAATAGGTGAAAAACAAACTAAAATATTCTTGAATAATCATATCAAAATAAAATAATAAAAACGCTATCCAAAACGCTTCATTTGCTTAAAAAATGCCTCAAAAATGCTCCAAAATGCATAAAAACTTAAATAATTACATTTTAACTTATTGTACGTTATACTTTTCAAAATCAATATTAAAAATGAAATGTCCTCGTCGAGAAACTTGGGGATCTGGTAATACCGTGACAACATCGTTTAAATCTTGCACAGTACATATGTCTTCAATGTTAGGGTAGGTAAAGACTGTTCCTTGATCACGCTTGGAATTTTTTACTTTTCGTACAAACTTCACCGTGGGAGTTTTATCATTTACTGATATAACTTCCCCAATAAAGTGTTTAATACTTTTTTTTGAAGCAAATTTCGCTATTATCCAGCGGCCTTCTTGCAACCCAAGAGAATCTTCCGTATAAAAATCAATATCGCTGAGGCCAAAAGGACATACGTTTTCCTGTTCTTCTTCTTCCTATATACATGACTCGATATACTTATCAAAATTTTCATATTCTGATTCGTCTGTGTCAGCGTGAAAAGAAATCTCCGATGTCAGGCTTGAATCGCTATCGTACACACGTTTCTTTTTTCTATTAATTTTTGTCTGTTTTTGTGTAGTACTTTGTCTTCTTTTCCTTTTATTGACCTGTGTATTTCTTTCTTGTAAAATGTTATTTTTTTCAGGGGATGCTTCTTTTATAACAGTATTAGATAAGATTGTTATTTTTGGCTTCTGCTTAGAGTTTTCAGACGGTTCTGGATTATTTTTAAGGCCATCAACAAATGTCAACTGCAAGCAATTAGGAATGTCATTGTAGAACGGTGTATTCATTTCAGAATTCTTTGATAAATTCTTAAGGCGATGCTCGGAATTATTTGAATTTACCACTGAGTTAAGCAAACAAGTATTTACGGCAATAACACAAAGACTAAAAAGGCTGTCAGGGTTGTTTTGCACCAATAGAAAACTGTGTACTTGTGCCGAATTGTTTTCGATGTAAGTGTCGTTTTCTTTTTCAAGCTTGCAAGTGTCAATGGACGATGAAACACTTTTTTCTAGTCGAGCACTTTTAGTTTCAACACGTTTTATATTCTTTTTTCTAACAACTGTTGTTTTCGACGGTCCTGGTAAACTTTCTTTTTTAGTTTTTAGTTTTAATATATTTTCGTCTTTCAAAGCTTTATTTGTGTCTTTCTTAGCTTTATTTGCGTCTTTCTTCGCTTTTTTCGCTTCTTTTGCATCCTTTCTTGCTTTTTTAGCTCTAGCTAGCTCTTCTGCTTCTTCAATTGATATAGATTTACCAGGTACCACTTTAAGCATGTTGAGTTCGCCTTTTTTTATTGGTCGTGATTGCCTTTTTTGCTGTAAAAATTCCAGAAGGCTAGCATCAAACTGGCGAATATTTTCTTCTTGTACTGTTGGAATTTTTACCATCACTCTTGACGGATTAAAAGGATATATTCCAGATCCTTCAAATCATTTTTTTATATTGGTCGCTTGTGTCATATTTACTTTCACCAGCAGTTCCTCTAGTAGCTGTGGGAAATGACATTTGTTTATTGTATTCGTAGAGCTGTGAGTCGCTTTATATTCTGTCAAAATTTGACGCCAATGGCTTTTCATTGGCCCAAAAAATGCCACGTCTAATGGTTGTGTTAGATGGGTAGCATTAGTGGGAAGGAAAACAAATCTAATGTTATGCGTTTGGCACAACTGGATTGTCTCCAGGCTTAGGTGCAATGCTAAATTATCTCCTATGATAAGTTTTACGCCCTCTTGCGAGTTTGCCCATGGTATTTATAACTCTTTCCGGATGTTTAGTCCCTCTTTTAAAAATGCACTTCTTTGAACCAGGGTCATCGCTCAAAGTCGTTTCATCAAAGTTTAGTATGTTGGAAGAGGGAACGTCTTTCAGCGAAGTTTCTAGATTTTGAAAATATTCGTTCATTTCCTCGACAGTTTTGGAAGCACGACTTTTTTTTATGTTCTGTGTCGCCCTTTGAGAAAAGTCATGGCGCGTCAAAAATTCACGAGCCCAACGCTCACCCGGCATTTTGCCTTTAAAAAGGCTTAATTTTCCGCTTTTGAGTAGGTAATTGTGAACCACAATACGCAAATCTAGCAAAGTAAGCGGACAGCCAAATTCGGCTGAAATATTCACCACCTCAGCGAACCTCGGGCTTCTTCCTCGGTAGAAAGCTCTGTCGGTCGACCAAATGGTTTGCTGTGAATGTTTTTTGCTTTATTTACAATTGTTCTTCGAGGTATACCAAACTGTTTTTCGGCTTCATATGATGATATAATTTTATCTCGGACGTGATTTGCGGCAACTTCCAACATTTCTGCTGAGTAGTCAGCATAGCTGCGAGCACCAGATTTTCTTCTTTTACGCTTTTCTTTTCCCATTTTGTCATTTAACTGCAATATAATTAAATTAAGTCGTTCAATGGAAGCACAAGCAAAAAAAATGTTACTCAGACACAGTGAACATTACATTGTATATTCGATAGAGTGACTTTAAATAAGTTAGCAAAACTTTAGGATGTGTTTTTCCCCGTGAACTGAACATTTTTCTTATATAGGTTTCTAATTAAGAATATAAGCTGATCGGGCAAGTTGAATAGCGAGGTACCTAATTTTTTTTCATATTTCGACATACATTCTTCGAGAAAAGTTATTCAGTTTCGTAAGCTGATTCACCTCTTCAGTTTTAGCTGACTAATTTAAAATAACCCAATATTGTGGCTAGCACTAACATTTGCAAAATTAGATGTAACAGGTTTATTACGAGTTAGTTTAATTTAAAATATATTTCTGATTATAATAAAACAGAATTTAGCGAGAAAGTATATCACATCATAAAAATCTAACTAGTGACAACCCTAAACCTAGGCAAAGTTGCGTCACCAACAATACCAGAACACCTTGCAACTTTGCCTACAAGAATTTCTTGCTGAAATCATGTCATTTGCTTAAAAATAGAAATCATTACTGAAAATACATAGTATTTACTTACACTGGAACGTTCTCACTGCACGGAAACACCTTTTCTTTTGAAGAAATTGAAAATTCTAAACGGACACTCGAAATCAAGCTTCACACGCGCAAGCTTTGCTTACTCAACTGTCAAACCAACAGTGCATTGCCATTAAACAAAAAAATAGATGTTGCCATAATAATGTTAAATATTTACCCAATAGTCAAAATTAAGAAAAAACTAAGCAAACGGGAAATATCGCAGTTGAAACAAAATAGGCAAACTTGTGCTCGGTTGGCAAAGTTGCAGCATTCTTCGGTACACGCAATTAAGATGAATTTTAAACTTCAATGAAGCACTTAACCTTGGCACTTACACCTTTGAAATTAAATATATTCGTCAATAGGTTAGCAAACTATTAAAATAAAGCGTTAAATATTAACTATGACATGACGAATTCACAACAAAAACAAACTAAAATACTTGATCAAACTACTTACCATTATTCGCGGAACAAATACAACACGTATTGACACGTCTACACGAGCAAAGCGCACTGATTTAGGCAAAGACTTTATGTAATACCTAGACTGTGCACGAAAAAAATTAGTTAATCTAAAGTAAGATTTATATCTGTAGTAATAGGATAGCTATTATCTTGATAAGCGGTCGCTAGTAAAAACGGTCCTGAGTGAGAAAGCACCCAACGGTAGTGTGTCCTTTTCTAACGTCTTGCCAGCTCAATTTATCATTGGGTTTGGTAGAAATGGTAGAAAACCTCATCCTTTTCTATTTGTGATTTACTGATTAATTACCGATACGAACGATTCGTAAACTATGAAACGTATTTAAACATTTCTACAGTTCCTATAAATAATAAAATAATCATAGATATTTTTAAAATAAATCTAAATATAGAGTAAAAGTAGTATTTAATTAGTTGAGCCTGGTAATACTGAATGTAAGATGGTGATTTGTTCACTTGATGACAATTTTTTTTTTATTTATTTGAATGGGAAAACTTACAGCTACACATACAAAATTTGCTTTAAAAAATTTAACTGCAAGATCATGGCAAGGAAAAACTCGACATCTGGTATTATTACAATACGGACGGAAGCGGATCTACAGAAAATAGCATAATTATTATACTACTAATAGGTACCGATTTATTTTATTTTAGTTTTTTCTTACGTTCAAATATTTTATTATTCACTTTGTTGCGACCCCGAGAGTTGGTGAACGCTGTTTTTGTATTACGCATCGAACGCATGCTAGCTGCACCGCTCCCCACCTATTGCTCCTCGGCCGATTCCGCACATCGCTTCTCGCTTACCGCCTTTAAAAGCTTTTTTTTAGCAATGCACCCGCTTGTCGTTATTGTGAATATTATAATGATATTGCAATGGTTTATCCTATGCAAACACTTAGTGATCGTAATTTTACGCATGCTTTTAATTTTACCTTTTTGTTATTGTTTTGCGGTGTTTGAAAACTTAATAGATTTATTTTGTTGGCGAAAGTTAGTGATTAATATTATATCTAGTGGATTTAATTTTAATTTGGACGGTTATAAAGAAAAAGTACTTAACCGTTATAACTCCACACATATTCGTTTGAGTTTGATAATTTATATGTTAAGATTATTCAGCGTTGAAATTGAGATGCCGCTGTCGATATTTACGACGGTTGTTATTATTATTTTTACAAATATCGATTTGTTTGTTCTTTTGAACAATTTATTATATTTATATTTTCAGTACCATAACATTTTATTAATTGGCTATACATTGTTACTCATATTATTAATTATTTCAATTATCTACGTACGAATGGATTCCCTGAATTTATTAATTATTTTATACAATTTTACAATTATTTTTTCAATTAACTTGTTATACAAAATCTTCAAACCATAATGTTCGATAAATTAAACGTGTTTTACCAAAACGCGAGGGGACTACGTACGAAAACAGCTATTTTTAAAAGAAATGTAAGCCATACATACTGAAAATTCCTCTCCTTCGCTAAGGACTTCACTTGAGAGAGTAACCTTTTATTGAAGACAGTAAGGTGGTCATTAACAAAAAAGCAGCTCTCATCCGAAAATTCGGGACTTACTTCCTTCAACAACAAAAGCTTCTTTTGAGATCGTGCTGCAGCCACAAAGTCTTCTTTCTTGTATCTGTTGTTAAGTGATACAATTATGGGTTTATATACTCCGGGCTGCTGGGAAGGCACTCTTGCTATGTAATTTATGTCTCTCTTCTTTATTGAATAGCCGATATAGTCCCCAATTTTGAGCACAAGGTCAAACAAATTTTCTTTTTGTTTTTGAGGTACCCCTTTTATTTCTATATTATTGGCACGGTCCCATTGATCCTTGTCGCGCAGCAGTTGGTCTAGCCTCTCCACCTCCGCTCTCAAGATAGGTATCTGAGCTGTACGTTCCTCAGCAACTTTCACTCTTGAATCCAGTAATTTCAACGTCTCAGTAAAATCTTTGATTGAATCATGTGCAAATTCAAGCGACTTCTGTAAGAGCACTAGATCCTCTTTAATAGTTTTGACGTCATCCGACAGGTCTGCAGTGGAGCAAGTTTCTTCATAATGTCGTTGAGCTTCGAGCATACCTTCCCACTGTAGTGGCGATGTTGGTTCCTGAGAAGCCTTTGGTGCCAGCGTAGATGTACCATTTTTACAGTCCGAACATTTCCAGGAATTTCTTCGGTCACCTAATTTACGATAACCTGCTTCGGTGATACCCGCGCATGGAAAATCGAATTGACGCTTGCACACACTGCACGTAGCAACATCAGACGTTTCGCTCTTGCACCTTGCACAGCAAAACATGATTGCGAACTTATAGTTGGGTAGCCCTGGATATTGATAAGCAACGAGTAAGCGTTTAACTTCGAGCGCAACCGGAACGGTACTGATGACACTTGATGACAATTTGATTTGAAATATTGTAAATTTGCAAAATACACTTTATTTTTTTTAAATGGTGAACTCGTGTTGTGTAACAGGGTGCTACAATGAATCTTATCCCGGTAGCCCTTTTTCTTTTCACGGGTAAGTAAAACTTACAATCATATTCATTAGGTGAACCATGAATTTTGGAGGTAGATGAGATTTTTTTTTCTTAACATGAGTTGTGTGAATTTAATGAATCAATTATTAAATGATGCGGTCGCGTTTACTTCCTTGTTTCGTAGGTACTTTTTAGAGCATTTTTAGATTCGTATCATCATCATCATCATCATCAGCCTATTAATGTCCCCACTGCTGGGGCACAGGCCTTCCCTATGGATGGAATAGGGAGATTGGGCCATGACCCACCAGGCGGGCCCAGTGCGGATTGGCGGGTGCTAACGACTGTAGATGCAGCCGGGACCAACGGCTTAACGTGCCTTCCGAAGCACGGAGGAACTCGAGATAGATGTTTTTGGTCACCCATCCAATGACCGACCACTGCGAAAGTTGCTTAACTTCAACCATCCAGCCGAACGCGCTAACCACCTGCGCCATCGAGCTCCTCGCAAAAATAGTAAAAAATAATAATAATATATTTTTTTTCTTGTATTGTGTAGATTTCCGAAGAACGAAAAGCAGAAATTGATGTGGGAACATGCAGTGCCTGGAAAAATTTCCGATGAATCTCATGAATTGGAATTGATTAGATGTATTGGTCAAAAATACATAAATTAAGACTTGGAAGCTACAGAAAGTCCTTAACCCTTGAGCACGTACGACATAAGGCTACATTGCGATAAAAACTGCGCAAAACTATATTATTTAGCAATGTATAAAAACCAATTTTAATAAAAATATTGTAAACAAATGATTGTCTTTTTTCCGTCCAGAATTTGATGAATTTGATTTGGCATTGACCGATTTATCTACCTCACAATATGTGGGTCCCCCTTACCTTAATAAACATACTTTTAAGAGTACTTTCCCTTCAGGTGGCTGGCATTACAAAATTCCACCCTCTTTATCTAATCTCAGTCCAAGCCAAGCTACGCGTGCTAGTTTAAATACCGAATGAAACAGTTCATAGTACCTATGTATTATTATTTTTAAAACCTACATAACTTCGTTTGGTCTGCGTTTAGAGGTATATGCATAGATGAGGTTTCATAGTCTAAATTACGTAAAATAATAAGTTTTTGTCGATGTAACAGCAAAAAAAAGGTGCCAAAATCAGGTATTGGCATTCATGTTAAATTAATGATAAGTCTGATGGTACATTTTTGTTTCTTAGGTTTTTACGCACATCACTCATTAAATAAAACTAGTTTTTCACGGGTTAGTGCACGAAACTTTATTTATTTATTGACGTTTCACAGCCTTTACAGGCCGCGGCGTCGGAATTTGTCATCATACAAAGACTTAGTGTAATTTTTTATTACACTAAGTCTTTGTATGATGCACTTAGCAAGTTAAAAAATACGCCACATAGTTTTTATTTCAACTCATAATGTAGCTTAATAATTTTATAATATTAGTTTATAGTAATATTATTAATCAAAGCGCCATCTATCACCATACCTATAAATCATCAATTAATGTAATCTGTTTTAAAGAAACACGGAATGCATTCTGCATGAATAATTTGATAGTTGAGTTTGAAAGTTTCTACAGATGGAGTTGTATGTAACAGTGTGAAATAAAATTACACGCGTAGAATGCGTGATAGCTAATGTTCTAGAAGGAGTTTCTTTGATGGGCGGAGCCGGCCTAACCGGTCCTGTCATTTCCTCGCACCAAATAAGTTGATTTGAGAGAAATTTGCTAGCAGATACACGTGACCCTATGCCCCTATAAATAGCTTTGCGCAGACGGTTTCATTCTCTTTTGTCTGCTAATCGAACTCTGGAACATCTAGTAAATTGCACAGTGACTGGCAGTTATAGTCAGTGCATTATTAATTAATATACACACATCAAAAGTGTCTAGGGATCAACATATATTTTTGCAATAACTTTTCTCCTGATTGATATTAATTAAAATTTTCTTTAAGGATTCATCAAATAAAGTGTTTTCGTTTGTCACAGTAACGATAAACCAAGTCACCTTTGCATTAATAAAGAAATTTGCCATTTTCCTAATAAAGGGATTTTTGACATTTGAACCACTAACACAAAAGTTCGAAAAAAAGACTGAAATAACAGTTTTCTCTAAAATTTTATTGGGTAACTTAAACAATTAATAATCCGTATTTCTACCGCGAACACTAACAACACAAGAACATCGGTTTGGCATACTCAAAATGAGTTCATCCAAATCACGCTGTGGAATGGCCGCCCATGTTCGTTGCAACAACAAAAAAAGGTCTTCTTGCGACTGGATACCCTCCATATTCGGCAGAGCTCTTCTCTGTAGCATATCCCATGCATGCTCAATCGGGTTCAAGTCTGGCGACTGAGCAGGCCAGGGCAGGACATTGATGTTAGCTGCGGCGAGAGTCTGTCTTACAACTCTTGCGGTGTGCGGTCGTGCATTATCATGCATTAACTGAAATAAGGGACCGATTTGCACTTGTAGAGGAACGATGACGTCTGATACAATCGTCTCAGCATAAATTTGAGCGTTGATGTTGCCTCTGATCCAAATCAACTCAGTTCTTCCGCCGATCCAAATACCCGCCCATACCATGATGGTTCCACCACTATAAGGATGGACTTCCTGGCAGGATTTTAATCGCTGTTGGCGTCCAGGGGTTCTCCAGTGTCGTATACGTCTTGTATCCGGTCTCATACCAAAACGAGACTCATCAGAAAAGCACACGAAACGCCATTGTTCTTCTGCCCAATTTCTGTGTTCAAGAGCCCATTGATATCGAATCCTACGATTGTGCATTGCTATAGGTGGTACCCGTAGCGGTCTTAGGGAATGAAGGTTCACTTCATGCAAGCGGTTTCTGACTGTTTGGTCGCTAATTAAGTTCCCTGAAGAGTGATGAAGCCTCACGGCTAACATCATGGCGGTTATTGTTGGAGCTCTTCGAGTTAAGATTTGAATGTATCGGTCTTGTCTCCGTGTGGTGCAGCGATACCGTCCTCCATGGCGCTCAGCCACGGTACCAGTGCTTCGGTATCGTGTCCAAAGTCGACTGATAACACTCTGACTTGTATTCAGAGCTAAAGCCACAGTACGTTGCCGGGAACCAGCTTCTATCATTCCCACGGCTCTGAGCATTTCTTCCCTGCTTAAATGACGTCGCCGCTCCATAATAACGTTGGTTTTAATCAGTAGTAGGGAAACAGTAGCACTAATAATGTCTTCAATGCGTTGTATGTATTTATAGGGAAAATATTGACAGCTGATTTTCATCTTTTACTCGAATTTGATCCACAGTTCCTGATTCAAATTATGAAATGCACCAAAAAGGATCCATATAAATTTATAAAATCATAAATTTATTACAAAGCCGCATCTCAATCTCAAGAAATCCGCATAAAAATGCTTGATCCCTAGACACTTTTGATGTGTGTATTTTCCCCGGATTAACGGGTAAGTCCAATATGTCTAACTAGTAAGGTTGTAGGTCAATTTAGGTTTTTTATTGAACTATAAGAAATGTGTGTAATTGTTTCTAGGTCCTTTGAGGAGGCTAATTAAAAACAGTTTACGAAAATTTCAATTAATTAATCCTGCTTGGAATTTCTTTTGATATATATATATATATATAAAGAAGTACGCTATATATATATAAATGAGCCTGTGAATACAATCTTGACCGAAAACGAGTACATGTGATGACAGCAGGTTTTGTTACAACTCATGTGGATACCTGAATCGCTTGATGATACCAAGATCTTGACAAAAGCTAAGTAAACTCTGAACATATTTAATCTTTAACCAGTGCATTCTCCGAAGTACGAAATTTCTGATTGTTAGAACATAATAAAGGATTTTTAATAGTAAACTGTAAATTCATTAATGTAAGTAGTTTGATACTTGCTAAAACAAATTGTTTCCTTAGAATATTAACATAAATATATCTGTATGTACACCTGTTTTGACTGTATGTTCGTCACTTATTCTCAATACTTGAACTTATAAAAGCCATCTTCAAAGATATCTGTTAGTTGTAAAAATTGTATCACTGTATGTTGAAAATTTCATCTGAATAGTGAAAATATAAAAGGTCTTATTCACTGCGGTTATTGATTTTTTATTTTATCTCCCTCAAATATCAGTATTACGGCGCCCTGATTATAGATTAGTTAATTTCGAGTCTCATTCAAAAGCCCTGGTGTGCTAATATGATGATAAAAAAGATTGGCGGAAAAATTAATGCTTAAATCCCCAATCAGTCTGAACAGCACACTAGAATTAAACAACTTAGTAGCACACTAGAATTAACCAACTTAGCACACTAGAATTAATCAACTTAGCAACTTTGAGAATTAATCAACTTAGTAATTTTTAATACACTTGAATTAATCATCTTAGAAACACACTATAATAACACTTTAGAATTAATTAACTTAGTAATTTTTAACCTTAAACAGTGAACAAGATCGTCTATAATAATTGAAATTTGTAATAATAAAAATACCCTCCTTCAAAAAAAAAAAATTAGTATTTAACATTTTTAGACTTGATTTAGGAACTTGATTAACAGTAATTTAATAAATTGATTTAAAAGTGAAATTTAGTAATTAACTTAGTAACAAAATATTTAACTTTAACTTGAGAAATCTGAGAAAATGCTCTCTTTACAAAAATATGTAAACTACTTAAGAAAGGATGAAATCATATATGAACTGGATATTCTTGGCATTTCCACAGCTCCTGACACATCGGTGGATACACTGAGAGAGCAGCTTCGCCAAATATTCAAGCTGAAGAGACGCGGTAGCATCAAGTGTGCCCCGGTTATAACGCCACTCCCTGCAAGCGAGCTCAAGGCCTGTACGCCGAAAATTGCTGAGCTCGAGGATCTGCTGTCATCAGGTGACCTCGGAAAAGACAGTAATCTTCACTTACATGTGTCAGTTAGGGCTAATTATCTCATCGATAGACTGGCTCGATTAAATGTTGAGAAATCTTCTTTGGTGGATTTACGCCACATTCTCATTAGAATATTAGCTCAAGTAGACAAAGAGGATGAGAGTAGTTCAGACGAATTAAGTGGTAAAGAGGGAACTCCCGAGTGTGAGAGAACGAGTGTGATGAACGAAAGGAGAAAGGTGTACTTAATTATAGATAGACGCATTAATTTAAACTCATTTTACTTAAAATATAATGGTTCTACTTGCGTTAGAAGCTTTATAGAAAGATTGGAAGAAATTAGACACGCCCGCGAGATTTCACAATCTCGTATGCTAACGGCATTTTCCGATCTCTTAGAGGATTCTGCTTTAATTTGGTTCAGAAGCAATAAAGATAATTTTAATTCATATTCCAATCTATTAATTCACTTGAAAGATGACTTTGATGTTCCTGATTTAAACATAGATTTAAAAACGAAATTATGACGAGTAGTTTTCTATTTAAGTAAATTTTAACAATCTAAAATATTTAATATATGCAATTCATAAATTGATTATTTAATTTATTCCTGTTTAGTTTAGTGTTCACCAAATACCTTGACTTAAATTTAAATTCATATTTTGAGACACTATTATGTATGTCATTAGCTATTAATTATTTTGATAAAAACTTAAAAATTAATTTTGATACATAACGTTAATTTCCAATGGAACTTTCTAGTGTTGTGCCTTGTGACAAAATCATATGACACTTGAATTTGACTTGGATCTTTGTCCTGTTTTGATAGTATTGACCTTAAGGAGTACTTTGGTATACTAAACTAATTTTTGATAAGCTTGTGGGTTGGATCCTTTTCATTTAACAACGTCCAATTGACCCGCAGGTTTGTTGTTGATATTTAACTCTTCATTAGTTTTTTGTACTCTTCAAAATGCTGCATTACAATATTCTTATTTAGATTTTGAGCCCTACCTGGATTTAAAATGTGTACTTTGCACTTTGACATATCGGAGTGCCTTTTGAAAAAGAGTTTTAGCCAGACTTTTCCAGCCCGCTGTGAGAATTTATTAAAATTATTAGGAATATCGTTTTGTTCACAAAAAACGAATGCTTGATGGCGTAGAACGTTTGGCGTTAAAGGGAAACCTATGGCTGCAAGTCTTTTAATTTTAGATGCTAGATAACTTTCTTGCTCCGCAGTCAAAATTGTGCGACGGCCCATTTTTCTGGATTTCAGATGGTTCACCAAAGTTCTTCTGGGAATAGAATAACGTGCGGCCGCTGTCCGTTGAGATAATCATCCCTCGTTAACAGCTGCCATTGCAGCTTCTAATTGTTGTAATGACCAAAGTCTTCGAGATTTCTTGGCAGGAGGTTCCATGATTGCGATCTAAAAACATAAAAAATCCGATCAAATAAAAGAACAACAATAAAAAAAACATTACATGCTTCTTAAATTCAACTACAACCCTTGCAAAAGTTGAAAATAAAAACGGCTTTGATTATAAAAAGTACATATTCATAGGTTTAATAAAGGCCGGCCCCTTTAACCGTCATTTACCTGGCCCTTATTAAGCATTGGTACTTATTTTACTTGATCCGAGGTAAAATACACTAAATCAATAAAATCTTTTGAACTAACCCATCAATAGTAGCATCAATTAAACAGTAAAATTTACTTTGTACAACCAAGTTTTATAAACAACAGTATATTTTACGCATTTCGCTGCAATTAAGAGAAAAAGTTACTATTGAGTGACGCAGACCAAATCTCTGAACGGCGACGCGGCTACTGACAAGATGGATGATCATGCGCCACTGCGCAGACGTATATTAGCCTACCCATTGGTCCTTATCACGTGCGCGTAATTAGAATAAAATCAAACCGTTAGAAGTACATTATTATAATAGTGGCCCTTGATAAACAACGGTTCTTGTTACCCGCAGGTACCTTATAATATGTGGAATTTCTATAAATATATTCATTTAGGTCAATTTCTAGTGTGAAAGGATGATGGGACACAAATGTATGGATTCTGGAACACCCATTCAATCATAATAAATTGTATATTTTCGAAAAGCTATTTTCATGTAGATAATGAAGCATCCAGATTTATTGTCTAATTTTTGAATAATTCTAGTTCGAAAATAGCATATTTTGATTGATAAAAAAGTAAAACTATTTGATGGCATGACTTTTTTCTTGTTAGTACAGTCGGCAACAGAGTTATCTGAGTCTCTTTTTTGAATTGAAAGCACGAGCGTCCCAGAAATGCGTGACAAAACATGAGTCGCACAGTGTTTCTCGCATACATTTACACGAAACGAAAAGAAAGTTCGGTGACTCACGTCTTATCACGCATTTCTTCGCCTCCCGGTTTACGGAGAAATAAAAGGAATGAAACATCAAAAGCAATATTAATCATTTAATACTTATTAACCATCGACATCGTCCACAATAACAGAGCTAAAGAAGGGAGCGGGTTCAGTGAAATTCGCGTGCCGAGCATAGCCCAACTACCAGATAATTTATATTATATGTGCACATGTACCCACAGTGCGGCGACCGGTAAGACATGTACAGTAATATTGTATTATCGCATTACTACTGTACAATAATTCATTTGTGTCGTAAAATCTTATATCTTGTAGCGCCGCTAATCTATAGGTCTCCATTATGTATATATCATCATGCAGGTGTTCGCTGCAGTATGACTTGGCAAGCTTTAATTGGTATGTCCCCAATGCCAACAAAATTACATATTCTTCACTCACCTGTGTAAAGCCGTCCCCCTCATTGGCTTCATTTCTATGAAAAGCTGCTCTCCTGTGATTAGGGTTTTTTGCGTTAACATATGTGTATAGAGTATTTGGGGTTTCAAGTTTTTGGGATATTGTACTAATAAAAGAATTTACGTGGGCACTATCAGTTATCGGGATATGGAAGTGATTGGTAATTGCTGCAGCAATTTTTACATCACAAAACATATGTGGTAAGGCATTATTAAAGTATTTTTGTCGTAACAGCTTGAAGTCCCGCTTTAGTCTTTCATTGACCACTTCCATATCCCAACGACACAATGTAATGAGCCTAGATTCATTCGCCTGGGCCGTAGTTAATTGCGACTCATCTCGATATTTGGTCGGTGGAACACGTCCCTTGTCGTAGTTACGTGCTGTGATGTGCGGCAAACTGTTGTGGAATCTATGGTCCAGAATAAATATATCATTTGGCTGAAGTATTGTGTGGATACTGTGTTGGTCGTTGATCATTATCTCTCTCATTATAGAAGCATCCATTTTGGTTTAGTTATTTCAGTTCTAATCTTTTTCGCTCGAAGTAACACGTCGCCATGGCATCATCAGATGACACTGTGGCAATTATTGGACTATTATGCATTTTGGAAAAAAGAATACAAAGAAGAAAAAAATATGGTGTAAACATTGGTTATTGAAAAGAAAACTTTATTCGCATGACAATTTACTGAAAGAGCTCAGAATTTGTCCAAAAGACTTTAATAACTATTTAAGAATGTGGTTGGGCGTTTTATTATGTGTGAGTTTTTTTTTTACATCAATAATGTTCGCATTTGGCTTTTGGATTTGCAATATGCTCGCTGACGCCACCTAGTGTTCGATCTGCGAACCTGTCCAGATGGCAGATATGTGGGTACTGCGAATATTGTTATGCGCGGGTACGCGAACTTAAATACGGTCGTTGGCTCGTCATTTCCAACGGCCGCTCTCTGCTGTGTCGGATACGGTGCAGATAGGTCGTACGCATATATAGTGAAACGCAGCGCGTAATTATCTCGGAAATCGCGTAGAAGATTTCAACCGCACCCAGAGGAAGAAAGAAAGAGCTGCATCGGCTGTGCCCACGCTTGCAAGCCCGATAAGGAGGCAGAGAGACATCCAGGTGAGTCATTGGTGACATTGCGCCTATTCAATTTCCACTTGTTTCATTGTTGATGTTTCTTTGTGTCTAAGCAGCTCGTACGTTATAATTCGCCCGCCGCATACATATATACAAACCCGCATCCAGTGGATGGCTATTTACACTCCATACCATTTTTTGGTCCATTCGAGCCGGATTCCTCATAAAGGACTGGATCCTTTATGAGGAATCCGGCTTTTAATACCCGTACCCGCTTTGTAATAATTTCCCGCTTAACTTCTTTCCAAGAGAGGTAGGGCATAGTGGATTTTCCGCTCGAATTGGAGCGCCCGTCTGGGGAAGATACCTCCACCTTACAGAAAACCGCAGTAAAGCTTCACTACCTTTGGTGGTGTTGTGTTTCTGTCGCTGAGTGAGGTTCCAGGGCTCCACGGGGTAGGGGATAGGGTAGAATAGGCAGCGACCGAGTAATCTCCGGTATCACAATTGCCTCCAATTATTATATATATATATATATACATTGTTGACCCGCTAACATTCATATCTATATAATTACTCATTTCATATTTTCACTTTACGTATTAATTGGTAAAGTGACGCATCATACGCATTGCAATTATTGCAAGTCATTTCCCCCATTTTGTTGTACCCGCTATTTGTCTTAAAAAAATGTATAATTGTTTAATTTGAATAACTAGTTTATTATATTGTAAATCATGGCTACTTCACATGAAATTAAATTAAGTTTATTGAACTCAAAAAAGGAGATTATTTTCGAGCGAATAAATCGATTATATAACATGTCGAAAAATATTTTAAATTTCGATTCTCGCACAAATGAATCTTCCTTAAGAGAAACTGAAAGTATCAATGAATTGCATACGAAAGAATCGCTTATCGATGAAATTAATGAGTTATCATTGCAGATTGACTCAGAATTTAAATTTGATTATAAGTGTCTGAGCTCATTTGAGGATTTATATTCAAGTATTATATATGCCCGTAATAAATTGTTGACAAATAAACGTTATAACAACGATGATACGAAAACCGCTAATTCTTGTGCTTCTAATTGCAAAAATAGAATCAAACTTCCGCCTTGAGCTACCCACCTTTGACGGAAAAACTGAGAATTGGCCTATTTTTTATGAAATATTTCGCAATAATGTACATTTAAATACACAGCTGACGGACTCGCAGCGTGTGCAATATTTAATAGGAAAATTAACCCATGGGGCATTAAAGATGACCGCGGGTATTGTACCCACAGGTGATACATGAGTCATTTTCAAAAAAGTTGTACATATAACACAAAGGAAACACAAAGGAATTCGTTATACATGTTACATAAAGGAAATAAAGGATGGTGCAGACTGTTTTTATGTATTCGTCGCGTATATATATATATATATATATTATGAATGTTCACCGATTACTCGAAGACGGCTGAACTGATCGTGATGATTCAAACGTTATTACATCAAGTTTGTAACCAAGTTGGTACCATTTTTTTGAAATTTTGAAATCAGTAGTTTTTTTGAAATCTTGAAAATTCGGTCGGAAATAAAGGAATAGTTTTTTGTCTTTTGACTTTAAAAATTGTAAAATAAAAAAAAACATTTAATATAAAAATATAAACTGACTTCGAATGCACCGTTCCAAAAGGTTTATTTTTTACTCGTTGATTTTTGAAGTCTGTTTTTTTTATAAAATATTTTTTTTGTTGTTTTGTATATTGTGCATAAAAAACAAAGTACTATTATCATCATCATACTTTTATTACTTTTTCCTAGTAAGAAAACAAAACATAATCGAAATAAATGTAATTTGAGACAAAATTAAAATTAAAAAATATTATAAAGCACAATTTAAATTTAAAAGCAAAGTATTAACATCATACCTTTTTTTTGTAACCAAACAAAACTTGTTCAAAATAATTTAAAATAATATGAATCAAAAACACAGAGTGCTTAAAATAATAATCAAAATTTAAATATAAGATATTTTTTTATCACCTCGGATAATTTTAGAGATTGTTCTACTCATGAAAATAAACAACTATTATTATGGGACCAACACTGAAATTAGGAAAAAAAGCTGTTTAAATGTATTCTTAAATTTTGATTAAATATTTTTGCACATTTGTATGGAACAGCTGATCCTTTTTTCGCGATTTCATTGCTGGTCCCATACAAGAAATTGTTTGTTTTTATGAGTAAAAAAATCCCTAAAATTATCCGGGGTGATAAAAAAATACCGTATATATAGGTAACTAAGAAAAAACAAAGAAACATTTTTTTTAGTAAGCTACCAAACTTATTCAAAGTAAATGTGATCTGATGCATAATCCTTTAACGTAAAGTAATTTGACATAGCATTTAAATTTATAATTTTTACAACGCAATCAGCGGGAACTGTGTCTTTGTCAATTTTTTTGTACTTTTAAATATAAGCTGAGGCTTTTTTACAGTTTTTAAAAATCTAATATTATAATAAGTTAAATTTGTTTTAATTTCCACACCTTCTATTACTCCTATGTAATATATCCATTATTTTCTTTCGTAATACCTGACCAGGACACTGTCATTAATATTAAAAATAACATCTTTCATAATTTCTTCAACTTTAGTTTTTCCCTCAGCTTCAGTCTCATTTTCTCTTCTAATATAATCTTTATTTTTAATATCAATTTCGTACTTTTCTTTGGTTACATTGCTCTCTTTTTCTAACGCAAGCTTCTTTTTCTCCATTACCACATCTTTTCCTGCATTCAATCTCAGTTCTTTTTCCGTACTTACTACCTTTTTATCATTAATGCTTTTTGGTTGCACACTTACTGTAGTTGGTTTATAATCAATTGTTTTATTTATTATATCTGTGTTTGGTTCCAAGTAGCTTTCATCAGTACTCTTATCTTTAATTATATTATTATTTTTTTCTGACATATTCCTAATTTCTTTCATCACAATTTCTTCAACAATAGGTGATTTTAGACTTTTTTCTGCGTTTCTTTCTATTTTATCTTTAATTGTTTCTTTTTTGACGCCAGATGTAGATGGAGTATCATGAATGTGCTCTTTGCGTATTTCAATTTTATCTACTTTATTAATCGTAAATGGACCGTAGTTTTTTAAATTGAAATATCTGTAGTTTTCTGGAGTATTTCGAATATCTGATAAAACAGTTACTTTTTTATTGTTAATATTACCTGAGTCTTTTGTTTTATTGATAGCAAGACAATTTTCTTTCGATCCGATTTGTTTTTCCTCCGTGGATCCGATAACTATATTTTCATTTTCTTCAGCTTGGTACTTCTTATCCGAGTCATATTCGTCATCACCATCCCATATACTATCATCTGATTCGGCGTAAGTAATATCAGAATCTACACTAGTATCGGTGTCGTCTGCTCTTATTAATCTTTTTTGAAATGTTTCGAAACGCTTTCTTTTAATAGTCTTATTTTTCTTTTCTCTGTGATCACTATTATATTTTCGCTTCTGTTTTTTCAGCTTTAAGTTATACTCTCGTAACCCGTAACATTTACATGAGAGTTTTCTGCAAAAACAAGCCAGTTTTCTAAATTTAATGGTCTGTGCTTCATCTGTAGTAATAACTTGGTGTATTTTCATAGTATTAGGTACAGGAATCAGCCCCCTCAAATCTATTTCTTGTTCAACAGTTTTCACGTTTTCATCTGATATGTAAAAATACATAATTTTAGACTGGCATTGTGTTAGAATGTCGTATGCAGTTTTTGCGTCGATAATATCTGCACCGTAAGAAACTGTTTTATCCAACGTTCGTTTTACGGCACCACCTACGCCATCCGCGGCACCTTTGCCGTGGGCAGATTCAAAAAAGGTCCAAGTTGATTCCTGAAAACCTAATCTTTTTATCATTTCCGACATCAGATAAAAATTTCCCTTTTGACGGTACTGGGTGGTGGGGCCGTCTGAAAAAAAGTTTATTGTAGTAACTTTTCGTAATGTTTCTTTGACATATTTTAAAACAGGTGTTAAATGTGCCCATATAGCGATAGGACTGTGATTGTTATTAGGCGAAATTGTACAAAATGATTTCTCTTGAAAGCCTTGTTCGTTTTTGTAATAAAGCACTCCAGTGTGCAATGTAAACTGTTGTTTTGATGCACCAAAGTGTGTTGCTTGTACTTCCTCGTTTGATTTGCATAGATAGTTTTCTGAGAAGTCACAATGAACGATACACTCAGTTTCAGATATTGTCTCTTTACATCTTTTGTACATTTTGTAAGCATGATAAACGTTGAAGTAGTGCTTCTTGAACTTCTTGAGTTGATCAGAAAAAGATTTTATTAGAGTTCCCAATGTGCCGTGTATTACGTCTTTGGTAGTTCTTTTTGTGATTTTCTTTTTGTTTTCTTGGTTATTACTTTTCGAGTATTCATATTTTTTTGTCACCCAGGCATTCCAAGATACATTCACATCTTCATTTTTTTGTGTGAGACTAAATGAAAGTGACTTGCTTTCACAACTTTTGCATTCATTGTACATGCATATTTCATTTAACTTGTCACAAACAATGGCTGAAACCAACGTGTCCAGATCATCAGTTTCAAGGACTCCTAGTATTTTTAACTTAAAAGCTAAAAATTTTAAATTTGCATGCTTAACACATGCACATGTGTTTCGTTGGCTTATTTTTGGGTCTAAAATATGAAACTTGTATCTGGTAAATGTTGTATATGATGCCAAACCACCTTCATACTTATACTTCTTATGTAATTTTTCGAGTGAATCTTGTAAATATCTAACTTGTCTTTTATCTTTCCTATGTGTTTTAGTTTCTCTTTTTCCTGCTGTTATCGTCTCTTTCTAAAAATAATTGTATCTCTTTCATTCTATTTATCTTTATCTTTTCAAGTGTTCTTTGTTTTGCTCTTAATCTACCTTTCAGCCCTAGGCAAGAGTAGCCCAATTTAGTCTTCATCTTGTATTTCGTTACAACATCATTGTTTACCAGATTCTTTAAAACATCTTTTTCAGTTTGGGATTCAGCTTTGGAATATTGAGTTAATAATGACTCTTTCAAGACGTACCCTTCGAATATTGCTTTTTTTACTTTTTCTTTTTCAGGACTAGGAATATATGGAACATTTTCTTGTATGAATCTCTCTGTTTTTGAGAATGGTGTGGTCAATTCTTTATTTTCAATGACTGTATTTTTATCTACGGTTTGGTTTTCTTCAAATTTCTTTTTTAAGGTATCTAAGGATTGTTCTAAGTTTTGCATCTTTCTCTTGCATCGATATATAGTTTTTCTTTGGGTTCTTAACATTCTAGTCATTTGTTCAATATTAGCTCTTAATTTAAAATTTTCTTTTGCTAATAGGTACCGAACCTGGCGTTTGTCTTTTTGATCTTTTTGCTCAATATTTGGTTCCTCTTTCATTTTTTGTTTTTGATGCCGCCATTTTTTTCGTTGTTCTTTTTTCAAAGTTTCAGATAATTGGGTAATTTTTTTATAATTCTGTTTGGTTCTAGCAGCGTTTTCTTTTTTTAACAGTTCTAGTTTTTCAGGATTTTCTAGTTTTAATTTTTCTCGATATTTTCTTTGACGTTCTGCTGAAGTCATTGGAGCCATTTTCCGTTATCTACAGACAAATAACATTATTTTATTGACTAACTTTAAAACAAAATTAATATCTTACCTACTGCGTATCTCCGTGGGTATGCAAAAATAAAAATATTCTACACTTTACAAGCTATTAAAATGTAAATCGCATCAAAATCCGTTCATTCGCATAAAAGAGTAGTTTTTGCGTGATGCTCGAACAAATAAACAAAACGACAAAAAAAAGTTTTATCGATCGACTTTCTAATATTCTATACGGCCTGTTTTTACGACAAATTATAAATTAATTTACGACACTTTGTATAAAAGTTTTATAATAGTTTATTTAAAGATGAGAAAATGTTATGCTAATATAAATCATTTATTCATTCAGGCAGTGTACACTAAGCTTAATCCTTTGTGTAACGTTACACACGTTACACAAAGTAACTAAAATCACGGCGTCAACGAAAGAGGTTACTCAAACTAGTTGCAAAGAAAGTTCTTGCTAGAATGATTTAACTTCCATTTGTATTTGTTGATAACGAATGAAACCACACTATTCAGTACAAATGAAAGGTACACTGATGTGCTTACCTATTAAATCCTCGTTATACAGCAGAATTAATTAGACGACAAAACTCGAGCGCCACACGTCTAAGTCCAAATTGTAAAAACAAACATGGCCGTTTTGTCATTTATTGGGTTGGGAGTACCGTAAATTATTGCCAGACTAAAATAAATTTAAGAATGCGTTCAGAAGAGCTTAAATATCTGTGATTTTGCCGTTACACATAGGAGTTACACAAAGTATTACAAAAGTGGACATTTAATGAAATTCATTTTTTAGTGCTTAAATATGATATTATAAAACGATTATTCGTTTTTTTAAATAAAATGGCATCTCAGCTTACATTAAATCATAACACATTTATTAATAGTTAAAAAACAAAGCAACAATGAATGTTTTCACATGCGAGAGTATAAGTGAGACAGCATCATCAGCAGCATAATTGTATAGAAAAAAATGAAGGCCCCTCATATTTTTTTGTGATTTTCTATAATTTTAACATATCCTAGATAGTAAAGGGATTTCAACTTCAAACTAGAAGTAATATATAACATTATGAACAGACAAAAAATACTACAGGTTCTTAATATTATTGTATTTTCGTGTGAGGACAAGACACTTGAGCGTTATGTACAACTTTTTTGAAAATGACTCACATATAATATAATTTGGGACAGTTTAGTTAAAAAATACCAAGATAAACGAAACTTAGGTGTCCATTATCTCAATAATATTTTAGATATTAAAAATTGCACGGAAACTTCAGCCAGTTTAAATTCGTTTATAGAAAAATATTCCTCGTCGCTAGCAGCGCTTAAGCAGTTAGGTATACCCGATTTAACGGATTTTATAATATTACAATGTGGTTTACGAAAAATAGATTCACAAACAATACAAAATTTCGAAGTCTCCGTTTGCGATAAAGAGATACCTACATGTCGTGAATTTATTTCTTTCATACAAGATCACGTTAAAGTTCTTGAACGCTCACGTAATAATAATTCCCAGACAGATTCACGAAATATTACTAGTATACATCGTAAGAATATTTCGCAGAGTTCATCGTCTTATAATAATAACAACGCCTTTAAATCTTTCGTTTCTAGTAATGAGAAATTACCTTCGCATAATTTTATTGAGAGTGACCGATGTATTTTATGCAATAAGGTCGATCATTATAAGTTATACAACTGCCCGCAATATAAAAATATTAGCGATGTTCGTAAACGTTTTGAAATTATTAAATCTAAGAATGGTTGTGTTAATTGTCTTAGTTTATTGCATACAGTTAGTAAATGTCGCTCAAATAATGTTTGTTTCGAATGCAAAGGACGTCATCACACTTCTTTACATTTTAATCAAGTACATAAAATTTCTTGCGCTGTTACGTCGAATCGAACAAAGCATTTTTCTCCCGCTGTATCTACTAACGAGCATCGATCGCGCGGCCCTCCTCAGATGCCTCAACGCACTGAGCGCCCGGTGACTCAAACGACATTTGGTACTGCGCCACAGTGCAGTGAAGCAACCAGTAGCTCCGCTTCGCAACTTAATAATAAAGATGCTTCGATTTCACTTAGTTCTGAGCTGAAACCAAGTAATACTATTTTATTATCGACCGCACAAGTTTATGCGAAACATTATAATAATAACGATAAATTATTAGTGCGTTTTTTAATAGATAATGGTTCGCAAAATAATTTAATAACGGTAGATTGTTGTAAACGCTTAAACTATTGTATTACAAAATTGCATAACGCATCTTTGCAAGGTGTTGGTATGACCTCGCGACCTGTTCACGGTTTTATTAATTTTGATATCGAATCTCGCGCTTATCCTGGTAATAAATATACCATTTACGCACTCGTCGTAGATTGCATTACTGACAAACTTCCTGCAAATTATATTGAAATAAGCGAAGATAAATCTTACTTAAATAATTTACCGCTCGCTGATTTGACCTGGAATATTCCAAGTGAAATAGATGTAGTCCTGGGTGTGCAACTATTTCCATATATTTACTTAGGTGATAGGGTACATTCCGATACTAGTGCACCACCCGCTATACTTACGAGTTTTGGTTATGTGCTTATGGGTGACGTCCCGTGCAACACCGACCCACTTTCGCCGCCAATCAGACAGCAACCTTCTGCTTCTTTCACCGTACTTACGCAAATTGATATTGAATCAAGTTTGCAGAAATTCTTTGAACTAGAAGAAGTGCCCGTTAAACGTTTCTTTAGTCCAAACGAAACGGAATGTGAAAATATTTTTAAATCTTCAGTTGTTTTTCGAGATGATAAATATTTTGTCGATTTACCTTTCTGTCAGGATCCTAATAAATTAGGAAATTCGTGCACAGTAGCACTTCGCCGTTTTTTTGCGTTGGAACGTAAATTCAAACAAATCAATGGCTTACGCGAAGATTATAATAAAACTATTATGGATTATATACATAATGGTTATTTATCGCAAGTTCCCGAATCTGAATTAATAGATGAAGGTTGCTATATTCCGCATCAAGCTGTTATACGACCAGACAAAGACAATATTCGCGTCGTGTTGGACGCTAGTTCTAAAACGCATTCTGGAGTGTCACTCAATGACGTTCTCCATGTCGGACCTAACCTACAGGCCCATTTATTTTTGTTATTAATTAATTTTAGAATATTTCCTATAGCGATGACTGCTGATATAAAACAAATGTTTTTTCGTATCGGTATAAATGAACACCACCGCAAATATATAAGAATATTATATCGGTTTCACGAGAGTGATCCAATCTGAGCTTCCCCTTATGGACACATTGTCTGAACGCGTTAGTTCCTGGAATAAGTTACTAAAAATATTTATTTATATACTTAAATTTACTAAACGCTTGTCAAGTAATGAACTCGTACAAAGTATAAACGCAGAAGAATTATTTATTGTGAAGGCTGTTCAAAATATTCACTTCGCAAATGATATTCAAGCGCTTCAATCCGGCGAATTACCGTCGAAAAAATTACGCAAGTTATCCGTTTTCTTAGATACAAATTGTGTACTCCGCATTGGTGGTAGGCTTTCTAAGTCTGACTTACCTTTTGAAGTTAAACATCCCCCTCTTCTTCCAAAACGAAGTAGGATAATTGACCTTATTATTGATCACTATCACATCACTAATTTCCATACAGGTCCAGGCCTTCTTACGTCTATTATACGCCAACGCTTCTGTATTTTAGATGCTAGGACTACTACACGTGCTCGCTGTCGCTTATGCAACGACTGTTTCCGCTTAAACCCTAAACAATTGGCACTTTTAAAAAACATCTAAAAAAATATCTCTTAACTACTCAACTCAATAATAACAGGATCAAGTAAACTCACCATCGGAACTTTCACGGCGTGCATGCAAGGCTTGGGAGATAGGTGTCCGGCACGTTGTGGCTTGCTGTTAAGTTTGGTCCATTTTGTTGGATTCCTTGGGGGTAATGAGATGCTTTTATTGCGCTCCAACGTGGCAATAGGTACGTGGCATCCATCCATTCCATTAGATCGTACAAAGGTACAAAGTACAAAATGCACCACAGATTGGAGGGATGTCATAATGACAGCGTTGTCTGTGAGCGGGGGTGCGTTCGGAACGTTGGAGTGCGTTCGGTTGCTGGGCTGCGTTCCTAGTTTACGTGCCGGTCTTAAAAATCGGCTCTTTCGTCAAAGCTAGTTTTATATATGTAAATGTATTTTTATTTATGAAAATTATGTTCTATATATATATATATATCTCTGTGTGTGTATGTATGTGTACGTGCTGTGTATGAATATATATGCGTATCTGTGGATGTGCGTGCATGTACGAGTATGTATATATAGTTAATGTGCAATTGTCTGACATGTGCTTAAGATGTAATTTTATAAATTTAATTATTAATAATTATTATTATTATTAATTTTTGATTGTATTTTACATTACACAACTTGTATTTATACTGTGTGACACAGCAATCAAAATGTAAGTGAACATATATTATTTCTCTGATAAAGATTTAATGGCGGTGTGGATTCTGGTATGTTTTTCTAGACCTGAACTTGGTTTTGCAGTGGTGTATCCTTGTCATTCTCTATACAGACTGAAAGGGGGGGACTGATGTTTGATTGGTTTTGGGTTGGTAGAGTATTGCCAGGGTCGACAACAGTGTTTAGGTAATCACATGCATGTGTCCTGCCGTTGTGTTTATAGTTTGTTATAATAATGTACACTGGTACCTATATGTATTTTTTTTTTTCTATCTTAGTAACATAGTATCCATGTGTGGTTATGAGTAGTCATGCTCTCTTAAAAATCTCTTCGGTGGTGTCGTGTGAGGCGGGTCGTTGCGTTCCCTAAAAAATGGTTGAGCGAAGCGATGGCTGGTTCATGCGTCATGCTCGTGAACGGGTGCTGCCAGCGGAGATGAGTCTGCTCTTAATTCACTGGGTACTACTATTAATCGTTGTTCTAAACTTTAATCGTTCATTATTATTATTTTCTTTTTGCCTAAGCGGTAGGACACGTCATTCCTAAACTTTGTTAAACCATTTTTTTTACATATTTTAATTTTTTATTTTATAGTCATAATTTTTATATTATTTGCATTTTTTTTGTTTGTAATGAAAAGTGACTTTATGAGTTACCTCATATTGAAGTCATTTTTCAATTTGACGACTCTGTATATAATACAGGGAGAAAAAAACAGCCCTTGCTGAGTTTCTTGCCGGTTCTTCTCAGTACAAGGTCTCCCGCCGTAGATTTGCGAACCGATGGCGTAGCTTTTCGACATTCACAAGTGCTTGTAACAGCCTAGACTGAATAAACGATATTGAATTTTGAATTTTGAATTTTATAATTTTTCAAAATGTAAATGTCGAAATGTCCTTCTTTTTTTTTGTTCTTATTTTATTTTTATTATTAAGTATTCTTTTATAATGATGTCGATTATGGCGTGATTCTCTAGGGTTTGACAGCGGTGCATTCCTGTCATTCTCTATACAGAATGCAGGGGAGGGACCGGTGTTGAATTAGGTTTTGGGTTCGAAGAGTCACGCCAGAATCGTTACTATAGCGCCTAATACGTCCTCAAACAGGCCCTGCCAGAATACCAGCGCTGATACAGTGAGAGAATATTTTCTCATTGTATCAGCATAAGCTGAGGCAGGGTCCTGATTGGCCATTTTAAACCTAATGATTAATTTTTGTTCTTAGGTTAAGTTTCTTTTTTATATTTTTTTTTCCTCTGTTTCTTATACCATGGCCAATAAAGATTTTTCATTTCATTCATTTCATTTCATAAACATCCAACTCCAAAAATGGCTGACTTACCCGCGTATCGAGTTCGCGATGCCAAAGCTTTCGTGCATACTGGAGTGGACTTTGCAGGCCCTATCAACTTTATACCTATTAGACGTAGAGGACAACACGCGCAAAAGGTCTATATTTGCATCTTTATATGCCTGGTTACAAAAGCGATTCGTATAGAGTTGGTTTCAGACCTTAAGTCTGAATCTTTCATAGCAGCTTTTAAGAGATTTATATCTCGCCGCGGCCCAGTGTCCGTAATGTACTCGGACAATGGTACTAATTTTATTGGCGCCAAAGTCAAATTAAACGAAATGTATAATTTGTTATCTAACTCGTCATTTCAGTCTGAAGTGAAACGAGAATTATTAAATCACCGCATTGAATGGAAAATGATACCGCCACGCGCACCCCACTTCGGCGGAATGTGTACAGAGTTATAGGTAAACAATTACTGACATACGAAGAGCTGTTAACTATTTTAGTTCAGATCGAATGCATTTAAATTCTCGTCCGCTCACTGTAGTATCGGCTAATCCGCACCCGGATGTACTTACCCCTGCGCATTTTCTAATGTCTACTCCATTGCGATACCTACCTTCATCGGAATTAACTGATGATAGTATTCCGTTGACTAGACGCAAGGAACTTTTAGATCAACTTATACTATCTTACTGGAATAAGTGGCGAGTCGAATATTTGCATATGCTGCAGGTTCGCCAAAAGTGGTGTACCTACTCCGGAACGGTCGATTGAAATCGGTACAGTAGTAATCGTAGGTAATGAAAATGTAACACCGCTATGTTGGCCCTTAGGTAAAATTATTGAAGTTTTCCCGGGCTCAGATGGGGTGGTTTGAGTGGCAACTGTTAAAACTAGTACGTGGAACGTATAAACGGCCAGTAACTAAATTATATCCGATTCCCACGCAATAAATAAATAATTTATCGTACATGACGCAACTATTATACATACTTATATTATCAGAACGTAAAGGAGAATGCCGTTTTTTGTATGGAAACCCGTACTGCTTGCTTATACATGAAATATTAAGTAATAAGCTACCCCAGCTTATTACTTAATATTAAAGAGGCCATTTAGCGTTTTCGTTTTTGAATCCGCAGTGCTGAGATTTTTTCTAAAAACTATTAAAAAAAACCGCCTTAAATAAATAAGCAATATAGCATAGCGCCGTTCATTATAATAGGTATAGAGAATGCGTTTGTGACTTTTTAGCTTTTACGTTTATTAATTATGTAATCCAATATAGGTAGGTACTGCAAATAGAGATAAGAGGTATTTTAACCTGATATAGTAGGTATATTTATAGAGATACTAAATAAAAAACTCATAGAGGTAGGATCTACCACCGATTTTGTAAAACTCTAAATAAAACCCTCATACTACCACGTTTGATCAGCGTGAAATAAATAGGCCATAAAGATTAATGATGACAGTGGCGGATTGAGCCTGCTTAAATGGTTAGGAAAGGTTTGGTAAATAGTTAGGAAATAATAGAGGCTAGAGACTTGTGCGTACCTACCTGTAGACCTCTTAAAGATTGATGATAATCCCTACCTATGCAAGTTAGGAAAAAACTACAGCTACAAACAATAACAGAATAATGTAAGGAATGAAATTAAATGTAAAACCTTATTTTGTAATATTTTAATTAGCTCCAAAGACACATTTTTATGAGTTAAATTAAACTTAAATAATTTCTCACTTAATGACATATTCTAATATTTCCTTTAAAACAAAAGGAATTTAGGAAATAGACATTAACGTGAATGAATTGTTTACTTTGCTTACTTATTATTCTTCTTCAAATTCATCAAAGAAATTATCTAAGAATAGAGCTGGGGCGTTAATATCATTATACCGAGCCCAACTCAGGTACCACACTACTATCATGACGTGTGCGCAGCACCCTACAGTGCGTCTACCTACACGACAGTTGCAGCAGTATCCTACTATGGCATCGAGTGTGTTAGCAAGTTCCTCGTCATTACTTATTAATAAATATACATAATATGTTCGATTACTTACATGTCTAGAACGGATTCTTCCTCTTAATAAATAATTATTCAGACCTAAGACTAAGGGAACATTTTCGTCGATATTTTGATTTATTTCTGTGATATATGTACCAGAATGTCTAACATGTTCACCATAATAGGATACTGCTTGCTTAAGCTGATATGTCCCTAAAGCAAATATCTTCAACTCTTCAATTGACAAATGAGGGAAACTATTTAAATGAGGGTGATTGCCATCAATGCTTTGAAAATTAACACTTCTTCTATTCATATTTTCTCGATTTACAAAATCTGATAAATGGTTAGGAAGTAATAGTCTGGCTTTTGCTATTGATGCATATAAGGCAGCATCTGGTGGATTTTCTATGACTCCATGATATTTATTTATCAGAGCACAAGCTATTCTCAAATCTTCCATCAAATGTGGAGCAGATCTATTATTATAAACATACCGAAATAGCCTATAGTCTCGTTTGATCCTACCATTAATAATTTCAACAACCCAACGACACATTGTCACAAATCTAGACCGATTTGCCTGAATAGTAGTTAATTGATGCTCATTCTCCAACACTGATTCAGGCATATGAGTTACAAAACCATTGGCTTCTAATTCTGATATTACATCCCTAAAACCTTTGTCTAATATAAAGGTATCTCCATGCCGAAAGAAAGATCTGAATAGGCCATCGTTATTTAAATTAATACTTGTGATAGTTGCATCATTAGTTGTAGCTTTATATGGGCCTAAGCAGTCAATTATGTACCCATCGCAACAAACAATCATGAAAGGTTTAATCAAGTTATCAGGTTTTTGTAAACTGTAAGATTGTTTGTTGGAATTTATAATTGCTGCTATTTTGTACAAATATATATGTAGCATCACAGATAACGATTGCCGGTTTTTCAGGAAGTGGTAATTCTGGATTTCCAAATAATGCATCTGGAATTATCCTGTTTCTGGTTGCAACATCCTGAATAGTTATATGATTGAATCCTAAATTGGCTGGCACAAATTCTCTTGACAAACAATATCTGGCTTTGTCCATATAATGCTCTAAGCTTGACCTAAATTTATTAAAGAGGGTTGACAACCTTTCGTTACTATCTCCAGTTCGAAGCTTCACTAAATAAATAGCTAGAGCTAAACTAGCACTAGGTACACAGTCATTTAAGCTAGGTATTAATGATAATAACTCATGGAAACGATTGGCATCCATGCTAAACCAATAATGACATATACCTGGTGGCAATCTACTGATATCATTAAAATCTATAACATAATGAGCAGCCCTCTCCATTAAACTCATTATATCATCAAATTGTTGAGCTGTAAAATCACACAAAGTTCATGTTAACTCACTCCAGATTCCTAAGTTTAAATGACGCTGACATATACGAGCACCCAAGGGAACATAGAATCTGTAGTTTAATACTAGCATTTCCCTAATAGCCAAAGGTATCAAAAGTCGTTCAGGTCCATGGCAGTTCAGAAATAAACAGTGGGTAGCTGTATTGGCTGCACGTTTATAAATACTAGAAAATATCCTTGGGGGTGGTTCGTTTCTTGGCTCCTCTTCAAGAAGAATTCGTCGTTGAAGATCATGTACTTGCTGTCTATTTACAGCTCTGTTAGTTGCCCTCCAGCAAGCACCACAAACTCTCTCCAGTCTTGATACCTTAAAAATAGTTTTTATGTTAATCCATATAACATAAAAACTAAAAACGTTTATGATCTCCTGCAGCGACGAACTAACTGCGGCTATGAAGCAGTTTCCCAGCACAGAGATTGCGGAAGTTCTGGTGACCAGTGAGCCCGTCGTTGATCCGACAACGCCCCAGCCGGCGCTGAGTCATACACGGTCGAAACGTAACGTAAAAGTTGTTAAAAAGTGAGTTTTTACAATGTGGTTTCCATCTCTTTGTTTGTTTTGAAAAACATTAACTAAACTGTGATGTCTTCGGTTGTTTTGTTGTGCTTGCTGCTTATACATCATTATTTGTACTTTCCGTAATAAGTGGGTAGCTTCACTTGCACTACATGTTTAGTATTTTTTAACATAATCTTTTAAATTCAAATGTAAGGTAAACATAATCTAAAATAATGTTTAATCAATTTAATCAAGTGACAGTGGCATGATATGTCAATGTCAACCTTATGTCACCTCAGCTTCACGTTCCGTACTTCTTCTTTTTCTTTTTTTATGGCATGCATTACGTTCCGACTAACGTACGCTATTAGTTTTCAGCCATTTAAGGTAGGCTGAGGTATTAATGTTATACTGCCATGTTACTATTTATTTTTTCTGTGTATTTTCATATTAAGTGTGTTATGGTTAAGTCCTAGTATTTATACGTAGTGAAGTGTGTAAAACTCTGTTTCAACCGATTGTCTCATTAGTTTCATAAGGAATATCATGTTTTTTGTGTATATTCGAACCAGTAGAAAAATACGTTTTTTTTGAGTGTATGTTTCAAGGTTTATCTCTCTCTTCCTGTCTTTGTTATATTTTGTTACACTACTGTAAACCTTCAATCGGCGGGAAATGCAGGTCTCAAAATAGCAGTTTTATTCAAGCAATTTATTGCTCCATTCTATTTTATTTATTCTTATAAATTTATATTTATTATATTTCTTATTTTATATTTATATTTTATTATATGAACATATGTCGGATATTAGTGAATACTGTTCAGCAGAGGATGGTAACTCGTCTTTTTGCTCACTCAGCGACGACTGTTCGTTTGATAATGTGGTTGATTTGGGCTCTCTCGTTTCGAAAGAATTCAGTGCCACTGCCACTGAAACTTTGAACGTTTGCCACATTAATGCTCAGAGTATTCCTTGCCACTATACAGAACTACTGAACACATTCACGCCTAGTTCTGTAATCCATGCTATTCTGGTTTCGGAAAGTTGGCTGAAGCCCTGTTTGAGCTCAGATTCTGTTGACCTACCAGGTTACACGCTTATCCGAAATGATAGAATAGGTAAGGGTGGAGGGGGAGTCGCCATTTATTTATCTCAGGCTATCCCTTATAAGATCTTAACATCCTCTTCTTCCCGTTACGATTGTATGGAATATTTATTTCTAGAAATTGACGTCAAATATACAAAAGTATTGCTTGGTGTTATTTACAGCCCCCCTTCGGTCCCTTTCTTAACAGATCTTGAAATTCTTATCGATAACTTTTCCTCAGATTACAAACATCACATAATCATGGGCGACTTTAACACGGATCTTTTAAAAGATTCTCTTTCCTCACGAGGTTTCTGATCAATATTCGAGTCTCTGAATTTCTCTATTTTACCGCTTGGTCCTACTCATCATAACATCATCACTCATGACTCGTGGATTGACCATATTGTTACATCCTCCCCAGACCATGTCTTGAAACATGGTCAGTTGTCGGCACCGGGGTTTTCGAAACACGACCTGATTTTCTTAGCATTCAAATTGAAACCCCCTAAAGCTAAGCCGGCTATAGTACGCATTAGAAACTTCGCGAGGCTTAACATAGAGAAGCTTGTAATGGAAGCAAAGGCCACCGATTGGTCGCCTGTATATGGTGCGTCCTCAGTGAATGATATGGTCACCGCCTTCAATGCTGCGGTTATTGAATTATTTGATCACCATGCACCAATTAAAGCGGTCAAGCTGAGGCGACCACCTGCTCCCTGGATAACTCCTTTGGTGCGCATTGCCATGCGTAGAAGAGACAAGGCCTTTCGTATTTTTAAAAGATGCCGCACTGATATCAATTGGATGGCCTTCAAGAGTGCAAGAAACCGCTGCAATCAGATGATAAGAGGTGCTAAAAGACGTTATATACATCAGAACGTTATGGACTCATCTCCAGCCGAAATGTGGAAGTTTCTTAACTCAATTGGTATTGGCAAAACTCGATCCCAATTCTGTGTTCCTTTTTCTTCAAACGAATTCAACCGTCATTTTTCTTTTGTACACAAACTTCCTGACACCGTCAAATTTCTCACCATTTCCAAACTTTCTTCCACGGCTACTCCTCCAAAAGACATTTTCTCCTTTAGCCCACTCACAGAGGATGATATTAGAAAGTTAGCAGTTTCTATCAAGTCCAAGGCTGTAGGATTTGATAATATCAACAGAAACATGCTTATCTTATTACTGGACCCTCTACTTCCTATATTGACCTTTATCATGAACAAATCTCTATCTTCTGGCTCATTTCCTAGTGTGTGGCGAAAGGCTTTCTCTGTCCCTCTCCCCAAAATTTCTAGCCCCAGCTCTCTCAGTCACTTTAGATCTATATCTATTCTACCTTACCTTTCGAAGATTCTCGAAGCTGCTGTCCATAAACAGCTTTCGTCTTATGTCTATCGCAACCAACTTCTTACTCCCTTCCAGTCTGGATTCCGCCCTGGGCACAGCACCTCTACGGCGCTTATTAAAATAGTCGAGGACATACGAGATGGCATGGAGGAGTCGCGGTTGACAGTGTTAGTTCTTCTCGATTTCTCTAATGCATTTAATGCAGTTGACCACGACATTCTTCTTACTCTGCTAGCGCAAATAGGGTGCTCTTCCAATTCGCTTAAGTGGTTCTGCTCTTACCTTTCAGGGCGTCAACAAGCTGTAAGAATCAATCAATCAACCTCAGACTGGATCGACTTACTCGCTGGTGTACCACAGGGAGGCGTGATCTCTCCTCTCTTTTTCTCTCTATTTATTAACTCCCTCACTTCCGTTCTTTCCACCTCTTATCATCTGTATGCAGATGACCTTCAACTGTATGCTCAGGACACCCTACCTAACCTGGGGAGGGCAATTAGTCTGCTTAATCAAAATCTTTCTCGGATACGTCAGTGGTCTGACAGCTTTGGAATTACCATCAACCCTGATAAATGTCAGGCGATCATTATAGGCAGTTCACGACAAATTTCACAGCTGCATTCGAACACAATCCCTGCTGTTATGTTCAATGGTGTAGTGATCCCGTATTCTACAAAAGTAAAAAACCTTGGGCTTGTTCTTGACCACACGCTTAGTTGGGACGGCCAAATTGAAAATATGTGCCGCAAGATAAACGGAACACTTGAACCGTGTACCAAAATCTCCCTTGTACAATCCCTTGTTCATCCCCTCTTTGATTATGCTGATGTTTGTTTTACTGATATAAATCAATTATTTCTTACTAAATTGGATCGTCTTCTCAACAATACCATTCGCTTCGTTTTTGGTTTACGTAAATACGACCACATCTCTGAATACCGTTATAAACTTAAATGGCTGCCTGTTCGAGAGCGTAGGTACTTAAGGACAGTGTGCACCCTTTTCAACATATTATACGATCCATGTACCCCTGGATATTTGAAATCTAGGTTTCAGTTCCTGGGGTCTTCTCATATATTAAATCTTCGGTCCATTAATAATCTGATACTCAATGTACCCATTCACCACACTAGGTTTGTCTCAAACTCTTTCACCGTTACTGCCGTTCGGCTCTGGAATGCACTTCCTTTGAACGTGCGTAACGCTCCAAGCAGGATTGTGTTTAAGACTTTGGCGCGGGAACACTACCTTAAGCAATTGCATAATGCTTAACCACAATCAGAATACTGTAATCCGACAAAGTATATGTGTTATATGTATATGTGTATATATATATATATATATTTATTTATGTATAGTGTTTGTGTGTATATTTATATAAGTATGGTTGTATGTATAGTTAAGTGTTAGTATATTTGCTCATTGTTTGATTTTAATATCTCTTCTTTGATTCTGCCGTTTTTTATAGCTCTGTATGTTCTTTCCGGTTGACTGGTAGAGAATGCCATATTGGCATTAAGTCCGCCATTTGCAGTGTAAAGGCAATAAAGATTAAATAAATAAAAAATAAATAAAATATAGATAACATGTTTGTTCTTTAAACTATATACAGGTGTAACATTTAGATCGGTCAGTATGAAACTATAAGACATACGAAGATCTCCTCTTAGGAACCATGTCACCGATTTTAGTAACAAGAAAAACTGCATTCACACATTTAAAAAAAAAACTTGTACTCCGCTCGGGAATTGAAACCAGACGTTTTGAAACATAAAACTAACACTAGTTCTATTTAGATGTCCATTGTGTAGGTCTGAAGCAGTAAATGTTACAATGAAACATGATAATTCATTATTATGTATTGATAGAAACAGTTGAGGAACACGGTTACATCAAGCTTATACTTACAAGATGACAAGGTGTCCATTGCAGAATAACATTTCGCTCAGATGAATCGGGCCTCACTCAGTAAGTATTCCTTGTACGTAATATTGATATGCCACAACCAAAACAGATACTTTCATACCCATATGCTGGAACATCCAGCGGGCCTCCAGAAGCTATTCTTTCTTGAATTAGTAGCAGATAGAGCTGTAGCAAACCATAGGTATTCGGTACTGAGTAACGGGTACGCCATCTAGTACCGAGTAACGAAACGTTACACACAAATGAATTTCGTTATTCGCATTTTTCGTAGTATGAGTATCTACATGTTTCAGTTTACGCAGGTACAGTTGATGTGTGTATAGAAACATTTGCTGATCGTATGTTTTACGCATCGTATGTTGGAGTTTTTGGGCGGGATTTCATCGAGTACGGTTGGCGTCTTATTTTAATTATTCTTAAATTCGTTCATAGTGGATATTGTGAAATAAAATTGGTGTGATTTTGTGTTACAACCGTCTGCGTAACTGAAGAATTAGTGGAATTGTTAAAATATACGCTATTTTCGTCAAGTGGACGTAAGAACTTTAATGTAGTGTTGACTACTTCACAGAAGCTTATCGAAAAAGCCAACTCGATACACTTCGTGCCAAACACTCCAAGAAACATTAGAATGCGTCACACCGACATTCTAAAGAAAAAAGAAAAAGAAGATTATTTTACTAAAGGCCAGGCTGTATGAGCCTTGTTTTCTTTGCCTTCCCTAAAACGGGAGAATCTTAAACAAAAAAAACGTACATTACAAAGAAAGAGCGATGTTTAGGTTTGTTTATTTTATTATTGTGAAGTTTAATTGGAAAATACAAATTTATTATAGATATTGTGTGTGTAGACAAAGTCAAAGTTTTAGATTAGAACAGAAAAAGGTAAGAAAGTATTTTTTACAAATTAAAAATGTGCTTTTGTTTTTTATTTTCACGTTTTTTTGTTCTTAACCTAAAAGAGATAATTTAATAAAGCCGCTCTAATGAGATTAAATTTATTCTTGGTTAACAAAAGCTGTTAATTATCAATTATTATTAGTTGTTTATATTCGATTTATTATTATTAATACTTATTATTTTTTTATTTTACAGTTCAATTCACTTCCTACAATGGACAAGAAAAGAAGTAAACTATGGGGTTTTTTTACGCAGACTAAAGACGATAAGGCAAAATGTGATCTTTGTCATTCGTTGTATTCAGTGAAAGGCGGCTCTACTACAAATTTGAAAAAGCATCTCATGAAAAAACACAGACCAACCTATGAAACCATCGTTCCAGGCTCCGTGTCAGTTGCAGCAGCTCTGGAAGCTCCAACTTCAGCAAGTACAGAATCTACTAATCCTGTAATTATAACAAATGAAACCAATTCGCAGCAGACTAAGTTGAGTGCATTTATTACACGTCAAGTAGGTGTAGTAAGAGAAAAAAAAAATAATGATTTAATTTTTAAAATGATAGTTAAAGATCTTCAGCCTTTTTCTGTAGTTGAAGACGCGGGTTTTAAAGATCTTATTACTTAGAGCCAGGTTATAAAATACCTTCAAGGTACATATTAAGCAATACTTTATTGGATGCTCAATACTCAGAAGCTCAAAAAAAATTAAAGAAGAATTGGAGAGCGCAAAATATGTATCGATCACCACCGATGGCTGGACTTCGAGAGCAACAACTTCTTACCAAGCTGTAACAGCCCATTATTTATTAAATTGGGAGTTGAAGTCTGCTTTATTAGGATGTTTTGAATGTCATGAGCGACACACGGCCGAATATATTAAAAATGAGCTGTACAGGTTGTTCTTGCATTGGAGAATACAAGATAAAAAATTTGTCTGCATTACAGATAACGCAGCAAACATGAAGGCGGCTATACGATTAACAAATTATGAACATTTGCCGTGTATATCTCACACTGTTAATTTAGTGGTGCGTGCAGGAGTCCAGGTCTGTGGACTCGAAGAGCTGATAAAAAAAATAAAAGCCATTGTGGAACATTTCCACAAGAGTCCAATGGCAACCAAAAAACTAATTGCAATGCAAGAGCAGCTGAGGCCTAATCAAAAACCATTGAAGTTAAAAATGGACGTAATGACTAGATGGAATAGTACCCTGGACATGATTGAGAGGATTTGGTTACTTCAAGAACCTTTAGAAGCGTCTCTTGGAATCCTACACAATCCGGTAGAAAATCTTTCGGAAAGCGAATGGCAGACACGGCCAGAAATAATAAAAAATCTGAAGCCATTTAAGCAACTCACAGAAGAAATGTCTTCAGAAAAAAAGTGACTGTTTCAATGGTCCTGGCTTCGACAGAAAGTATGATTAGAATTTTTCACAATTTAGATAGAAATATTATAACAGATACCGGAAAGAAACTGGCAAATAAAATAATAACGGAATTTAAAATTAGATTCAAGAATTGTTACAGGCACCCAGTGTTATCTAAAGCAGCACTGTTAGACCCGCGTTTTAAGAAGCTGGCATTTAGGTTTGATGCATCAAGTTATGAGTCTGCCAAAGATGCATTGAAAACTGAGCTGCTAAATGAATTTTACTTCCATATGCAGTCAATAGAACCTAACGAGAACGAATCGACGTTAGCTATAATATCTACTTTTTTTCGGCGGTAGGTGTGAAAAAGATAAGTTGTGTCTCGAAATTGAAAAATTTTATTTAATTATTTAAAGTCATTTAAAAACACAGATTTTATATTTACTTGAAGAATAAGGAAGTGAAACAACATAACTTACGTTTGCATCATCTTTTATGTAACATTTGCTTACATTTGACACCACCTGCCAGCACATCATACAATCAAGATTTAGCACATCCTTTAAATCACTATAAATCACACTGTCTCATCTCACTGATATTGTGTCTGCGCAAAAGAGCTTGGAGGAGTGTTTTATGAAGAAGATGCAGGATCTCGAAGGTCAGATTCAAAGTGCGGGTTCTGGTAAGGAGACAGTGGCAAAGGTAGCTGAGGAGTTCCGGACCTTCAGAGAGCTCATATTCAGCATGTTGGGGCTGCTCCGCAAGCAAATTTGTGAGTGCGTCATACAGATAGATGCCATTGAAACCAGACACCGTCGAAAGGGTTTGATCTTTTTGGGTGTTCCGGAGTCTGATGCTGAAGACTGTAAGGCCGTAGTGTGTGGCATTCTTGCAACGAAAGTGGGCCTCAAAGACGTCACTAAGGCCTCCTTGTCAGTTTGTCATAGGCTCGGAGCCACCGGTAATAATGAAAACGGTAAGCAGCGGCCTGTTCTGGTGAAATTTTCCCAATATGACTTAAAAGCTGCAGTCTGGAAGGCTAAGAAGAACTTGAAGGGCACTAACATCACAGTCAAGGAGTTCCTTACTAAATCCAGGCAAAATGTCTTTAACAATGCTCGGCTGCATTTCGGTGTTCGGTCTTGCTGGACTCAGAATGGCGTTATTCACATTAAATCATCTGATGGTATACGCCACAAAGTCATTCTTAAAGAAGACCTGGACTCCTTGGTTGGCAAATACCCAAAGGCGCCGACGGCTGGTATGCGATCGGGTACTACGAATGAAAATAAGTAACTCCATTACTCTTATTACAAATTTGCTTTTTCCCATGATTATACTTAAATTCTATTTGTTGCTTTTAAAACATGTCTTCACTTCTACTAACCTTGGCTTCAAATTGATATAATTCAATGTGTATGTATGTATCTTCTATTCTATTGTTTGATTTGCTTGTTATCTGCATAGATTGCATAGTGCTGGTATGTACGCAAAATCAGATTCTTTTGCTACACTGGCTTTTGCTCTTTGTTGTTTTGTTTTTTCATTTAAGGTAGGTAATTAGTTATTTCACTTGCAGATAGTCAAGAAAAGTTAAACTGTCAATGTCAATGTAAGACTATTTTTTTTTCTCTTTCTCTCACTATTTATAACAAGGCAAAAGTACATTAGTATATACAGCCTCATTCATATATATATTTTTCTATTGTCATTTAATTAAAAATCATGTTTGTGTCCAACTTTAGACACTATTCTAATGTATTAGTTATTTTACTTTAAAATTATTTTTGTGTTGATTTGCTTACTTAGCTACTTTTCTTATGTGCTTATTTCAGTTTTTCTTTTTAATGTTACTTAATAATGTAAGCTGGCGGGTGGTGTGGAGATATTGGTGCTTATCATTATTTAGCATTCATTCCTTCACATTTTGTATTTTTATATATATAATTTATAGTTATATTTATTTATATTTACGTATATTATGATATTTGACGACAACTTTTTTTCTGCTGATGACGAATCCGCAGATTCTTCTAATGACGAAAGCTTTTGTTCCGCTTCTGGCACGCTTCGTGACTTTTTAGGCCAAACTTTTGACCATTCTCCATATCTTTTAAACATTTGTCACATAAATGCCCAAAGTTTACCCAGCCATTACAACGAATTCCTTCATGTATTCTCTGGGCAAAATATACACGCTGTCCTTATTTCTGAATCTTGGTTAAAACCACATCTTCAATCTTCCGCATATTCTCTCCCTATTAAGTGATTCATTAACTCTTTTGAAGACATTTAATGCACTGTGTCAGTCTATCATTACTTATGCGATCTGCGTGTGGGGAGGCGCAAGCAAAACATACATGATTGAGGCCGAACGTGCGCATCGTACTGTCTTAAAGGTTATGCTATTTCTTCCATTTAGGTTTGCTACCACAGAAGTCTATGACAAGTCCGGGGTATTAAGTGTCAGAAAAATGTATGTTTACCAGTGCATAAAAAGATTTCACAAAAATCTTGCAACAACAGTACAGAGTGAGCACAATAAAAGAACAAAAATAGATAAATATAGAATTCCTAGGACAGTCAGCTCTTTTGCAAAGAGACAGTTTTGTTACCAGGCATACTTATTGTACAATAAACTAAATACAACGCTTCGGACTAAGAACTTTAGTAACAATCAAATTAAAAGTAAGATAATTGACTGGCTTAAGACATACGACTATAAAGGTGTAGAGAGTCTTGTTTATGGTACCTCGAGATAATAAACACACACGCACACACACACACACGCACACACACACACACACGCTGGATAAATATGAAACACTAACTATGTATTTTCCCAATAACTTTCTAATTCTATTTTTAAAATACTAAACATTGCCTTATACGCGTCTGAAATTACCAAGTAAATGTGTCATTTTTTGGAAGATACTGGCTCCCAATACACAGGTTAATCGTATATTTTTAGGAGCCAGGGTCCCTTATGATTTGTATTCTGGTATTTATCCAATAAAGATTTTTTTTTATTTTATTATTATTATATATTATTATAAATTTTTGTCTTATAAGGATGTTATATGTTATTTTACAGCTGCCAAAACTGTTTGTTTACTTTATATTTCCTAATTAATGAAAATTTTCAAAAGAATTTTATTATATCGGGATAGCCCGGATCAGATTCCTATCGTATTTCAAAAGCCAGATTTCAAAATAAAGAAAAACAGGTTGTTATTCAACTTTGAATGATTTTGGTAGTCGTCCCGCCGGTCCTGAAAGTTGAATAACTACAATAATATTTGAAATAAAATTCCGATTTTTTTTAATGTTGTTCATAAATAGATGGCAAATTTAATTTAGATTTTTAATTTATAAGTTACCGATCTGGTTTTTGCTATACATACACTTTTTTATAAATTTAATATGTAAAATTTTCAGGACCTTGTATCTCCTTTCCTATTGGGTCTAGGCTTACGCTGAAAACGCCTGCTTGTCGACTGCGACGTCCTCTCTTCGTCTGTGGTGGTTGAAGTGGCGCGACTGCGCTGGATCCAGGACCTCGTGGTCGGGTGGTTGAGGGACTTTCTTAGGAAAGTCCCTGGATTTTGGCCGGAAAAATCCGGGACTCTACAGGCACCTTCTTTTCGTTGATTATGGACCTCCCACAGTCCAAAAATAATAGGTCGTCGCGATAGGTTTCGAGATACACTGCTCCAAAGTCCGGAATAACCTCAATTTTAAGGTTTCCGGCACTTTATATTTTCGAACGCGGAGCTCAACAAAAACGTGACGCTTGGGTCTAGCGCTTCGGGGCCGGCATCAGTCTACTGTACTTTACTAGATTATTTAGTACAAAGGCTTCTTACTTGTGATTTTTCTTTTTCTTTATATTATAATTTTGGGCTTGTACTTTTATTCGGTCATTATCATCACAGTTAATAGCCTTACCAGATAAAATCTTATTTATTTCTTTGATCCAGTTAAACATACAGAATTGTGTATTTTTTTTCAATTATATAGTTTATTAAGTCGCTTCTATGTTCATTGCAAGATAAAAAATTAAAATTTACAATAACAGATCCTATTATTTTTTTATAATCCGCTACATATTCCTCATGGCTCATACATTTTATCACCTCCATCACTATCATTTCAATGTGGAACAAAGTGTCGAAAACATTTTTGCTTGGATAACATAGCCAAGTTTTATTATCGTATTCTGATTTTTTTATTAAATCATGAAATATTTGTTTCTCTGTACTCTCAAGCTGGTTTGTGCACACTGGACAATTTTTATATATATATTTTTTTGCATTTTTAACTAGCCAACCGCTGCAATATCCCACAGCTGCACACTTTTCCACATCACCAGGCAAACTGCTTTCTAACAATGCTTGTACATTTGGGAATACATTTAAATGTTCTTCATTTAGGACAAATTCTGATATTTTAGTGGGTTCTACAGAACTTTCAATGTCAAAAAAAAATTGAAAGATCTGTAGATAAAAGTTGTCATCCTTTTCGCAGTTTGTCCCAATTGAATGTGCAGAAGTAAAATTGTTTATCAAACGTGTCTTGTAGGCACCTTGAAATCCTGCAGCAGTTGGCATTGTATTACCATGTCCATGTGCACGTATTGCGCCGAAAAAAATTCTCGAGGGGATCTTGGTCTATATTCCTTAATAATAATGACTTCTCATTTAACTTAAACATATGAGCACAAAACTTTTGAAACCCCTCGATAGTTTTAATACTACTCGATAGGTTAAATTAAAACTAGCATTTACGGAATCAAATAGGTTGTCAAAAAATAATATTATATCAGCTATTTCTTTGGCTTCTTCTTCTAAATGTCCATTGTCTGAAAACAATAATAAATATAATCTTTTTAAAATGAAATAAACCATTACATTCCTTAAAAATCCATAATTATTAATAAGTAAATAACTTTATTAAAAAACAAGTTTTAATTTATTACAGATTAAGATTAGTTATGAAATGAATCTATACATATAATAAAATGATAGGAAAGTCAAAACTGTACATTGAATATTTTTTTTAAAGAATACTTGGGGTGTGATTTACAATCAATACCGAAGCCAAAAATATAGTTTTTAGATATTTTGTCTGTTTGTCTGTATGTATGTTCGAGATAAACTCAAAAAGTACTGCATGGATTTACTTCAAATTTGGCACAAATATTATTAAGAAGTCGGGTCAACATATAGGCTACATATTATCACGCTATCACCTACGGGGAACGAGCAGTGATCCTTTATTTCTTCAATAGTCTACATCGAAGCGAAGCGAGGCCGGGCCACTAGTATAGCAATAAATGCACATTACAAAAAAGTCACTAACCTGCCATGAGTCAAGAGCTCCCCCAACAGTTCGGCTGAAAACTTGAGTGCAGAGTTTTACTATTAATTTTGGTACCACATGTTGTTGAGTTAATTTAGGTACCAAGCGCACTCACTTATACCCTGGACTTCTTTCATATAAATTAATTATATGTTGCCATTTTGCGACACATTTTTTGTTATTTAAAACATACGTCAAATCTTTGGTTAATAGATTGTTACGTATCCCTTTCATTAAGTGAGGTGGGTCATAAATAGGGTATATTTTATTATTTCCACCAAGGGTATTCCTCATTTCTCCTTGAGTATATCTTTTGTGTCTTTGATTAAAGAATTAATTGCTGCCATATTAGTGGCTCCCTGGTCACATACTGTGGCAACCACCTTCAGTCCGCAGGACTGTACTTTATTAAATATAGTTTTTAACATATTTTTCAATTCTACTGCTTTTGTGCTGCCAGTACAAAAGGTATATTGAAGTGGTTGCTTGTATTTTTTTATGACCCCCCTCACCATAAATACAAGTACATGGTCTGCCAGCTGCGGTTTTCTGCTTATCCCATCATCAACAAAACCAAGAATTTTGTCATCAATTAGGTCTAAATGTGCATTAATAGCCATCTCATCAAACATAATCAAACAATATTTATGACTAGCAGGCATTTTACGAACTCTCTTCTTCAGATTTTCAAAGATAATATCATTGATGCCTGGTTTAAGGCATATTTTCTTTAGTAAATTCTGTAACGTACTGCGCTTTGGCAATATGCATATCTCACTTAACACTTTATATGCTCTTGGGCTACTTTTGTAGAGAGATAATGGTAATATTTTCTGTTCTAAAGTGAACCTTCGTCCCCCTTTGCTTTTTTTGGCTTGTGTAAATTGCATTTTCACAAATGTTTCTGGTAATGGGGATAACTTATTTTTTAATATATCCAAATTTTTTACATTCTGTTTTCCCAACAGCAACCTTTTCTTGAATGACTGCCGTAGTTTGTTCGTTCTATGAATTTTAGATCGTAATTTCTTGATAGTGAGACTCATTGAAATCTCTGCATCAGTCATTTTCACCTCTGAAAACATTGAATATAGGTAAGATATAATAAAATATAGAATTTAACAGTACCTACTATAATCAATAATTAATAGTAAGTTTTTTTAAAGTTTAATTGTAATATTAGATATGCATTTAAATCAAGAAAAATAATAATACCAAATTTAATAAAATATTACAAATTTAAAATAAAAAAGTAATTACTTCGTGTTTGAGTCCCAACTGAATCATTTCTAATGTTCTGACTTGACTCTGGAACATTCAAGCACATAGAGGTGGATGGTGTGGCTGGTTCTGCCAATGATGGTGCATTATCTAAAATAAAAATTAAATTTTATGACAATATATGTAAGAGAACATGGTTTTCTTTATGGACAATTTCGAAATTGAGGAAAAACAATAAGATAAATTATGAGATAAAGGATCTTGACAGACAGACAGATAAACCCTATCTTTTTTTGTATGTTAACTTATGATTTTTTACAGCTTCAAGGGTCCATAGACCTGAGTAAATGGTTGAAATTTCAACTCTATAACTTTAAGTGTTCTCGAGATAAGGGTCTTGACAGACAGACAACAAAGGAATCCTAAATGATGGGGCAGAGACACTTCTATTTCTAAGCTTTATAATAGAATTGTCATGAAAAAAAAATTGGATTACTTGGTATAGTTAGTGACGTCCAAAGTGGTAGTTCTCAATATTCCAAGTTGTTACGTAAATAAATAAATAATTAAAAAAATAAAAACAAACAACTCGTCAACAAATGATCATGTTCAAACTAATATAACACAACGACGTTTGACAACCTCTGTGGCCGAGTGGTATGTACGCCGGGTTTCAAGGTGTCGCATACTCGAGAGGTCACGGGTTCGAATCCCGGTGGGGGCAAATGTTAGTATGATGAATACAAGCATTTGTACTCTAGTCATGGATATTTATAAGTATTTCTATATATATATATATATATATATATATATATATATATATATATATATATATATATATATACATCTTGCTGATCATGTTGCGTCTTATATGGCGATTTTTGCTATTGATCCTGCGTCCGACCGACTTGATGCGTCCGGTATACGGACGCAAGATTAACCTAGCCTCATTTTTGGTGCAGAGACGTCTTTTCATGCATAGAATGCATGGGCAAAAATTTGGCGTGGACTCAATTTCATCACCAAAATGCTTTTTAACGTATTTCATAGTGCGACCTTTGACCGTGCGGAATTTGGAGGGCGCTACCGTGCAGTGTATATTTTGCAATGTATATTTGGGGTTCAATTTACAGATTTTATTGCGTCTTCCTGTATATATTTAAAAAAGTTTTTATCAATTCTGTACGATGATCATCTTGCATCCAGTAGGTATCTTAATTTGCGATAGCGCGCGACACCTGAGGGGCCCATTTTGGGTGCATGGGAGAGGTGAAACTGGGCTTCCTACGGGTCGCGTGTGTTTGTATACAGATCCGTGCTCCGTGGACGCAAACTTATTACCGGAGTGAAATTTATCGTATTATTTGATAGTAGTAAATAAACGTAAAACAATGAAGAGATTTTTTAGCAAATTTGATATTTTATACCATTGATAACTTTTAGAATATTATCCTTAGTCATTAATTTTATTTGTATTTTTATTTATTATTAATGTTTCTTTTTGTTTTCTTATTTAATTTTATTTTATGAATTCAATTTACTAACACTAGATTTGTAAGCATAATTGTCACTAACCATTATGGATGAATAATCTGAAATAAATGTACCTACCTACAGAGAATTCTTGTGAGAACTGTTGGTTAAATTGTTAAGTATACAGTATTATTGTTCAGCCTTTGTATTTATAATATCACATCTAGAAAACTTGTTAAATATGTCACTGAAATTAACTTAAGCTTATTTCTATGCACCATTTGCTAATTTGTATCATTGTTTTTTTTTGATATCCCAATTAACCTTACCTCTTCACTATCACTATGTATACAGGTATTCACCTTCCCTATAACTTATACAAATTCAAAATTCGAATTCAATATCAACGCAACCGTGCCCAAAGTGCAAGGGCTCCACCTTACTTTTCCCGAAGGGCTTCGTCGTTTTAGTGGACCTTTATAACTAGGGTTTGGATTATCCACATTAAAAAAATCTCGAGTTATATAAGTAACGGTGAAGTCCAGACGCGAAGATAGCTGATACAGCAGTTCTACCTGCCACACCAGCTCTTCACGCCTCTTTAAAAAAATCACAGGTTGTAAGAGGGAGGGAATACGTTAGCGCTCAGCGCATTCCATTAACGGATAGTGCATACAACAAAGAAATGAGTCAACAAATTTCTTTGTACGCGTCGGAATTGTGGCCACAGTTAGTCGGTGACAACGTAGGTCAGCGCGCGAGGTCCACTGAAGGAAAGGGGAAAGTGGAATAAGAGAGAATAACTCCTCAGAACACTCGCCGTGGTACAGACGATAGAACGTGCTTAGTGACGCCACGACACGGCGTAATTGTAGAGGCTCTAGTTGTTTAGTCACCTTTTCATCGCCTATAATGCGGATCGCGCGCCGCTGTAACCCATCCAAAGCATCGTGGTGGTGGAGCCATCCCGGAGTGGCGAGCAATATTCCACGCAAGACCGCACCTGCTCCTTATACAACAAGCACAGTTAAATTGCTCGGGAGTGAAAAAACGCCGTATCTTGTTCAGGTCTCCAAGACATGAAAGGAATGGCGACGTTTTTGCCGTGAAAGCGCAGACCTGGGTTTTGTTAGCATTGAACACAACCAAACCTGGTACCCCATTCAGAAATATGGTCCAAAGCCTGATTGAATTTAATGACAAGATTTTCCCGTTTCTCCTTGGTTACCGCCTACCCAGCCGCTGCTTGTCCGGGATACCCCGCATGCACTGTACTATCGTATGCTTCGCAATGAATATTCCCAAAAGGAATTAAGTCATTGATATGCAGCAGAAAGATAGTGGGGGATAGGACGGAGCCCTGAGAAACGCCGGCATTCACTGACATGAACCGCGAACTGCTACCATTCGTAAAGACACGAATTCTACGTTCGTGCAGGAAGTCAGCTACTCAAGAACAGAACTGTGCCGGCAGACCGTATGCCGGAAGCTTGGAGAGAATGCTTTTGTGCTAGACTCTGATGAACGCCTTGGCAATGTCAAGGCTGATAGCCAACAACTCGCCCCGCTTGTCGATAGCCTCACCCCAGATATGAGTTAAGTACGATAGAAGATCACCCGTCGATCTTTTCGGTCTAAATCCATATTGACGATCATTAATCAGGGAGTGATCCTCTAGGTAGCGGGTCAGATGGTTGTTAAGAACCTTTGCTAGGGCTTTACATAATACTGGGGTGACTGCTATTGGCCGGTAGTTTGCCGGGTCTGAGGGATCCCCTTTTTGGGCACCGATTGCACGTTGGTATCTCTCCAAGTCTCCGGCACATGCCCCAAAGAATACGAGCATTGGTACAAGCGCGTCAGAGCGGAACACAACTCCGCTGCACATTTTTTTTGTGCTACTGATGGGATGCCATCGGGTCCACCAGCTTTCCGGATGTCGAGTGATTGCAATTCGACACGAACCTCACGCTGCCTGATTTTAATATCAGGCATCCTTGTGCCACAATGAGGTAATGATGGTGGCAGTGCATTGCAATCATTGATTCGGGAGTTAGCCGCAAAGAGTTTTGCCAGTAAATCGGCTTTCTCCCGTGGGTTATGAGCTAGTGTTCCGTCAGGGCATCTCAGAGGTGGCAGCGAGGGCTGGCAGAAGTTCTTTTGCACGGCCTTGAAAAAACGCCAATAGCTACGGGAGCCCAAAGGATGGGTTATAAGTTCGTGACCAACATGTGTAAAGCGCTGGGCATCCGCTGTAATCCTTCTTACAGGTCTTGGAAACAAAATTGTAGGCTGCTTTTAGTGAATCGACCCCGGGATCCTTAAGAGCGCGGCCTCTGATCCAAGCACGATGTCCTTACTGATGAGATTGGAATGAGGAATATAGTATTGCATAACCATTATAATCTCCTCAGAATAGCAACGGTGCTGGCCAATAAGTCCTTGTTACTAAAGCAGCGCTGCTTCCGGGGGACGGACGCAAAATTGTCACGCATACCGTCCCAATCTGCCGATCCATAGTGGCAGATCCGGCGTTGTACCACCGTTGGAGGTGGAGGCTTGGCCTGTGGTGCTTTGGTAGATATCGGGCAGTGATTTGAAGAGCCCAGCGCCCCCTTACCACAGCCTTGTGGATGAGTCGTGAGCAGAAGGTCCAGTAATAAAGGTGCTTGACTTGAAATATCTGGAATCCTGGTGGGCTGATTGACCAGTTGCTTCAAGTCATGCGTGAGCAGAGCCCTGCATGGTTGGTTTTCGAGGAACTTAACAACAAATTATGGTGAGCATTAAATTCCCCCAAAAACACCAATTCTGCTTTGGAAAATTGTTCTTGCGCGTCATCTGCTGCCCGACTAAGGTGTTCGAAAAGTCGAGTTGTCTCAATATCGCAAGTATGGGATCTGTAGAGGCACACGTAGACTCTGGCCTGGGGACCAGAGTCGACGTGTACCACTAGCATAGAGAAAGAGGGATCTTCCAAGCAGCGGAGACGCCGACAACAAACATTCGCCCGAACATACAGGCATACACCGGCTTTCGCTTTGAAGGACTCTTTAAATACGTAGCCGGGATAGTTAAGGTAGCCTGTGTTAGCAGGCGGAAGTATTTGTGTCTCCGTCAACAATGCTGGGCGTGCTGTCTCAAGACAGTGGTGGACAGCGTTGAAATTAGAGTGGAGTCCGCGTATGTTGCAGAACTCTACCTTAAACAGCATTGAAGGCGTGGGGGTATGCACCGCTATACACCCAAACTTTGTTTTAGAGGCTGCCATGGTGGAATTGAAAAGAGACGTGAAAACGAGCGGGCGTTGTCGCGAAGAGTTCGGGCAAATTAGGGAGGTTTGTTTTCCCGAATGACTGCCTGCAGAGGAGATGCGCCGACCCAACGGACGGAAGGGCCCCGCACCCCCCCGGGAGTGGCCGCCGTGACCCCACGCCCAGTCACCAACCGGTACGACGGTCCACCCCGAGATTATGCGTGACATGATAGGGCAGCCTCACGAACTGGTTAGGAACGCTTGGGCCCCTGTACTGTGCCACGGGCGGCCAGCGGGACAGCCGTTTCTACGGGTCGCCTTGGACGGCGGGTCGATGCAGTTCTCCCGGCATCGGTTCGTCAGATGCCTCCCCTAGACTGAATCAGTCAGCGACAACTTCCACTCGAACTCTGGTTGTACGCTGGCTGACCCCGATACACGCGAGAAGCACTTAACGGGTTTTTCACCATGCGCACGGTGGTACCAAACCAGGCGGGTGTTAGGCACCCTAGCATCAGAAGAGCGGATGGAAGCTCCGATATCCCTTATTCGCTTCTTACGACACCCACGCGAAGAGAAGGGACGGTGAGTTGTATTCTTTCTCCGTCACCGCACTGATAAAATTGGTCTTTTAGTGTTAGGGCGTGTAGAGATAGAAGCATGGCTCTATGTGCGATCTGATAACTTTTTGTCCGTGCGAGTGATACATGATCCCGTCTTGGCAACATTTTCCATGAAAATGTTTTGGTGGGATCTTTTATTTAGTTCAGGCTTTCGGCACCTGTGTACGTCAAGAAGCCTCCCCATACAAATCTACGGCGGGGGACCTTGTACTAAGAAGCGACAAGAAACTCAGCAAGAGGTTGTTTTTTCACCCTGTAGGTATTATTTTCATACAGAGTCATCAAATTAAAAAATGGGGACAGAGATAATTCATGAAGTTGTTTTCCATTACATATTTTTATTGTTTATTTCGAGCCTACCTAGTTCGAATAAGTCTATTTACACTAACTTTTCTTTTTGTCTAACTATAATTAATTATTATTATCTTTCCTAGGTACGACAAGGCTGGGTGGCTTGTATCGCTTTCAAATTACCTTTATACAAGGATTTATTATGGATACCCACATTAAACCTGACTAATTTTTACACTGGGAAAATGAATAATACACCTAGACTTGCGGCCAAGCTCAGTGTCTGATCATAAGCCTACCCACTAAAAATCTTACAGATCGCCATTGGACAACTTTTGGCAGTACTAGCATCAGGCAAGACACCGGAACGGACAGTATTCTAAGTTATCCTTGGTGAATCGAGTCCGTTGTCGACGATGTACACAGAGCACGACTATATTGTCGTTGGGTCTGTAAAATACAGGGTCAAGGGACAACCAAGCCCGAATCCCACCGGTACTCTTGAAATTCCAGACCCGCCGAGCTCAAAAAGTTAACTTAAATATGATCATAACTTTAATAAATAAAAATATAAAGACAAAAATGTACGGACCAATGTAAACTTTAAGATATAATAAAAAAGAACTTCCCTGTCTACCCGACTGACCTGTGTAAAACTCAAAAATAACGATCAAGCTTTGAACATAAATAAGTAATTGTAGGTACCTATTTTACTCCAAAGACAGTATAAGTGCTGGTGTACCTGGAAGCCAGTGGACTAGCAGGATGAATATTATTGATATACAGTACCTACAGTATCCGGAACTAACAACTCTCTTTTTAAAAATTGAGGGACGTAAGTTTGTAAAAATAAATCGTATTATGCAGAATCAATTTAAACATAAGTTTGAACGGAGGTAGGAGCATTTAAGCAGTGCATGGAAGGTATACGTAAATATTCAGTGTGCTGTATGGTTATGGTGGTGAACGGATGCGCTAAATTACCGGGAAATATTAAAATCGAATATTGGCATTTTATATTTTAATGCAATTTCGCGTAGACTCAAGAAATTATAATAATAATAGCTACTTAAATACGCATTTAAAACATTCAAAATCGCGTCGAGTACAGTGGACGCCGCAGGGTGGCAGTTTGTAAAGATGCAAGAAGTCTTCGAAGATGTAAATATATATATATATATATATATATATACATATTGAATGTTTCTATGAAACTTCGTGAGATTGTTGGGTTACGTGTATAGAGTATACCTGATTTTTTTCGGATTTTTAAAATTTTTTTTTTTCGTTTTTTATTTTTTTTTTATTTTGCATTTTTATGTCCTTTCCTACTTTTGAGTGATAATTATTTTTAAACACGTATTCATAGTAAGTGAAATATAACAAATAAATAAGCACTACTAAAATAAACGAAAAATAGTTGATGTGGCCAGGCGGCGCGTACCTATCTACAGTACAGTGAGACTACGACCTTGAGATACTGTGTTCATACTAAACAGCATCTCAAGATCGCTCTCAGAGTTAAGATCGTTCTATTCATACGGGCCTTAGATGTCATATTACAATGACAAAATTTAAATAAAGAACAAGTGTTATCTTCTCATTAGCAGAGAAAAATACCTAAAAAGTTAATAATAATTTTGTTAGAAAAACAAATACTTATTGCAGTTTAATACTTGGGTCAGAACGAAATTTATAACTAGGTATTAGACAGTACTTACGAGACCGGCGATGTAGGTAGGTACTACGAGACCGGCGATATAGGTAAGTACAACGAGGAACGAGGAACATATTCATTTTTTTCACTAGAACTTTTTATCAAATCAATCACACTGGTAGTACACTAATTAGTTGTTTCGAATCAAAAAGTATTTACGCTAGCAAAAAAAGAGACTAAAATTATTATTTGCAAAATTGTTGCACTATACCACCATTTTGCTGCAAACAAAGGTAGGCACGTTTGCGGACGTGTCTTTCTACCTTTTTTAAAGTGTCCCTGTCACTTCTCACTGCACAAAATGCAACTTCTATGCGTCTTTTTAGTTCCTCGTTATCGCTAATGTCGTGTCCGGTTTGGCCGTATACGAGGTCTTTAATACGACCCCACAAAAAAAAAATCCATTGGTGTTAGATCGGGAGAACGAGCGGGCCACGGCACTGGTCCCCCACGACCGATCCACCTTGTGCCATACGTATCACTCAAGTAGTCCCGCACCCGCTGAGAGTAATGGGCGGGAGCCCCATCATGCTGAAAATACATCCCTCTATGGTAAGACAAACGGATATATTCCAGCATGTTCTCGACTTGGTTCTGCAGCAAGTCTAGATAATTGTCCGTATTTAAGCGGTCTAAAAACACTGACCCGAGAAGTTGGTCTCCTAAGATTCCCGCCCACACGTTCACACTGAAGCGTCGTTGGAAGTGTGAGGGTCTGACTTGACGCGGGTTCACGTCACTCCAAAAGTGGGAGTTGTGAATGTTAAACATTCCAACTCGGGTGAATGTAGATTCATCTGTCCACAAAATCTGACGGCGCTCTTCGCGTAGCCACGTGCAGAACTGCAGCCGAGCTGGTAAATCTGGTGGCGCCAACTCTTGCACTTTGGTCAGATGATAAGGATAGCTGGGACTGCCTTCCTCTTCGTGTAAAAGCCGCCACACGTAATATTGGCTAACACCAAATACGGCTGCGGCATCTCTGGTGCTTGCCATTGGATGCTGACGGAAGAAAACCGGAATTTCTTCTTCCAAATCGCTATAAATACGAGGTCGCCCAGAGTCAGTCGCCAATGCGTTGAAGAGTCCAGTCCACTCGTAAACCAAACCTATCTTCGTAAAGCCTTGCGGCTCTACTGAGCACTTCGTCACACTCGCGATAGCAGTACACCATTTCTAAATATTCTTGGTTCGTATACCGAGGCATAATGAAATTATCACAGTGTTTGTCACTAAGTCAAAAGATGCGCACGCGCGATTGATATACTTGCGACTGCCCTTTGCATGCATTGCAATCAAAGCAAAGCACCGCGCGCGGGGAAGAGGGGAGGTGGGCGGGCGAGCGTCGGCGTACATAAAAGGCAGGACTTTTTAAGGTGCTTTCACATAATCATGCCGAAATAGCCCTCGCCGTACTACTTACTAAGACTAAGACTAAAGTAAAGCCTTGTATTTCTATAGTCAAACATTTACAAAAAAATGCCGTTGGTATTTGTTACTGCCTCAGTAAGGCACCTCGCGCACTAGACGATTATGACCACGACCAGGAGCCGCGAGGACCAGATTAACTAAGACACGTCGTGCACTAGGCCACGACCATGACCAGTCGTGGCCGTGGCCGTCACCACAACCTTGATCGCAGAAGCTACGGTTGGGCTGCCGACAAGTTTGTGGCAACGACCACCACTGGTCGTAAAGCGACCATATTACTGGTCGTTTCTTTATTTAATTAATAAATAACTCTTTCAAAGCTCATTGCAGAAAAATATCTTCGTCCTATAGAGTTGCGGAACGATACAAAGCGTGCTCTTTCACGAACTATCAGCATGACACTGAGAGTGGCTGAAGCGACCAGGCCGCATTTGTGATCGCAGATCTAGAGCGCGAGCGCTCATAGCCAGCTATACGGAAGATAGTCGCAACGACCAGTCGTACTGGCCCGCACTAGATCTACGACAGCGAATGCGGTCAATCTCAGTGTCAAGGTCATGCGGACAGTTCGTGAATGAACATGTTTCATACCGTTCTTCGATTGAATATGACGACGTTTTTTTCTACAATAAGTTTTGATACAGAGTTATTAATTAATGAAATAAACGACCAGCAATATGGTACCGTCACGACCAGTCGTGGTCGTGGCCACAGACCGCAGCCGCAGCCCAACCGCCTCTGCGACCAAGGTTGCGGCCACGTCCACAACTGATCGTGGCCGCGGTCGTCTAGTGCGTGAAGTGCCTTAATCGCACAACATGATAAACATTTAACATTTCAAAATTATAAAGTTGTCAATTCATTCATGTGTTGATAAAAATGTTGGAGAACTAGCGTCAGATTGTTCAATACATCGCTATTGCTGATTTAGTGTATTCGCACCTTTAGCGAAACTTTGGCGAATCGTGCTGTTTCTTTCTTCTCTGAAAGGAAAACGCGCACTATAAACGAAAACGGATTCACATCATCAAAGACGCCGCGACCGGCGCCAGCGCTGCACTTGTCTTGCCAGCGGGCGCGCGGGCGGCGCGTCGCCCGACCGTGCTTGCCGCAAAACAACATATTATGTGTGTGTGTGTGTGTGTGTGTGTGTGTGTGACTGTGACTGTGATTAAATGTGTTCGGAATTTCATGACGTGGGCAAATCAGTCACGAAGAGTTATTTCCTTCACTAAGCTCGTAAGTTAAACCGATTTGCTCTGTATAATTTTTCGCCGTTTGCTCAAGTTTTAATTAAACGAGGCAACTAACATCAACAATAAAAAAGAAGTTCTTACACTAACAGACAGTCTTTACCGATTTAAAATCGTGACAGTCATATTAACTTTATAGGATTTTTAATTGCTCTAACAGAAGATTTATTTTATTGATTAATTATCTGTGCTTCTTGAAATAATATTCAAAGGTATTGTGTATCAGTGAATAAATAATTATAATATAGCATATAAGACTATCTTATTGTAATGTTTTTAAATAGTGTGGAATCAAAGCGGATAGTAGGTAAGCGCCGAGTCATCTGTGCGTATCGTAGGTATCTACATAGGCGGCCGCCGGCGCCGGTCGTCGCCCCCGGCCGGGGCTGATCTGGACTGGAGGCATTCATTAAGTTTCCGTTTTTTTAGGAGTGCTTATTTTAAGTGGTTTTACAACTTCTATGTAGACGTGTTTAAAATGAATAAATTACTCATAAGGAAGAAATGACAAATAATAACCAAATAAAAAAATAAAACACGTAAAAAATAATTTTAAAAAATCCGAAAAAAATCAGGCATACTCTATACACGTAACCCACCAATCTCACGAAGTTTCATTGAAACATTCAATTTCACCCTATATACTTATATATGTATCAGTATATGTATTCTATCCATTACCCTAGTATCTCATAACACAAGCCTTACAAAAAATCCCAAACCCAGTTGATGTGTAATTATTCACCACTGTACTATGATAGTCTCAATACATAAAATGTAAAGCAACATGCTTATGTAAGAAATTGATATTATTATGAACAACCTCATATACAGGGTGAAATTGAATGTTTTAATGAAACTTTGTGGGATTGTTGGGTTACGTATATAGAGTATCTCTGAATTTTTTCGGATTTTTTAAAAATGATTTAAAATAAAATTCCTTTTTTTTTGTTATATTTTAAGTCCTTTCCTCCTTTTGGGTACTAAATAATTATTCTTTTTAAACACGCATACAGAGTAAGTAAAAAACAACTAATAAGCACTACTAAAAAAAACGTAAAAACAGAAGACGAGCGGCCGGGAGCAATGACCGCTCCCGCCCGTTGATCGGTTGAATACCTACCTATGCGTTGAATACCTGCAAAGCGCAGTGAGCGAGCGCAGTGTCAAGATTATAAACCGCGCGTGCGTATCTTTTAAATTTGTGACAAGAGAAGATTTGCAAATAATGCCTTGATTAGTTCTTGTTCTGTGGCCTCAATATAAGAAGTTGGATATGTTGTGTTGTTATTGTAGTGTCACGGAATACTCAGCAGAGCCACAAGGCTTTACGAAAGTAGGTTTAGTGATTGATTGTGTTTACAAAGTGTATACGGGAAGTTAAAGTGAAAAAAATGAATAGGTTCATCGGTCTCGTAAGTACTTTTGAATACCTAGTTATAAATTTTATTCTGACCCAAGTATTGAACTGCAATAAGTATTTCTTTTTGTTTAACATTTGCCTATTTCCAATCGTGACAAAATTATTATTAACTTTTAAAGTTTTTCTCTGCTTAAGAGAAGATGACATTTGTGCTTATTATTTCAATAAAGGCATAAGACGACTTTATTGTATTATGTGGAATCAAAGGAGTCAGTTGAACTCTATGTAGAGGTACCTACTCACTCAACGGCTGGCGGGCGCGGTCGGTCGTTGACCCGCGGTGGAATTTTAATGTTTTTCCATTTTTTAGAAGTGCTTATTTATTAGTTATTTTTCACTGGATATGTAAGTTTGTTTGTTTAAAATGAATAACTACTCAAAAGGAGGAAAGGACATAAAAATACACAAATTATAAATAAATACATGAAAAAAATATACTTTAAAAATTCCGAAAAAAAACAGGCATACTCTATACATGTAACCCAACAATCTCATGAAGTTTCATTAAAACATTCAATTTCACCCTATATAAAAAAACATCATGATACTCACTAAATAGACACAAAGTTGGAACGGCACGATGACATAGGCGATTTTTGGTGTAATGCCACTTTTCAGGAAAATGCCGGTGACAAACTCTACGATTTTTAAAGATGAAATTATTATCCAGGCCAATAACTTCACCACCAACATTCATCATTCACGAACGGAAACGTTCAATATCCTTCAATGGATTGGGGAATTTATGCAGTGGGATACCTGAAAATAATATATACTTTATTAACTATTGCTAATAGGGAAAAGAAGGATGTTACACTTGAAATCAAATATATCATCTGTTTGATAGTAAAAAATTATGAACACTATCATTCATTATGTTGGAAACTTATAAAAGTTATAGCCATTTTATATTTCAATTTACATTAGACACAAAAAAGCGCTTACATAATTATGTGACTCAAATATATATTTTTTTAAATAAAATTGCTTTCCTGGGCATGGCATGGCATTTTCATTTTAAATGGCAAGTTGCTTTTTTTGAGGTGTCCCTTTACATACAAAATTTTAATTAGCATTCAGAAAAATATTTTTCAACCGACTTTTACATATATTGAAAATAGACAGAATAGTTTTCCTAAATTTTATAATATATGGACATAAATTAGTATTATTTTCGTAAAAAAATATATTTTAGATTATGTGAATAATTCGTTTCATACTGTCCCTTTTCCGGGTAGCAAACTTCGTATTTGGTTTTTGATGGGTTTTTATTTTGTGGCTACTTACAATATAACTTCATTTAATAACAATACTTAAGATTTTTTATTTAAATACAATTATTGTTAAATTATCATAGTTATTAAATAATTATTAATTTTTAAAGCTTGTCCCCTTCTTTTTCGCTTTCCGGACATGTCTGGTTTTGTAACGCAAAAACTCGTCAAATTTTTTGACCTAGTAGTATGGATAAATATATTTTAATTCTTGCAACTCTGAACACCTGACATAGACGCATCGGCCATATTGAAAACAGTGACAGAAAGCGGCCGAGGTGGACGGACGTTTTTCCAGTTAACATTTTGTGTTGATTTGTCTGGTAAGTAACGTTAATTAATATCGTTTCATGGCCTAACGTTAATCTTAAGTTCAATACATTGGAATGTATTATTTGCAAATAAATCACGACATTAAAGGATTTGTCGCGTTTTATTGGATAAATTCAATTTTATTTCGAGACACGCGACACTTTTGTAACGTCTTTTTTGTAACGTTACTATAAGACAGACAAAAAACGTTACAAAACGGACTTGTAAAGGCTAGATCATACAATAACTTTTAATTTTTACCGACTTCAAAAAAAAGGAGTAGGTTCTCAATTCGCCGGAATCCTTTTTTTTTATTTTTATTTTTTATGTATGTTCCCCGATTACTCGAAGACGCCTGAACCGATTTGGAAAATTCTTTTTTTGTTTGAAAGGGTATACTTCACAGGTGGTCCCATTGTCATGAAGTTAGGATCTGATGATGGAATCCTGGAGAAATCGAGGGAATTCTTCAAATTTTATAGGCACGTACACTGTGTTTTAGGTATTTCCTAATACTATTCCAGTATTTGCCTCTGGTACTCATCATCTTATGTTGCTGAGCTGATGATGGAAAAAAAATCTGTATGTGTAGGCGCTTCGCACTGAAATGGATGACATAAAAATTGTTTTTAAACAAAAAATAAAAACCGACTCCAAAATTGAAAACGGAACTAAACAGTAAGAAATGAAAATTCATTTCTAATCGGTATACGTTTTTCAATCTTGTCCCCATCCGACTTCCAAATCATGAACCGGATATTATTTTTTACTGTTTAGTTCCGTTTTCAATTTTGGAGTCGGTTTTTATTTTTTGTTTAAAAACAATTTTTCACCATTTTATCTTTGATTTGAAGAGAGGCATTACCTTGAAACTCGGTACAAAAAATTAAGTTTTCATCTTTAAAATATGCTTTACTTATTAAATTAATTGAGTTTTGCTGATTTAGTTTTTATATTTTCTGTTACATTTGAATTATTCAGTGATTTTTTTTAAATTATAAAAATAATAATGATGCAGTTTTGGGTTTTACAAATATCTCTATTATGTTTTAGATTTAAAGTATGACATGCCTAATTTAAAAAATAGTGTTACGTAGAATTGTTTACGGAAAGAGGTTAAATAAAATCATTAAATATTTTTTGGGGACTGAAACTTAATAGAATTTAATATATTTTCAATTTTAGATCACAATGGCTCTAACGTCAGCAGAAAGAGTAAGAAGATATAGAGAGAAGTTAAAAAGCAACCCGGAAAAAGCGGAAGAAATCAGAAAGAAAAATTTGGAGCGAATCAAATCGAAGAAAAAGCTAGTTTCACAGATGACTGAACAAGAAAAAAATGAGCATCGCAAAATTTGGCGGGAAGAGAAGAGGAAACAAAGAGCTCAAAACCCCGAGAAGACCCTCGTGACAGCTGGAACACCAAACGCTGAATGTCAATCACGTGCCAAATCTCCACCTTCCAATATTTTGACTGAAGTAACTTGTGATCGTTTATCATATACTTGCGCATTCAACGAATGCAGTGAATGCAAAAATAACAAAGCTAGTTACAGTTCTTATGACGATGAATGTAAGATTATTACTTGGTGGCAGTGGGAACGAGTTGATCATGAATATACGAAAAATAATAAAACAGCGAAGACAAAAAAAACAGTCAAATCTCAAAAAAATACTCCTATTAGTACACTAAAACATGCTTTTGACGACGAAATTAGTGCATTCGAGAAACATGTGTACGTAATGATACACCAACAAAAACAGTATCAACTGATAATTAATAATTTAAATGAAAACGAAGCTGTGATAATTTGTGACTGCAGCGAAAATTATGACTGTAAGATGAGGGAAGAAGTTCAAGCCCTTCATTTTGGAGCATCGAAAAAGCAGATAACCTTACATACCGGTGCAATTTTTCGGAAAGCCAGTATGCAATAATTTTGCACTATATCTGAAGACAACGGCCATAGGCCAGAACATATCTGTACCCTCAGTGAAAACAGAGCTAACTTGAGTTATATCGGTTTTGATATTATTTAGTCATGTGAATCATTAATAAATTACCTTTTTTTCTATCTAATCGACGTATTCCTATGTTGTATAGCAACGGAGATAATAATTGTACATAGTGATATAAGTACGTATTTTTTAATGTTTTTTACAAAACTTTCAATGTAAAATAGTACAACTCCATTTAAAACAAAGTGTACCGGTACCTAATTAGAAAAACTATTGTGTCAAAAAATATAACTCGAATTAATTCCTTATACACAATTCAAAAATACGCGACTCGAATTGTGAGAGGTGATATATGTAGAATTATATCAATAGACACTTAAAATTACACAAAATGTTAGGTTCGTGAATATTGATACAACTCCACTTATAACATAAAAAACTATTTATTTGAAAACCTTGTTATTGTGTTTGCTGATATAATTCGAGTTGAATCAATTATCACGTAAGTCTATATTACGTGCTAAGTGATACAACTTACTTATATCAAAAAAGTATTAATATAAAGACTTAAATAAATTACGTTTGATGGTGTAAATTGATATAACTGGCCCATTGCGATGCAACCGCCCTCTCCTCCTCATACCCCTACCCCGCACCTGCACAGACACGGCTGTATGCAGGCTCATTCCAGCGCCGACGATCCTGCGCATCGGCCGCGTACTTCCGCACCGAGCAAGGATGAAGCGAAACGTGAGTTGTATCAGTTTACACCAATGATTTAGCCCTAAACATTTTCACGTAATGATTGAGTAAAACCTGACGTTTGCTACTTTTAATAAGAGTGATTTTCATTATTTATTTAGATATAGAGTATCAGTTCAGTGTATCTACATGCCGCTCTTTATACGTTTTTCCTGATAGAATTCATTAGGATATTATTATAATAAAATATATTTTTAATACTATATAATATAAGATTTTATTACGCTTGTTTTATGCTGCAACTATATCAGATTGCTAGTTATTCTTCCTTGGCATGAATGGGGATTGAATCCAGGACTTTGTAAGTGGTAATTCGATTATTGAAATATATCGTCCTGCTTTCTGGTTTTTAATTTCAAGGGTCATTCAAACATTATTATATAAAAATAGAATTTCAAACTGAGCGTATGTTATACTTTAAAATATATTTGATAAAAGTATTTTTTTTGTGCAATCTTTTAATTTTTTTATTGTGTATAGTAAAACAAGCAACTGTATACTATATTACTCGATGTTAAATGTAAATATGTCGTTTGCGCTAATTATTTTATATAAGCTTACAGCTTTTTTTTAATACAACAAATTATAACCGAAATACAATTAAACAAGTCAGTGGGTGTGCCGACAATTCATGAATTTACTAGATACAGTTTTACTTAGTTTGAATCTGGTTGAATGTTGTGAATATTTAGTTACGGAAATTGAACAGTTCATTATTCATTCTGGCGGTAACTAAAGTAGTGTAACACTAATGCTTTAGCTATTTACCAACATTGGCTTCGAATGATGTTTTCTATTACAGTTGGCTGCAAAAGCACGCTTGAATAAAATAATGATGGCTTCTGACGTGGATAAGGAAAATAAATTTAAATTACGACTCGATATTACTACGGAGACAAGAGGGAGTGAAAATGATACTATTTGTGGACAAGAAATATTCCAAAGCAATAAAATATTAAATAATCAAAACCAAAACAAAATAATAAATGATAATGAAAAAGATATGAAGAACAACAATAATAATATTGAAATCGGAAGTACAACCGAGGAGGGAAGTAAGGAGATAGTAAATAGCGATCAAAATATTACAACTGATACTATCGAGAGCGCAAAAGAAAATATAGATCAAAATTATAACGATTATGTAGATAGTATTATGAATAATGAGATTATATCAGAGCGGGATGATTTTAGTTCTGGAAGTAGTGACTATTATATTCCTAATAGCGAAACCACTAGTGATAGCTCAATGGCAAACTTGCGGACCAATAATAAGTCAAAAAAACCTATTAGCGTTTCCGAAACTTCTAGTACTGCCAATTCATCGAGTGAAGAGTGTTCTAGCTCTAGCACAGAGAGTTTAATGGAAACTGTTCAGCCATCAGAAGAACAAGAGCCTGGCACTTCACGTCCGAATATTAAAAGAAAAATACGAAAATCATTAAAGGAAAGAAGGGAAGAAAGAATGAACAGAATGATTTTACGCAATTCAGGGAAGTGCTATGTTACTAATCTAGGAAAAATGAAACCAGGCAGAAATTTAACAGCTCTTACAGATTGCAGAATGAAGTGTAATAACAGAATCGCACATGAAATAAGGGAACATATTTTTAAAGAATATTGGAGCTTAGGCTCATATGACGAAAGAGCTAAATATACTGAGAGATTAGTAAAACTTGATATAAAAAAAACAAGTAAGGCTGGTGCAAAGCGAAAACGACAACGCAGTAATACTTATAAACTCATCTACTTTACCGAGGAACATAAAATTTGTAAAGGTTGTCTACTTAAAACCCTTGGTGAAACAAATCGTTTTCTCCAAACTGTATGCGAAAAAATGCATAAATACGGACGTGTAACTAAAAGTGAGAGAGGCCGAGCTGCTAGCTACAAAAAAATATCAGTAGATCGATTAAAAGAAATTGAAGAGCATATATTAAAATTTCCTGCTTACGAAAGTCATTATTCAAGATCTAAGACTACAAAAAAGTATCTTAGCAGTAACCTTAATCTCGAAATTATGTATCGTCTGTATACATCCGAGAACGAAAATCCCGTTTGCAAAACTGTGTACCATAAGGTCTTTAGAGATTTAAATTTGTCGTTCAAAAAACCAAGTGTTGATACTTGTAATAAGTGTAACCTTTTGCAAAATAAGTTAAAATATTTAACAAATGCTGATGAGGTTCTGGATATCCAACAACAATTAATCACTCATCAAAACGAATATGAAAGTGCTTATAATGAAAAAAGGAAAGACAAAGTTAAGGCACAATCTGATGAACATACTTGTGTGATTGCATTTGATTTACAACAATGCTTGCCCACTCCCATGTTAAACACACAATCAGCTTTTTATTAAAGACAATTATGGGTGTTTAATTTAACTATACACGATTTTATGTCAAATAATGCATACTGTTACATGTGGCCTGAGTCGAGTGGTGGTCGAGGAGCCAACCAAATCGCATCATGTTTGTATGACTTTATCACAATTAGGTTACCTTTGCTTCATCCCACGTGTAAATACCTAATAATGTATTCTGACTCTTGTTCAGGGCAGAACAAGAATTCGATAGTTACTACGGCGTCACTGTTAGCCGTCAAAGATTCACAACAATTGTTAACTATAGAACATAAGTTCTTAGTTCCCGGACACACTCATATGGAGGTAGACAGTGACCATGCCCTGATAGAAAAAGCGAAAAAGAAAACATCTATGAACATACACCACCCCCGTGACTGGTGTCAATTAGTGCGAACAGCTTCCAATAGAATCAACAAATTTTCTGTAATAGAAATGAACGACAATGATTTTTATGACTTTGCTAACTTTATGAAGCAGTATTTACTAATAAAAAAATTTAACACTACTGGACAAAAATTTATATGGTCAGATATACGGATGATGAAGTTTATTAAAGGTGAACTCCCAGAATTTAAATATAAAATGAGTTACAATAACGTAGACTACAGCGTTATGTCTTATGCTAAAAGAAATAAAATGTATGATTTGATAAATATTAATGCTGTTAATAAATGTTACGATGGACCGGTTCCTATCTCGGCAAAGAAGAAAAGGGATTTGTTATCACTATTGGATTATATTGATCCCACAGTACATGATTTTTACCATAATTTGAAAACTAACGGTGATTTGCCTGATGTAGATCCCGATTTAGTGTCCGACGAACAAGAATAATATGTAAACAATGAATAATCTATTTAAATCTTTGATTTTAATACAATTGTTAAATGTGTGTTACTTTTTTATAACATTTACAACTAAATTAGGTTCTAGATTATTTCAATGAAAACATCTTTATCTATTATTTTTTGTTCTAACCCTTTGGATTTTGTTTAAGTTCTTAGTAGGTACCGATTAGAAATAGAATTAATTATAAAAAGAATATAGTTTGTATTGATCTTATTTTTTGTTCTATCTCAGAAAGATAACATTAAATTTATAATTTTTTAAATTATTGAAGTTTATTCTAAAATATTACAATGGTTGTTAGCCATAATAACACAAATTCATGTTTTAAATTTGTATTAAGATGAGCATTAAATAGTTCTTCAATAAAATGTTATTAATTTATTTATTACCTTGTCCTATTACAAAATATACTTCTAGTTAATTGTATCATTAAACACATCGTGGGTAAGGTACTTATATCGTTTTTATTACAAAATATAACAATTAACACATTTCCTTTTCCTAAAAGAAATGTGTACATTGATATAATTCGTAATTTTTTTATTGTATTGTAAATATTTACTCAAATTACAAAGAAACACACTTTTTTTAGCTATATTTGTTCTACAACTTTTGATATATAATAATAATTAACAAACCATATAAACAATCTCAGAAGCATGTATTACTTTACACGAACCTCTATAGCTCGGTGTAAAATAATATAAATCTCATTATATTAATATACACAAAATAATAAAACGTGATAAGTGATATAACTGAACAATTTCATTTATAATAAATAATATATAAACGTCATATTATAATCTTATACATAACACCAAAGATTATCTTATTATCTAAAGAGAAACAAAACAGCTTTTAGTTTATCATCTTTAGGAACAGTAAGAGAATTTTTTAAACTTCAAAGTCATTTTTCTCAAAATCATGTTTTTAGAGTTATACCTCTTTTCACTGGAGGTACAGATATATGGACTCATTTAACTCCAATTCTAGACAAAATAAGGACAAAAACACCTGATGTTAAAGTTCTTCACTTTCACTCCGATGGTCCAACTTCCCAGTATAGACAAAAAGGCAACTTTTGTTTACTTAGTATCATACCGAAAGAAATGGGATTTGAATATTGCACCTGGTCTTTTTCAGAAAGTGGCCACGGAAAAAGTATTGCAGATGGAATTGGCGGATCTGTCAAGCGTACTTTGGATAAGCATGTTTCTTTTAGTGCTGATGCAAAAAATGCATTGCAGTGTTATAATATTCTTACAGAATGTATGAAGACCGTAAAAATATTTTTAGTAGACGACAATAAAACTAATGAATATGCGGCAAAACTACCTGAAAACCTACGAACATTAATTGGTACACTTAAACTACACCAAATTATTACATTGAAAGATGACATCACCAAAATAAATTTTAGGGACCTTAGTTGCTTCTATGGTGATTCTAACAAAGGAATGTGTTTGTGTTATTCACCACAAACCCATGTCCTACACAATAATTATTCACATCCAGATTCTGAGCCAGAATTGGGGTCACAAAATATTTTACTAGCATACTCACCAGATGCAGTTGTTTCAGGATATGATGATGCATATTGTTACAAAGATGCAAAAGTTCCACAAGAAGAGTATGATATAGGTGATTTGGGTTTAATTCCGATGCATTCTGAAATTGTTGAAAACCAGAGTTTCAATATAGAATTGATCGATTTTACCGTATCGACGAAAGAAATTATACCATCACACAACACTCTTGATGTTTTGCAATCCTCTCCTGACCCCTTCATTTCCTGTAATATACTACCAAATGAATGTGTAATGAATATGAAAACTGAAGAAATTATGATTGACAATTACAATGATGATGTTATTTCAAATAAAGAAAATTTTAACTTGGATATCCCGCAAAATATGATGAGCCAACCTGTCCCAATTAAACGAAAATGCCATTTAGAAGAAAATAAAATTGACAAAAAAAATTTCAAGGCAATCTAACAACAATTGAAATATGTGCCACAGGCACATTTTTGATAAAAGTATTACATGTAATGTGTGCAAATTTAAATATTGCACTTCTTGTGTGGGAGATGCACTTCAAGTAGAGTTTATTTGTGATATTTGTTTATCAGTTGAGTGAGAGGTCAGATGGATTAATGCAATTAATGACTGCCTCAGACTACCTAAGATTAAGTTAAAAACTTTTGTACTGAATATATTTTTCTAAAGACCATTTATCTATTGAGCTATTCGATAATTAGTTAATCAGAAGTTCTCTATTAAATAGTAAATGCCCCTAATCGTAAGTTTTGATCTGCCTAAATAATTGTTCCTATTTGTAATTAATGCCAAAAAGGTAAAATAATACTAATTTAGTAGTTAGATAGTTTGTCATATTAGAGGCTGAAGTTATAAAAACTTTAGTAATGTTGATTTGTTTTAAGACTTTTATTCAATACTGTATAATAAGAATTGTTATTCTTAGTAGAGATATAATTTCGCTGTTGAATCTCACTTTAATTATATTTCGTCACAATGAGTACGAGTCCTTGTAAATTCGGTTTTGTAACATGTCATGTCCATTTGTAACTGTCCCTGTTTTATTTTACTAAGTATTCGTTTATATTTAAAAAGTTTTCGATTACTACTTATACCTTAGATCTCTATTATAAACACAACTAAAAACCCTTTAATATAACGGCGTTCCCCAGGGCGGCGTCTTATCTCCTCTTCTTTTCGCTGTATTAATTAACTCCGTTTCAAACAATATTTCTTCTTCCTACCACCTATATGCAGATAACTTACAAATCTATCGCCAAGCTCCTCTTGGTCAACTTGGTGATGCAGTGCAGGCTACAAACAGTGATCTACATGTGATTTCTGAGTGGAGCAAATCTTTTGGGTTGGAAATAAATCCCTCCAAAACAACTAGCATAGTAATTGGTAGTTCTAGAATGTTAGATAGAGTGGACTGGCAGTTACTACCCAACATCGAAATTGCTGGAAATCTTATCCCTTTTAGCACATCGGTAAATAACCTAGGATTAACGTTTGACAACTGTATGAGATGCAAGTGGTCAGTCGCAAATTGTATGCTTCAGCAGCATCACTTAGGAGACTCCGTAATTTTCTGCCCATCACCACCAAAATTGCCTTAGCACAGTCTTTATTGCTTCCTATACTTGATTATGCTGACGTCTGCTATCTAGATCTCACGGAGGAGCAGCTTAACAAACTTGAGCGACTTCAAAATTTTTGTATCCGTTTCATATTTGGCTTGCGCAAATATGATCATGCATCTCAATTTCGTTCACAGCTCAAGTGGCTACCTATTCGCCTTCGCCGGAATACTCATATCCTTTCTCTTCTTTACAACATATTGTTCAATCCCAAGTCCCCGCGCTATCTCAAGGAAAGTTTTAATTTCCTGCATAATTCTAACACGTTATCTTTAAGATCATCAGAAAATCTTGCTCTTATGATTCCCGTACACGGCACAACTTTTTTCCATCGTTCGTTTGCAGTGCAAGCTGTACATCTATTGAATTCTCTTCCGGTTTCGATAAGACGTGCGGAAACTATTATTACATTTAAAAAGCGTCTGAATTCCTATTTTCTGACATTGTAATACATTTTAATATCTGATGTGCTTACAACTGCCTCCTAACTGGACTGGATCAATGTATGTATTTATACTTATTGTATGTATGTATATATACAGGGTTACAGGGAAAGTCGTACTGAATATTGAAGGACGTTATTAATCAGGTCATTTCTGATGGATTTGATCCTATAATATGGTGTCCGAAACTTAACCGTTAAGGAGATTTTGGATATTAAAGTTTTCTTTTTTAAATCCTATATTTTTAGTTTTTGTCGATTTTTTTGAAATTAGAGCTCCAAAGGTCCGATTTTTTAATGTATCTAGTTAGAAGACATGTCAAGCAATAAAAATAATGAATAAAAACTGAACCTACTTCTAACGACTTAAAAAAACTGTTCGACAACGGTTATAATTAAAGAATTTTCACCAAGTGTTCTTAACTTTGAAGCACTTTTCTAAAAAAAAAATGTATGGAACTTATTCTGCAAATAACTTTAAAAACTTCTACGTCCGTCTAGCTATTCAAAAAGGTATAACGTCTACTAGGTAAGTTCATAAAATCCTAAAAGAATGTTATTTGAATAGGCCTAAGTGCTAGATTTTTCGGTATTTCTACCGATATGGCCTCTGTCTTAGTTAGGATATCTTAAAATACATGGAAATTGCCACGATTTTTCTACCGATTTTACAATTTTATGTCGGCAGATCTTCTCATTTATGCTTAACGTTACGGGAAATCATTCAACAGTTAGTATGGATGATTAGTTATTCAATTGCTAAAAGTGAGATATTAACAAAAAATCATATCGTGATGACTATGTTATTTTTTCTGCTATGATAATTATGGCACACTAACAAATTCTAAGGGAATATAATCGTCAGTTGATTATCAGAAATATGCGCGAACAACATTAAAAGAAATTATACTGACGAATTGAGAGAGCTTCCTCCCGTTTGGAATCGATAAAAAGGTAACGTAAAAATTAGTCTGTAAGTGTGATAAATAAACGAATAAATCGGTATATACCGATTTTGAGTACAAATATACAGATTTTAGAGGGTAGTTCTACCGATTTCTGACAATGACGTTCGAGACCACTGTTAGTTGATCTGCTCAAGCGATTCTTCCGTGGTAGATGTGTTATCCGTGCTCTCCGATAATTTTCTGTGAAAACGCGACTTGGCTTGGATTTTTGGACTGTTTCATCTTCTTACTGTGTGACGTGGCTTGTAACTGGACTTTGGATTTGTATTGTGAACATGGCGACATTTACCAACGAGGAATATGCTGACATCTTAATGTGTTATGGATTTTGCCAAGGAGTATCGTTGCGTGCACACAATGAATACATGTTACGGTATCCTACTCGCCGAGTACCTGTTATTGGCGTATTTGACAGAGTTTATCGAAGACTACGAGAAACTGGTTCTGTTGCTGTGCGACGGACTGACATGGGACGACCTAGTATTATTGATGACGACGACAACGAAGAAAATAATGAAATACGACGTCTCTTTGAAGCTGACCCAACCACGTCAACAAAGATTGTCGCTCGACGGCTTGGTATTTCCCAATGGAAAGTCTGGTTCGTAATGCACCGTTCTGGGCAATACCCTTACCATTACACGCCAGTGCAAGTAAATGAAGAAGGGGATGCATTGAGGCGACTAGATTTCTGCAGATTTATGCTCAATGCCGATATTGAAGATCCGCTTTTTTTATAGAAAATTATGTGGACAGATGAGTCGAAAGGAGATTGCTCAGCTTCCATACATGTTTGGCCCAAAGACCAATTGCTATTGCTAATCATGAAAAATTGTTTCCTAGATTCGAAATTATATACAAATAACTGTAGAAACGAATATTATTGACGGACACCCCAATTAAGCGTGGTCGCAACCGAAAGTCCAAAAAAAATCAATTTATTTTAATAAAAGATACAATTTATTGAATTACAATATTAATTATTACTAACTGGACGAGTCTGACCGATGTTAGGTATCAGAATGCCCGTTTCCTGTATTGTGTAAAACGCAGTCGCCGATGCTCACTGCTGCGTCAGCTACACGTGCCTGTCGAATGTTCGTGGGAATCGAGGTCGGCGCAAGCTAAGCATTCTTCATAGAGGCGCTTCACGTAACACCTCCCCCCGTAGATCAGCGAGAGAAACCTTAGTGGTGAATTGAGCTGGAAGCTGCGCTGGACCAGTTCTTTTCCTTGCAGGAACTTCACTATAGATTGTTGGTTGTTCCGTATGATCTTCGTCACTTCCGTTTTGAGTCTTCGTTGTTTGACGTGTGCTGTATTTCCGGCAGGCCAGGAACGCCCCGAGTGCGACCGCACTCAGTATTATAATGTACATAGGGATCGTAGTGTGGTATACGCTATAATCAATTTCCGTGTTCAATCTTAGGGGTTGTTGCATCGCAATCCTTGTATTGACTTCATGCAGATGATTGAGATGAATAGACTTCAGCTTGAACGGTGTAGATGCTGGCGTCTGGACGCTTGAGTCTTGAACTGGTAGGTCCATTATCTTCAATGCCTGTCCCTTCACTTGATTCTTAGTGTTTGATATCCGGAAATCTGGGGTTTCTACGTAACAGTTTTGTGGTACAGATATAAGATAGCTCCCTTGTAGTATTTTAGATAGATGCTGTCCGCAAGAAAGGTGTGCTCTTGTTGGTTTGGGAAAGCTGGCGGAGTAGTGCATTTCGTCCAATTCTTCAAAGGCTGAGGTTTCCAGGGAGACAGTAACTGGTTAACATCCTGTGGATCCCTGCTGCGTTGTTATCAGCTGATGGATGCAGTCTTGTTTCGCTCGACTTTGCAGACTCCGGTTTTCGTTACAGATGTACCATTTGCTGGTCTTCGGGCATTCAGCCTCTATGTACCTGAATTCTTCCTTGTATATTGCCAGGAAAGGAGAGGGCGGTGGAAGGATGCTGTTATTTTTATTGGGAATAATAGATAATTTATATATATCGAAAGTTTGGGGTAAAACAATAGGGAATTTATATACTATAATTATGTCATTGCCTAGATAGTATGATCCTACTTTTATTATATCGAAATATTCTCTAATGTTTAGTTCTAAGATTTTATCAGTACTGTATAACGTTCGAAGTTTGTCTAATATGGAATATAAAGAATTTAGTTTTAAGATAGAATGGTGCATTGTTGCGGTTCTTATAAATGCTAATATATTTTCCAACTTAGATACTTCCTGGGAGACTTGATCTACGTTATCACCTAATATTAAGAATACCTGGGCCAAATGAGCGTACTTAATAAGGTCATTGTCATTCGTAGCTACGCTATTATTGATTTTTTCTAATAATTGCCTAATTTTGTCTTGGTTATCTACGATACTTTCTATTATTTTAGAGTAACGGGACATCCACTCTTTAGAAAGACTGATATGTTGGTTCAGTTCAGTAGTTAAAGCGTTATCTGAACTTTGAAGTACTTTTATAGCTTCATTATAGCGTGCAGCATCCGTATAGTCAAGATTGCCACTAATACTTTTAACTACTGAGCCCAGGCCGTCTATTAGTCCTCTTTTCATTCTTGTTATTGCAAAAGTTTTTAGATGTTCTGAAACACTTATATTTTAAGTAATTTAGATGAGGTTCAAATAAAGAACGTGTTTTATTATTAAGTTCGGGATTGATACTATCTATTTGTTTCCTTACAGAAATGATTTGCAATTGCATTTCTTGAAGGTTTAGGGGTTGTAAGAATGAATGGTAATGCGATATAATTCTTGAGGGGCCTAATTTGAAGGGTAAGATGCCAGGACCGTCATCGAGGCTTTCAAGTTTTATCTCCTGGCTCATGCTGGGCTGCAGAGGTAGAAGGAGAAATATCACGAGGGTCCTGCAACAATTGAGCAGTTTTAGGCACTCTCTTTAACCTAGACTTAGCTACTGGCCCTTGTCTTTTCTTAGTGTAAATGTGAATTGGCAAGTCTGCCATGACTTTATCATGTAAGTAACGAGGGGCTAGTTTCTGTCTGGTTGCAAGAGGGTTCCTGATGAATACCTGTTGCTCTGGGGAGTACTCCTTTTCTGTGTCCCGATTAGCGTTATGATTATCCATCAAGTCTTGACGAAGGTTAGTACATGATTCCTGTATTAAATTATAAGCTATACACATTCTACTCTTATGATCTATTATATATTGTTGAAGTAAATGAGATGAAAGGTCTACGTCAAACGGATCTCGTGGGTCGAAATGGCCCGTTATGACGTCAATGGGTTTGCATTTTGTGAAGCTGTGGATGGAATTGTTATAAGCTAGAAGAGCATATGGCATGCTATTAATAACAGATTCGTTCTTATGGTCGAGTTTTAATATGCGTAAGTGTTCTAGAATTGTAGAATGGAATCGCTCTACTATGCCATTCTCATTAGGGGTGTGAGGTGCGATTCTATGATGTTGAATCTTATGCAATCTTAAAAATTCAGCCACAAGCTGATTTACAAATTCTGGACCATTATCTGTGACAATAGTAATGGGAATTCCGTGGTGAGTACAGAACTGAAGAAAGGCTTGAACAACGCTTACCGCAGTTCCATCTCGTAAGTAATACGCCTGAGCATATTTTGAGAATGAATCGACTATTGTTAAATATTTCTCACCCTGTATAGTTAAAAGGTCTAAATGTACTAATTCAAAAGGTTTACCAGCGGGTGGTACTACTTGGAATTTCTGTTTGATCAGATTTCGATCGTACTTAGCCTGCCCACAAATTGTGCATTCATTTATGAATTTCGTGATATGTTCTCTCATTTTTGGCCAATAGTATTTATGAGACAGAGCCAGGTAGCATTCGTTAATGCCACGATGGTTTGTTTTACCGTCGTGGTATTTACTAATGATTTCCTGCTGCTTGAGATATTCGCGAACGTTTTCAATTTCCGACTTTGTTAGCATAAGTTTCATTGCCGAATTTTTAAAGGTACTTTGAATTATCGGTATTATCTGATACATAGCAATATGGGGGTTGATAAGCAGCCCGGTTTTAATTTTGGGGTTCACGTATTCCCTAATGGCGTTAACTACGTCCTGCTCAAGGTTGGACTCAGATATTTGAATAGAAGTTCGAGTGTGCGTTTCGAACGGTTTTGTTACAACTGTTTTACCCTTTATATCACCTACTAACGTAAGCACGATCTGTTTAGTAAATCTGTTTAAGGGATCATCTGTGATCGGTACTTCCAAGGTGGGGCTCTCGGCGTCGGTATGTACAGTGATGGTTCTAGAATCATCAATAGCATCCGGGGCTGTAATGGTTCTAGAATCATCTAATTTACAGGTGGCTTCGGAAGGATTCGCCACAATGGAGCTAACCTCCTCGTTATTAATTTCTATTCTTGACAATGCATCCGCATTTGTATTGATCTTTCCTTGCTTGTATATAACAGTAAAGTCATATTCGCTTAATTTAAGACGCCACCTTGTAAGTCTCGAGTTTGGCTCCTTTAAGCTCATTACCCACTGCAATGGTTTGTGGTCGGTAATGATCTTAAATTTGCGCCCAAATAAATAGGGCCTGAAGTATTTGGTAGCCCACACGATTGCCAAAAGCTCTTTCTCTATCGTACTGTAGTTCAGTTCGCTAGAGTTAAGAGTTCTTGAAGCATACGCGATGGGTTTATCTGACCCGATGGTCCCTTGTGATAATACAGCTCCAATCGCCACGTTGGAGGCATCTGTTGTTAACAAGAACTCCTTTGCGAAATCCGGGTATTGTAAAATCGGATCGTTCGTTAACAGGGTTTTACATCGCTCAAAGCAGTCGACGTAGGTTTGGTTAATTACTACTTTAGAGCTCTTTTTCAAGCATTGCGTTAGGGGCTTGGTTATCTTTGCAAAGTCCGGTATGAATTTCCTGTAATATCCGAGAAGTCCGAGAAAACGTTTGATTTCGGTGGTAGTTTTAGGAAGGGGGTAGTTTTCTATAGATTTTATCTTATTAGGGTTTGGTTTTACACCATCCCTACATACAACATGACCTAAGAATTCTGTTTCTAACTTTAAGAATTCAGACTTATCCATCTGAATCTTAAAGTTAGATTCACGCAATCTCTGAAAGACTTTCTCTAAATTTACTATCATCTCCTGAAGGGAGGTTCCAAAAACGATAATATCGTCAAGATATACTAGGCAGATGTTATTCTGGAGGTCTTTTAGGACATTGTCCATCACCCTTTGGAAAGAAGACGGTGAGTTCTTTAAGCCCATGTGCATTCTGAGAAATTCGAAGTGCCCATTCTCGACGTTAAATGCAGTTTTGTGAATATCAGATGGATCCATTTCCACCTGATAAAAACCACTTGCAAGATCTAATGTCGTAAAGTATTGGCATCTACCTAGTTTATCCAACACATCTGTAATATTCGGTATGGGGTACTTATCGTCAACCGTTTTCTCGTTAACTTTTCTGAAGTCCACGACAAGTCGCCACTTTGTTTTACCAGAAGCATCTGCCTTTTTGGGAACGACCCAGATAGGCGAGCTCCAAGCAGAGTCGGAAGGTCTTATAATATTCTGTTTGAGCATTTTAGTTATTTGGTCTTTGACTTCCTGTCGGTGGACATACGGATACCGGTAACTTTTCGTATAAACAGGAAGTTCGTCCGTAGTGTTAATCTTATGTTTTATCTTATTGGTGAACGTTAAAGGTTCGCCATCAAGATAAAACACATCTGCGTAACGCGAACATAAGGTTTCCAAATTAGTAAGCTCTTCCGGGTTTAAATGATCAGTTCTAAGCCGCGATAAAACTTCCCTAGCACGGTCGTTATATTGAAAGGGTTTGGTTTCACAATTAAATAATTCGGCTGTTATTGGTCGATCCATGGAAAAAATGATATCGTTAGGGGATGTGTTTCTAATTTCAACCCATCCTCTATTATTTTTTACTTCCGTTAAACATTCGGTAACTGAACAATTACATATAGTCTGAACCGATATGTAGGCATCTCCATCTACGGTGTTAATAGGTACTTTTATCAACTTAGAAGAATGAGCTGGCAAGATGTCTTCGTATAAGTTCACATTACGCGAGTCATATAGCTGTAAGGGTATTTTAGTATTCCTAAGGGTAAGTAATCTATGCTTAAGGTCTATGTTAGATTCCCATTGTGTTAGTAAATCTAATCCTAGTAATCCGTCGAAAAATTGATGGAAATCGTACACAAATAATGTCAGGTCCCCAGACTCTTGAAACTCTGGGAAACAGGGTAACGTTATAAAATGCTCATGCCTGCTAGTCTGGTTAGAGTTCGTGACTTCAAAAGGTTCATGGTTCAATGGGATATGACGGAAAAATTTATCAACAGCATGGGGGCTAATAAACGACTGGTTGGCACCAGTGTCTATTAGAATTTTTAATGGCGGATCCTGAATTTGAACATACATTAGTTGCCTTTGAGTCTGTAAGTTTATTTCTATTTTTGCCTGTCTAAATTCAAATCCTTCTGAAAATTTTCACCTTGAGATTGAACGGTACTATCTAGCTCTTCAACTACAGCGCCTTCGTTAGGCGGAAAATCACAATTATATTCCTGGTAGCCGCTATAAGGTTCAAATGCACCATAATAGCCTTGGTCAAATTCAGGATAATTATATTCGGAATAGTCATACTGTGTGTCATAGTCATAGTGAGTCTCGTTAAAGTTAGCCTCACGAGTCTTGAAATAATTGCTTGGGGGTGGATTCCCAAATTTCCTCCAGTCATGTCCAGAGGGTGGCAAGTGTTTAGGCACGAATGGTGACACACCGCTCATGGGGCGTGGCGCGCTAAAGTTGGTGGGTTGCATCTGTGGCTTATTGGGAATCCTAAAGACATTACTTTGGGGATGATAGTTCGGAGGGGGTGCACGAAACATTTGCTGTGTCCTACTAGGGCCGCGGAACTGTTGCCCTTGGTTTAGGTTGGATCGCCAACCCGTTTGTTGAACAGGAAAATGCATCTGACGGGATGGGCCGCCAAAATTATAATTTGGTTGAATCGACGGCCCTGGCATATTAAAAGCAGGAGCTTTCATCATGGGGTAATTATTGATAGGTAACTTAAACTGCGATTGTAAGGGTTGCTGCTGCCATTCTTTCTTACTAGGGCCGCTATCACTACGTTGTTGGAGGTATAATGTGTTAAGCTCCTCCTGCACAAACTCTAATGCTTTTTCAATGGATTCTGGTCTCATGCATCGTATTCTAGATCCTAATGGGTCTTTAAGGCCGCGTAAGTATGATTGGAGGGTCAATTTTTTATACAGATCCCTTTTCGCTTCTATTGTGGTTTGTAACGTCTCGTGAAGCGAGACTTATGTCATAATCGTACTGAAGAGATTCTGGCACCTCTCATAAAATTCTTGCGGGGTGCTAGATCCTTGTGACTGCATAGACAAGTCATTATACAATGCGGTCTCATCCCGGTGATCCGCGAAATTATTTATTAAAGCACTGCGTATGCCTTCCCATGTTCCCGGGATACCGTTAGAATTTATAAGCCTCGCGGCGGGCCCCACTATCTTATTTAAAATGCCATTAATTAAGGACAAATTTATTAGCTCGTGTCCTAGTACTTCCGGTGGCTTAATATGTGTTAGCACTATTTGATCACTTAAATTGATAAAACGAGTCAAGATATGCGGATTGCCATCAAACTCTGGGAGAAGCCGTAGAGACTTATATATAATATCAATGTCGTCAGAGAACATTTTATTACGTAAATTCCTACTTTGGTCTATTATATGATATTTACTAGATCTAGAACTACCAGAACTCCTACTACTACAGCTTCGTGATCTTCGCGGATGGAAAATCTTGAAATTTTATGTAAAACAATGTTATAAGGAAAACTATAAACTTAAATAAAATTATAGGGAACTACGACTAAAGAGAGAAATATATATATGTTTCGGATTAGGTATTAGGTAAGCAAATACTTGAAAGATTCAAGGTACTTACAACATTGATTTTTCTTGTAGTCGATGTCTGGAATCACCTCGGCTGGATCACGCAGATTCGGGATACCCGTTACGCGACGCGATAGCCACTCGGGCGGCTCAGAGAAAGCAGCGATTTTTCTCGCGAAATACCCAAAACCGACCCGTGGGTATCCTACCGACTGCGCCAATTAAGCGTGGTCGCAACCGAAAGTCCAAAAAACTCAATTTATTTTAATAAAACATACAATTTATTGAATTACAATATTAATTATTACTAACTGGACGAGTCTGACCGATGTTAGGTATCAGAATGCCCGTTTCCTGTATTGTGTAAAACGCAGTCGCCGATGCTCACTGCTGCGTCAGCTACACGTGCCTGTCGAATGTTCGTGGGAATCGAATCGGCGCAAGCTAAGCATTCTTCATAGAGGCGCTTCACGTAACACCCCTGAAAACTTCTATAAACCATATACACTGAACATATTAAAATAATAAAAAACAAATAAGTTATATAGTAAACTAGAGAAATCAAGCCAAGCACCGAAATTATGGATTAGATTCAGGTATATAGAGCATGTAGATTAACAGATAGTTGCCTGTTCTTAAAGTTAATGCATAAGAGTAACTTATAAAATCAGGTGTCATCTATGCATTTCCGGTTATAATAAGGTACTCTGTGACAGAAACTGTGTGATGATTGTGAATGAGCCACAGATTAGAGAGAATTTTTAAACTCTCGTTAGCCAAAGAAAGCTAAGAGATTTAGGTTCTATAGCCATATATTGAGTAGCTTCATTATTTTTGCTATGGTTTTAATATCCATATTTTAGATTTTTATTGTATCACACCTTATTATTTATTTATAATAGTCAGGCAACGTAGTCCCATAGATAGATACCTTAAAGTCTGACATATATACAGATTATAATGTGTTTATGGAGGTGTTTGGCGAAAAATGTATGGCAATAGACTTTATGACGTCACCTACTATCTACAATAATTGTGTAAGCACATTTGCATGTAGTGAAAATGATTATAGTTGTGGATATTAATACTATAGTGTAATAAAAAAAAAATTACACGATACACGAAACTTCATTTATTTATTGACGTTTCGTGATTTATTTTATCGATCTTTACAAAATAGATTTGTTTTTATGTTATATAAACAACTTGGATCAGTCTTTGGCTGAATGTTACTACACCCATAGCCATTAAAAATGATTCGTATGTTTTCCAAACCGGTAAAATTAAAAGTCCTTTTTAAAGTAAATATATTATACAAAGGTGTCCGTTGAAATCTAATGACTGTATATTAAATTATAAATTACGCCAAGAATTACCATGTATGTCAATATTTTTTGTGCGTTTGGGCCAATTTGAGCAATCTCCTTTGATGCAGACCGCATCACAAATTATCACAACGCCCATTATTGGGCTCCCAAAGAGCAAGGTAACCCGAACAAAAAAAGAACAAAAGGGTCACAAAGAAGATTTAGTTTAAATGTGTGGATGGGTATAATATCAGATTATTTGATAGGGCCATACTTCTTGCCCGATAATTTAAATGGCGAGACATATGAAAACTTTTTGAGGGAGGAGTTACCCTCTTTGATGTTAGACTTACCTATTGCACTGAGACGAGATATGTTCTTTCAACATGATGGCTGCCCAGCGCACTACAGAAGAAGTGTGCGAGCATGGTTGGACGATAATTACCCAAACAAATGGATTGGAAGAGGCGGACCCATAGCATGGCCGGCGAGGAGCCCCGATTTGACACCGATGGATTATTATGTGTGGGGTCATATGAAAAGCCTTGCATACGACCAGATGATGCCGATCGCAAATATCGATATTTTGCGACAAAGGATTATTGATGCGGCTGAGGATATGAGGCGGAACTTAAAAACTTCTGTAGTAAAAAGTAATTTAAGAAACAGGTTGAAAATATGTGTAAGAAATAGCGGCGGCCATGTTGACATGAATTATAAAAATATTGAATATGCTTTTTTGGTTTTATTTACGTATTTTTGCTATTTTTACCTCAAACTAAAAATGTACCCTCTGCTACCATAACTGTTATTTGGTCAATGTTTTGCCAATTTAATAGCAAGTGTTATACCTTTTTGAATAGCTAAAGAGATCTAGAAGGTTTTAAAATTATTTGTAGAATAATTTCCTTACACTTTTTTTTTAAAAAAAGGCTTCAAAGTTTAGAACACTTGGTGAACATTTTTTAATTATAACCGTTGTCGAGCAGTTTTTTAAACCGTTAGAAGTAGGTTAAGTTTATTTATTATTTTTATTGCTTGACATATCTTCTAACGAGGTACATTAAAAAAACAGACCTTTGGAGCTCTAATTTCAAAAATATCGACAAAAACCCAAAAAATATAGGATTTTTAAAAAAAATGTTTAATATCCAATATCTCCATAACGGTTATGTTTCGGACACCATATTATAGGATCAAATCCATCAGAAATGACCTGAATAATAACGTCCTTCAATATTCAGTACGACTTTCCCTGTAACCCTGTATATATATCTTATATGTGTATGGTGTATGTATGTGTATATACTAATATATTATATAGTTTACCAGCGATTTAAACCGCCGTCTCTCCCACTTCCTTCTAATCCTCTCCATCCAAAGGTTGCCTGGAAGAGATCGCTTTAAGCGATAAGGCCGCCCATTGCATCACGTGTACTAGATGGTTTTGTACTTAATGTTCAATGTTTTTTTGTGGTGTACAATAAAGAGTTTTTGTATTGTATTGTAATATAACACTGACATCCTATGATAATTTATAAAACTTTAACTGTAACTTTTAAAACAAAACTTGTTTTGCACAAAATGTTACAAAACCGAATAAAATTATAAGTTAGTAAATTCATATTTAATAATTTCCGAGATTTTGTTGATATTTTTAAATTAACGTGCCCAAGACTTAATTAAAGTTATTTTTGTGCATTGCTAATTGGTTTCATTTATTTATTTAACGAATTTAATTTTCGTTACAAACCAGACTATTTTTTATCACCTCACTCGCAATAATAATCAATTTAATGAAAAATATTCATTTCTACAATAAATTATTCTAGAAATTCTAAAATTTATGATATTTATAATATATTTAAGCCGGTTTCGGTACAATATTACAAACATTTTGAAAATCCATTCAAAACGAAATGTGCGCCATTTAAAATGAAAATGCCCTCCTATAAAAATGGTCCTTTATTAGGTGAATATGAACATCTCTTAGCAAAAAAGCTAAAAAAAAGGTATTATAGTATAGGGAAATTAATATATTATAGGGCTTCTGAGCATGTGTACCAATCAATTGATGGCAGTGTTACACCCCAAAACTTTTTAGTTTTCAATATGAATTTAACATTGAATAAGTGAGCTTAAGTTTACGTTTTGTTTTTAATTGGCTTTGAATTATTATTTTATCATCATTAAATTGCTAATACTTTATTTCCAATGAAAATTTTAATTTAACGGAGAAGCAAGATAAACATACAAAAATGCGGCCTAAGCGTAAGCCGGATAAGATCCTTTCGATAAATCGGGGCCTCTCAACCGCGCCAGCCCATGTCAACTACCAGTTGACATGGGCAAGGGCATTCCTGGTACGTGAAATCATGTCAAAAGTATTTTGACACGGGCAGATAAGCTGCTTTGCAGGTTAATAATAGGCTTGTATCCAAAAATTTAATTATCGATTAATTCTTTTCTTTATTAGATATTTAACAGAAATAACAGATTTTTTCTTCAAAAATCGATCAGTAACATTATTATTTTATGTTTTTTTATAAACTTGTGCGAATTTGCCGCGAAAACGCTCTAAACCTGTCATGGCGTATGAATGACGTCACACAGTGCAATACAAAACGCACCGTGAACAGCAATCGATACTTTTCTTTGCTTTATTTAACTTAAAAATGGATTCTACGTTTTATAAGTATTGTTTAGTGCCTAAGTGTAAAAGCACAAGTATCATGACACCAAATAAATTGTTTGTAAGAGTTCCAAACAATGAACAAATACGGAGAAAGTGGTTGAAACTTGCACGGAGAGATGATGCGCATAGTTTGTCTTTAGATTCAAGAATGTACTTTTGTGAAGATCATTTTGATGTAAGTATTTAAAATAATGATGAATTTCCAGTACCTTGTTAGTATATTATAACCACGAAGTACTTAGATTATAAGTTAATTAATTGAATTATTTGAGATTAGTTTGAGGTTAGTTTGGTTCTGATTTAAGTTACATGTTAAATTTATTACTTAATACAAGTTTATTTTATTTTGCAGTTGTCAAACGATATGATTAACTATTTGGAATATCATATCATGGGAAAAGTATCAAGAGTGTGTATGAAATCAGATTGCATTCCAACAAAATTCGAGTGCCAAGAAGACAGAAGAAAGCGAACAAGCAGCAGCACTGAACGGCCATACGTTTTGAAGAAACAAAGAATGATGAACATTGCTGAGTGCCTTAAAGAATATGACGAAAGTTCTATACCCAGTACATCTCACAAAGATACTTCTAATATTACTTCAAGTATGTACCTAAGATATAACAGTTCAGGGAAGAAGTAGCTGTATTATTTTTATCCTTTTTAATTTTCTTTGGGCTATTTTCAGGTAACCAGTTGGCAGAAGAAAATATGATTCTGTGTAAAACAGCAGATAAGTCTGTACAAGCATCTGTAACACACAAATTCAGAAGTAAAGCTGTGCAAGTTGAGGTGAAATACAAAGATCAGGGACTGTCACCATTAAAACCATCATTAGTATCGAGTGTCACGTCACCATTTAAAGTCAAAACTTTCCAGAAATCAAGTCTATCCACAATGGGTAAAATTGTAAAAAATATATTTATTGAAGGCGAGCACTCAGACAGTGACATTTCTTTGTACACACCTGACACCAAGAGCCACACCTTCTGTACAATCATTAGAAATTAAATCATCTTCTGACTGTAGTGATTTACTTGAAGAAGATAAAAAACTACAAGCTACGGAGACTCTATTGAACACAATAAAAAAAATAGAGAAGAAACCTCCATTGTACATTGGGGTTTCAGATACTTGCTATTACTTGATTGACATTATTAAATATAGGTTAAATATTCCCAAACATCATTTATTGTTTTGTTTGCATAAAATCAGGTTGGACAGTACATTTAATCAACTGGCAGATGATTATGAAATTACTCCATCATATTTAAGCAAGATATTTATTAAAGATATACCCTTAATAGCCAGTGTTATGCGTCCTTTTATTGTTAATCTAGACAGTGACATAACTAAACAACGCTTACCTATATCATTTAGACACAATTTTCACAATGTGAGTTGTATCATTGACTGCCTTGAAATAGAGGTGCAGAAGCCATCCAAGGCAGTGAATCAAGCTTTATCCTGGTCAGATTACAAAAAGTGCAATACAATTAAATACCTGATATCCTGTACACCAAATGGATTAATAAATTATATTTCACCTGGATTTGGGGGCAGAATAACAGACACCTTTTTGGTGGAATCATGTGATTTTTTTAAAGTCATTAAAGCCTGGTATTCGTGTTTTGGCAGATAGAGGGTTCAAACATGTGGAACAATATTTGTGTAAGTCAGGAGTTACTCTAGTGAGACCTTCAAGTGTTAACAGTAAGAACTACATCGAAAGCAAGAACTCCCATATGAATAAGTCTGTTCAATTTCTATTTATTTACTTTATTCAATATATCCTAAGTGCGTGCTCAAGTTGGCATTTAAAATATCTTATGTGCTAAAGAGTTTTTAATCGTATGACTAACTTATAGTTAGAGGAAAATAAATATGACAAAATGTGTAAAACCGCTAGATAGGTAAAAATTTGTTATTGGTCATAGTAAAACTACAAAAATGAATAAACCGCTTAATTCAAGTCATATTGAGCTGTTAATTAATCAGAAAAATAGTGATGATTTCAATTCTGAGGAACTAGAAAGAGTTGAGCGCAACTCCAGTGCTTCATTGATTATGCCGGAAGATCTAGGCATACAATGTCCAGAATTGAACGCAATAGAAGAGGTTATGGAATCAACTGATCAAAGCTTTAGCCTATTCCAAGCCACTGAAGAACCGAGTATTTCATCTGAACCAAAACAAGATCTATCACCATTACCGATTTTTGATAATTTGAGCGATAACAGTGATGATGATCCAGAGTGGGCTCCAGAAATTTCACTAAAGCGGAGGCGGTTTTTTTTTCCATTGGCTAATGACGATATGTCTAATAAAGCGAATGTATCTAGTAGTGACGAAAATGTCAGTTCATTGTCTGTAGAAGATTTGCGAAGTAACAGGCAGTTATTTTTAAGAACACGCAGAATCTTGCCTATTCTGGACAGTGACAATAGTGGTAACGATTCTAGTGAGAATTTACTGCCAGAAAACATTACATTTCCTTCTTTATCCCTTCCGTGCACTGTTAAGCGTAATAAAGAAGCCCGTGTTGCTGGTAAATCGTATCTTGGTTATAAAAAGTTGGATAGCAAGTGGACAGCATGCGTCGAGAGGCCTAAAAGAGTTTTGAAATCACGTTGCTCACATACTAGTATTGCTCCAAAATCTAAAAATTCTTTTCTTTGCGCTCTAGTAACTGATGAAGAACGTGAAAACATTAATAAAGCATTTTGGAAGCTCAAAACTTGGGCCGAGAAGATTACTTTCATAAAAGGATCAGCAGTGAGAAGATGTATAAGACATCGGCGCAAAGCTCGACGTGATCTTATTGGCAAAAAGCAAAGTGGCCACGATATTTTTATTAATAAATTGGATGCGAATTGCACTAGAGTTAGAGTGTGTAAGCAATTTTTTTTGAACACGCTTTGCCTTGGGGAAGATAGTTTCCGTCGGTGGACTAAAGAAGGTGATATAGTTCAGGAAAATAGCAACGAAGAGACTTCAACACGAAGGAACTCTGATTTGAAAAAAAAATTTAAAACTTGGCTTGAAATGTTACCTAAGGTGCCAAGTCATTATTGTCGACCAAGTTCAAAGAAAATTTATGTTGAATCGACTTTTCGTTCTGAACTTCACATCAATGCAGTTTTTAAGGAATGGTGTACTGAAAGGGCTACAGGGCTGCTTCTAGACAGACATTTTCGAAGGTGTTAAAAGAAGAAAATATTGGCATTCACCATCCTCGTAAAGACTAGTGTGATACGTGTTGTAGCTATATAACGGGCAATATATCTCAAGAAGAATATGATACGCACATAGCGAAGAAAGAAGAAGCTCGTCAAGCCAAAAAGAACGCCATAGCTAGTGCGAACGAAAAAACGGTGGTTATAACAGTCGATGTTTAAAGTGTTTTGCTTGCTCCAAAGCTATTGGCAAGTGCCCTGTACTATAAATTGAAGTTACAATGCCATAACTTCACTGTGTACGACGTGTTATCAAAAAATGTATCAATTTATTTCTGGCACGAAGCAGACGGTAATGTAACTGCCAATGAATTTACATCTTGCTTAGTAGCCTACTCTCAAAATTTACCAACCACGATTGAGCGTATTATTATTATTTCTGATGGATGTGGACATCAGAACAGAAACCGAATTTTGTCGAGTGCCCTAAGTGATTTGGCACAACGAAGACAATTAAATATTGAACAATTCTATTTAGAGAAAGGACACACCATGATGGAGGTGGACAGTGTTCACTCCACCATTGAGAAATACATAAAACCACCAATATACGCTCCCAGCGACTACATAACTCGAATAGGACAAGCTCGACCACAAAAACCCTACGATGTCAAATCGATCCATTACGATTTTTTCCGAAAATTTGAAGATTTGGAATCAAATCTGAAATCTATTCGGCCTGGTAAAAAAAAGGGAGATCCCGTGGTGGTTGATATAAGGGGTCTAAAATATTTACCTGATGGGTCCATACTTTACAGGTTGAGACATGTCGATGAGTGGTCTTTGCTTCAGCAGCGAAGAAGTAACCAAAGATATGGCTTTGTGACACCAAACCGATTATACATAGCTCCATTAAAAATCACTGAAAGCAAATTTAAACATTTGCAAGAACTGAAAATGGTTATAGATCGTGATTATCATCCTTTTTATAATACTCTGCAATTTAATCCAGGTACTTAATATTAGTAATCAAAGGGCACCAAGTCCCTCTGAAAATAATGTTTTCCTAAAATTAATATTTTTTTATTACTACTGTCATTGCAATGATAAATATAAAAATAAATTCTTTTTTTATTGAAAATCATGTGTTAAAACACATGATCTCAATCCCTTTTACATATTTATATTCTCTAATGTGATACAAAACGCGCAACAAGAACCTCTTATGTGTCACATTGAATTGTTTTTTTTTTTTTACTACAATTTCCTTTTTTATTTAAAAAGACAATAGCAAAAGAAAAATCATAATACCATCTAGTTATCACTTGTATTTTTTGTTTTATTTAGATTCCTTATATTTTTTTCAGTAGACGGTTTTTATTGAATATCTCGCAATAATGAATTTTACACATGGGAGGTCTTAAAGTCGCAACGAGGATATAGAGCGTGTAATACGTCGCTTACGAGAATTTTCTATGCTAAAACCACATGCATGTATAAATTTTAACTTTATTAAAATACTTGATGGAATAATAATTATAGCATGTGGTTTAGTTAATTTACAAGACTGTTTAATACAATAAAACAAATAAATACATAAAGATTGTTTTATTTATCATGAAAACATTACTGACCTCTGAATGAACATATTTATAATGATAATTTATTCACTTAAAATAAGAGTACATTAGATGTAACAATATTTTTTATGTCCTCAGTCTATTTTGCTTAAGGCAAGCATGTGAATATTAAACGTGTTAGTATTTACAAAAAAAAATCGTCATAACTAGAACAAATATTTTAAATAATAATTAACAATTACATTTAGAATAGAATCAATTTCAATAAAAGAATAATACATATATAAATGTCACATAAATAAGTCACTGGTTTGGTAATATTGTTTGTCAACAAGCCATAATTTCAATTTCCCTAATTTATTTATACAATCTTATATTACACTCTTATATAATAATGGATATACATTATTTTTCCAGAATGGTACTAATTTCTCAATAATCAATTTTTCCACATATTCTTGATTGAATGGCACACTTATAGTTACTACTTCTGTATTTTTTTTTTCTTTTTTTCCCCGTCAGATACATTTGTAGTTGTATTTGGGCATTATATTTTTCTGTAGCCTGGCCATTCTTAATATAGTTTTTGTAAGTTTTTGCACTTATAGAACATTTAATTTCAATGACGCAATCTTCACACATTCCATCCGGAGAACCAGAAATCATTGGGTATTTAGTACTCAATACCAGACCACACTTTTTAATTATTTTTTCTCAGCAATTTTTCTACTGTCTTTCTCACTTCATCTTCTAGCACACGGCCACGTTTCATATGCTTGGTCTCAGGAATTTTGCCCCCTATTATTAGGGATACAAGTGTACCATCAGTTGCCTTACAACGACTAACTTCAAAAGCTCTTGATGCAGTTATCCGACCATATCTCAATTCAAACGATTGCTTTTTGCTTGGTCACTTGTGCCTCTTTAACTTTCTCAATTAAATCTGTTGTTATAGTTACTCTACTTAAAAATGTATCAACACACTTCTCTTTAAATTTTAACACAAGAAGGCGCATTGATGGTGTCTCTGTTTCACTTGGAGAATAAGAAGGTTGATATTTTAAAAGCTCGCAATTTTTCACTTTTCTTTTCTGTCCTTCTTCTATGAATTTTACGAATACTGAATCATTTGGTGGCAATAAGGGACTGCCCTTTGATAATTCTTTGGCAGTGATAGATTTTAAAGAACTGCTCACTTTTGACAACTTGGATTTTTTCTAATAGCACTCAGTTGATGTGCATGGTGGCTCCTCGCTACGACGGTGAACCCAAAATAAAAAAGCGATTGCGTGTTTGCAACCACCACTAGAAGCAATGCAGTCGTCACATTCTACCGAAACAATCAGATCATCCTCTTCGTCCACAATTAAGGTGCATCCATAAAGTTTACCATGGACTTTGTGTTCGGGACAAATTTTGCACTTCACTGTGCATAATTTGGCGTCACGCTTGAGCTGCACGTAACTTATGGCGTCGTCACCGTATGAAGCTCGAGAAGACCTGGGGGTCAATTGCCTAACGGGATCGCTATGGCTATGGTTATCGCTTACGATTTCATTTTGTAATTTCTAACCGCCGAAGGTTCTCAAATGCCTCACGGTCATTTTCTTTAATGTTTTTATTACCAATGGATTAGATAAAAAAACGAGCGCGGGGCATTTGAAAACCTTCGACGGTCAAAAATAACAAAATGAAATCGTAAGCGATAGCGATAGCCATAGAAATCTCGTTAGGCGATTGCACCCCTGAAAGCAGATGGTATCTATTAGCCATTGTTGTGTTAAAATTAAATCACTATGGAATCAAAGGCGCAGCCCAAAACTTGCTTCTATCGTATCTCAGTTCCAGAGTTCAAACTGTAGAGGTAAATGGTGTTAAGTCATCTGGATCTTATGTGAAAATGGGCGTTCCCCAGGGATCGATTTTAGGTCCGTTTCTATTTTTATTGTACATAAACTATTTGCCATTTTTTGTGGAAAAATTGTGTGAGATCGTATTGTTTGCTGATTATTCTTCTCTCTTCATTATTATTTAAGGTTGACCGATACAAGAATAACTTTGACGATGTAAATAATGCTCTCTCATAAGTATTGCACTGGTTTAATGTAAATAACTTAAAATTAAATGCAAATAAAACCAAATGCATTAAATTCACTTTACCTAATGTTAGAAGCGAAACCATTAGAATTAAATTAAACAATGAAAACCTAGATTTAGTTGAGTCAACGATATTCTTAGGTATAACCATAGACTCGAAATTGCAATGGTATCCTCATATTTCTCTGCTAGCTGGTAAACTTAGTTCAGCAGCCTATGCCATACGTAAAATAAGACAACTTACTGATGTAGCTACTGCTAGAACTGTATACTTTAGTTACTTTCATAGTATTGTATCCTATGGTATTATTCTCTGGGGATCAGCAGCCGATATTGAAACTATATTTATCTTGCAAAAAAGAGCTATAAGGGCTATTTATCAACTTAGTTCTAGAACATCTCTTAGAGAAAAAATTAAAGAAATCGGGATTTTGACTGTTGCTTCTCAATTCATTTATAATTGCATACTTTTTGTTCGAAGCAATATTAACCATTATCTAAAACACAGTGACATACATTCTTTTAATACAAGGAATAAAAATAAACTCAAGATACCAAATTACAGATTGCAGAAGGTTCATAAATCATTTATGGGTCAAGGTATACATTTCTATAATAAGATTCCTATTGATATCCTTGATTTGCCTCCTCATAAATTTAAAATACACATTAAGAATTGTTTACTTAAGAAAGGATATTATACTGTCAATCAATATTTGAATGATAAAACGGCCTGGTTGTAATTTTACCTGTAGATAATTTTTCAAAAGTTATATTAAAACTAAGGCTCCCAGCCTTAGAAAGAGTTTTGAAGAGAACCTTGCACTTACTCCCTTTCATATACTTGTTCATTTTGTTTTGAAAATTGTTTCTTGCTATTTTGGGACTTATCTTTGCACTTATTGTTAGTAAATTCATTGATTGTTACATATTTGACATTATGTGATGGAAGTTGACCTCAACACATGTTTGCAAGTTTGATATCAACTTTCAATTGGACGACACTGCACTGTATGAAATAAAACAGGGAGAAAAAAGCAGCCCTTGCTGAGTTTCTTGCCGGTTCTTCTCAGTACAAGGTCTCCCGCCGTAGTTTTGCGAACCGATGGCGTAGCTTTTCGACATTCACAAGTGCTTGTAACAGCCTAGACTGAATAAACGATATTGAATTTGAATTTGAATTTGTCAACATCACAAAATATCTAACTTAAAACGAAGTCAAAGTTGTCATATCAGGAATTTAAAGTACTTTTTAAGAGAAAACTGACTTAACTTACTAAATAATATTTTACACTTGTTTTTACTTACATTGCGAAATTCCGAAGAGCAAAAATCACTGTTTCTCGCGAAAAATTATCTGAGCACAACAACATCTATTCTTGGTAGATTCGTAGAATTTGCTTTGCTAAATCCAGACTGCATTGCTAATTATATGAAACTAGTGAAATAGACGGCAAAACTGGTTATCTATTAAGTCAAAATGCAAAAAATGGGGAGGAATTCTTCGTTCACTACTGTGTTTTCTACTAAAATGTCAACAACAACAATGGCGGATGCACTCTGTGACGTAACGCTTTCTGATTGATGTTTACTGTCACATGACTAAATCCTTTCTTTTTCAGTTTTAAAATCCTTAAAATAATATTAATCTTTCTATTTCATTGTAAACCACAATAAACCCGATTTAATATTAGTGGACACAAGCCTATTAAAAGAAAATCTAATGTGTAATACAATCATCAGTAAAATAATTTATTCAAAATTAAAACAGGAGGTAGCTAACATAAATATGTAATTAAAAAAAGTAATTACCATTTGCAATTCTGCTTTTACAGCCAGGCACAACAAGCTGTCGCAGACATTTTTCAGTACAAAACACAAGAGTCCTATCTCACAAATCACCGAACCTCTCTCCAACCACGAGTCCTGTCTCCTACACAAAACCACGAGTCCTTTCTCCAACAACACAGCAAAACAATAACCAAAGATAGGACTATCTCCAACCTCAGATCAAATAAAAAGTACTTACGTACTTATTATTTGATCTGAGTCTCCGACACAACAAACTACACTCAATATGGAATTTACACGCTATATCGGAGGAGCTCAACAAGGAACTCAACTTCAACGATGCTAGGGAAACAACACTCACCGTATTTTATGGATCTAAATCACATAAAACACAGGAACGAAAAGTTAATAAAGTCGGTTCGGCGTATACGCATCAGCCATCACCAGCAATATTACGTAGGGTTGTTGTTACAATTTCCAATATTGTACTACAGATAGCAGATTATAGATTTTGTTATGTACCCTTTGGCCGGAGTCTTCGTGAAATAAAACCCAGTTGATACTTCTGAGTATTTTATTTAATTACTGCTGTGCCGATCTGGCTTACACTCAGACTAGTTTGGAGAGAAGGTGTTATATGAAGACGAATAGCGTCGAGAGCCGGTAGATGAGTCTTGATGAGTGCCTGAGGCGAGGATCTGATGTAGAATGTCTTGGTCCCGAGGGATTTGGGACTTTTATAGGAAGGTGGAAACAAGTGCTTACGTGTTGCCGAATTACGAATATTCCGCGAAAGAATGATATCAAGTGACCCGTAGGTTATCTGAAGTTCTAATGGTTTCTAATATCTTAATGGGTAGCGATAATGAGCTTTAATGATCGCTGTCAAGTAATCAACTAATTTATGGTGGCAATTTGGGTGGCCATGTAATACGCAAATATGATGGAGGTTAAAGGGTCTCATATTTAATTTAGAGAAAAACATCACGTGATCGTATGGATCGTATGATGGTGGCTTGATGCGCAAATGATGATGCAATAAGTGGAGAAATATGAAAGTAATAGTTATGGTATATAACACCTCCCCTGTTAAAGAAAACAATGAGGTACGAATTGTTTTACAAAAAGAAATTACATAAATGAAAACACAAAATTACATAAATGAAAACAATGAGGTAAATACAAAAGAAAAGAAATTACACAAAATGAAGTTATAGAATAAAATTTACAAGCTTATCTATCTATCTTATAAAGAAATTACATGAATGAAATTACAAAATGAAGTTTACAAACATATCTATCTTATGTTTACAATGCTTATGCTTAATGTGCTAAGTTTTGATGGACAATTGTTGCTCTGGTTTCGCTTTATAAAATATTGCTTAATTGCTTGACGAAGCTTACTTATTCTGTTATTAAAATAATTATGATATTATTTATTTATTATTATTCAATTAATTATACAAAAATGATAAAAAAATATTACTATATGATTATATTATTTCATTATATTAATATGTTATTGTTACTTAACTATCTAAATTATAACTATATTTTGCCTTATCAAATAGGGGCGACTTCTGTCTTAAAGGTTGTCTTATTTTAACTTCTTCCTCCCTATCTTCCCTTATAGACATTCGTACTGTAGGTTCTACGGTTTTTCTCGTGTTACATTGATTATAAATTTGAATACAACAGTTCCCATTGTTTGGGTTATTTCCATTATTGAAACAATTGAGAAGTCTAAACAATCTAGTAATTTTACAAAGTTTATACATCAAAAATATTAAAACAGTGAAACATAAAACACAAACTATCCATGATACATGTTCATGAGGTACAAAAGAAAAAGTATTTCTCGCATCCGCATCAATCTGTTTTTCAAGGGTTTTCAATTTTACTGCAGCTAAGTTTAAATCATCTAATTGTACGTTATTTAATTGTAATGGTATTAGACTATGTTTGGTGATATTAATTTTACTTTTATCACAGCAATGTACAATAGCAATGTACTGTAGTACAATATTGGAAATTGTAACAACAACCCTACGTAATATTGCTGGTGATAGCTGATGCGTATACGCCGAACTGACTTTATTAACTTTTCGTTCCTGTGTTTTATGTGATTTAGATCCATAAAATACGGTGAGTGTTGTTTCCCTAGCATCGTTGAAGTTGAGTTCCTTGTTGAGCTCCTCCGATATAGCGTGTAAATTCCATATTGAGTGTAGTTTGTTGTGTCGGAGACTCAGATCAAATAATAAGTACGTAAGTACTTTTTATTTGATCTGAGGTTGGAGATAGTCCTATCTTTGGTTATTGTTTTGCTGTGTTGTTGGAGAAAGGACTCGTGGTTTTGTGTTGGAGACAGGACTCGTGGTTGGAGAGAGGTTCGGTGATTTGTGAGATAGGACTCTTGTGTTTTGTACTGAAAAATGTCTGCGACAGCTTGTTGTGTGCCTGGCTGTAAATGAATGAAGTGCAAATAATTCACTCTTTTACGCCTACATAAAAGAGGCTGCTGGTAGGTCAAAGAGAGTACCATCTAATTTGCCAAAAGGAATACCAAATGAATTTATTCAATGTTTGAGTGATCCTGTAAGGCAAATAATTATTGCAGATATTACGGAATCATTTTTGACAGCACTCCTGATGAAAGTAAAATTAATCAAATGAGTCAAATCATTAAATTCTTTTATATAGAGAATGACATTGTGGAAGTAAGAGAATCTTTCTTGGGTTTATTTTGAATGTCTGGAAAAACTACTGAGGATATGTCAAAAGACATTCAGCAACAGCTGGAAAAAGACGGACTGAATATTGCGTTGTGCAGGTTATCACAATGCCGCGTCAATGTCAGGTGTCCATGGAGGTGTGCAACGAAAAATCCGAAAAGTAAACCCAAATGCACTGTTCAGTCCTTGTTCTAATCATTCCTTGAATCTTTGTGGAGTTCATGCATTTATATGAGTTCCTTCCAGCGTCACGTGTTTTGGAACAGTAGAGAAATTATATTCGTTATTTTCGTCATCTACAGAGAGATGGCAATTGCTGAAAGTGAAAACTGGAAATAATTTAAAACGTTTATCGGATACTCGCTGGAGCTCTCATTACGAGTCAGTAAAAGTTGTAAAAGAAAACATAGGGACAATTGTAAGTAGTTTGGAACATTTTCAAGATCCAACAAAAGCAAATCTAGATACAAGATCAGGAGCAAGCCTGCTCCTGCCGGCTGTTTGTGATTTTACTTTTCTAACCTATTATACAATTCTGACTTTCTGTACTGGAAGAAGTAACTTAAGTTCAACAATATTTGCAGTCTCCATAAATGACTCTTGATATAGGAATCACCAAATTAAACGCCTTGTATGAGTATTGAGTGACCGAACGAACCACCATTGTAGACAATGTTGTAACTTTTATCATAAAAAAATGCAATGACATGGACATCAACATCGAGAAACGAGGAAGAAGGAAGGTAAAAAGAACGATGCCGAGTTTCGAGCTCATTATGCTGTATTATCAATTCCAGAAGAAATACGTCGGTCAATGTATGAATGCATAGATCGATTTATAGAAGATGTCGACAGAATACGAGGCCATGAATCAAATCAATAATATTTTCCAAATTATTGAAATAAAGCTTATGCTAGAAGCTTCAGATGATGCTCTGGCTGTAGCAGTTGACAATCTGATACAAAGTAATGATGACTTTGACAAGGAGCAAGTTTCCCAAAAAATAAAAAAGTACCGCAGGCATGTGCCACCGATACGAGTATGGACCTTGCTGCCCATTGGAAAGCTCAAGAAATCCTTCAATTAATAATAAAATGGGGGTTCAGTGAATAGTTACTCTTTAAATTGTTTATACTTCAATATTTCTGGACTATTTGCATCTTGGTTGCACCATGCTAGAGGAGTTTTTCGAAACTTAAACTAATTAAAAATTATCTTCGATCTACAATGGATCATGAGCGACTGGTATTAATCTAGCCGTGCTTTCAATAGAAAAAAATCCAAAGAAATCGATATCACAGAAGTTAATGAGGAGTTCAGTAAATTGAAGGCATGAAAACACATATAAAACGCTACCAAAAATAAAAAAAACTATTTTTGATTTATATTAGTATTTTTTTGTCGATCGATTCGTATTTGATTTTCTCACCCATATCCATTCCATATTGTAGGTATGTATGTTTATTTAGCCGAAATCATTTAATTCTAAATTAAATTTCACTTGCCAGATTTAACGAAATAAACATAAGAAACTAATTTTTGTTAAAGGGGGCCTTTCTGCTTAGTAGTCTTAGTAGTCCAGTCAATGAAGGCTTAACTTTGCCATTTTGAGTTGATCACCTGCAACCAATGCGAAAATTTCCGCAAGGGTTCGTAGATTAATATACTAAAATTGCAGGGTGCTACATTGACGGCAATAGGTGCAAAAAAAATGCGAAATGGTGCAAAAACGAGTTTTTCGTCAATATCTCGCGACTGGCTGGGAAAATAGAAAAAGTTCCTAGTACAAAGTTGTAGAAATTTTAATTTCCTACAAAAAAGGAATCAACATATTTTCGCGTATCTCCCATAGTTTTTGCACAAAATGCAATTAAAGGTGCAAAATAAAAAAATAAAATGTTAATGGTTTTTTTTCCATTCTTAAACGATCCTACGGGTCAAATTAAACAATCACCACTTACTGAAATATTTAAGGATGAGTTTTCGGCAGTCCACTGAAATGAAAATTGTCTACCGAAATGGTAAAAAAATACCACCGAAATGATATAGCCAAGAACATCGCCTTTGTAGTAGAAGGGTTCCTTTTGAATTTAAATAAATTTCGTTATTTTTTGTAAATATTTTTGTTCATTATTTTTCAATAAGAATTAATTAATTGTTACTCCTATTAATTATTATTACTAATTATAATTATTAATATGTACATTTACAAAATAACGAACAAAACGCGTTTAGAAAGCGAGAAGTTTGTTAGTTAGTAAATCGTCCCCTTAGTGCCAAAACCGATTATCTGCACTTTTCCGCTACTGAACTTTTATTATACCAATCAACCCGTCTCATTAAGCCGCATCTACAGGTAAAACCAATTATGCTCTACGACGCATACTTCTTGAAATAACTAATGAATAAATAAGAATAACTGCAAATTATTTCCAAAATTATTGATTTAAAACCTAATAAACCCATTCAAAACACTTAAGTTTGTAAATGCATTACCGCTGAAACCAAATTTCGGATTTAAACTCATTTTTCATGTAGACACATGGAGTAAATATCCTGTGAGTATCCTGTAATTGGCTTTGACTATTTGAATTTTACCAGATATTTTAATTTCACTAGATGAAGTAAAAATTAACAGATCTAAGTCGCTTTTTTCAAAAACAAATATGTAGTATATTTGCGTAATATTTGAGGCAATTGAATAAGATACCGAATTTCAATTTGTTTTTACTTAATAACTTTTATTCAACGCTTTAAAAATTACTTCAGCTAAAATCAATTATCGGTGCTTATTCTTTTCTTCCACTATAATTAATTAGCGTTAGACATCGTTACTTTAAATATATGTTTCAGCTAAAATCAGCTATCCATGTTTAACCGTCTCTTCCGTACACAGATCGCGCGCTAGGGAATGAGTTGCTCACTTTTATTCATTCATTGTGCAATCGCGCGCTGGGCAACAATGTTTTTTTTTTAATTAATCACTAATAAACATTACTGGGTGAACTATTCTGCGTATTTGGTTTAAAATGATAACTACTAAGAAAGATAACGAAAAATAAACTTGACAAAAAAAATTGATTTCTATTTAACTTTAACATTTATTTTTATTTCATCGTGTCGTGTTCAATAGAGCGACTGGATGTAGATGAGTACGATTGATTTGAAAGATATTGTTGAAAAGGTGAATTTGAAACGGGGGCCATAACAGTATGTGATGTAGTTAAACCACCCAATTCAGCTGCTGCAAGTGTCTCGTTAATATTTTTTTCTGCTAGAATACGTTGTGTTTTATTCAAATCTCTAAGTTTAAATGCAACAGCTTTACCAAAAATGTCGAAACGATCGTCAGGTCTCATCGGTGGTGGAGGAGGTGGAGCCGGACGTTTGAAATGATCTCTAACGGATATCAAAACGTCCTTTGTTAGAGCAGCTTCAGAGTTTCTTTTTCTAGATAATGATAGACTTAATGAAGAAATAGCCTCTGTTGTAGGTGTAGCATCGTGATTATGCTGAGCAGATGCATTTGAGCCTTCATCACTTTGTACTTCCTGCCCTGCTGATTCTTGCACTGATAAATTATCCCCTGCCGATGATACTGACTCCGGAGATTTAATCTGTAAATATTTTTGTTTGTTTCAGTTTCCTCACAAGTAGAATGGAAAAGAATAGCTGCACTATTTGAACAAAGGCGGAATTTTCCACATCTGCTTGGGGCGATTGATGGGAAGCATGTCTCAATAAATCCACCAAAAGGTAGTGGATCAACATATTTTAACTATAAAAAAAACAGCATGGTTTTAATGGCTATAGTGGACGCTCAATATCAGTTTATTTTATGTGATTTTGGAACCAACGGACGTATATCAGACGTTGGAGTTTTACGAAATACAAAATTCTTTCAAAAGCTTCAGAATGATCGTTTAAGTATTCCAAATGAAGAAATCGTGTCGAATAGTTCAAGGTCTTTACCATACGTCTTCGTTGCTGATGACGCTTTTCCTCTAAGGACTGATATGATGAAACCTTTTAGACAAGCTGAATTGGATTCTACCGAGAAAAAAAATTATAACTACCGTGTTTCAAGAGCAAGAAGAATAGTGGAAAACGCTTTTGGTATTTTAGCTGCGCGATTCCGAATATTTCATACTGGTATTAATGTACAACCAAGTAAAATTGAATCAATTGTGATGGCATGTTGTGCATTACACAATTTTTTGATTAAAAAGTTACTAAATTCTTATACAAGTCCAGAGTGTTTTGATAGCGAACAAACTGTTATTGGAGAGATCATACTGGGGTACAATACAAGGGATTCTGCCATGGAACCTTTACAACGAAGAAGTATAGGAAATAGGGCTCGAACTGCCAAAATGATCAGATAAGAATTTATGAATTATTTTAACAATGAAGGTCAAGTTCCCTGGCAAAATAGTTTTATTTAAATAATAAAAAGGAATTTTTCAAATAATAAATATTAGTTTTATTACCTCATCATCCAAATTCGAGCGTGACTGTAGTGGTGTATTTTGCTCATCCAAGAATCTCAAAAGAGAGTAATAGCAGAGTTTCGGTTCATATATGTCATCAGTACCTGAACCTGATTTTATGGAATCCGTCACCTATTTATGCTCTTTCTTATAAGCGCAGCGTAAATTATTGATTTTTTTTATTCCAGATTCTTTGTCACTTGATGGTTCAATCTCTCGAAGTTTCGCCAATAACTTTTTGTAGGCTGCTTCCTTTTTGCCACGGTCGTGGTACTCTTTTGTTTTAACTTTCCACAAGCAAGGCTCTGAATGATATAATTCTATAAATTCTTCTAACCATTCACGTAGATTTGGCATTGTTAGTTTCGATGTAACTATCACTAAAACTATCATAAAACACGAGCTCACTCCGGCGGCGCTTTGGCAAAACTGACAACTGCACAGTTATTTTTGCTACACACCTTCAGTTTTACTTGCACAGTTTTAACTGTGCAGTTTTATCTAATGATTTTTAAATAAATTGTCAGTTCAACTGTACAGTTTCTAGTTTTGCCTACACACGTACGTTTTAACTGAACAGTTCGACTGTTCAGTTAAAACTGTGCAGACAAAAGTGAAGGTCTGTAGCCGGCATAATAAATTTCACTTGAATTCCACTGACCCCATGAGTTTTTGTCCTAAGAGGTTTTGTTTCACAAAGAAAATAATGTTTAAAGTATTAAGTCTAGAGTTGACATTCAATTGAGTACGTTCAAAATATTATTTTTTGGGACGGTGCCGAAAAAATAACAAACCCTATTAATATGTCGCAACTATAAATTGAAGTGAACAGTTTGTTAAAATTTTGTACAAAAGTGAAAAAGTATCTTTTATTTTAATAGATATCGTAACAATTTTAAAGCATTATCATTTATTTTTAAACTACAATGACACTCTATTGAATTATGAACGCGCTTTGTTTACTATAGTATCGTATACTATCTTGATTACTATCGAGTTCACGATAGTACTCTAGCGTTGTTTCATGCTGCCACTTCATTATGGTGATCGTTATCGAATAGTAAGCAAATACCATTACTATACGATTACGTGTAGTGTTGGGTAGGACACGACTTGAAAGAGTTTGTAAGAGTAGCCTCTTTTTTGTACTGAGCCAGTACAATGTCCCACTTCAAATAAGGCGAGGCGTACTGAAGCTCGGCAATACATTTGAAGTGACGAGTACAAATATGACATTGAGGCGTACAGAAGCTCGACATTACGGTAGCTTTCCAATTACAGCATTATAGCGCATTATGCGGCATAATGCTTAACGTTGAGTGTTTCAACTACAGCAACGCTTCGCACAATCGAGCACTCTCAAAAGTAATGCTTTCGTGTGATGCGTGCAAACGTACCAACACAGAGACAGAAAATTAACATGTGTTTTTTCTTTTAGTTGGCAAAGATCGAAATGTTTTATTTATATATTATCGTTAGTAATATTATTTATTGTTGAAAAATTATTAAAAATTTCGTTTCATTATAGTTTTTTTTTTAAATAATCAAAGCTAATTCAAACTATGTTAAAAAATTAAATATAAATATGGATGAAGGTACAAACATTGACTTTTTTTTCAACACTGAACTTAGCGCACTCTGCTGGTGCATTTGAAAACTAATTCACGTTCCAATTAAGCATCAGCATAATTCGGCATTGTGCGCCACTGAGTCGCATTATGCTCTGTAATTGGAAAACCACCTACGTTTGTGTGCACGAGTAGCACCTGGAGCGTAAGTTCTGAACGCAACCCTGGGCTGCGTTCAATACCTACGCTTTGAGTGCAACTTTTACCCTGACGTTTATATTTTGACATAAAATGTATGAAGCTAATGTCAACTTAGATATTTGTTGCACCTAGAGCGTAGGTTTTAAACGCAACCCAGTGCAAGTGACAAGGATTATTTGGCGTGTGGATAACTTTGACAAGAGGGCGTTGTACTGCAAATTAATTATAGAAAACACAGTGAGACAGCATTATTTCCAGTTTGTGTCATGCGATGCGCCACAAGATCCTTGTCGCACTGTAACACAGACTACTAAGATAAGAGAGAGATAGGTACTACTACACTGTACAAATATAATGTGTATGCCCGATCATTACAAAAAAAAAATTTTGGGTTTTTTTTTATCGGCTGTGGCTTCGAACTATGTTTGCTATACTTAATATATTCATATCACATATTAAAAGTCTATTGAAGCGCTTTGACTGGTTCTTTGTATATTTAGGGTTGTAATTTAAGTAGGTAAATAAAAAATTAAACAAATATAGGTATTTGAAAGTATGTATAATAAAAAGGCACTGAAAAAAATACAAAATTGTAATTTAAAAACAATATTTGTGCGAATTTGTTGCCACTGAGCCCATTCCTTCTCTCAGTAAGGACCTGGCCCGCTTTGCTAAAAGTGCGCTCGGAAGGTACAGACGTGGCTACGATGCAAAGCCGTTTTAAAAATAGTTCAAAAAGCCTAGTAAAGCCATCTTTTTTACCAAACCACCACTGTGCAGGATCTTGGGACCTTGGCAGGAGGGGTTCCTCGAGATATTTATCGACTTCGATAAATTTATAAATAAATAAATAAATAAATAAATAAATTCCCCTGCAGTTGGATTTATGTTACGCATTATTACACTCACTTCCTCATCGAACTCATCCCATATGCTGTTTTTACGTATTTGGGGTGGCGATGCAGATGGCGGCTCTGTATATGGGCTTGAAATATGAATTCGCCCAGCCATTGTTTTTAAATTGGCACAGGCTCTCCCATAAGCAAATTCATTTTCAAATCCATATTTTTTAAACCGAGGATCTAAAACAGTGCTCTCAGCGAAAATATTATTGTCCTCAATGCCCGAAAACCTTGAGGTGATTTCATGTAAAAGCACTTCGGCCGTGTAACGTAGTCCGGATGTGACGAAGATAAAAATTTAAGACATTTGTTTTTGAGGGCATTTGATATAAGTATAACCTGAAATTAACAAAGAAAATTAGGTAAATTAAAAACTATGTCTAAATTAAAAATACAAATAATATCTGCGAAATTAGTCTACCTCTGATACTGTAACATTCTTTTCAGAACTCATCTCCTCAGTTACATCTTTGAAAAAAGAAAGAATTTTTATTGCAGATTCCAAAACCTCGATGTCTTCAGAAGTCATGTTTATAGTGTCTGGATAATCTATAGCTATTGTGGACATAACACTGTTTAGTTTTTAAGACCCTCTCGAACATATCACATGTAGAGTTCCAGCGTGTGGCAACGTCTTGTTTTAGCTTCAAAAGGGGTTCACCGAGTTTTTTTGCATATTTTTAATTCTTTCCGATGCAAGTGGACTTCTACGAAATACTTCAACAATGTGTTTAATTTTGGTCGTGATATCTTTTATTTCTCTCAATGCAGATTGGACTACAAGATTCAGAGTATGAGCAAAACAAGGTATTTGCCTCCAATGAGGGCTATCGCGTCTGAAACCGCCGCTAGAGGCGCTTGTGTTGCGTGAGGTCTCCGAAATGTCAAATGTTATAGCTTGCTTTTTCTAATTAAAATAATAGTTGTGAATATTTGGTAATAAATCAGACTTATTATGGCAAATATGAGTTACGTGTCAACGATTGTCAGTTATTTAAAAGCGGAGCTAAGAAAAAATATTGTCCTTTTTTCCGAACAAAACGGGACTGCGCAACACTGTGGCATGGGCGATTATGTTTAAGATACGATTCTTTTGTATTAAAATGTAAACTTTGATATCACGAGCGTGTTTACTAACTTTAAAAGTTACACTTCAGGACCTCACTCAACAGTGGCGCCATCTGGTGAGACAAAAAACGATAGCCCTCATTATTAAGTCTTATAGCAGCTTTGATGTTACAAGCTTTATCACTCGTTACTGCTACAATTTTGTCAGTGATTTGCCAAATATCTGTTATTCTTTTTAGTTCTAATGCTAGGTTTGCGGCAGTATGTCTATCTGGAAACTGGATACATTCTAACAAAAAAGATTTCAATTCTACCTGCTGATTAAAAAAATGAACGGTCACGGCTAAATAATTATCATTGGGGGCGGATGTCCACCCATCAGTTGTAATACATACACGCTCTGCTTGACTGAGTTCTGATTTGACCTTTTCTTTTGTTTGATTATAGAGATTTGTCATCAGTGCATTAGATAATGTTTTACGACTAGGTAACTGGTAGGCTGGGTTTAATTCTTTAATAAATTCTTTGAGCTCAGGGGATTCAATGAGATGGAAGGGTAAGTAACTTTTAGTGAATATTTTACTAAGATTTTCACTTTTTTTTAGCAGAAAGCGGTTTATCAAAGTATTGCGTTAGTTTGGTGTTAGTGGCTGGAGCTTTCTTATATACATCAGTGCTGGAAGTGGTAGCGGGTGTTTTAGGCATGACAGCAGTCGAAGCAGATGTGGAATCAGTAGATGTAGAAGCAGTAGGTATTTCAAATTCTGGTGTTGTCGTGTCAGTGGTTGGTGCTTCCGTTCCAAAAGCCATATTTTCAACAGGACATTCTCGTATAGCGACGTATACTTGTGGATGCTTGCTTTTTGTGTGTCTGATTAGGTTAAAAGCACCGCCACCTTTGTAAGAATACTCTTTCTGGCAAAAATTGCATTTGGCTTTATTATTTTTCAGGTCCGTAAAAAATGCCATGCTTTTGAGGATTTTCGGTCTCCATCACCAGACATACTTCGCATGCAAAAAAATTAAATAAATATCAAATTAATTGTATTTTAAGATTTTTTTCTTACAAAGGTGGCGGTGCTTATAATCTAATCAGATACACAAACAGCAAGCATGTTGTGTGTCTGATTAGGTTATAAGCACCGCCACCTTTGTAAGAAAATTCTTTCTGGCAAAATTGCATTTGACTTTATTATTTTTCAGGTCTGTAAAAATTGCCATGCTTTTGAGGATTTTCGATCTCCATCACCAGACATACATCGCATGCAAAAAAATTGTCAAATTAAATAAATATTTAAAAACCATTATTAAATGTATAACGAAGGATATAGAATGTATAAGAATATATTAAATATAGTATATACATACTTAATTGTTGGTAATCTATAACCCAACCCAAGTAACTGAACATTCGGCATGAGGCAGTAAAAGCCACGGGCAGCCTTAGATAAAAACAAAAAGGGTAGATATGGCACTAGCCTTACAAAAGTGATCCGCACAAATTGTGGTCCACGACCCTAATCGCTTTAGTCACAACTTGACATGCAAACGGCGCGGCGTACATGTGAACGCCAAAAAGAAATATTGATAATATTTTGTGTTTATATGATAAAACAATGCCTAAGTATGTTTTTAAAAAGTGCTCAAATTGCTCAAGAACTAAAAATAAAACCCACGGCATTACTTTTCATTCGTAAGTACTATAAAATATAATTGTTCATAAAAATTGCTGTTTGTTTTGAATCTTATTCGGTAGTGACGTCGAGTGCTGATCGCGTGATTGGTCAGTAGTGCAGTGACACGGATCTCGCCGTCCCGTTCGCGCTGCCGTGGGCTTAGTTTTTGTTTGATGCAAGTATGAGCGTACCGTATCTACCCTTTTTGTTTTAATCTAAGCGGGCAGCACGGGTTGTGTGAGCAGCACCCCCACTCTTTCAAAGACCACTGCATGCCCGCAACAATCACAAACAAAAGTATCAACTCAAAGGAATAATAACATTAAACCACAACAAAACCATATCACAAACACAAATTAGCCAAACAAGCAAAATAAATAGTAATTGAATTAAAAGTTAGTACATAAACAACAACTTACCTGAATAATAAAATAATTATTCACTTCAACTGCACAAACAAAGCAAGATAAATATAAAACTATGGGACTGGTGACTCACTGCCTCAAAATTCGAAATTCCAAACAGTTAACGGCCGCTATTAAAAACAATGCACGTCTCACACACAAAAAGTCACTGCTACTATAATCTTAGTCTTAAATCCGAAATAAAAATGTGATTAATGGCAGCAGAAGACACGCTCCGAATTCGGATAGAATGTGTATAAAAAATAATAACCAAATTATTGAAACATATTGTGAACTACACACATCAAAAGTGTCTAGGGATCAACATATATTTTTGCAATAACTTTTCTCCTGATTGATATTAATTAAAATTTTCTTTAAGGATTCATCAAATAAAGTGTTTTCGTTTGTCACAGTAACGATAAACCAAGTCACCTTTGCATTAATAAAGAAATTTGCCATTTTCCTAATAAAGGGATTTTTGACATTTGAACCACTAACACAAAAGTTCGAAAAAAAAGACTGAAATAACAGTTTTCTCTAAAATTTTATTGGGTAACTTAAACAATTAATAATCCGTATTTCTACCGCGAACACTAACAACACAAGAACATCGGTATGGCATACTCAAAATGAGTTCATCCAAATCACGCTGTGGAATGGCCGCCCATGTTCGTTGCAACAACAAAAAAAGGTCTTCTTGCGACTGGATACCCTCCATATTCGGCAGAGCTCTTCTCTGTAGCATATCCCATGCATGCTCAATCGGGTTCAAGTCTGGCGACTGAGCAGGCCAGGGCAGGACATTGATGTTAGCTGCGGCGAGAGTCTGTCTTACAACTCTTGCGGTGTGCGGTCGTACATTATCATGCATTAACTGAAATAAGGGACCGATTTGCACTTGTAGAGGAACGATGACGTCTGATACAATCGTCTCAGCATAAATTTGAGCGTTGAGGTTGCCTCTGATCCAAATCAACTCAGTTCTTCCGCCGATCCAAATACCCGCCCATACCATGATGGTTCCACCACTATAAGGATGGACTTCCTGGCAGGATTTTAATCGCTGTTGGCGTCCAGGGGTTCTCCAGTGTCGTATACGTCTTGTATCCGGTCTCATACCAAAACGAGACTCATCAGAAAAGCACACGAAACGCCATTGTTCTTCTGCCCAATTTCTGTGTTCAAGAGCCCATTGATATCGAATCCTACGATTGTGCATTATTGCTATAGGTGGTACCCGTAGCGGTCTTCGGGAATGAAGGTTCACTTCATGCAAGCGGTTTCTGACTGTTTGGTCGCTAATTAAGTTCCCTGAAGAGTGATGAAGCCTCACGGCTAACATCATGGCGGTTATTGTTGGAGCTCTTCGAGTTAAGATTTGAATGTATCGGTCTTGTCTCCGTGTGGTGCAGCGATACCGTCCTCCATGGCGCTCAGCCACGGTACCAGTGCTTCGGTATCGTGTCCAAAGTCGACTGATAACACTCTGACTTGTATTCAGAGCTAAAGCCACAGTACGTTGCCGGGAACCAGCTTTTATCATTCCCACCGCTCTGAGCATTTCTTCCCTGCTTAAATGACGTCGCCGCTCCATAATAACGTTGGTTTTAATCAGTAGTAGGGAAACAGTAGCACTAATAATGTCTTCAATGCGTTGTATGTTTTTATAGGGAAAATATTGACAGCTGATTTTCATCTTTTACTCGAATTTGATTCACAGTTCCTGATTCAAATTATGAAATGCACCAAAAAGGATCCATATAAATTTATAAAATCATAAATTTATTACAAAGCCACATCTCAATCTCAAGAAATCCGCATAAAAATGCTTGATCCCTAGACACTTTTGATGTGTGTATTTTGTATTACTATTTTATATTTGAAATAATCGTATCCTTAATTAAAATTGTCAGTATTATTAGTTAGTGTCGTAAGCATTTGAGTAAAAAAAAATACGTCAATGTTTTTGAACGTATTCTAACGAACGAAACGGTAAATTACGCGACTAAAGTCCTCTACGCACTGGCCGCGGTACGGCCTGGGAGTTATTTTAGTTTCGTATTATTTAGCGTTACCTCTGTTAAGAGTTGTGACAAATAGGTTTCAACGCGGAGGGCGTATTGGCTATCATTTTCCTGCTTTTCTGGAGTTCGGTTAGATGGTGGGAATACAGTTTCCTTTCACTTAATTGGGTTTTCAAAAGTTTTTAATTGTTCCCAATTACTGAAATCTTTAATAGAATAAGCCAGTTTATCTTTTCCCTGAAGTGGGCATAATATGTATTAAAATAAAATTAGTTTTTGAAAATTACTCGCTAGTTCGTAGGCGTTGTCGCAATTAATCATAAAGGAATTGAGAGTGTCCCTACTGCCATCGTATAGCTTAATGAATTTTAGTAAGATATTCAGGCCTTGGCCTGGTGCAGGGGTCGGAATAACAATTTTATGTGTTTTCGAAAGTGTTCGCTTTTCATTGGGACCCGGACTGACCACTCTTGCATCTTCGGTATCTAGAGGTTAATAGATATCTGCCACTTCTAACATTTTAGAGTTCATTATATTTATAAATGACACAATTGTTTAATTAAATATAAAGCTAATCAAAATATAGGAACGTAGAATACAGAGAACTTAAATCTAAAAATAGCACACGTATTTATACACAGTTAAATACCTAGGACAGCTCAAACACAGAGATAAAACTTAGTAGTACGAAGGAACAAAGACCAGATTCACTGCAATAATATTGGCGACACGGAGTCACAGTCACAGGCGAATACGCAATTGTTTGAATGGTCACTCACGGCTCACACAATAACTCTTGATTATGTTGATACACTGGATGTGTGATTACTGGATTCTCTATGATTTTCTTTCAGATTGTTGGTGATTTACGGTAAGTAGGGTGGGTAGGTGCCGTGTTGAGGCACGATGTCAGGATACGGTGAAGGGTCCAGATGCAGTGCGGGAGCGTAGATGCGGCGTATACAACGCGGGCGTCAGGATTCAGCGGTGCGGGTGATTCTACAATTTTCAGTTTTTACGATAATATACACTCCCGGACACCTAAATCGAGCCACCTTATTTTTTTTGGTTTGGAGTACTGTAACTTATAAATATGTATGTAGAAGGAAAATGTTTTGATGCAGTTTTGGAGCTGGTATACTCATCATTCATTTAGAGTGCCACTGTTCTAAATTTGAACTACAGTTTATTAAAAAAGTCGAGTTACGTTGAAACAAGTCCATATTTGCTTTTTTCAAGGAAAAAAATCTAATCGATTTTTAAATAAAGACATGTTTTAACATGAAAAGAAATGTTTATTTAGTAACTTGTATTGCCTCCCAGTGCATTTATGACAGCTCTCATACGGTTTGGCATAGAATTAATTAATGTCGTTATGACATGTTGAGGAATGTCCTCCCATTCTTCCAAAATTACATTTTTGAGCTTCTGCATGGTTTGCGGGGCAGGATGATGAGCTCGAACACGCCACTTCAGCTCATCCCATAGATGCTATATAGGATTCATATCAGGACTTCGCGCTGGCCATCTCATAACAGTGATACCAATGTCATTTAAGTACTCCCTAACGATTCCCACAGTATGGGCCCTTGCATTATTATGCATTAAAACGAAATCTTGGCCAATAAATCCAGCATATGGCATCACGTGGTTCTCTAAACGTTGGTGAATACATTCGAATAGATACATCTATTGCCATCTAGGGGCGGCAGTCGTGGTCCCGTCACTACCTCTAGCTCAGTTTTGCCTTCCATAGAGATTCCTCCCCAGACTGTCCATGATCCTCCACCATAACTCACTTTCTCGTCAATACAGCATTGCCCGAAACGCTTGTTCTGTCTTCGGTACACCTTACTCCTTCCGTCATTACCGTATAGCATTATCTTGGATTCATCTGTTATGAGAACCTCCATTGATGTCGAGTCCAATTTAGAGATGTTCGCGCGCAAACTCTAGACGGGCTATTCGGTGTGCTCGTGTCAATTTGGGTCCATTGGCTGGCTTATGGGGCTTTAAACCACGTTCATTGAGTCGCCTTCTAACGGTGGGAGCGCTTACAGCCACTCCGTGAAAGTCCCTGAGCTGTTCTTGTATCTGAACAGAGTTAAAAGAAAGAAAGAAAGAAAAACATTTTATTAGCCTTCACAGCATTAACTTAGAAATACAAATGGTTATTTAATAGTGTAACATAGATTTAAGGATAAAAGATAAAAAATAAATAAAAACATCGTGCTGGCGATGAAGGCTTTAACTTTGCCATTTTGAGTTGATCACCTGCAACCAACGCGAAAATTTCCGCAAGGGTTCGTAGATTAATATACTAAAATTGCAAGGTGCTGCATTGACGGCAAAGGGTGCAAAAAAAAGCGAAATGATGCAAAAACGAGTTTTTCGTCAATATGTCGCGATTGGCTGGAACAATAGAAAAAGTTCTTAGTACAAAGTTGTAGAAATTTTAATTTCCTACAAAAAAGGAATCAACATATTTTCGCGTATCTCCCATAGTTTTTGCACAAAATGCAATTAAAGGTGCAAAATAAAAAAGAAAATATATTGTTAATGGTTTTTTTTTCATTTTTAAACGATCTTACGGGTCAAATTCAACAATCACCACTTACTGAAATATTTAAGGATGAGTTTTCGGCAGTCCACTGAAATGAAAATTGTCTACCGAAATGGTAAAAAAATACCACCGAAATGATATAGCCAAGAACATCGCCTTTGTAGTAGAAGGGTTCCCTATTTTGAATTTAAATAAATTTCCTTATTCTTTGTAAATATTTTTGTTCATTATTTTTTAATAAGAATTATTAATGAAGAATTAATTAATTGTTACTCCTATTAATTATTATTACTAATTATAATTATTAATATGTACATTTTCAAAATAACGAACAAAGTGCGTTTAGAAAGCGAGAAGTTTATTAGTTATTAAATTGTCCCCTTAGTGCCAAAATCGATTATCTGCACTTTTCCGCTACTGAACTTTTATAATACCAATCGACCCGTCTCATTAAGCCGCATCTACAGGTAAAACCTATTATGCTCTACGACGCATACTTCCTGAAATAGCTAATGAATAAACAAAATAACTGCAAATTATTTCCAAAATTCTTGATTTAAAACCTAATAAACCCATTCAAAACACTTAACTTTGTAAATGTATTACCGCTGAAGCCAAGTTTCGGATTTAAACTCATTTTTCATGTAGACACAGAGTAAATATCCTGTAATTGGATTTGACTGTTTGAATTTTACTTGATGAAGTAAAAATTATCAGATCGAAGTCGCTTTTTTCAAAAACAAAAATATATAGTATATTTGCGTAATATTTGAGGCAATTGAATAAGATACCTAATTTCAATTTGTTTTTATTTAATAACTTTTATTCAAAGCTTTATAAATTACTTCAGCTAAAATCGATTATCGGTGCTTACTCTTTTCTTCCACTATAATTTATTAGCGTTAGACATCGTTACTTTAAAATTTATGCTTCAGCTAAAATCAGGTATCCATGTTTAACCGTCTCTTCCGTACACAGATCGCGCGCTAGGGAGTGAGTTGCTCACTTTTGTTCATTAACTCGCGCGCTGGGCAACAATGTTATTTTTTGTTTAATTAATCACTAATAAACATTACTGGGTGAACTATTCTGCGTATTTGGTTTAAAATGATAACTACTAAGAAAGATAAGGAAAAATAAACTTGATAAGAAAATTGATTTCAATTTAACTTTAACATTTATTTTTATTTCATCGTGTTCAGCGCAAAATTTGCATTTAAAACATATATTTGCAATATGCCATACATATTCTTATGCATTATTATATAATAAAATTGAAATCATTTTTTTTGTCAAGATTATTATATGAAAAAGGAAATAAAAAAATGCCCGAAACATATTAATTAAATAAATCCCAATGAAGCATGTAGAGGCTGTGTTGCCAACTGTGATTTTGAAAAAGGCGTAGGCCCGATGAGAAAATTACGTAGAATTGGTAAATTTTGCATATGAAAAGTAAGTAGATCTACGTACTTTTTTCTGAGTGAAATGAAGAAGTTATTTGAAACCGAATAAAACGAGTATTTTGTTATACAATTTGTTTAAGAACGGGAGATAGAACGAAGAGTTCTTGGAGAAGTCGCTGCATTAGAAGCATTTACCATGCTGTGGTAAACATTTACCATCAGACACAGGCACTGGTGGGTGCGGATTGTTCTCTAAATTTAAAACTTAATTTAACATCAGTCTCTCCTTTTCATTCTGTATAGAGAATGACAAGGATAAACTGTTGTTAAATGGCCTAGTTGACACTTTTTGGAATTATGTTTTAAATTGTTAATAATTATTCTATCAGAACGAAAAAAAAAAATTTTTTATCTAGAAGACATACAAAAACGCTCTTTAGTCTATAGACTTATCTATGCTATGGCGCCAAAACATTTGTAAACAAACACTCGCAAGCACGTAGGAAATAAACTTTCTAAGTTAATATTATAAAACCATGATTTCTAATAGATTACATGAAAAATATAGTAGTTATCATGATACACTTGGTAAAAGACTCTAGAAAAGTTATGGTTTAAATTGCCAAGAGAAAAAACATACTTACACATGAACATATGCTTAAAACTTGCTAAATCCTGTAACTTTATCGACTGAAAGTCTTTTCTTTTTGCAAAGATCAATTCGATGTGAGTAGGTACTCATTGATAATAGTAAAAGTTTAAAAATACAATTTTTAAGGTTAGGAATGTACCTACTAAGTCAAAGAGTTTTGTCGTTTCTGCTTTCACAAATCCTGCGTCCAGTATTAATTTAGTCAACAAAACCAATAACGGGAACCTTTTCTACAAGATGCAAGAGTGTTTAGATACATCTTCTTAAATATTCTATATAAAATATTCTTCTTTATTCTAGTGAATTAAGTTATTTTACAAATTTGAAAAAAATTAAGAAAATACGTAGATTCTGGGACTTTAGTTAGTAGGTTTCCAGAAAAGGCCTAAAATACGTAGATCTACGTAAAAAGACGTAGAGTTGGCAACACTGTGTAGAGGTAAACTCCCCAAGCAAAAAAAAAATACACGGCATTGCTCAGAGCGGCAGTGCAATATGCTGATTTATGATTTTCACTTTTTTTCTTAGTTAAGTAGCTACTTCGCAACATTGTCAAAAAGAATTATTGAGTTATGGGCTCTATTCCATAAAATAAAAAAATACGAAGTGGCATTTTATCATCACGGTGACCTGTCCTAAACCCAATTCCTCTCGTGAAATTACTTCCCCTGTAGTTACTGTTGAAATGGTTAGGTATATCAAATAATAAATACATTTAAGTTAAACTCTGGTTTTATTCCTGACAGTACACATTCTCTAAAAGTAATACAACGCATGACATAACAGATTTTCAGGAAACGGAAGTAAAAGTGAGGTGCACAGAATAGGCAGATTATATGAGGTTCTTCCCGACAATGACAGATGGCGCTACGTGTAACACTTAATATATGATTATAAAATTTACCTAATTACAACACGCCTCCTTAAATTTTTAATCTTATATATTTTATTTTTATATAACTAAATCAATCTGAACTCTAATCTGTTCTTTAAAAATTTCGTCTTATCTAAACTTTTAGTTAACATGTCTGCTAAATTTAGTTTTGTATCAATTTTAACAATATCAATTATTTTCTTTTCATAGTTCTCATTTATATAATGATACTGCACTTCGATGTGCTTTGAATTTTTTGTAAAGTTGCCGTACTTAGCAATTGCAATTGCACCTGAGTTATCTTCATACAATTTAATTGGATCACAAAAATGAACATCAAATGATTCACTTAACAAGTTTCTAATAAAAAGATCTTCTGTCACTGCCTCCGACATAGCAGTATATTCTGCAAAAGTTGAACATTTAGTTACTGTACTTTGTTTGCGTGTTTTCCAAAAAATTAAATTTCCATACAATCTAATAATAAAACCAGTTGTAGATTATCTACATTATCTCCTGCATAGTCAGAATCTACCATACAATCTAATACTTCAGTATCCACATTATCATAGTATGTTAACTTTAGATCCTTAGTCTTATATAAATATTTTAAGATTCTCATTGCATATTTGTAATGAGTTTGGTTATAACAACTTTGGTATCGACTCGAATAATTAACACTGTATGCTACATCGGGCCTTGTGCCTGTACTAATATACAATAATTCACCTATTATATTTCTGTACTTGATACTTTCATCTACTTCTCTAGCTTTTCTAGTTTTAAATTTGTTTCCATTGGAGTATCATATAACTTGGTACTTTTCAGATTGTATTTTGCAGCCAAAGATTCAATATATTTTGTTTGGTTTAGAGTCATTATACTTTTATCATCACTATAGTCAATATCTATGCCAATGTAGCTTTTAATTTTTCCAAAGTCTTTCATTGCAAATTTTTTCATTTGCCTAGTTTTTACCTCTTTCATTTTGTTTTTATCTTTACAACAAATTAAAAAATCATCAACAAATATCAATATATATATTGGATCTTTGCTTGCTCTATTAACATATAAACAGTAATCATAGTTACTTCTTACAAAATTCAGTGTTTTTATGAATTTATCAAAACACTCATACCATACTCTAGGGCTTTCTTTGAGACCGTAGAGTGCATTTTGCAATTTGTAAACTTTATTGTCACCAGTTTCATAACCTTCCTGTTGATTTACATACACTTCTGACTTCACATGTGCATTTAAAAAGGCTGTCTCTACATCCATCTGTTCTACAAATAAATTATTTTTACAACTGTATGACAATAAAATTTTCAAAGTTTGCATTTTTCCTACTGGTGAATAAGCATTTTCGATGTGTTCATTTTGTTGGAATCCTCTCACAACTAATCTAACTTTATAATCATTATTACTTTTCCTTCTAAACACCCACTTGACATCAATAACATTTTAATTTTTTGGCCTATCAACAACTTGCCAAGTATTATTTTTATTTAAACTATTTATTTCTGAATTCATTGCTTTTTGCCATTGTTTATGATCATTGGAGTTCATCGCCTCCTCAAATGTGTTTGGTACATTTGCATCAATATAGTTAACATATATAAAATGTGAAACTGGATTACCATATCTAGAAACTGGAGTTACATTTCTTTTTTTTAAACCTACTATGTCCTTGTCTCTATTGTCATTTAAATTATTATCGCTTACAAGATTTTTTAAGGCATTATTAGAATTGGTCTCATCGGCATCTACATATGTCTCATCATTTTCCGAATCAGTTTTGATTATTTCATTTGAAGCTTGGTCACTTTCTAAATCTTTATCTTTCTGATCATCTAGTTTTTCTAAGCAAATCAATTCAGTATTTTCTTCAACTATCTGTACATGCCTAGCATTAATTATTTTATTATTTACTAGAACTCGATAACTATTTTCAATATAGCCTACTAAAATTCCTTCTTTCGCTTTATCATCCCATTTGCTTTTTCTTAAAACTTCAGGAACCCTTACAAAAACTCTACTTCCATAAATTTTTAAATGCTCAACTTTTGGTTTTATTCCAAAAAATATTTCATAAGGAGTTTTATTTTCTACAGTATTTGCAATTGTTCGATTTTTTAAATATGCTGCTGTTTTTATTGCTTCTGGCCAGAACCTCCTATGAATTTTAGCTTCTCTCATTAAACACCTACCTATGTCCATAGCAGATCTATTATATCTTTCCGCTACTCCATTTAATTCATGGACGTAGGGTGGACATGGTAATAACTGTATACCCTTTTGCCTTATAAAATTATAAATATCCTTATTCAAATATTCTTTGCCATTATCACACTGAATTTTCTTGACTCTTTTGTTAAATTTATTTTCTAGTAGATTTACAAATTCTATGAAACAATTAGCAACTTCAGCTTTACTTTTAATGCAAAATATCCTTGTACATTTACTATAATCATCAATAAATGTGAGGAAGTATTTTTCTCCACCATAACCAATTGTATTATGTAGACCGTTTAAATCAGTATGAATTAATTCTAAAATCTCAGTAGTCTTCGTTCTATTATTTTCAAAAGGTACATTACTCATTTTACTTTTAATACAATTTGAACATTTCATTTCTATGCTTTCTATTCTATCAGGCAAACCAAGTACTAATTTATTATTTATTAATTTATTTAATTACTGAAAATTTACATGACCGAGTGCCCTATGCCATTTCTCTTTCTGAGTTAATTTTACTGAATGCGCTTAAATTTCATTTTTCGATACAAAGCTTTTTATACATTACAAATTGTTTATTTTATCAGCAACAACTATTAATTCTCTAGCTGTATTATAAATTTTTGCATTGTCATTTTTTGCTATTATTGTACAACTTTTAGTTATTTTTGAAAAACTTAACAAATTTTGCTTAATCCCTTCGACAAAGTAAACATTTTTTAAATCTACATATTTTCGATTATAATAGTTCTGAAAAAAAATTTTGACAGTACTTACTTTGGTAGCTTTTAACTGTTTGCCATCTGGCAGTTTAACATCAACAGGACTTTTCAAATCCATCGAGTTATCAAAATATGTATCATTATTTATTATATGGTCAGTACACCCACTATCTAAAAGCCAATTAATTTCACTGTTATTATTAGATTCTTCTGTTTTTATAGACCCCCATACCTGATTTATTTCCTGATTACATACTTGAGCTGTCCATGACTCCGATGAAAAGTTGTTTGAAGATGCACCACTAGAGTGACCTTAACCTCTGCCTCGGCTACGACCTCTGTTAATTGAAGACTCACCACTGAACTGACCTCTAAAATGATTTTGACCTCTGTAAAATCCACCTCTTGTTATAACCTTTCTGTAGTCCTCGCTGACCTCCGACACCTTGTTGTTCTTGATTATATCTCTGACCGTGCCAGCAGTCCTTACTGAGATGACCAGTCTTTCCGCATATAAAGCATTTGTTTCTAATTTTGGTTGCAAATGTTGAGTACATTGTTGTTTTTCTTGTCCAAGTCACTGGTGGCCATATTTTTCTCTTTAATTTTAGAACACTCATAATCAACTGTTCTTTGTTCTTCTGGAATTAAATCAAGAAAATCACCGATATAACTGTAACTTGGTGGAAGCGCTCTGAGTAGATATCTTCTACTGTATTGTAATTGTTGAGTCTAATCTCTTCAATTTTGCCATCTTGATGTAATATTATGTTAATTTTTGTATTTTCACGACAAATTTTTCGTTGCACAATTCACCTTAACCTCGGATGTCAATTATATTTTTAAATCTTTAATTTACTTATCACACTGAGTTTTTCTTTTATAACCACGCTCTGCTACCATGTTGAAATGGTTAGGTATATCAAATAATAAATACATTTAAGTTAAACTCTGGTTTTATTCCTGACAGCACACATTCTCTAAAAGTAATACAACGCATGACATAACAGATTTTCAGGAAACAGAAGTAAAAGTGAAGTGCACAGAATAGGCAGATTATATGAGGTTCTTCCCGACAATGACAGATGGCGCTACGTGTAACACTTAATATATTATTATAAAATTTACCTAATTACAACAGTTACATTTATTTTTTCGATTGAAATTAACTTTTATATGATTAACATATTATATAGCCTATCAACAAAACCTACTACTGTTTGTTTACCTTCTTCCTTATACATGCAAGCACTCAACTTTTGTCCTGGAAAAAGTTATCATTTCCATGGACAGTAAGTTTTTGTGAAATAGGTTCGTCTACATTGCTTTGTTGTGTCCCGCTTGTCAGTGCCTACTTCGAGCCAGTCCGCCTTCGCTGGAGCACACGCACGCGCAACAACGTCATTGTGGATTCCCGCCAAATAGTAAGTATATCATTTCAGTGATATGTGGACAATTGATTCGGTGGACAGTAATGCCGATAAGAGTCCAGGGAATGAAAGTATCGCCGAAATGATACATCCATAAGTTTTTAGAGATCCTTGAGTCAATATAGGTATATTAAATAGTTTCGGTTTTGTGTATATTTATCTAGATACTGTAGGTTCGATATTTCGGGTGCAGTAGTTGTTCATGCCAACGTTAGGCATTCTTAGTTTATAGATTTAACTTTTCATTTTTACCCACGTTTAGTTTATAAGAGTTACCGCTCGATATATCGCTGCATTCTACAGTCTACGAATTGACGGCGACTCAACCAGATGCGCACTCGCTAATCTGGGTTTCCCGTTTTCTGGAACTATATTCTTTATTCTAAAGACTGCTATTCTTAGGGTTTATACTCTTTATGAACCTACCGCTCGTGCTGTGAACATAGTGCTGTGTTTTGCAGTGCTTAACACATACACTGTTGTGAAGTAAACGCTTAATTATCCGCTGTCTTGGCTGATATTAACCGGGGCTGGTCCTTCATTATCTCGCTAAATCGTCGTGGGCTGTTGAGGCTGAGGAAGAAGTCTGCAGTGACATTACCCGGGTAGTGCCGGGTCAGTGCGGTTGCTGAAGGTGAGTTGCTGTTTTACTTTCGTATTCCGTATTCGATTTCCGTAGGATATCTATCTCCTCTTCAACAGATAAGTAAACTTATACTACCTATGGTGATACCCAAATTAGTGCTGGGTAGAATCTACGAACCTTATTGCTAGGTTTAGCGTCCACATCATTTTTGGCCTTCGAGCCGCATTCATTGAACCCATTTTATAAATTTATACTACCGCGTACGCTTCAAATAACGTATTTTGGTATTTCTTTATATACTTTATACCTTATAACATAAAAGGTAGATTGTAAATTTATTACTACGCCACCGAACGTGATTCTTGCTTCTATCGTTGTGCTCTGTTGCGGACAGTTACTAAATTGGCGATTTACTCTTTTGCCTAATTTTATTTCAATTATATTTTATAATGCCTCCTGGTAGTGCAAGTGTTTTGAAAGGAAATGACAAGTTGGAAATTGACTTGAAAAAATATAACGCAAAGCGTAACAATTTGTTTTCCCGCTTACAAAAAATTTATAGTGAGGCTAAGCACGCATTTTCTGATGAATCATCTACGGAAATATTTCTTGCTAGTTGTGAGTCTTTAGAAAATTTACGTTCAGATTTTAGGGAAATTACTGATCAAATAATTGATATTGAACTTCAATTAAAGCCTGAATCTAAACCTAATTATCAGGGCGTTAATGCATTTGACGAGCTTTATTGCTTCTGTAAGCGCACTTTAACTAAGTTGTCTGTTTCGGCGGCAACAACAATCAAGTCGGATACTTTGGATGCAAAAAATACTTGCTATAAAAGTCCAACTGTAAAATTGCCAAAACTGGATTTGATAGGATTTTCAGGTGACCCCATTAAATGGCCTATGTTCTACGAATCATTTAAAAATACGATTCACGATAACTCTGATTTATCTGACCATGAACGTATGCAATATTTGATTGGTAAGTTGTCTGGCCGGGCACTTTCAGTTTGTGCGGGAATCACACCGAACGCTTCTAACTACAACATAATATGGCGGACGCTAGTCGACAAGTATGAAGACAAACGATGTCTCGCCTCCGCGTATTTAGATGAAATGCTTACTTTTAAATGTTTTAATTCCGCAAGCGCTCAACATTTTGAATTATTTTTAGAAAAAAATTGCGGTGCTGTTTCCAGTCTTAAATCTCTGAATTTAAATAACTTATCAGATTTTATTTTATTTCACCTTGCATTTAAAAAACTTGATACGGACACGGCTCGTCAATTTGAAATGCATAAACGTGACTCTTCTTTTCCTTCATACGATGATTTCTTTGCCTTTGTACGCGAACAATGTAAGTTACTAGATCGCACTACTCCCATAAATCCCGCTACAACAAAACAGAATTCGTATCAGATTCGTAATAAGCCCACCCACGCATTAGTAGCCGCTACTCATACTGATATGCAAAATAAGTATTCTACCCAATGTGCCTTTTGTAAACATAATTCTCACAACAAATTATTTCTTTGTACGGCATTTAAAAATTTATCAATAGAAGACCGCTATAACTATATTAAATCTAACAATGGATGTACCAATTGTTTAAGCTTATCTCATTTAATTTCAAAGTGTAATTCAATTAGTCGTTGTCGAAATTGTGCATCAAAACATCACACGCTGCTATGCTGTAAAGGAGCCCTGTTCGGCGGTGCGCCGTCGCACCACGCGCGGCCGCAGCTGGCCCCGCGCGCTGGCATTAATCATGATGGCAGCTCCCGTGAACGCACGCGCGCCTCCGCACAGTGGGTGAAAAAAAGAGGTCCTCTTTCATAGGATTTTTGAAAAAATAAAAATGTTTATTATCCGTTTAAGGTATGCGGTTTTATTGGACATATCAGTACATTGAATAATAAAATAGTTTGGGGAATTTCCTTTTAATCTAACACCATAAAGCACGGGCTTTAGAGTTTCAAATGTATGAAAACGGAATTTGTTTTGCTCATAACTTGTATCGGTCTTCTACGGTCAAGCTGAAACTTATAGGGATTATTACCGGGTCTGTTACGAAGCCATGTGACCTTTGACCTTCACCCCGGACGGCCCCGTTTAAAAGATACGAATTTATCAAAATGCTTATTAGGGTAATTTTACTTTACGGGGTTATGTGTCTCAATAAACAGTTTGTTTATGTTTCTTGCCCAGCATTTAGTTATTAATATAACACAGATTATTATCTAATAAAACTACACAGTAGATAACGCCACCATACAACTTAACTTTAAATAAAAGCGTCCTAATTCAAAAGATATGGAATTAATATAAATAGATAAAAGAAATAGTTTTAAGAAAAAGAAAACAAGAATACAATATTGTAAAGAATTACAATGAAGTCGTTTACAGCCTACAATTTAATCTTTTGTTTGACAATCGCTTAAAAGCCGCGCGCCACTAACGAGAGCATCATCACATATAAACAATACAAACTCTATTGTTGCAGGTTTTGAGGAATTCAAAGGGTTACCCACAGTCATTACCTGCCGTTGTTTGCCTATAATAATTAATTTTGTCAAACAAACATACTTACACTTACAATGTCTATCTAAGAAAGGGTTTGATCAAATATGTTTATTTTGGGATACCTAGAACTTTAACTGACTAAGCTTAAAATGAACAAAGTGTTTTTCCAGATAAACTAGCTGGTTATTAATATTAGTAAATGTAGTAAGGGAGATTCTGATATGTTACTGCCAAACGAGAAAATAAACTATTTACATTATGAATAAAACAAAATTATTAACATCAATATTTTTATTTACAAAACTTAAATTACTAACTAAGCTTGATATCATAAATTAAATAATGCATAATAAGGAAGCCACAACTGTATAAATTACTACACACATACAAGCTAAAGTATTGTGGCGACTGGATTCCAAGAATGCTGACTTGATATAAGCGTCGACGCGCGGTCCGCGGTGACGCGAGCCAGTCGCACATTACCACCGATCCCGTCAGGTTCATTCTCAAGTCATTGTAATAGTACGCATAACAGTTAGAAAATAGACAGTATAATTTGGAGTCAGAGTAATTTAGATGAACATTGTGAAGTGAATAAACAGTCAGTGATTTATATAGCAGCCTTTATTTGACATTCACACCAGACCCTAACTTAGGTAAAGTGGCAACAACATAAGTCAATAGAAAACCATATGCCAAAGTGGTGACCACGCGTTTTTCGGTGTGCGACTCAGGAACCTGACGGCGGACAGACACGCGGACGAAAACGTGGCGAAATTTGAGGTTAGGGTAGTGAATTAAAGTTTTGAAGATATACATTTTGCGTAAAAATGTATGAAGACGCCGTTTGCAGACCGGATGAGCCGATTATTGCGAAAAAGGAACCCGCACCATCGACTAGTGGACAAGAGATAGCCATGGTGACGGTACAGTCACGCATCCCCGAGTTCTGGACGGAAATGCCAAGAATGTGGTTTGCGCATTTTGAGTTGATAATGGCACCACAGAAACAGGGAGACAACGTTAAGTTTGAGATGGCAGTTGCAAAATTGAATAAAGAGGCGCTCAGGCAAGTGAGCGACCTGATCCAATCACCACCGGCTACAGAGAAGTATAACGCTTTAAAAAGAAGACTTATAGCCGTATACGAGGAGAGTGCAGAAACGCAATTCCAGAAACTAGTGAGCGAAATGGATTTAGGCACGCAGAAACCCTCACAGTTGCTTAGAAGAATGACGGAACTAGCAAAAAACGTTGGCATATCAGTAGAACCATTAAAAAAATTATGGATAAACCGTTTGCCACCGAATGTAAGAGCAGTTCTAGCAGTGAGTGGAGACACAAGGTTGGAAGATTTAGCAGCCATAGCGGACAAGATTTTGGAGAACCTGAGGTCCGGAGAAATTGCATCAGTGAGCAGTGCACAAGCAGAGGTACATCCAGACATTATTAGGCACATGCGAGACCTAACAGCAGAAATAAACAAATTGAAGTTAGAAATAAACTCCATAAGAACAAGAGGACGCAGCCCGAATCGAAGACAAGAAGGACAGAGATGGCAACGTAGTAATTCTCACAGAAGACAAAATGCATCATTGTCCCGGCGTACACCAGAGAGCCCAGATTGGCTATGTCGCGAGCATTACCGGTTCAGAGAGCGAGCGAGGACCTGCACATCACCGTGTAATTGGCAACGACAACAGCAGCAGCAGCAGAGTTCGGGAAACTGAAGGCGGTGCAGTTGGCGGAGATGGACGGCTGCACCGACGAAGGAAACCATCGTTTATGCGTCAAGGACTACAACAGCGGTATGTGTTATCTCATAGACACGGGAGCTAACATTTCAGTGATACCGGTGAGTAAAGTGAGTAGTAGTAAAATCAGTAAAAATTGTGAATATAAACTATATGCCGCGAATGGCACAGAAATAAGGACTTACGGAATTATATCATTAGAGTTAGATTTAGGTTTAAGGAGAAATTTTAAGTGGAATTTTGTAATTTGCAATGTGAAACAACCCATTATTGGTGCAGATTTTTTGAAAGCGTTTAGTTTAATAGTAGATCTTGGCAATAGAAAGTTGACTGACGGCCTGACTAACCTAAATAGATATGTAAGGGTAATAAGTAGTGTCGAGCCGACAATTTCCAGTATTCATAGGGACAACCCATTCCATGAGTTATTAGAAAAATACGCGGACATTACTAAGCCTGTGAATTACAAAGAGGATGGTGGTCATGGTACATACCACCACATTGAAACCGTTGGGCCCGCTATTTTTGCGAAACCAAGACCATTACCGCCACATAGATATCAAGCTGTAAAAGAGGAATTTAAAAACATGATGGAATTAGGCATTTGCAGACCTTCAAAAAGTGCGTGGGCCAGCCCGTTGCATGTGGTCCCGAAAAAGGATGGGCAGATACGTCCCTGTGGCGATTACAGGCGTTTAAACGCTGTAACCAAACCGGACAGGTACCCCATACCTAGAGTGCAAGACTTCACTTTTGGTCTGGCAGGTAAGTACATATTTACTAAGATAGATATTAATAGAGCGTATCATAATATCGGTATTAAGCCAGAGGATATCGAGAAAACAGCGATTACGACACCATTTGGTCTTTTTGAATTTGTAAAAATGAGTTTTGGATTGCGTAATGCCGCGCAAACATTCCAGCGTTGGATGAACAATACGGTTCTACAGGGAATAGAAACGTTAAACAGTAAGAGTAAAAATAGTAATCAGTGTTCTGTGTTATTTTGCTATATAGATGACGTAATAATCGCGACAAGCGATGACGTCACATTGCATAGGGAACACTTAGAGCAGGTATTTGAGAGATTCGAAAAATTCGGTATAACGATTAATTTAAAAAAATGTAGTTTTGGTAAGGCAATGGTAGAATTTTTAGGATATGAGGTCAGTAAAGATGGTATAAGACCGATGGAGGAAAAAATTAAGGCCATTCAAGAATTCCCAAAACCAGAGAATATAGAACAGCTACGTAGATTCCTAGGAATGATAAACTTTTATAGAAGTCACTTAGATCATGCAGCAGATAGTCAAAGTCTATTGAATAAATATTTACATAAAGCTAAGAAAAGGGATAAAACAAAGATAGAATGGAATGCGGAATCGTTAAAGGCATTTGAACGATGTAAAAAAAGTTTAAGTAACGCAAGTATGTTATCATATCCGGAACCGCAGAGTAAGTTAGCCTTAATGTGTGACGCTTCGAATACAGGGGTAGGCGCTGTATTACAACAAAAGGTTGCTAACGACTGGAAGCCATTAGGTTACTTTTCAAAGGGACTTACTAATACTCAGAAGAAATATAGTACGTACGATAGAGAACTTTTAGCAATTTATTTAGGAATAACACATTTTAGGAATATAATAGAAGGTAGGAATTTAACAATATTTACAGATCATAAGCCGTTGACATACGCGTTTAGTAAAATAGGTTCAGATAAAGAAACACCAAGACGGACGCGACAATTACTGTACATTAGCGAGTTTACGAGCGACATACAGTATGTAAGCGGAAACGATAACGTGGTAGCTGACGCGCTATCGCGCACAGTAGAGTCCATTGTTTGTCCTACGAACATTGATTTCGACGAAATCGCCAGGGCACAGGAACACGATCAGCAACTTCGTGACCTGTTAGCTGAAAGTAAGACTAAGCAAAAGTTACAAAGATTACAGTCACCTTTGTGTAGTAGTTCTGTGTACTGTAATATAAACAAAGATTGTGTAAGACCATACATACCAGAGCAATTCAGGAAGTTAGTTTTTGATAAGGTACATAATGTTAGCCACCCAGGAATTAGAAGTACTAGGAAAATGATTACTCAGAAATATTTTTGGCCTAACATGAATAGAGACGTTAATAATTGGAGTAAGAAATGCATATCGTGTCAAAAAGTCAAAGTTCAACGTCATACAGTATCTAAACTAGGGACATTTCCACCCAGTGAGCGTTTCGAGCACGTTCACGTAGACATAGTTGGTCCTTTACCTACTTCAAGCGAGGGATATAGATATTTAGTCACTATGATAGATAGATTTACGCGTTGGCCAGAAGCCATTCCAGTAAACGAGATCACCGCAGAGGTAGTAAGTAAAGCTATTTACGAAAATTGGATATGCAGATTTGGTTGTCCGAAGGAAATTACTAGTGATCAAGGTAGACAATTCGAAAGTGAGCTGTATTCAGCACTTATGAAAATGTTAGGTATTAAAAAAATTCGTACTACAAGTTATCATCCGCAAAGCAATGGGATGATAGAAAGGTTCCACAGATCACTAAAGGTAGCATTAAAGACACGTTTATTAGATAATAGTACATCGTGGGTAGACGAATTACCAACGGTAATGTTGGGACTTCGCGCAGCCTGTAAAAGCGATAACAACGTGAGTGCAGCAGAGATGACATTAGGACACACATTACGTTTACCAGGAGATTTTTACGAAAATAGTTTAAGTTTAAAAGTGAAGGACGAACCAAGTTATGTAAGTAAAATAAGACAGGTATTAAATAGTTTACGTCCACAGCCTAGAGAGAATAGGGATAACAGAAAAATTTTTGTACATAAGGATTTGGAAAATTGTAGTCATGTTTTTGTCAGGAATGATATGGTATCGAAGCCGTTAACACCCACATACAGCGGTCCATACCAAGTCATTAGTAGATCACCCAAATCATTCGTAATAAGGATAGCAGAACGCCAGTCTAACATTTCTATTGACAGATTGAAACCAGCTTATGTATTGAACTATAAAATTTTGTTAGATAATAACTCGTATATTACTAAAGAATGTACGACAAGCAGCAAAAATATATGTAAGGAAAGTAACAGTAATAAAATTGTATGTAATAAGCATAAAGAAAATACTGACGTAAAATGTGATGAGCAAAGTACACTGAAACCTGCAATTAAGGTCACACGCAGTGGTAGAAGTGTTAAGCAACCAGTACGATTTTTGCTGAAATGAAACATGTAAAATGCAATATAAGTTTTAGTTGTGACAATTTAAACATTTAAGAAATTACTTTTGTGTAGTACACTCTTCAGGAAGTAAATTATTATTTAAAGATGGGAAATTATCAGAATAAAGATGTTGTAATAAGTACTCAGGCACAAATTGCAAGTGCTGAGAAACTGCAAAGTCAAGTAAATATGTTCAGTATCATGTTGATAGTGATGATAATATTAGTGAGCATGGGGTTACTATACGCCATACGTCACAGATGTGTTAATGGACTAAAGAAATTAATAAAGAAAGAAGCTGTAAAGGTAATTCCAGAAGTAATCCATTTACCTAGAACCGCTACAAATGTTGCAAGCGGAAGACCAAGTGTAGCTTAGGAAGTGAAAATAAAGTAATTTTTTTTCATATATATTAATCGCTGAGTATAAAATGAAATATGTTGTGTAAAATTGTGTATTTCCACGCAAGTGATGTTGTTAATGTTAATGTTTTTGTAATGCTGTGTAAATTCGTGCGTGGCGTCACTAAAAGGAGTGCTGTCGAGCCTAAAGCTGTTATTATGTATTGCAGAGCATAGCCCTTTTAGTGACTACCTAGGACATGTTATTTGTTTATGTTTCCCCTGAAACATTTTAAAGACGAACCTGAAAGCAGATGTTCGCAAAATTGTATTAAATCTATGTATTAAAGTTATATAGAATGTGTATTGTGAAATGTGAGTATGAAAGGAAATTTAGAGATTTTGTCAAAATTATTGTTTTAAATAGTACAATAGTAAGGAAAGAGAAATAAAAAATGCAAGATTGTTTTTGTAAAAAGTTTAATAGAATTAATTTGTGTAGTAACGCATAGAGCTTCGCCTTAATATAAATCCGTTCTAAAAATAGAATTACATGTATTGGCCTTAAGCGTTGGTATGCGTCATGTTATGAAGTCCGTATCGTAGGTATTGTTATCATAAACATTGTATCGAAAGTTGAAACGTTGCATTATTAGCGAGCTCTGTTGTAATACTTTGTTTTGCAGTACAGCTAAATGACAAGTTAGACTTGTATAATTATGAAGGTTCAGTAGATATATTTTTTATGAATATGTTTAAAAATTTTACATTTTTTTTTGAAAAAAGGGAGGGTGTGATGTGGCGACTGGATTCCAAGAATGCTGACTTGATATAAGCGTCGACGCGCGGTCCGCGGTGACGCGAGCCAGTCGCACATTACCACCGATCCCGTCAGGTTCATTCTCAAGTCATTGTAATAGTACGCATAACAGTTAGAAAATAGACAGTATAATTTGGAGTCAGAGTAATTTAGATGAACATTGTGAAGTGAATAAACAGTCAGTGATTTATATAGCAGCCTTTATTTGACATTCACACCAGACCCTAACTTAGGTAAAGTGGCAACAATAACAGTCAATAGACACATTACATTAGCCAAAGTATAAAAGATTAGTAGAACTCAAATTGGCTACAACAGTTCTTAAATATGTAAACTGTTTATATTAATATGATACAAAGATACAAAAAAATAAAAATACAAAGTTTGATATATTTTGATTTGAGGGAAAGAACACATACTAATCAAAGTCATAATCAGATACATTACCTACATCTACAAACTCTATATTTTCCTTATCTTCACAAGAAGTTAATAATAATGATTTAGCTTCATTTGTGAGAGGTTTATTTCGTTGACATATTTTAGGCCTGAAACTTGATAGGTATGGGTCAGACGATATTAACAAATTATTGATAATATCTTCATTTGTTGCAATCCTGCTAGATTTACGCGAGTGGAAGGTTCTGAAGTTTTTAAAATCTTTGTTACGAGCTTCAGAGGCCTCTTCAGAGAGCTTGCCGATTGGTATAAAGTTATTGTGCTCTATTATATCGGCACCATGAATGAGTAATTTATGCACGCTTGAGGGCATATAATACCATTCATAGAGCTCGACATATTTGCGTGCTGTAGCAGCACAATATTGGCGGAATTTTTCCACGTCCACAAACTCTCCACATGAGATAGCCTGAAGAATCACTCCAAATCTTCTAACGAGTTCTTCATCAACACCCGTTATTTGAGCAGTAATTTGAGGATTAACAAAAAATCTTCTTGCTGTGTTTCCATCGTTGCTTGTACCAGCCCCTTGTTTAACAACGTCCACAAGTAGCCCCGTTTCAGTCCGGAATTGTTCTTGAATAGCCTTTTTTCTTTGGCTTAACTGTTGCTTCAAATCTTCGCCCTTAGCTTGCCATTTCTTGAAGTCGAGACGGTAAGCAATATGTAAGATACATTCCATGCATCTAATTCGTGCATGGAGGGAAGACAGACCGAACTTAAACATGTCTACAGACTGGGTTCTCTGAGTAACCTTGTCGATATCATTCATTTCTTTTGGTTTTGCTTTGCATATATCGCATGTAGCTGTGGATGTATCTGATAAATGTGAAGTTATTTTACCATCAATCATCGTCATATGCAGAACGTGTTTTACATTTGCACCATCGATAACAGTTGGATGTAGAGCAGCAATTTCCGTATCAATTAAAGTCATTTCTTAAAATAAATGGGTCGACAGTAAAACGTTGAAGACGCTTTGGGGTTTTCCCATATTATTTCATCAGTACCATCTCTCACCAGTTTTAACGGCACAAATGAACACATGAAGATGCTTGAATCATCGCCGTCAATTTTTTGTTGGTAGTTGCTTTGCCCAGATGCACCGTCAAACCCCCATTTACTGATAAGAGTCGAATTACTGCCAGTTAAATCAGTTTCCAGAGTTTTTAATAGTCTCTTGACCGTAATATCTAAAATAGACTGAAGTTTAAGTTTAACTTCAGTCTCAGTTATTACCATGTCTTCTTTTGCAACGTAGCACTCCTTCTTCTCTTGCTTCAAAGCATCATACGATGGAAGTATATCACACCCCATGTCTCTCATTGTCTGCCTCAATGTAATATACTGCCATTTCGATAATTTCAGTGATGTTGAAATACCGAGTGCCTTATCGGTATGACAAGTTCGTTTCGTCGATTTCAGGCAGGCTCGCAGCATTGGCGCATCTTCAGGCTTTTTAATCAAATGCTTCACTAATTCTACAAAGTCCGTTTGGTTTTCATTTTCCGCTTTCCTAGCCAGGGCATAAGCAAGTGTCTCAAAATCGTTTTCGGCAATGAGATTTTCAGTTCTTCTTCTTTTTTGCAGTGGACTCAAATTGGCAAATTCTTTTCGAGGACTAAATGTAGCGGTTGATGTCGACACAGCCACACTATGAGGAACAGTGCATTCCGTTGATAAAATAGGTCTTGTTACTGTTGAAATACTTGTTGAAGGATCTTCAAAACTCGTCATAATATTTGATTGTTCTTCAGTTATGTCTAGTGAAACAAACTCTGGCCATTTTATTTCTTGGTCCAACCAGTCAGCAAACTTCTTTATAAAATTCCCTTGTGTGTAATTAGCTGACTTCCATTTGCGTTTAAGATTACTCGTATATGTAGCACAAAACGTTTTAAGAGTTGTCTTTTGTTCTTCAGATAATGAAAATCTCACTGAATCGAGTACTTTTTGAAATAACATGTCGGCACTAAAAGATTTTTGCCTCATATATATATATACGTCGAGATTAGACACAAGCCCTTCCATTCTGAGCAACTTAAAATTTGAGCAAAGAGAACGTTACGGTACGAATCAATAATGATAAGTGAAATGAAATACAGGTGTACTCCGTATTTATTATAATCGAAGTCATTGTTGAATAATAATAATAACAACGTATTATTTATTCACCTACCCACAATAAAAGCAAATAATCAGTAATTATTATAGGCAAACAACGGCAGGTAATGACTGTGGGTAACCCTTTGAATTCCTCAAAACCTGCAACAATAGAGTTTGTATTGTTTATATGTAATGATGCTCTCGCTAATGGCGCGCGGCTTTTAAGCGATTGTCAAACAAAAGATTAAATTGTAGGCTGTGAAGGACTTCATTGTAATTCTTTACAATATTGTATTCTTGTTTTCTTTTTCTTAAAACTATTTCTTTTATCTATTTATATTAATTCCATATCTTTTGAATAAGGACGCTTTTATTTAAAGTTAAGTTGTATGGTGTCGTTATCTATATATATATGTATAGTTTTATTAGATAATAATCTGCGCTGTATTAATAACTAAATGCTGGGCAAGAAACATAAACAAACTGTTTATTGAGACACATAACCCCGTAAAGCAAAATTACCCTAATAAGCATTTTGAAAAATTCGTATCTTTTGAACGGGGCCGTCCGGGGTGAAGGTCAAAGGTCACATGGCTTCGTAACAGACCCGGTAATAATCCCTATTAGTTTCAGCTTGACCGTAGAAGACCGAGACAAGTTATGAGCAAAACAAATTCCGTTTTCATACATTTGAAACTCTAAAGCCCGTGCTTTATGGTGTCAGATTAAAAGGAAATTCCCCAAACTATTTTATTATTCAATGTACTGATATGTCCAATAAAACCGCATAAACGGATAATATACATTTTTATTTTTTCAAAAATCCTATGAAAGGGGACCTCTTTTTTTCACCCACTGTGCTCCGCCACTACTCCTTGCACGTCTGAGACCGTGCGCCAGTTACCTGTCGCTTAGCGAGATAACGCAAACTCACAAAATATTTCCTTGTGTAATATGTCGCCGCCGCTTTGTAAGAATGATACTACTTGTTTACTCGGTACAGTCAAGGTATTCGCGGCAGATTCACGCGGCAATTTAAATTGCGTTCGTGCAATCGTTGATCCTGGTTCTCAGTCAAACTTTATAACTACAAAATGTTGTCATACCTTAAATCTGCCTTTTAATAAATTACCGCGTGCTGTGGTCAAAGACATTGGCTCGTCTCCTAATCCAATTAAGGGGGCAACCAAAGTAGTTTTATATTCTCGTTTTAATAACATATCAATATCGTTAGATGTGTGTGTTATTGACCGCATTACAGATGATTTACCTACTGTTAATATTGATAAAACTTTATTTTCTTATTTACAAAATATTCGTCTCGCTGATGATGAGTTTCATTCTCCCGGTGAGATTGATATTCTCATAGGGGCCTCGTTCTTTGCCGATATTTTACTTCAAGGTCGTGTAACCGGACCACCGGACATGCCCACCGCTTTCGATACAATATTTGGTTATATGATTTTAGGTAACACTTACACAGTATCTACCGCTCATAATAATTCTATTTCTTTAACAGCTATGATACAACTTGATTCTCATTTAGACACAACCTTAAAAAAGTTTTGGCAGCTCGAATAGGTATTGCCTTGTCAATCCATGTTGAGTCCAGCTGAAAAAGAGTGCGAAACTATTTTTGTTAATAATACTGTGCGCGATAGTACAGGCCGCTATACAGTCGCGTTACCTTTCGCGGATGATCCTTCCACCTTGGGTGATTCATATCGTATCGCTAAAAATAGATTTCTTTCACTGGAACGCAAGCTTAATGCTTGTGTTGAACTACACCAAGAATATAACAATATTATACGCGAATATATTGATAAAAATTATATTACTCACGTGAACGATCCTGCTGATCATTCAGGTTATTTTATACCGCATCATGCTGTCGTTCGACATGATAAAACGACCACAAAAATACGCATGGTGATGGACGCAAGCGCGAAAACAGACTGTCTCGTTGAATGAAGTTTTGCATTCCGGATTTAATTTACAGAATAACTTATTGTCTATATTAATTGATTTTCGTTTATATAAAATAGCTTTTACTTCAGACATAAAACAAATGTATTTGCAGATTTTAGTTAGTGAAAATTATCGTAAATATATGAAGTTTTTGTATAGATTTGATTCAAGTGATCCTGTAGATACATACTATTTTAACCGCGTTTGTTTCGGATTAAGCTGTAGCCCTTACCTCGCAATGCGCGTAGTAAGACAATTATGCGAGGATGAACGCGCCTCTTACCCGCTTTCGGCTCAAGTCGCCACTAGCAATTGTTATATGGATGATATTTGTATTCCATGCCATCCATCCGGGACTCCTTACGCCTATGAGATGAGTTGTTAGGTATGTTCATGTTTGGGGTTTTCGACCTAGTAAAGTGGTAAAAACGATACTGTAACACGTTTTTTTGTATCAATGAGCTAATTTGAGTTTAAAATCAAATCATTGGTAAACAATAATAAACAGAAGGGTTGATAACCTCAAATGTCAACCCCAATGTCACTTTAAATTGCGTTCAGAAATCCGAACTTTAAACTTTCCTTCACATAAATAGTTACAGAATCGCAACGCATGTCCATGATTATTTAATTATGAATAAATTTCATTTCTTTGACTTATAATCTTTGTTTAACATTAAATTGATCATAAAATTAATACAGCCAACCAATTATTCAATATAAATATAAAAATAATAAATTTATCAATTGTTTAGGCTGTATAATACAGAGTAGTCTTGACTTTCGCCAGCGTTATATGAGAGGAACAATGGTTTTTGCATCTGTGATGTAATAGGGATGGCATGTTTGTTAGTTCGGAATCTGTAGATCGTATTAATTGGTATCGATAGCTGATCGATTAGTATATAATTTTGAGTTTTGATAGTTTCTTTCAGGGAATTCATCCCTAAAAATAAAGTGAATATATTTGTTTCGCTCCTTGTGGAAAAATGTTAATTCTATAATTAACATTTAGTTTGTAATGGTATTTTTTCCATTAAATTGATTGATTCGATTCCGCATACCGATGACTTATGTCTCGATGTATTCGGTATGCGGATAGTTGTGTCACCGCACGAAAAATCATCTTTCTTTCTACGATAAGCCTCAGATCAGGAAGGATGTGAAGGAATTTTCTGCCACATATAACGTTTTCTGGTTGCACTTCGCTCCGGCAGAGCATCATAACATGCCACAACTCCCATCCACAGGATGGGCATAAAATTTGAACCCATGATAACCGCATGGTAAGTTGAAACTTCAGGCGAGGAAACTCGTATTCTGCTTTAATATTTCGTGCGCTTGACAAGGTTCTTTTGTTTCAGGGTTCTTTAGGTTAAGCCTAGCTTAGGGCCTTTTATTTTTATTTTAAATGTTCACTCCGCGATGACCTAAAAGCCACAATCTCAGCAACCTAAAGATGCTTCGAGCCACGAGGACCTAGACACGTGGACTCCAGCCAGGACTATTGCCTGTGTACCCGGGGTGTGGAAGCTGCCCATTGCCTTACAAATACCATCATCCAGGGGATGTGACACGTGTGACCAGACCGCCCGTTGATGAGTGGATACCGCATGGACAGCTCAGACTGATTAACCGGGTAATACTAACCCATTTTGTAGGCTCATTTAAGGGTAGAAATTTAACTTATATGCTGAATCTAAATTAACATTCTTGGTTATGTAAACTGCATTAAATATGTGACAATAGAATAAATGGATGTGAACATTTAATGTGTGGACATTTTTATTCCATCTGAAATCGTTTGCTACTGTGTGCATGGCGCCTCTTAAATAAGTTTTGCACACAGTACTCCAGGCACGGTCTTAATAAAACCCGCTAACTGTTAACTTTTCAAATTCTAGCCGACTGTTTCAAATTATCCGTAGCCGGGAAAAACCCATTACAGTGTCGTACCCAACGTTTGGCCTGGAGATTTCAGATGAAATAAAATTGAATATTAAAATATATTTTTTTTTCTTTAGTGGGTAACTTAAATTATTTTTTTGTAACTTACTTTTTCATAAAGGAAGCTCATAAACTTACCTTAAATATATTCTTTAGGCACCTATTTAGGTCTAGCCTACCTAATATTGTTTGGAATTCTTTCCATTTTGTCTCCGGTATCTCTCGGAGAAAATTTTTTTGTTTAGGTACCTCCATTAAAGGTTAGCCTACCTGATTTAAGTGTATTAACTGTACTTAGTTATATACTGTATATTATTATACTACTAAAGACTATTGTTTAGCTTTAGAATTTAAGTTTTTTTGTTGTAAAACTTGTATAATCTTACAACATGGATTTCATTACAGTTGGTTGTCCAGTTGAGTACCTACATAAGGACGAACTGTTACATGAGCTGTCTATAAGGCACTTACCTGCGGAAACAACCTCATCAACGGACGATCTGAGGAAACTCCTGCGTCACACCAGCAAATTGACCCGACGAGGTAGTGTGAAGGCGATGGACAATTTCACCATCGACCAGTCGTCTGAGGTAGCCATATGTACTCCCAAGGTTGCTGAGATTGAGGCAAGCAGTAAGGATTTAACATCCAGTGAGCGCATGGTTAAGCGGTTAGTAGCTAGTCTTTCGAGGATAAGCAATCCAGAGGATGGAATTGCAAAACTAAAATCTTCTCTTATTTGCATTCTCATGCATCTGGAAAGTGATAGTGATGAACCCGAGGAAACGGGGGAATCTTTCTCTACACCCGAGAAGGAAGTTGTTGAAAGTGTTCAGGTTGTTCAACAGCTCTCTCCGAAGGTCTATAATTTGAATTCTTTCAATTTAAAGTATCGCGGCGATTCTTGTGTCCGTGTATTCTTAACTCGATTAGAGGAACTTAGGATTGCTCGTAAGGTTCCCAAAGATGTGATCTTTGACGGTTTTCCGGATTTACTAGAGGGTCCTGCCTTATATTGGTTCAGAGCCAATAAACACAAATTTGAATGTTTCTGAGATGTTACAAAATCACTCAGTGAAGACTTCGATATTCCTGACTTAGACCACCTGCTCTTAGCTGAGATACGGCAGCGTACCCAGGCAAAATCAGAAACTATAGTTGTTTTCTTGTCCATCGTCGTGGGTATGTTTTCACGTTTAAGGAAAAATATCCCCGAGTATGAACAACTGGACATCATCCTTAGGAACATCCGTCCGGAATATAGTGTCGAGTTAGCATTGCATAACATAGCTTCAATTGAACACCTCAAGTTCTTGTGTAAAAAGCTTGAGTTGGCAAAGGTCAAAGCTAATCAGTTCAGAGAACCAGTATTAACAGCTGATTCATTGGCTCCTGATTTTAAATATAATTTGAGTAAACCTACTAAATCAAAACAATCTTTTGTAAATTTTAAAACAAATCAAATATCATCACTAAATCAAAATGACGTTAATAAGAAATCTAATCAGCCCTCTAGCTCCAATAAATTCAACCTACATTGCTTTAGGTGTGGTAATAACAACCATAACACTAGTAGATGTCTAAAATCTAAAGATCTTGTTTGTTTCAAGTGTGGTGAGAGAGGTGTCCGTACACCAGAGTGTCCTAAATGCTCTATGCCAAAAAAGTAGTTGGCCATGTCTTTTCTCCAGAACATAAAAAGTATAAGAACGAATTTCATCCCGCTTTAACAGAAAAGACATATTTTGAACCTCCGGATAATGATTATAGACCTTACTTATCTGTAGACATTCTTGGACTTAAAGTTAAAGGTTTGTTGGACTGTGGTGCTTCTTGCTCTGTTTTAGGTAACAATTGCCATACTTTATTTCAGAACATAGGAATTCCTCTTTATGACTTTGATAGTCCGATTAAAATATGTGTTGCCAGTGGTCAAGAATTAATATGCACACAATATATGATGTTACCTATTTGTTATAATAATGATTTAGAAATTGTTAAATTTTACATTCAGCCCAATATTGATATACCAATCCACTTTGGATTGAACTTTTGGAAAGCTTTTAATATAGCACCTGATATTTTTAAAAACAATACTCAATTGGAGAACATTGATAGTATGTCTACTTTACCTTCCCGCTCTGGACTTAATGATTTTGATTCCTTAACTATTGATCAAAAGAACCAAATTGATCAAATCAAGAATTTATTTGACAACATTAATACGGAAAGGGTAGGTCTTGGTGAAACTAACCTTCTTGAACATGTCATTGATACTGGTGATGCAAAACCAATAAAACAAAAATATTACCGACTTAGTCCTGAGAAGCAATTTGCTTTGGAAAAAGAAGTAGACCGTATGTTACATTTAGGTATAGTAGAACCTTCTCATTCTCCATGGAATTCTCCTGTTGTCATGGTTTCCAAGTCCAATGGCGACCTTAGGCTTAGTCTAGATAGCAGAAAAGTGAACTCAGTTTCGAAAACTGATGCATATCCACTTCCTTATGTTAGTTACATATTAGACAACTTAAGGGATGCTAAATACCTAACTTCTTTAGACCTTAGTGCCGCATACCACCAGATCAGCTTTCTAAATCTTCAAAAGAGAAAACTGCATTCACCGTACCTGGTAAAGGACTGTATCATTACAACCGTATGTGTTTTGGTCTTGTTGGTGCATCAGCCACCATGCAACGACTCATGGATAGTCTGTTTACTGCTGAATTTGATAACAAAGTCTTTTGCTTTGTCGATGACATTATAATCTGTACAGCTACTTTCAGCGAGCATATCCGTCTCCTAAAGTCAGTCTATGAAAAGCTAAAAGCTGCAAATCTAACTATTAATATGAAAAAGTCCATTTTTTGTAGGAATGAACTAAAATATCTTGGTTATGTTGTTGACCAATATGGTTTAAGGACTGACCCTTGTAAAGTAGAAGCCATTTTCAATTTTCCCATCCCTAAAGATGCTAAAGGTATAAAAAGATTTCTTGGTATGGCCGGTTGGTATCGTCGGTTCATAAATAATATTTCCAAAATTTCTCGCCCTTTGACTCGCTTAACGAGTAAAAAGGTTATATTTTCATGGTCTCCTGAAGCAGACGACGCTTTCAATAAGCTGAAAACAGCTTTAATCTCTGCCCCTATTTTAAAATGTCCTAATTTTGACCTTCCTTTCAGCATACATACTGATGCATCTTCATATGCCGTAGGTGCTGTTCTAACACAAAAATATGACAATGTTGACCACCCCATTGCTTATTGCAGTAGGACTCTAAATTCCCAGGAAGTAAATTACTCTGCTACTGAAAGAGAATTACTTGCAGTATTATATGCTCTAGAACAGTATCGTGCTTACATAGAGGGCAGGAAATGTTATATTGTCACTGACCACGCTTCTTTACTTTGGTTCTCCAAACTTAAAAACCCTACTGGTCGTCTAAATAGATGGGCCTGTAGACTCGGTCAATTTGATTTTGAAATAATCCATAGGAAGGGTAAGGAACACGTTCTTCCAGACACTTTGTCTAGAATAAAAATTAATTCTTTAATAGATAGTAATTCTACCAAAGATAAATGGTATAAAAATATTTTTGATAAATGCTCTAAAAATCCCTCAAAGTTTCCCAATTACAAAATTGAGAACGATAAACTGTTTAGACTTTCCAAGAATATATGTAAAGCTGTTTCCCAATTTATTTGGAAATTAGTAGTCCCATTAGAAAAACGTTCTGACATATTGATTAAGTTCCATGATGATCCAACCGCTGGTCATTTTGGTGTTGCAAAAACTCATAAAAAGATTTCTGAGTGGTATTATTGGCCATCTCTTTTCCATGATGTTAAAAAATACATTAAATCTTGTGACATTTGTAATAGTTACAAACCGGTTAATGTCAAACCTGCTGGTCTAATGGGTAACTCAAAGTTTATCTCTAGACCAGGAGAAGCCATATCCTGTGATATACTTGGACCTTTTCCACCATCATATTCTCAAAATAAATACCTATTCGTTTGTTGTGATTACTTTAGTAAATATGTAATCATATTTCCTTTAAGAACTGTCACTGCTAAAAATGTAGTCAAATGTATGGAAAAGGGTATCTTTCTTATTCATGGAGTACCAAAATTCGTTTATGTAGACAATGGTCCACAATTTATTTCTAAAGAATTTCGAGACTTGATTCATAAATATCAAGTACCTAACTTATTTTATAATCCAGTTTATCATCCTCAAACCAATCAAACTGAACGGGTGAATCGAGAGATTGTTAGAACTATTGCTTCCTATGTGCGTTCTGATCATAGAAATTGGGATAAGAACATATCAGAGGTGCAATGTGCTCTCAATACTTCGGTACATGAAGGTACTAAATACACCCCATTCTTTTTAACCCACGGTAGGGAGATGGCGCTGGATGGTTCTTTTCATAACATTGACCAACCTGTAGATATTTCTTTGATATCTATAGATAAAAACTATTCATTCTCTGATTCACTGAAAGAATTAAGATCCATATTTGTTGTAGTGAAACAGCACCTTAAAAAGTCCCAGGACAGAAATTCACATTATTATAATAAGCGCAGGCGTAATGCTGAGCTTAAAGTAGGGCAAATAGTTTTCAAAAAGTGTTTTCCTCAATCCAATGCTGCAAAACATTTTTCTTCAAAATTAGCTCCTAAGTATGAAAAATGTGTAGTTTCTGAAAGGCACTCTTCCTTGGTATACACTTTGAAGTCTTTATCAGGAAAAAACCTTGGCCGGTGGCACATCACCGATTTAGTGCGACCAGGTGATTCAGTTACCTAGTAACTGTCTGGTGTAAGTGTGTTATATTCATATATGTAGGTGGGGACATTCCATTTCATGTGTTCTTTCCACCACTGCATAACCTAAAATATACAGGTTTATGTATAACACACCATAGTCGCCATAATTAAGTTCTCCCTAATAATAGAAAACAATATGTTGTCTTATATTTTTACTTAATTTAGTTAGAGTATACATAGGTATAGGTATTAACTGAGTGACAATATGTTCTCTCAAATAGATTAGGTAAATCTGTATTCAATGACTGTTGGTTATAATACATCTTGAATTTAAGTTATTAAGAATTATAAATATAACTACAATAGGTTGTAGGAAAAAGTTTATAAAGGTAACTTTGATATTTATAGTTAGTATTTCCCTCTTTGTTGGGCCTGATCTTGGCATAGCCCACAGGTAAATGACTAGTAGTCAACCTTTTTATTTCCACTTCCATTCCATTTCCAATTTATTTCAAATTCCATTTTCCACGTTCCCTAGTAGGGCGTGAACGTCAAGCACGTAGTCTGCCCATGGCAAAGGCGTCTTCGACGGCTAGCAAAAAGCTTTTGTAATAGATATGAGCGCCGCGCCGGCGCGCCGCCGCCGCCGCCCTTTCCCCCGCGCCGCCGCCGCTGGGAAAAAGCAACGGCGCGCCGAGCGAGAAGACCATTAGTACGATCGAACTTCGCAGCAAGGCCACCGTGCTTGGTTTGAGGCACTCAGCCCAAACCGGAGCTCCATAAAGTGCCATCGACCGTATCACCCCGTGATACAGTCGACGGCACGCATCTCCTGGCCCGTTTGGGAGGACCCTGCCGAGTGCGGCTGCGGCGGCGCACAGCCGTGGAGCGAGGAGCTTGTAGTGCTCCTCGGAACTCCATCGGAGGTCCAGAACCAGGCCGAGGTACTTCAGGCTTCCCTCGACCGGTATATTGACCCCCTCCACCCGAATATGGAGCCCCGGTTGGGTGCTGCGGCGTGGGCCGTGGAACAGCATGGCCCTCGTTCGAGGGCCACATCCAGGCCCAGGAGGCGGATGCGTCGGACGGTTAGCGAAGTGCCGACCGACGCTAAGCGAACCGCCTCCTCCACGGACTTTGCCTTCGCCGCGACCAACGTGTCGTCGGCGAAGCAGACAACCTCCATGTTGGGCAGGAGGCTGCCTCGCAGCACCCAGTTGTATCCCAGGGGTCAGTGCTGGGTCCACTGCTCTGGAAGTACTCTGGCCATGGCCCGAGAGCACATGCTTCCATCGGGTCCTTCGTAGAGGACTGACCTCCCCTGCAGGTAGTCCTCTACGATCGCTCGCAGGTATGGAGGCACGCAGTGGAAACGCAGTGCCTCCATATTGCACTCGTGGGGGAGGCTGTTGAAGGCGTTGCGGATGTCCAGCGACACCGCAATAGCAGTCTCTCCCCGCCGAGTATCCGTCTCAGTCCACCCCTTCAATAGGGCCACCCCTTCCACCATGGACCGGTTTCCACGGAACCCGAACTGGTGTTCCGCCAGATTCGGACCCGGCCCCTCCAGGTGCTCGATGATACGCCCCGTCAGGATTCATTCGAAGAACTTCCCGGCGTCATCGAGCACCACTATGGGCCTGTAGCCGGAGGGGATGTGCGTGAAAACCTAAGAAACAAATATTTAAAAAATAATTTCTTTTGCCATATTACATTATTTTGGGTATAGTTACTTTAAGTGCTTATTGTTACTCAAATTTTATGCTGATGTTGATTTATTTGTACTGTGTATAATGCCATAAAGGTTTTTATTTTAATTTTATGAACCATGTTGTTTTCTTTACGTGTGTAATTAATACATATAACACATATTACAGAAAATAAGAATACTTTAGATTTATAAAACGGTTTTTTTTTATCAAGTTTCATCTGTTATTTCCTACCGATACATGAAAAAGTCTTGAGGGGTCACGCCGCCGACGGCGCCGCCGTCGCCGACCTCAAACAGTCGGCGCGCCGCCGCCGGTCGTGCACCCATCAGCGCTCATATCTATTTTGTAATATCATAGGTAGTGTACACAATAGTTAATGTGTTCCTACAGCAACTGTATAGTTGTAATGCAAATGCACTCATAAGTGTAAAGCACTCTTTATTGTTACTTTATTACTTTTTCCCTAGTAAAGGAAATGATAGATTATTATCTGTTTAATGAGTAAACTTTAATATTTACACACTCTCCACACTATAGGATAGTGAGTTTAATGTATTCTTTAAATAAATTATTTAGTTAATTAAAATAATACTTATCAAATAAGATCTGAACTTGCATTTAGTTTAGCAATATCACCTTGCATACAATATAAAACTTAGTTTCATATTATTAAAGGGTATTGCATAGCAATATCTAATATTTAATCTTAATATTTGAAGACTGGTGCTTCAAGTACATTAGGAATATTGAATATTTATAAACTTAGGATATTAGTACCTAGGCATTTAAAGTTATATGAGTTGTATTAACTTTGATTATACCTTAAGTTAATAATTAACTCAAAGTTATTTCATAAAGTGTCATTTAAACAAAATAAGCACAATTAATTTAAGTTTCAATAGTTTATTTGTAAACAATACATTAGGCAATTGTAGGCCAACATAGGTTTTCAATATTCACTTTAAACTTAAGTAAGGATATCTTACATAGTATCTTCTCTGAATGCTACATAGAATTAGTTTTGTTCTAGGGCAGTTAGTCCAAAGAAATAATTTTTCTTTCTCTTTCACTTTTGTTCAGGATCGAGGTACAATTTTCTCGAATTATTTTATTTTAAAATTTTAAATTTTAAAATAAAATAATTCTTTTCCACCTAAAACGATACTGTAACACTTTTTTTGTATCAATGAGCTAATTTGAGTTTAAAATCAAATCATTGGTAAACAATAATAAACAGAAGGGTTGATAACCTCAAATGTCAACCCCAATGTCACTTTAAATTGCGTTCAGAAATCCGAACTTTAAACTTTCCTTCACATAAATAGTTACAGAATCGCAACGCATGTCCATGATTATTTAATTATGAATAAATTTCATTTCTTTGACTTATAATCTTTGTTTAACATTAAATTGATCATAAAATTAATACAGCCAACCAATTATTCAATATAAATATAAAAATAATAAATTTATCAATTGTTTAGGCTGTATAATACAGAGTAGTCTTGACTTTCGCCAGCGTTATATGAGAGGAACAATGGTTTTTGCATCTGTGATGTAATAGGGATGGCATGTTTGTTAGTTCGGAATCTGTAGATCGTATTAATTGGTATCGATAGCTGATCGATTAGTATATAATTTTGAGTTTTGATAGTTTCTTTCAGGGAATTCATCCCTAAAAATAAAGTGAATATATTTGTTTCGCTCCTTGTGGAAAAATGTTAATTCTATAATTAACATTTAGTTTGTAATGGTATTTTTTCCATTAAATTGATTGATTCGATTCCGCATACCGATGACTTATGTCTCGATGTATTCGGTATGCGGATAGTTGTGTCACCGCACGAAAAATCATCTTTCTTTCTACGATAAGCCTCAGATCAGGAAGGATGTGAAGGAATTTTCTGCCACATATAACGTTTTCTGGTTGCACTTCGCTCCGGCAGAGCATCATAACATGCCACAACTCCCATCCACAGGATGGGCATAAAATTTGAACCCATGATAACCGCATGGTAAGTTGAAACTTCAGGCGAGGAAACTCGTATTCTGCTTTAATATTTCGTGCGCTTGACAAGGTTCTTTTGTTTCAGGGTTCTTTAGGTTAAGCCTAGCTTAGGGCCTTTTATTTTTATTTTAAATGTTCACTCCGCGATGACCTAAAAGCCACAATCTCAGCAACCTAAAGATGCTTCGAGCCACGAGGACCTAGACACGTGGACTCCAGCCAGGACTATTGCCTGTGTACCCGGGGTGTGGAAGCTGCCCATTGCCTTACAAATACCATCATCCAGGGGATGTGACACGTGTGACCAGACCGCCCGTTGATGAGTGGATACCGCATGGACAGCTCAGACTGATTAACCGGGTAATACTAACCCATTTTGTAGGCTCATTTAAGGGTAGAAATTTAACTTATATGCTGAATCTAAATTAACATTCTTGGTTATGTAAACTGCATTAAATATGTGACAATAGAATAAATGGATGTGAACATTTAATGTGTGGACATTTTTATTCCATCTGAAATCGTTTGCTACTGTGTGCATGGCGCCTCTTAAATAAGTTTTGCACACAGTACTCCAGGCACGGTCTTAATAAAACCCGCTAACTGTTAACTTTTCAAATTCTAGCCGACTGTTTCAAATTATCCGTAGCCGGGAAAAACCCATTACAGTGTCGTACCCAACGTTTGGCCTGGAGATTTCAGATGAAATAAAATTGAATATTAAAATATATTTTTTTTCTTTAGTGGGTAATTATTTTTTTGTAACTTACTTTTTCATAAAGGAAGCTCATAAACTTACCTTAAATATATTCTTTAGGCACCTATTTAGGTCTAGCCTACCTAATATTGTTTGGAATTCTTTCCATTTTGTCTCCGGTATCTCTCGGAGAAAATATTTTTTTGTTTAGGTACCTCCATTAAAGGTTAGCCTACCTGATTTAAGTGTATTAACTGTACTTAGTTATATACTGTATATTATTATACTACTAAAGACTATTGTTTAGCTTTAGAATTTAAGTTTTTTTGTTGTAAAACTTGTATAATCTTACAACATGGATTTCATTACAGTTGGTTGTCCAGTTGAGTACCTACATAAGGACGAACTGTTACATGAGCTGTCTATAAGGCACTTACCTGCGGAAACAACCTCATCAACGGACGATCTGAGGAAACTCCTGCGTCACACCAGCAAATTGACCCGACGAGGTAGTGTGAAGGCGATGGACAATTTCACCATCGACCAGTCGTCTGAGGTAGCCATATGTACTCCCAAGGTTGCTGAGGTTGAGGCAAGCAGTAAGGATTTAACATCCAGTGAGCGCATGGTTAAGCGGTTAGTAGCTAGTCTTTCGAGGATAAGCAATCCAGAGGATGGAATTGCAAAACTAAAATCTTCTCTTATTTGCATTCTCATGCATCTGGAAAGTGATAGTGATGAACCCGAGGAAACGGGGGAATCTTTCTCTACACCCGAGAAGGAAGTTGTTGAAAGTGTTCAGGTTGTTCAACAGCTCTCTCCGAAGGTCTATAATTTGAATTCTTTCAATTTAAAGTATCGCGGCGATTCTTGTGTCCGTGTATTCTTAACTCGATTAGAGGAACTTAGGATTGCTCGTAAGGTTCCCAAAGATGTGATCTTTGACGGTTTTCCGGATTTACTAGAGGGTCCTGCCTTATATTGGTTCAGAGCCAATAAACACAAATTTGAATGTTTCTCAGATGTTACAAAATCACTCAGTGAAGACTTCGATATTCCTGACTTAGACCACCTGCTCTTAGCTGAGATACGGCAGCGTACCCAGGCAAAATCAGAAACTATAGTTGTTTTCTTGTCCATCGTCGTGGGTATGTTTTCACGTTTAAGGAAAAATATCCCCGAGTATGAACAACTGGACATCATCCTTAGGAACATCCGTCCGGAATATAGTGTCGAGTTAGCATTGCATAACATAGCTTCAATTGAACACCTCAAGTTCTTGTGTAAAAAGCTTCAGTTGGCAAAGGTCAAAGCTAATCAGTTCAGAGAACCAGTATTAACAGCTGATTCATTGGCTCCTGATTTTAAATATAATTTGAGTAAACCTACTAAATCAAAACAATCTTTTGTAAATTTTAAAACAAATCAAATATCACTAAATCAAAATGACGTTAATAAGAAATCTAATCAGCCCTCTAGCTCCAATAAATTCAACCTACATTGCTTTAGGTGTGGTAATAACAACCATAACACTAGTAGATGTCTAAAATCTAAAGATCTTGTTTGTTTCAAGTGTGGTGGGAGAGGTGTCCGTACACCAGAGTGTCCTAAATGCTCTATGCCAAAAAAGTAGTTGGCCATGTCTTTTCTCCAGAACATAAAAAGTATAAGAACGAATTTCATCCCGCTTTAACAGAAAGACATATTTTGAACCTCCGGATAATGATTATAGACCTTACTTATCTGTAGACATTCTTGGACTTAAAGTTAAAGGTTTGTTGGACTGTGGTGCTTCTTGCTCTGTTTTAGGTAACAATTGCCATACTTTATTTCAGAACATAGGAATTCCTCTTTATGACTTTGATAGTCCGATTAAAATATGTGTTGCCAGTGGTCAAGAATTAATATGCACACAATATATGATGTTACCTATTTGTTATAATAATGATTTAGAAATTGTTAAATTTTACATTCAGCCCAATATTGATATACCAATCCACTTTGGATTGAACTTTTGGAAAGCTTTTAATATAGCACCTGATATTTTTAAAAACAATACTCAATTGGAGAACATTGATAGTATGTCTACTTTACCTTCCCGCTCTGGACTTAATGATTTTGATTCCTTAACTATTGATCAAAAGAACCAAATTGATCAAATCAAGAATTTATTTGACAACATTAATACGGAAAGGGTAGGTCTTGGTGAAACTAACCTTCTTGAACATGTCATTGATACTGGTGATGCAAAACCAATAAAACAAAAATATTACCGACTTAGTCCTGAGAAGCAATTTGCTTTGGAAAAAGAAGTAGACCGTATGTTACATTTAGGTATAGTAGAACCTTCTCATTCTCCATGGAATTCTCCTGTTGTCATGGTTTCCAAGTCCAATGGCGACCTTAGGCTTAGTCTAGATAGCAGAAAAGTGAACTCAGTTTCGAAAACTGATGCATATCCACTTCCTTATGTTAGTTACATATTAGACAACTTAAGGGATGCTAAATACCTAACTTCTTTAGACCTTAGTGCCGCATACCACCAGATCAGCTTTCTAAATCTTCAAAAGAGAAAACTGCATTCACCGTACCTGGTAAAGGACTGTATCATTACAACCGTATGTGTTTTGGTCTTGTTGGTGCATCAGCCACCATGCAACGACTCATGGATAGTCTGTTTACTGCTGAATTTGATAACAAAGTCTTTTGCTTTGTCGATGACATTATAATCTGTACAGCTACTTTCAGCGAGCATATCCGTCTCCTAAAGTCAGTCTATGAAAGCTAAAAGCTGCAAATCTAACTATTAATATGAAAAAGTCCATTTTTTGTAGGAATGAACTAAAATATCTTGGTTATGTTGTTGACCAATATGGTTTAAGGACTGACCCTTGTAAAGTAGAAGCCATTTTCAATTTTCCCATCCCTAAAGATGCTAAAGGTATAAAAAGATTTCTTGGTATGGCCGGTTGGTATCGTCGGTTCATAAATAATATTTCCAAAATTTCTCGCCCTTTGACTCGCTTAACGAGTAAAAAGGTTATATTTTCATGGTCTCCTGAAGCAGACGACGCTTTCAATAAGCTGAAAACAGCTTTAATCTCTGCCCCTATTTTAAAATGTCCTAATTTTGACCTTCCTTTCAGCATACATACTGATGCATCTTCATATGCCGTAGGTGCTGTTCTAACACAAAAATATGACAATGTTGACCACCCCATTGCTTATTGCAGTAGGACTCTAAATTCCCAGGAAGTAAATTACTCTGCTACTGAAAGAGAATTACTTGCAGTATTATATGCTCTAGAACAGTATCGTGCTTACATAGAGGGCAGGAAATGTTATATTGTCACTGACCACGCTTCTTTACTTTGGTTCTCCAAACTTAAAAACCCTACTGGTCGTCTAAATAGATGGGCCTGTAGACTCGGTCAATTTGATTTTGAAATAATCCATAGGAAGGGTAAGGAACACGTTCTTCCAGACACTTTGTCTAGAATAAAAATTAATTCTTTAATAGATAGTAATTCTACCAAAGATAAATGGTATAAAAATATTTTTGATAAATGCTCTAAAAATCCCTCAAAGTTTCCCAATTACAAAATTGAGAACGATAAACTGTTTAGACTTTCCAAGAATATGTAAAGCTGTTTCCCAATTTATTTGGAAATTAGTAGTCCCATTAGAAAAACGTTCTGACATATTGATTAAGTTCCATGATGATCCAACCGCTGGTCATTTTGGTGTTGCAAAAACTCATAAAAAGATTTCTGAGTGGTATTATTGGCCATCTCTTTTCCATGATGTTAAAAAATACATTAAATCTTGTGACATTTGTAATAGTTACAAACCGGTTAATGTCAAACCTGCTGGTCTAATGGGTAACTCAAAGTTTATCTCTAGACCAGGAGAAGCCATATCCTGTGATATACTTGGACCTTTTCCACCATCATATTCTCAAAATAAATACCTATTCGTTTGTTGTGATTACTTTAGTAAATATGTAATCATATTTCCTTTAAGAACTGTCACTGCTAAAAATGTAGTCAAATGTATGGAAAAGGGTATCTTTCTTATTCATGGAGTACCAAAATTCGTTTATGTAGACAATGGTCCACAATTTATTTCTAAAGAATTTCGAGACTTGATTCATAAATATCAAGTACCTAACTTATTTTATAATCCAGTTTATCATCCTCAAACCAATCAAACTGAACGGGTGAATCGAGAGATTGTTAGAACTATTGCTTCCTATGTGCGTTCTGATCATAGAAATTGGGATAAGAACATATCAGAGGTGCAATGTGCTCTCAATACTTCGGTACATGAAGGTACTAAATACACCCCATTCTTTTTAACCCACGGTAGGGAGATGGCGCTGGATGGTTCTTTTCATAACATTGACCAACCTGTAGATATTTCTTTGATATCTATAGATAAAAACTATTCATTCTCTGATTCACTGAAAGAATTAAGATCCATATTTGTTGTAGTGAAACAGCACCTTAAAAAGTCCCAGGACAGAAATTCACATTATTATAATAAGCGCAGGCGTAATGCTGAGCTTAAAGTAGGGCAAATAGTTTTCAAAAAGTGTTTTCCTCAATCCAATGCTGCAAAACATTTTCTTCAAAATTAGCTCCTAAGTATGAAAAATGTGTAGTTTCTGAAAGGCACTCTTCCTTGGTATACACTTTGAAGTCTTTATCAGGAATAAACCTTGGCCGTGGCACATCACCGATTTAGTGCGACCAGGTGATTCAGTTACCTAGTAACTGTCTGGTGTAAGTGTGTTATATTCATATATGTAGGTGGGGACATTCCATTTCATGTGTTCTTTCCACCACTGCATAACCTAAAATATACAGGTTTATGTATAACACACCATAGTCGCCATAATTAAGTTCTACCCTAATAATAGAAAACAATATGTTGTCTTATATTTTTACTTAATTTAGTTAGAGTATACATAGGTATAGGTATTAACTGAGTGACAATATGTTCTCTCAAATAGATTAGGTAAATCTGTATTCAATGACTGTTGGTTATAATACATCTTGAATTTAAGTTATTAAGAATTATAAATATAACTACAATAGGTTGTAGGAAAAAGTTTAAAAGGTAACTTTGATATTTATAGTTAGTATTTCCCTCTTTGTTGGGCCTGATCTTGGCATAGCCCACAGGTAAATGACTAGTAGTCAACCTTTTTATTTCCACTTCCATTCCATTTCCAATTTATTTCAAATTCCATTTTCCACGTTCCCTAGTAGGGCGTGAACGTCAAGCACGTAGTCTGCCCATGGCAAAGGCGTCTTCGACGGCTAGCAAAAAGCTTTTGTAATAGATATGAGCGCCGCGCCGGCGCGCCGCCGCCGCCGCCCTTTCCCCCGCGCCGCCGCCGCTGGGAAAAAGCAACGGCGCGCCGAGCGAGAAGACATTAGTACGATCGAACTTCGCAGCAAGGCCACCGTGCTTGGTTTGAGGCACTCAGCCCAAACCGAGCTCCATAAAGTGCCATCGACCGTATCACCCCGTGATACAGTCGACGGCACGCATCTCCTGGCCCGTTTGGGAGGACCCTGCCGAGTGCGGCTGCGGCGGCGCACAGCCGTGGAGCGAGGAGCTTGTAGTGCTCCTCGGAACTCCATCGGAGGTCCAGAACCAGGCCGAGGTACTTCAGGCTTCCCTCGACCGGTATATTGACCCCCTCCACCCGAATATGGAGCCCCGGTTGGGTGCTGCGGCGTGGGCCGTGGAACAGCATGGCCCTCGTTCGAGGGCCACATCCAGGCCCAGAGGCGGATGCGTCGGACGGTTAGCGAAGTGCCGACCGACGCTAAGCGAACCGCCTCCTCCACGGACTTTGCCTTCGCCGCGACCAACGTGTCGTCGGCGAAGCAGACAACCTCCATGTTGGGCAGGAGGCTGCCTCGCAGCACCCAGTTGTATCCCAGGGGTCAGTGCTGGGTCCACTGCTCTGGAAGTACTCTGGCCATGGCCCGAGAGCACATGCTTCCATCGGGTCCTTCGTAGAGGACTGACCTCCCCTGCAGGTAGTCCTCTACGATCGCTCGCAGGTATGGAGGCACGCAGTGGAAACGCAGTGCCTCCATATTGCACTCGTGGGGGAGGCTGTTGAAGGCGTTGCGGATGTCCAGCGACACCGCAATAGCAGTCTCTCCCCGCCGAGTATCCGTCTCAGTCCACCCCTTCAATAGGGCCACCCCTTCCACCATGGACCGGTTTCCACGGAACCCGAACTGGTGTTCCGCCAGATTCGGACCCGGCCCCTCCAGGTGCTCGATGATACGCCCCGTCAGGATTCATTCGAAGAACTTCCCGGCGTCATCGAGCACCACTATGGGCCTGTAGCCGGAGGGGATGTGCGTGAAAACCTAAGAAACAAATATTTAAAAAATAATTTCTTTTGCCATATTACATTATTTTGGGTATAGTTACTTTAAGTGCTTATTGTTACTCAAATTTTATGCTGATGTTGATTTATTTGTACTGTGTATAATGCCATAAAGGTTTTTATTTTAATTTTATGAACCATGTTGTTTTTTTACGTGTGTAATTAATACATATAACACATATTACAGAAAATAAGAATACTTTAGATTTATAAAACGGTTTTTTTTTATCAAGTTTCATCTGTTATTTCCTACCGATACATGAAAAAGTCTTGAGGGGTCACGCCGCCGACGGCGCCGCCGTCGCCGACCTCAAACAGTCGGCGCGCCGCCGCCGGTCGTGCACCCATCAGCGCTCATATCTATTTTGTAATATCATAGGTAGTGTACACAATAGTTAATGTGTTCCTACAGCAACTGTATAGTTGTAATGCAAATGCACTCATAAGTGTAAAGCACTCTTTATTGTTACTTTCTTACTTTTTCCCTAGTAAAGGAAATGATAGATTATTATCTGTTTAATGAGTAAACTTTAATATTTACACACTCTCCACACTATAGGATAGTGAGTTTAATGTATTCTTTAAATAAATTATTTAGTTAATTAAAATAATACTTATCAAATAAGATCTGAACTTGCATTTAGTTTAGCAATATCACCTTGCATACAATATAAAACTTAGTTTCATATTATTAAAGGGTATTGCATAGCAATATCTAATATTTAATCTTAATATTTGAAGACTGGTGCTTCAAGTACATTAGGAATATTGAATATTTATAAACTTAGGATATTAGTACCTAGGCATTTAAAGTTATATGAGTTGTATTAACTTTGATTATACCTTAAGTTAATAATTAACTCAAAGTTATTTCATAAAGTGTCATTTAAACAAAATAAGCACAATTAATTTAAGTTTCAATAGTTTATTTGTAAACAATACATTAGGCAATTGTAGGCCAACATAGGTTTTCAATATTCACTTTAAACTTAAGTAAGGATATCTTACATAGTATCTTCTCTGAATGCTACATAGAATTAGTTTTGTTCTAGGGCAGTTAGTCCAAAGAAATAATTTTTCTTTCTCTTTCACTTTTGTTCAGGATCGAGGTACAATTTTCTCGAATTATTTTATTTTAAAATTTTAAATTTTAAAATAAAATAATTCTTTTCCACCTAAAACGATACTGTAACACTTTTTTTGTATCAATGAGCTAATTTGAGTTTAAAATCAAATCATTGGTAAACAATAATAAACAGAAGGGTTGATAACCTCAAATGTCAACCCCAATGTCACTTTAAATTGCGTTCAGAAATCCGAACTTTAAACTTTCCTTCACATAAATAGTTACAGAATCGCAACGCATGTCCATGATTATTTAATTATGAATAAATTTCATTTCTTTGACTTATAATCTTTGTTTAACATTAAATTGATCATAAAATTAATACAGCCAACCAATTATTCAATATAAATATAAAAAAATAAATTTATCAATTGTTTAGGCTGTATAATACAGAGTAGTCTTGACTTTCGCCAGCGTTATATGAGAGGAACAATGGTTTTTGCATCTGTGATGTAATAGGGATGGCATGTTTGTTAGTTCGGAATCTGTAGATCGTATTAATTGGTATCGATAGCTGATCGATTAGTATATAATTTTGAGTTTTGATAGTTTCTTTCAGGGAATTCATCCCTAAAAATAAAGTGAATATATTTGTTTCGCTCCTTGTGGAAAAATGTTAATTCTATAATTAACATTTAGTTTGTAATGGTATTTTTTCCATTAAATTGATTGATTCGATTCCGCATACCGATGACTTATGTCTCGATGTATTCGGTATGCGGATAGTTGTGTCACCGCACGAAAAATCATCTTTCTTTCTACGATAAGCCTCAGATCAGGAAGGATGTGAAGGAATTTTCTGCCACATATAACGTTTTCTGGTTGCACTTCGCTCCGGCAGAGCATCATAACATGCCACAACTCCCATCCACAGGATGGGCATAAAATTTGAACCCATGATAACCGCATGGTAAGTTGAAACTTCAGGCGAGGAAACTCGTATTCTGCTTTAATATTTCGTGCGCTTGACAAGGTTCTTTTGTTTCAGGGTTCTTTAGGTTAAGCCTAGCTTAGGGCCTTTTATTTTTATTTTAAATGTTCACTCCGCGATGACCTAAAAGCCACAATCTCAGCAACCTAAAGATGCTTCGAGCCACGAGGACCTAGACACGTGGACTCCAGCCAGGACTATTGCCTGTGTACCCGGGGTGTGGAAGCTGCCCATTGCCTTACAAATACCATCATCCAGGGGATGTGACACGTGTGACCAGACCGCCCGTTGATGAGTGGATACCGCATGGGCAGCTCAGACTGATTAACCGGGTAATACTAACCCATTTTGTAGGCTCATTTAAGGGTAGAAATTTAACTTATATGCTGAATCTAAATTAACATTCTTGGTTATGTAAACTGCATTAAATATGTGACAATAGAATAAATGGATGTGAACATTTAATGTGTGGACATTTTTATTCCATCTGAAATCGTTTGCTACTGTGTGCATGGCGCCTCTTAAATAAGTTTTGCACACAGTACTCCAGGCACGGTCTTAATAAAACCCGCTAACTGTTAACTTTTCAAATTCTAGCCGACTGTTTCAAATTATCCGTAGCCGGGAAAAACCCATTACAGTATGATACACTAAAAATCTAAAATATGGTTATCTTAAAAACATAACAAAAGTAATGAAGCTACTGAATATATGGCTATAGAACCTAAATCTCTTAGCTTTCTTTGGTTACGAGAGTTTAAAAATTCTCTCTAATCTGTGGCTCTTTCACAATCATCACAAAGTTTCTTTCACAGAGTACCTACCTTATTATAACCGAAAATGACACCTGATTTTAAAAGTTACTTTTATGCATTAACTTTAAAAACAAGCAACTATCTGTTAATCTACATGTTCTATATATCTGAATCTAATCCACAATTTCGGTACTTGGCTTGAATTCCCTAGTTTACTATATAACTTATTTATTTTTTATTATTTTAATATGTTCAGTGTATATGGTTTATTAAAGTTCTGAGGGGTGTCCGTCAATAATATTCGTTTCTACAGTAATTTATATACATATAATTTCGAATCTAGGAAACAATTTTTCATGATTATTGGTCTTTAGGCAAAACATGTATGGAAGCTGAGCCTTTATAAACTAACGGATATCTCTTCGTAAGATTTTATATGGTTCGACCAATCACAGAAACTCTTTTAAATATACGCATCTTTGAAATACGTAAAATAACACACTGCTCTCTGATTGGTCAATGTTCATAGTGGCGATGCTTGTGTTCATAGACTTTGGTACAATCAGACTTGACAAACTATAAATTGGAAGCAACAATGCCTGGTACCTCTCTGGCACGGATGTAGTGAGTTGAGTTTGCTATTATCAGTTTCAATAAGCTATTTAACAGTTACTAGCTAAAATACAGGAATACTCTTACAAAACACACTAATGAACACTACTTTGCTCTATTTAAATAAAACGACAGAAATTGTGTAATACGAAAGGCTTTATTATCAAAAAATTATATAACATACCAGCTTTTACCAAAAATACTAAAAGAATTATAGCTTTTTCGTCCGTATCATACATACCTACTCGGTCGTAGTTACATAATTCAGTAATTAGTAACTCGGTCGTAATTATTCAATTCAGTCTTAACATGACTTAAAAACATATAGTAAAAATAAGTAAAAATTATATAAGTACTTATTACCAATTATCTACTTATTGGCACAAGTCAAAGATTTATGGCACCTTGAATTGCACAATATATTAGCTTTTTTACAATTGCACTTATTTGATAAACACTGTCCCTTAGAATATTTTTTGCAGTTGCAATGCTTTATTCCTTGCCCGCCAAATGTAGAAGACATCGCAGATATTTTTCTTAATGGTAACTTAGTCTGTAAATAAAAACACATACTTAAAGCACATAAAAAATTGTAAGTCATGTTTATATAAATAGGAATAATAGTACAAATTGTACCTCTGGAAGAGTATCATTCAAAATTTCTCCTGGGGTTAAAAAGACAGTGTTTCGAGGCAACCAGTCATTAATGACGCATAACGAAGTGCCAACTTTGTAAAGTTCATTCTTTTTCTCTTTTACTTTACCGACAACATTCTTGCTATCTAGAGGCCCCGTATCTACTCTCGGTACTTCGACTAACACAGTAGCACCAACATCAATATTTTTGAACTTTTTAGAAGAATGTGCTGTCATTTTTTCTGCTGCTCTTTTTAAATTTAAGTGCGAGTCCTTCCTTTCCCTCAAAATGTTTATTTCGTTTGTGCACAATTTACATATTAACTGCGAACCATAACCTTCGTCATTGTTTTCTGTTGGTTCTCCACAGATAACGTGTGTGATACGTTGACATTTAATACATGTATGAGCCCCAGATGATTCATTGTTGCATATGTGACAAAGCAACGTATCTGATTTGAACATTGTCAATTGAGGAGTCTCGATTCCATGTGCAATGTTGTCAAGGTCTTGCCAAATATTGTTTGTGTTTGCGCCCGTGCTTTCACTGTCAACTACAAATACTTTGACTTGCTCAGTTTCAGAAATATGTTCTGTCGTAATAATTGACTCTGTGGCAATATCAAGAGTTTTACAAAGGTTTTCTTTATCAGAAGTTATATTTCCGTCGTCATTTACGGTCTTATGTTCGTTGTCATTTACAAATTTTAAGAACGTCTCTAAATCTTCTTCCATTTCAAATTGAGAAATTATATTCTTGGACAAATATGTAGAAGTTAGACCGCATCTTGGATCATCTCCAAACAGGGCTTTAAACGGTGTCCTTGCAATCGTAGAATGGTATGATGATTTTTGTTGGAATTGGGCAAAGTAACAACCTATTGACCATTGAGTGGAATTATTATCCACCATCCAAGCACGAATCATATTTTTCACATCTTGGTTTGAACGTTCTACACTTCCCTGGCTTTGGGGATATCTGGGTCTTCCATTAACAATTTTGCATGCTGGCCATAAGCTCACTATTTCTTTCAATATAGATGCCGTGAACTCCCGTCCATTGTCGGAGAATATTGGGACAACCAACTTCTAAAAATATCTTTAAAATTTCAATTGCTACTTCTTTGCTTTTGAGTGGCCGCAAAAAACAAAATTTGGTCAAATGATCTTGGTACTGTAACATCCATTTGTACTCTCCATCTGGAGATGATTGAAAATCCACCAGATCTACCTGTCCTCTTCTATTAAAGTCATCTGTAATTAGTGGTTTCACGGCTATCCCAGTTTTAGGAAAACTTTTCTTGGAAAGGCAAGTTTTGTACAATTGAAGAAAAATATTTATGGCAAACACTGGAACCATGTACTTGTCTTTCAAGTTGTAAATAATTTTGTCACGCCGTCCGTGACCTGTAGCAACATGCGTATCAAGGATTTTTTGGTAGTATTCACTGCTTGGAACTACTTGTATCACGGGATCCTGCTGAGATTTCCTTTTTAATATCAATACTTTTTCGTCACTAAAAGTCATTATGTCATACTTTTTGGCGTGATAGTATTCTTTGTCTGTGGGCCGACTTCCCAAAACTTTAACTTTATTATAATTTTCTATCATTTTAATAACATTTTTAATTTTTTCCTCTGTCCATTCCGATTTCATACTATGGTTATGCCCACTATAAAACTTTCGTAGCTCTGTGGTAAATTTTACTTCGTCGACAAATGTTCTAGCATTTTCCACACTATCTCCTTCATTTTGGGTGTCCGCAGCTTGTAGGTCACTCATTATCATTATTTTTCACAGTTGCAACACAGTTCAACATTTAAAACTAATAAAAACGCACGATCAAACTGGTTTGTTTATGTTCCGTGGCGAAAAATGGCGGCCGCGAGGAAGGTGAAGTGACACGTGACAGTCAACCAATCAGATCGCGCGTAGCGTTTGGTTATTGCTTACTTATTATTTTACGAGTGAGTTCAGTAAGTTTATCAATTTACGAAAATGTGGACGTAAAATATTACAATTTATCTCCCGTTTAGAATCCTACGAAAGTTTATAAACTTCCTTGTTCAGGCTACACAACGCCTGAGTGAAAAACAGCGGCAACAACTTCGAACGACGGCACGTCAAATCATTGCGGTTTGAGACTCGATCAAAGCAACATCTAATTTATCATTGTAACGTATAATTTATAATTAATACAAATACAAGTAAATAGTTATCCAGCAGTTGAGTCTCATTTCATCTGACACCTATCGCAATCATCCTAGTAGATTGATAAACTTACGGATCTTGTTATTTTCCGGTGACATATACACGGTGTTTCAAAAATACAAATAAAGCGAAAAGGGTGTTGAAGGGTCCCTTATATAGAGCTCATTGCCAATATATGGCGACCGTAGCTTAATATTATTATTTGCCGAAACTTTAATTATTCTTCATAAAAAATAAAATTATCGACATTGCAGCGCCACTCTTTTAAAAGTTCATTACCCTTACCAGGAGTAGTATTACCTCCTACTAACTTAAATAAATGTCTACTCCTGGTATCTAGTATCAGTACGTACCTTATCGAGCTAATTTTTATTTAACTAATAATAATATTCAAACCCAGTGTTTAAATCGAAAAAAAAGTTTACTAGAAAAAGTTCGAAGTTCGAGTCCCGTCCGCTGCCTGGTCCGCGTGGATTTTTTTTTCTAGTAAACTTTTCTTTAGATTTAATCATCTAGCAATTAACTGCTTAAAAATAAATAAAAACATAAACCCAGTGTTTATTTTAGTAGGATAAAAGATGGATTAGCTTACTTAATTCAATTAATAATTCAAAGTAAAAATCAAGTTTAGAGTCAACTTAGAAATCAAAAATAAATAATAAGGAACGACCTCAATTCGTACCTATCTAGGTAATTCCTTACATACATGAATAATGTAAGTATTGTAAAAGAGTTTTCAGAATTAAACAAGTGTATTTATCATACTTTTAAGGCTTGGTTGGTATGTATGTACTATCTATCACACACAAGATTTAGATTGATAATTTTAAGTGTTATTTCTAGTTAAAAGTAGGTATAACAGAAAATCAGCTCACCACTTATTCTTTCGTGAAGATAACCTGATATCATATCAGGTCCGGAACTCGAAACACTTAGACACACTCACTTAACAACAACTTAGAGGAGCTAACACAACACAACACAACACATAACGTAGAGTCTTAGAGGAGCGGTTTAAAATGTGCTGCCCCTTGCTGAATACACAGCGATGCCCGTCGGGACACGGCTTGGGTCGCATTTCTCAACATCGTTGGTGTAATTGACGCGAACACCGATCTTACACGTTGCTCCATTTCTCCAAGTGTTGGACAATCAGTGAAGTACACCCTGTCCTTCGCGTAACCCCACAAGAAAAAGTCCAACGGCGTGAGGTCTGGAGAACGAGCAGGCCATTGAACCGGTCCTCCCCGACCAATCCAACCTCGCGGGAATCTAGCATTGAGGTACGCTCTAACCTGGTGTGCAAAATGCGCCGTCGCGTCGCCCCGTCACGTTGAAACACCGTGCTTGTGCCTAATACGCTCGACTATAGAGTTGCTATCGCTTCGCCGCCGCGCGGCCTCGCCGCCATTTGTAGAGATGCCAGGGCTGCTGCTACGATAAAAATATTGTTCACACGCAACTTGTACCTAAATGGCTTGTTTAAGATTTGTAACGTAAATTAAAATGAACGATAAATTGAAAAGCTCAATTATTTATGATCAGTATGATAAAATGGAATTCAGATTACAATGTTACCTATGATATTAAGTGAATTAATTAATAGGTAGTTATTTATGCAACTTTTGTATAATGAGGGGTATTAAAATACGATTTATATCATACGGGTTAGTTCGTGTTTGCACTCCGTAGTCTGTTGCGCCTTGACAATGACCTTGCCTTGATTAATAGCAGTTATTACATATCGCCAAAAAAACAACCCTTTCATACGCATGCCATACGTACTACATAGGTACAACAGCCTTAATAATATGTTTACTGTAGAACTTAGAAGGGACTTTGATATTACTAAGATTGTATTTTCAAAATTCTTAATATTTTTTTCAAAGTATAATACATTTTTTTACTACAAAAAATTCCACGCGGTGTTCCAAGTTAAAAAAAATCTTTAAATTTAAACATCTAGCAGTTAAATGCTTAAAATAAAAATATAATAAGGTATAGTATCCTTGTTTTGTTTTTTTTTGTTTTCTTACTATATATTATGATTTATGTTGTGCAATATATTAAAAATATTATTCAAGAAATTACCCCGTTTTTTTTTAATTGAGACCAATTAGAAACCACGTAGTATATATAATCCCGGGATCGAAAAACATGCTCGGGATTGGACGTACCGAGCAGTAAAAATTGTGTCTGTCTGATGACTACTGATGAGTAAACCATTTGCACGGAAGGGATCGAAAAAGCGAAGGAGTGTTATTAGTACAACATTATATCATCCGTTTGGATGATATTATGGTTACAGATACAGATAGTTTATGTATAACGTTCAAGTTACATGTCATGAGTACAGAGTACCTATTATTTAAATTAAATTAGCATAATTAGTTATTAGGACATTGGATGTTTTAATGTTAGCAATAAGCTAACTGTTTTAGAATATTTTATAGGGGTTTAAAAGCATGGGTATAGATAGAGTTCTAAATCCTTATCATCATCAGTCCATAATATCCCACTGCTGGCATATAGATTTTCCTTCGTATTGTTATAACCCGACTTAGTAACCATAGAATGCTAATTCAACAAAACGTGTATAACTGTAATTTTCCATAGAATTAAACTGCAGAGTTGCATTAACGCAGCCCTCACATTATTCCATCAATTCCCACAGTGCAGTTAGACTTTGGCAACGGGAAAGAACGGTCCATCCGGGTAGCTCAGGACTTGGTACTCGAGTTCGCGTGTGTAATTGTGTATATAAAAAATCATTAAATTCATATCCGGGAATTTTGGGTTTTTTTTAAAAAGACGAACAGCGCCGGCCGCCTAACAAATTGGTGTCAGAAGTGGGATTCCGTAAGTGGCTTCCGTTGAAGTCCTGGAATCCAAACCCTAGGCTACTATCGCGTCATCGTCACAGTGGACTGATCGACAGTAAGCCTCAGCGCGTTTCTGAGCCTGCATCAGCCACTAACAGCAGAACACAAGGTCGACGGTCAGCCTCCGCTCTGCAGCGTGAGCCCGCACCTGCCCAGCCGGTCTAACTCACCACACCATCCACATCCATCATCACTCCGTAACTCCAACAACGTGGTTACCAACCACGTGTCGCCACGTGATCGCCACCGCGCCGCGCCGTTGTCCACCGCGCCAGCTCCCGCGCTAAGTAACGCGACCTTCCCCAGTCTCCAGCCACGTGTTTTGTGAAAAATGCAAGTGAGCGTAGTGTCTCTGTGAGTGTCTAAAGTTTTATTTACTATTTTTGTGCTATTTCTATTTCCTATACAATATTTTACACATAAACTTATATTAGATTCATATTGTAACTTAATTCTATAACATTTATAATATCTTATTTTAATGGAGGCAGATTTAAAATCAGAACTTGCTAAGATGACTAAGAGCTCTGAATCTGGGTCGACCGAGAAGGCAGAAAAAATCACCCTCTCAGTCCTTACTAAATTTATAAAACCTTATAATGGTGATAGGGAATCACTTCCCGCTTTCCTTACAAACTGCGATAATGCTATGTCTTTAGCTACCCCAGAACAGCAAAATGTTCTTTGTAAATTCATAATTTCGCAACTAGAAGGCAAAGCCCAAGTTGCGTGTAGCCTTAAAACTTTTGTTACGTGGAACGAAATTAAAATATTTCTAAGGAGTACATTTGGCGAGAAAAAGCACTCTACACATTTACTTGTCGATCTGCAAAATTGTAAGCAATTACATAGTGAAGATGTTACTAATTATTCATTAAGGATAGAAACTATTTTAACTAGAATTTTATCTGATATACATTATAGTTGCAAGGATCGGAATGAGCTTCCTGGCAGGATTGCCGCCATGGAGGACCTTGCTCTTAATACTTTCATGTTAGGGTTATGTAGTTCAATATCGAATATAGTCAGATGTAGAAATCCCTCAACGTTAAATGAGGCGGTACAACATGCTATTGAGGAGGAGAAATTATTTAATTTATAGAAATCTAGTTTCACCAAATCTTATAAACAGAATCTTGTTCTGTAACTCTAGGCACATTCGAAATGGATTTTATATTATCTGATAATATATTGTCTTATCAATTACATCTCGTCAACGATGACGTCAACTTAGATTATGACGGCATCATAGGCAGTGATTTTCTAAGCTATCATAACGTTGTTATTAATTATAGTTCTAAAATATTATATTTAGGCGGAGATATTCTAAGTTTAAACTTTGTTCAGCCTACATACATTGTTCCCGCGCGCTCCGAAGCCGTAATCGAATGCGCGATATCTAATTACGAGCCCGAGTGTTATCAGAACAATGAAGCACTCGTATTAGATCAAACCTTAAGTGAAGGTGTTTACGTCGCGAATTGCATAGTCTCTATCAAGCCAAATAAAAGAATAAATATTACTATTTTAAATACGACTGATTCGGACTTACAAGTCAAAGATTATTTCGTAAAAGCGACACCTCTTGAACCTGTCGACTTGAATTCTAACTTATACGAAAATGTTAATTCTATTTCTTATTATAAATCAGATAGAGTAAGTTTTAAGTTTTAAATCTTATTCGCTGCTCTCATCTCAATAATGAGGAGAAAAAATCTCTTTTGGAATGTTGCTCTCAATATACAGATATCTTTCATATGGAAGGCGAGCCTCTATCTCATACTAATGCAATTCGACATTCAATTAATACAGGAGATGCGCCTCCTATTCATGTCAAATCATATCGCTTCCCTGAATGCCACAAAGATGAGGTCGACTCTCAAATTCGTAAGATGCTAAGTCAAAACATAATTCGACCCTCTATTTCACCTTGGAGTGCCCCTGTTTGGGTAGTCCCAAAAAAGATGGATGCATCTGGTAAGAAAAAGTGGCGAATCGTCATAGACTATCGTCGCTTAAATGATGTCACTGTTTCGGAGAGCTATCCGCTCCCTCTTATCACTGATATTCTGGACCAATTAGGTCATTCTAAGTATTTTACTACCCTAGACTTATCTAGCGGGTTTCACCAGATTGTGATGAGCCCTGAAGATGCGCCAAAAACTGGATTCACTGTAAACACAAATTCTAGCACTTCTGGTCACTACGAATTCACCAGAATGCCTTTTGGGTTAAAAAATGCCCCAACGACTTTTCAGAGACTCATGAATACGGCTCTTTCTGGTCTTCAAGGCCTCCACGCCTATGTGTATCTCGATGACTGTATTGTCTACTCCGAAAATTTGATGACTCATATCTCGAAACTAAAACTTGTATTTGACAGACTTCGTAAATTCAACTTAAAACTACAACCAGACAAATGCGAATTTCTACGTCGAGAAGTCGCATATTTAGGACATATTATAACCGATAAAGGTGTCTCACCGAATCCCGAAAAGGTCAAGGCTGTTGCCGAATTTCCAAGTCCCAAAAATCAAAAACAAATAAAATCTTTCCTGGGTCTTGTCGGGTACTACCGATGCTTCATAGAGAACTTTTCCAAGGTTACTAAGCCTCTCACTTCCTTATTAAAAAAGGATACTCCTTTTAATTGGACCTCTGAACAAGAAACTGCTTTCAACATTCTTAAGGATAAACTCACTACTGCTCCTTTACTTCAATATCCTGATTTTCCCGCTCCGTTCATAGTTACGACGGATGCCTCTAATTATGCCGTAGGTGCAGTTCTTTCCCAAGGCGATATAGGCAAAGATAAACCTATAGCTTATGCGTCGAGAACGCTTAACAAAGCAGAAGGAAACTACTCCACCACGGAGGAAGAACTTCTCGCTATTATTTTCGCCGTCAAAACATTTCGTCCTTATATCTATGGACGTAAGTTCAAGATCGTAACTGACCACAAACCCTTAGTATGGTTATTTAGTATTTCAGATCCTGGTAGTAGACTTATCAGGTGGCGCCTCAAGTTGGAGGAATATGATTATGAAATCGTTTATAAACAAGGACGTTTAAATTCAAATGCGGACGCGTTATCACGCTATCCCGTCAATGCCATTGATATAAAAAGTTTAAATAATGCATCATATGAGAAATATTTCAAAGATCAATTCATAAATAAATCTATTACATCTAATACTACAATCGAAGAACGCAGTCAAGCATTGCATTTGTCTAAGTCGAATTCAATCGCATGTCCAGTCTCTTTAGACTTTGATTACTCTATGCCCCATTGCGAGGAAATATTATCACGGCTCGAGAATTCCGCTGACTTGTTAAACTCCGAGCGCGAGCCGTTTACTATACGATCTGTAGTGGATAAAAATAGAACATATTATTTCTTATTTACAAAAGTACATCATTACGAAGAAACAAAATATAAAGATATTTACAATTTACTAATTAAACTTAGAGATAAAATCTTAGCCGAAAATTATAATAAATTGCAATGAGATTGCATTATCGGATTTTTCTGATCCTTTCTCAAAGATAATATATACTAAAATATATAATATGATATCCTACATTTTTCATAATACTAATTTAAAAATTTATATTTATAAAAATCAATTGATATACCCGACTCCCGCTGAAGTCCCAAAAATATTAAAAGAAAATCATGATTCAACAATCGCGGGTCATCCAGGGTCAAAGCGCATGTATAATCGAATTAAGCTGCTTATATTGGAAAGGAATGCGCGCTGACATTGAACGTTTCGTAAAAAGTTGTAAGTTGTGTCAGATAAATAAACCTTTAAGAAAATCAAATAGAGCTCCTATGGAGATTACATCCACTTCTACCAAGCCCTTTGAGAGATTAGCTCTAGATATCGTTGGTCCATTGCCGGAAGCTGGATTTCAAAAGTTCAAATACATACTGACTCTTCAGGACGATCTAACTAAGTTCTCAAGTGCTTATCCTATGGTGTCCGCCACCAGTGAGAGATAGCACGAAATCTTGTTCATTTTATGTCTCTTTTCGGCTTCCCTAAGACTATTTTAACAGATTTAGGTACGTGTTTCACATCCGAATTATTTAAACAATTAACAGAAATTCTTAAGATCAAATCTCTTTTTACTACTCCTTATCACCCCCAAACAAATGGTGCCCTCGAGAGGTCACATGCCACTATGAAAGAATATTTAAAATCATTCGTAAACGATAATCAGAACGATTGGCATTGTTATTTATTTACTGCAATTTAGCCTATAATACTACTCCGCATTGTACTACTAATTTTACTCCTTATGAGTTATTATATGGTTATAAACCTTCTATTCCTAGTTCCTTATACGAGACAAATAACAATACATATAATGAATATATTCGCGCCTTGCAATATAGGATGCGATTTAGCCGAGAGAAAGCTATACAGAATATTGTAAATAGTAAAATAAAATCTAAGCAATATTATGATTCGAACTCGCGTGACGTCACTTATAAGACAGGTGACATGGTTTATTTAAAATGTCACCATCGGCTAAAGAAAGCCTTATCGCCCATTTGGAAAGGGCCTTATAAAATCGTTAAAACAAATGGTAAACATAACGTCACCTTATCTATAAATAGAAAACATGTAAAGTATCATACAAACGAGATAAAACCAGCTCAATTATAATTACACGTACTTATTATATTTTTATTCTATTTCTTTTCAGAACGTTATGGCACCTGAGCTATGCCACATCCTTCATCACGCCCATAGCTCATAGTCCAGGGATTTATTATGATCCCATAACAAACGTATATTTTTATAATGACTATTGGAAAATTGTTTCTTTTATCGATGTAGTATCTGTAGAGCCTCATCTCGACAATATTGAAAATTCTCTAAGAAAAATTCTAGATATCTGCATCCAGTCGAGATTGACAGAATATATACAATGTAAAGATGTTATCAGCCCAATCGAAGTATTGTTACAATCTAACTATTTAAAATTAAATTCCTTATCTCATATTATTGGTACAGACTCACCCAACCGCTCTAAGAGGTCTCTAGAGTTCGGTGGAGAAATTTTAAAATTCTTTTTCGGTACATTAGATGCCGATGATGCCCGAAAATATGATGCTGCTATTAAAGCATCTCAAAACAGTGAAACAGAGTTATTTCACCTTATAAAAGAAAATATTCACGTTGTAAAATCTACTATAAATGCATTCAATTCGACAGTATCTAGATTAAATAAAAATGAGTTTCGTTTAAATTCACAAATTAATAACCTTAACGAGATTTTATCTCAAGCTACCAAGAATAATAATCAACTTGTATATATATCTAAAGTTAATAATTTAGTTAATGTCTTAGAAAGTTCATCATTGACTATATCTAATTTCTTAGATTCTATTTTAAATGCTATTTTGTTTGCCAAGGCAAATATTCTTCACCCTGTGGTGATAACGCCTACTAATTTACTAAAGGAACTCATAAAAAACAGTAACGTAATGAGTAAAAGATTAGGTTTTCCTGTTCCTCTAAATATTGAAACTATACATACTATTATAGACGTTTCTAAATTAACGTCATATTATTATAATAAGAAAATTGTATTTGTATAACAAATTCCTCTAACCTCTCCCGTCAAATATTCTATTTATAAATTAATTCCTTTGCCTACACCCTCAGATAACGACAACTTAAACGTTTTTGCTCTTATTCATCCAAGTAAGCCTTATCTTGCTATTTCCGACGATAGGCAAAGTTATGCACTTTTAGATGATATCAGGGATTGTTATAAAATAAATAACGATTACAGTATTTGTCAATCGCAATCAATAACACTTTTATCGTCGAATACGAATCCTTCTTGTGAATCTAAACTATTAACAGATGTTGTTTTATCTTTACCAAAAGAATGTACTTCCAAATTATTATATGGTCAAATAAATATTTGGCAAAAACTCCATGATGACAGATGGATATTTGTGCAGTCGCAATTAAATAAATTGACAGTAAAATGTAACGAGGATATCAAAGACTATCCCATTCAAGGTACCGGGATATTAGAATTGCATCCTGATTGTGTCGGTTATTCAAAAACTTTACAGTTCTTCCCATCTACCACTATGTCGTTCAATTATAATAATCAACTCTTCATACTTTGATATCACTCAAGACGACTGTTGTAAAAAGGACATAATTAATAAAACGATTCCTTTACTTTCTCCGTTATCTCTTAACAATATCGATTTAGATACATTGGCCCATGCTTCTCGACATTTAGATGATCTTGAAAATAATATAAACCAATTTCAACAGGAATCGCATTTTATTAAGTATGGAACATACTATTCCGCTTTTACTTATTTTCTAATTGTAGTTATAATTTTGTTTTTAATTTCTAAGGCATACAGATGTTTTTCTCGGAAAGGAATTCATTCATCTTGTTGCATACAGATATTTAATCAGTGTAACAATAACAAACATGTAAAGCGTCAAACAAAATTTGCAAACTCCATAGAATTAACAGATGTCTCTAACTCTGATGAAGATAAGCAGTCAGTTAAATCCTTACCTGCTTGTCGAACCGATTGTAAACCTTATATTAGTAGACATAAAGATAAGTTTATTAGTTCTAGTTCCAGAAATTTGAATTTTTAATATTTTTACATTTTTGTAATTATCTTACTAAATCTTGTTCATCTTACGAGATGAGATCTTAGTTCTAACCTTGATTATTATGACTTTGTTACTTAGAGTAATATTATTGGGAATCATTTTATTGTATTTTTATATGTTTTATAATGTACAACTGTTTACCAAATCCTGAAGCTGTCTCTTATCATTGATTATTTTTATAACTCCGCTTCATCCTAATTTTCGATAAAGCTCCGTTAAAAGGGGGGAGTTGTTATAACCCGACTTAGTAACCATAGAATGCTAATTCAACAAAACGTGTATAACTGTAATTTTCCATAGAATTAAACTGCAGAGTTGCATTAACGCAGCCCTCACATTATTCCATCAATTCCCACAGTGCAGTTAGACTTTGGCAACGGGAAAGAACGGTCCATCCGGGTAGCTCAGGACTTGGTACTCGAGTTCGCGTGTGTAATTGTGTATATCAAAAAATCATTAAATTCATATCCGGGAATTTTGGGTTTTTTTTAAAAACACGAACAGCGCCGGCCGCCTAACAGTATGAAGGAGTTAAGGCCATAGTCAAGTGTATATCAACGGAAGAGCGAAATCTCCCAATACAAGTAAAATTCTTTGCTTAAAAGGAGGCTCCAACCACTTTAAAGTTAATTTTAATGTTTAAGATAACGAAATAAACAATTTTCATTTATTCATAGTCCACCACACGCTGGCCCAATGTGGATTGGGGACTTCGTACGCCTTTGAATTATTTCTCAGACAAGCAGGTTTCCTCACCATGTTTTCCTTCACCGTTTGAGAGTAATGGGAAACATGTAATAAGTATTTAAAATTTTTGATATTTTTGCATTCACAATGCTATTTTTGTATCCCGTCCGAGAATTGATCTGGTGCGAGTCGTATTTTTTCTAGTATATTATTTAGTAATTTAATAAGTAATTAAGAAAAACTCATTGGTACATGGTCAGTCTGGGGCTCGAACCCTGGTCTACCGATTGGGATCCGTCCGGTCTTAAACTCCACCAGAAAGAGCCAGCGACGCTTAAATTAAAAATAGTTTAATAAATTCAAAAGATAATTATAAAGAATACAAATTTTTTGATGTATTCAGGTGGGTAAAATAATAAATAAAACTTAAAAAAATTACAAGTGTTTTAGTTTAATATAATGGTTTATAAATTTCTTTCCCTGTCTGAATTTACGGTTGTTAAACCTGATTGTGGCGAAAATTCTAAATCGAATGTAAAGTTTTAGTAAATACTGTTGTGGGAAACAAGGGCACAGGGGATCAAAAGGTATATTTTTAAGAATAGTTCTGCCCGGCCCTTGTCTCATATTTTGTTCAAAATGGTTTATAAACGCAATCTCTAATTCCTTTATATAATTATGAAAGGTATCTGGTGGTGCTTATAGCCCTCCGTAAAAGGACGAAGTTTTGTTGAAAGCTTTGAAATGTATGAACATTCTGGATTCATTTAAATCGGGAATTTTCTGTAATTCTTTATCAAATATAGGGCAGGTATGCCTCTTGTGACATTTGTAAAGTAAATAGCCCGATATATATGTTAAAGCATTTTGAGTAGGTAAATCGAACCGGTAATCGGTTTCACCATGTAAAGCCACAACTGAAGGAGTATAGTGGCGCTGGAGATCTTGAGGTTTCGACCTTTCCAAAAATCTATGATCTTTCTGCAGCAACTCGCAGACATCTTCTTCACAGTTGGTAAATCGTGAGTTCTTTAGCATATTACTGAGAAATAATTTTGAAAATGCTCTTACGAACTGTATTGGCGTAGGGTCTCGACAGTTACCCTCTTGTTGTCGAACAGTGCCAAAAAAAATTTCTAAGCAGTCTTGATTCAGACGTCTTGTAAATACACACTTAAATCCTTCTTCCTTTAAATCTTTGCAAAGCATAATTATGGATTGTATAGTTATTTGTATGTTTTTAAACGTTTTAATTCTATTTGTATTGTTGGTACCTTTCTATGAATCAATAGCTTTTAAATTTTTGAATGTTATCATAGCGTCCTCTAACACATCAAGTTGATATTTTTTTAATGAAAATGCATTTTTATATTTAGTTGAGGTGGATCGAACTACACTTGAATTTAATACATCGAATAAATTGTTAATTTTTTTTTACAAAGTCAGCTGTTGCTCTTGCTTCTTCTGGTAAACTTTTGTCAAACATAAGAACGTTTAATGTGGCATAGACAGAATTACTAAAGACCTAGGCAGCGTATTCACCCTCATTTTTTGGAAGTTATTTGGGTTGATGTGAGCGTCACTGATTTTTGGACTCAATCTTAAGTTTTTGTCCTTTTGTTTAGAATATAACATATCTATATGTTTCTAAGATTTTTTTTTATCATCGCATACAAAGTCGTTTGTCAACAAGTTATTCCTAATACATTTAATTAAATGCGGGACATCGAAAATATAATACATTTTTTGTTGTTATATAAAAAGTAAGGCTTCTCTACTGTTACCTTTTTTATTTGCTTAGCATATTTATCGAAGTTAGATCCTTGATCGGACACAATTGTTTTAACTTCTATTCCTATATTAATTGAGAGTTTTAAAATAACTTCATCCAACCAGTGTTCTAATTTTTCGTAGTGTTTTGCAGAACCTAGGAAAGAATACGCAATAGTTTGTCTCCAGTTGACAATAATACCTCTGAGCATTATTACACAGGCATGAGAAGCAATTTTCGGCGTAACTTCTCCATTGATATTATGAAGACCTATTATTTCATCCCGCCTGATGTCATAATATAAATGTCGCTTGATAACCATTTCATCTAAGCACAGAGTACAGTATTATGCGTTTTCTGGTAAAGATTTTAATTTAGCTGATAGGAACTCCAAATTACGATCATCAAATTTAGGTGGAATTACCATCTTAAAATTGCTCTGCCACTCAATGAGTTTAAAAAATCTTCTAGTGAGATCATCTTCAGTTTGGAAAGTAAATCGTTCAAAATGTGGTGATTCTTTGAACTGAACTTCATGTTTTATTATATCTAATTCATTCTCCAGTTTTCTTTCTTATCTTCAGTTTTGACTTCTGCAAATCGTTACTTAGTTTTCTTTTTCTTGGTGTATTCGATGACAGTTTTACTGAGGTTTGTGTATTCTGAGTCGTAATATCATGGGTGGTTTGTGCGGATTCTGATTTCATATTAGCATCTTTAAGTTTAATTGAGGATATTATACTAATAGTAGAATATTTGGTCTGAGTCGATATTTCCTTTCTTTCTTCTGTTTTTCGTTCTTCTGGTTCAGTACTGGAGCTTGAAGTGGTTGGTACAGGTGGAAGCAATTCTGTTGGCAATGCATCTGGTCGTAATCGTGGTAGATAAATTATCGCAGAATTTTCAAAATGAAGAGAGCACACGAAATGACTTTTAGGTTTGATGTCTTGACTTGCTAAATCAGGCCTTCCAATCAATTCTACCCACGTTTTGCGCCTATAAAGATAAAAAGGAACAATATATATATAGAGCATATTAATAGGTAAGTACTCATATTAATCCCTATTAATATTATAAATGCAAAAGTAACTCTGTCTGTCTCTTTGTCAGTTCAATTTCACGCTTAAACCATTGAACCTATTATTATGAAATTTGGTATACAGATAGGCTGGACCCTGGAGTAGGACATAAGTAGGCTACTTTTTTACGCGATGTAATCGAAATCCACGCAATAACCGAAGTCCAGGCGACGCGTCATAACGGAATCGGTTTAATACATACATTGTTTCATATATTTTTAGATTTATATTTTTACTAGCGGCCGCCCGCGACTACGTCCGCGTTTAGTTTTTTGAGAATCCCACAGGAACCTTACATTTCTCCTAAAATAGAAGTAGCCCAAGTTACTCCTTATTACATCAGCTATCTACCAGTGAAAGTTCCATCATAATCGGCCCAGCCGTTCCAGAGAATAGCCGGAACAAACAGACAGACAACAATAATTGTAAAAATGCTATTTTGGTATAGTTATGTACATTCATTATGCATGTAGTAAAAGCGGTTATATTGATATTACAAACAGACACTTCAATTTTATTTATTTGTATAGATGTTGTAACTAGAATATTCTAATCCCGGGATTTTGGTACTACACAGCCGATCGCGGGATTATTCCGGGATTGATGGTTATAATTAGAGGATTCGATCCCGGTCCTTATTTCTAATCACGGGATTTCGGGATTACACTTAGCCAATCCCGGGATTATTTCGGGATTGAGGGTTATAATAAAAAAAATGAATACTCAAAAATTTAACCAGTGAGATTTCTTCAAAATTACATAAATTGAAAAATCTTGCAAGTACGTTACAAATACGGTCAGGATCCCGGGATCGAATCCTCTAGTTGCGACGCAAAATCCGCCTTTAATGTTGAAAGTAATTAAAACTAACCTATTCTATAAATTCATCCAAATAAGTACCTAGGTATTATTACATTAGATACACCGCTCCGTAGGTTATTAACGCGCGCAAGTACATGGAGTGACGGAGGCCTGGCAATAGTTAAAACAGGTTTATTAAACTGTTTTCATTTTTATGATTAAGAGCGTATGGCTATACCAAGATAAAGACGATCTTAAGCATTAATACTTACGACTTATGTCCTCTCGTAATTGATAATGATAAAGCAAAGTTTTATAAAATGAGACCCCACTTTAAGTGCGGCCGTTTTTACATTAATAATAGTATCTAAAAACAAGTTTGTTTTTATTTTTACTTATTTAAATGAAATACATTAACACAATTAAGAAATAATTGAAGAACTAAAATTTCAAATACTTGTGGGAGCAACAAATAGCCATATTTAACAATTTTGTTTTTTGATATATATTTCTTTTCTTCCCTGGTAGCGACACATATTTGTGTTAATTCAGTATATTGATCTCGGTCTTCTAAGTATGATTTTATAAGTTTAAGACAGTTTCCACGAATTCCACATTTTTCTAGCTTGTAAAGTAGTAACTTGTGATCTACACGATCAAACGCCTTCGTCATGTCCATGTATACAGCACATGATGGCCTTGTTTTATCCATTGTTATTACAGCTTTCTTTACTAAATCAAAGATTGCAATATTTACAGACACTTTTTTTCTAAATCAGTTTTGTTCTTTTATAAATAAGTCATATTTCTCAAAAAAATTGTATATGTTCTTGTAAATAATTTTTTCGGCAACTTTAGATAGTATTGATAGTAGTGTTATAGGGCGGTAATTTGATACATTTTCTCTGTCACCCTTTTTAAATAATGGTTTAACAATAGCTTGTTTTAGTTTTTTCGGGAATACGCCTGTGTCAAAGCTAAGGTTTATAACATGACTTAACGGCAATGCTATTAAATGACCTACGTGCTTTATTACTTTTGTACAGAATCCATCAAAGCCTCAAACACTTGTTGTATTTTTTAATGACATAATTACTCTATACACTTCCTTGGTAGCGCTGGCTCATACGCCAGCTTCTGCAGCAGTCCCTTCCTGGTGCCAGCGGCTACCACCAAAAATGGCGGTCAAGCAAGCCGTTGTTGATGACACTATTACACACAAAACCTCCTATTTCGAGGCGATCTGTTCTAGTTTATTAAAGCACAACACTGCAAAGCGACAACGAACTTTCTTTGTTGATGAGCAGTGACAGCCTATTTTTCCTTCCGGCCATCCGTCGTTGCGGGCGAATATTTTGCGTCTTCTACCCTCATAAGCGTAAAGTACAGTGTTTGAAGGAGAAGGATCGATTGGGATGCGGTTAATTCGAGAAACGAATGGCGCGGAATGGGATTTATAAATTATAATATGTTTTGGCGTTACCACCGGATCTTGTCATAAAAGTACTCCTCCAACGATTCTTCTCTTTTGCTTTGTCTATCAAGCATTTCATATAAACGAGCAGCATAATTACGGTTACCATCGAAAGTTCTTTATGTCTGACGCTGCCATTGACGGTAAGTCAGATTTACTTAACTTTGACCTTGATACCATTTTCTTGCGCAGCCACATAACTATAGGATAGGATAGCATGATAAATTATTTGTTTCTCGCTCCATCCATATATGGTAGCCGTATAGTTGACTTTACTGAGAGTTTGCATCAGGATCAAACTCAGACATTCTGAGTGCCCTCGAATCGTCCACCTTGATTATTTATTCATTTAGCGAATTTCACGAGAATATTTTCATTCAAATTTTAGGAAAATTTTGTTCGTCTTTTTATTATGTGGAGTTGCACAAAATCTCCTCGACCTCTTTCGTATACTAGTATCTTTTCGTGACCGTTTCCGAGATGTTTTTTTTCTACGATCAGATTCAGTACAGCTACCATCAGTAGTTGTTTATATCCGACCTTGACGTGACGGAAACCGTGGAGATCGAGGAAGATGACACCGTCTTCTTTTCTTTATGTGGAGTTGCAGATCTCCTTGGCTTCGTTCGTATATTAACTTCACTTCGTGAACGTTTTCGAGATTGCCTTTTTCTAGTTTCGGGTTCACGTAAACTACTATCAGTAGTTGTCGTCATATCTGAAGTTGAGGTGTTGTATGCTCTTCGATTAGCCCTTAGCACTTTTGTTGCTGATCTTTTTCAGTCTCTAGAGTTACCTCGGCGCATCTGGTAATTTTAGTGAATACGTTTAATGGTGGCTTAAATGATCTGTTAGACAATTCCTTAATAAGTTAAAAGTAATACATATTATAAATAGTGGAAGCCGTAGGTGAGACATTTTTGATGGTAGATTTTAAAAAAGAGAATTGTGGAATAAAAATAATTTTATTAAAATTTAAGTAAACAAACACTACCGTAGATATTTTTAAGATAATCACCAATCTGTTTAGTCAGAGAAAATGACCCCTTAAAATAACAAACTATTTTTTTATTTTAAATAATTATAAGTATTCTGGGTGAAAGTTAAAAAAATGATGATGAATGATGAAGAATGATGCAAAGTCTTTTGAAAAATCGTTATTTATATCGAAGTCATGAAAATATCGATATCCGATATATCGACCATTTTAACTCGATATTATCGGTATATCGATGTTTTTTCCTTTTTTTTTGCTTTGTATTAAGTTTGCAAAGCAAAAACCTGAAATTAAGGAAGCAAAGGTTTCCGAAATATCGATATTTATAATGTGGGCAGGTAAATATCAGCCATTCCAACATTTCCAACACGATGTTTATAGATATTTTTATAGCGCTGTAAGAAGTATCAAATCAAAAGCAATTTCGAATCACAGATATTTATTTTGTTTAAAATGTTTGTACGCAGCCAAAAACGAATTCCAGCGCGTTTTTATGTCTAAAATGACTTTCAAAGTTTTTCCTTCTGGTATCTTATTTTCCATTTGTTTTCTTTTTAAATCACCTGAGGCATCAACTCTTCTTTTAATGTATTTAACAATGCTCCTTACATGCTCAATTTCATTGCTCAATTCTTTAGTTCGCTTTAAGGCATCCTCACAAACTAAATTTATCATGTGAGCAAAACATGGTATATTTTTAGTTGCTCCATAGGAATCTCTGATGGCTTTCACCATGTTCGCCCCAGAATCTGTCACGATGACGACTACTTGTTCAGGTTCTATGCCCCAATGTCATAAAATCTGTAATAACTGTTGGCCAATATAGGCTCCAGTATGGCTTTCCTCTAATTCAAACACGCCAATAGTTAAAGACTCCAAATCATTTTCTATTATATAGTGAATTGTAATCCCCAAGTAACTCGTATTACTCATAGATTCGGTCCATATATCTGTTGTAACACATTTTATATCTTTTAATTTCTTTTTAATTACAACAGAGATTTTGTTGTTTCACGTGACGGCACTTTATACAAAGGTGCTAGTTGTTTTATTAAATATTTGAAGCCTTTACCTTCAAGTAAATTAAAAGGTCTGTTATCAACACAAATAAAATACGCTATATCATCCGTTCCTCTATTGTATTTGGAACCTCCTCTAGAGTATTGAGCAATGCTTTTAAAGGGTTTAATTCTTTTTGGAGTACTGTCTTCATCAACCTTCTGCTCTTCACGGCTTTTGGACGTACCTTCACCTGGATCATTGTTGCTGGGCATCGGCGGTTCAGGTTCGTTAGATGTCCCTTCACCTGCGTCATCTTGATTGCTTACATCAGACGATGTAGAGGGAGTTACTTGTATGACACGACTGTCGAAGGAACTGAAAAGTTAAGTTAATAAAGCTAATGAAATGTTATAAATAAATAAATATTTCCAACACTCACACCAATTAGCCTAGCCCCAAAGTAAGCACTATAAGGCTTGTGTTATGGGTGTATTCTATCCGTTACTCTAGTATCCCAATACTAGAGTAACGGATAGAATACACATACTTTAAATATATAAGTATATTTATATAGAAATACATATTTAAACATCCATGACTGGAGTACAAATGTCGTGTTCATCACACAAATATCTGGCCCCACCGGGATTCGAACCCGGGACCTCTCGAGTCGGCGACGCCATGAAACCTGGTGTACAAACCACTCGGCCACGAAGGTCGTCAAAAATTTTTTTGTAAAGCACGCGAATGAGTGGTACTCAAAAAATTTAGAGTAGAGAGAGAGAGAGTCCACTCACTCGCATTACCCACAATAAGAACATGATAGTCAAAAACAAAACTAAATTACCTTTGCAATAGACCTTCATTCTTTGTGTGAAGTTTTAGGTGAGCTGCAAGATTTGTTGTATTGCCTGATGTTTTCACATATTTTTTACAAATATTACAGAGAGCTCGGTTTGGTTACTTTTTAAAATATGTCCACACCTTGCTTTTCTTCATGTTTTAAAAGTGCACGCCACAATACGTACTTAAAATAAAATCGCGGTAGCTCAAATAAAATGACAAAACAATATTTACTCGAACAAACTGTCCGTTCGAATAGATAAAAATTTTGCCATAGATAGTAGTAGTAGTTTAATTTCGTCCATTGGGACAGGCGAAGGTACTAAGCCATACTGCCAAATCTTACGTCCATAGTTTTAGTTCAGTCATATATTATTATATAGGCAAGGCCAAATCTGTTATTTTGTTTTTGTTTATAGGCTATAAGCCAAATCTTCAGTGAAATATAAAATATTTTGTTCTGTCCGGGAGTGGTCATAATCATTATATATTGTAGTAAAGTCCGAGGTTGTTTTATTATATTTCTCCAAGTGTCGAGTTTATAAATTCGTAAATAGGTAAAAAGTTTTCTGAGCTTGCTAGGATGTCCTGTAGAGAAGGCGGGATGATCTGTGATTTGGTCAAAAGTCGATCTATTAGAATAAGTCTCTGAATGTTGAAAGCTGGACAAGAAAAGAAAATGTGGTCCAGTGTTTGATCTTCTTGTGATGTGCATTTAGTACATAATGGTGACGTTATCATCCGCATACGGTGCAAATGCGATTTAAATCTACAATGACCAAATCTAAGCCTATTTATCTGAGTGTAGAATTTCCTTTGTAGATAACCATCCGATGAGGCAAACCAAGGTTTTCGGCCCACTTCTTTATTGATACCGGCATACCAGGCTCCTTTTGTTTCTACGATAATATTTCTTTCCTCCGTCCATTCTTCGCACATCTTTTCTCGATATCCCGGTAGAAGGTCTTGCCAAGGAGTACAAAGATTTTTAATATTACCACCCAGAGAATTTGTAAGTCTGGCAAGGTAATCCACATTTTCGTTTCCTGTCACACCGATATGTGCTGGCGTCCATAAAAATTTCACAAGTTTATTGCAGTCAGATAGTTTTTGTAAAGTTTCTTTTATTTCAAGTATTATATAGTTAATATTTCGTATGCCAGGAAAAGCAAGTGCCTTAAGAACAGACATACTGTCTGAAATTATTAGAAACTGATTTTTAACAGAGCACATAACATCAGTTTGAATGTATTTGAGGGCCAATAAAATAGCTGTGGCTTCAGCCGAAAACACACTAAAATTTGTTGGTAAGCGGTAACCTTTGCCATATTTTATATTTTTGTGGTAATATGCAGCTGATACTCCAGTGTCACATTTTGAGGCATCTGTATAAATCATTTCATAATCTGGCCAATCTGATAGCTTTTCATATACTTCTTCTTTTGTACGCAAGTCATTATCTACATACATATCAAGTAGAGGAAATTTACTCTCATAGGAACCATCATAACAAACCCAGTGATTTTTTTTCATTATGTTATTTTCTAATATATATGCTGATGTTTCATGAAAATTATGAAGAATATATGGATATTTACAAGATGAGGATAGAGATGAAGTATATGTAACCATATGATTTAATTTATTTACAAGATGATGGTTTTCTAAACTAAATAACTCAAGAATAAATTTAAATTTCAGATATTTAAACCTTAATTTTAGTGGTGGAATGTTAGTTTCTACTTGCATAGATACAACTGGTGTAGTGTTCATTGCTCCTGTGATTAACCTGAGATTTTTATTTTGATTTTTTTCCAGTTTATTGACAAGACTAAAATCAGCAGAATAACAAAAAAAACTGTATTCAAAGTGCGAGCGAACAATGGATTTGTACAACATCAGTAAAATTTTTGGATCAGCTCCCCAGTATGTACCAGCAAGTGACTTTTATATATTGAAAGCTCGCAATGCTTTGTCTGTTAAACCACAAACATGCTTGTTCCATGAAAGATTCCTAGTAAAAATGACTCCCAGAAATTTTGCCTCAGAACTAACAGGTAGAATATTGCCATCATATATGATGTTGGTAAGTAGCAATTTCTTTTTACTGAAAACTACAACATTTGTCTTATTTAAATTAACATCTAATTCTAGATATGTAAAATATGTTTTTAATTTTGACAAAGCACAGTTCAGTTTTTGCTCAACCTCAGACATATTAGTGCCAGCACAGTAGACTATGAGATCATCAGCATATTGCAAATTATTAACATCATTTCCCAATATATTATTTAGTTTATGGATGTATAAAATGAACAGCAACGGGCTAAGTATCCCACCTTGACAAACTCCTCTATTAGATATTTGAGGCCCAAATAAGTTATTATGAAATTTTACATAAACATCTCTATTATTAAGGAAATTGAATACCCATTTAATAAATTTTTCAGGTAACCCAAGTGAAAATAGCTCCTCTGCAACGATGTTATGATTTACATTGTTGAAGGCACCCATTATATCAAAGAAGATACACACCAAGAAATTACTATCAGAGAAAGCATTGTGTATGTCCAAATACAAGTGGTTCAAACTCTCCACTGCTGAGCGACCTCTCCTGAAGCCAAATTGATTAAAAGGCAATAAATTGTTGTGTTCTATAAAAAAATCCAGTCTTTGTTTTATTAACTGTTCAAATAATTTTGCTGCACAAGATGTTAAAGCAATAGGTCTGTAAGAATCATGGTGACTCTTATCTTTACCTGGTTTAAGAATAGGCACAAGGCAATCAACTTTCCATGACTTAGGAATTATTAGTTTGTCCCATAATAAGTTATAAATATCTAGGACTATTTTATGACTTGATAGGCTAAGATTTTTGAACATTTTGTATGAAATACAGTCTAAACCACAAGCAGTGTCTTTGCGTGAATCTATAGCACCTAATAATTCAGTTAAAGTAAATGGTTTAGTAAAAAACTGGTCAATATTAGCATTATGATAACAATTTAATGGAGGGGATTGTGAATTTGAAGTATACTTATTTAAAAATGACTGAATCCAATTGTTTGTGTTTGAGTCTATAGGAGCTCTATAAGACTTATTAAACTTTCTAATGTTAGCCCAAATCATTGACATAGGGGTCTGACGATTGAAAGACTTGCATAACTCTGACCATGCCTTCTGCCTTTCCATGTTGATAGTAATTTTTTTTTGTGCTTGTTTATGTTTAAATATAATGTAATTTTGTTCAGTAGGGTTGCGCTTAAATTCTAAGTAAGACATTTTACAATTAATTACTGCTTGAGCACAAACATTATTCCACCAAGGGAGTTTTAACCTTTTCTTTTTTTTATCAAATGGTTGTATACCTTCTACAGGCGGTTTTTTGGAAAGATTTGCTTCATTTGCACAGTCTAGCAAAATTTTTGATAATAAATCATAACATCCCTCAGGATCACTTGTGTCGAAATAAGCATTGTTTAATTTTGACACTGTTAGTTCTCTATATTTTGTCCAGTCCACTGTCTTATAATTAGGTTTTGTATAATTGAAACTATTACTATAATTATTTGTACTAACAGGATCATACAATATAGTAGTAAGAATAGGGAAATGATAACTACATAAAGAGTCATCATGTACTTCCCAGTTACAATTCAGAGCTAAATCGGGCGATACTATAGTTAAATCTAATGCGTTTGATCTCCAATTATGAGAGCCAACGGTTGTTACTGCGCCATCATTTAAAAGAAATAAATTGTTTGTCGTTTATAACATCTAGTAGTACTGAACCACGAGTATCTGTAGTTGCACAGCCCCACATAGTGTGGTGTGCATTGAAGTCTCCTGCTATTAGGAGAGGTTTAGGTATAGACTTAATCAAGTTATTTAAATAGTTATAATTGCAATTACTGGGAGAGTCAGAAGAAGGACTGTAGAAACTGACTAAAGATAATATTTAATTGTTAATTCGTAAACTAATGGCAATATTTTGTAATGAGTCATCATAATATGTTTGTAGCTTTTGATAGTGTAATTATTCTCTAACTAAAATTGCTACACCGTTGTGTTTTGAACCTATGTCTAATCTCTCTAATATGTAACCTTTTATATTTAAAGTTTTAATAGATTGTAGCCAAGTTTCAGATATGAGAGCTATATGAATATTGTTTTCATATAAATACTGTGTGAAGACATGTTTGTGACTTAACAGACTCTGGGCATTCCATTGTACAATGTTGAGCTGATCCATTATTTTTTACTAGGTGGAAAAGTTTTGCTGGATTTAAATGTTTCAAGAAGTACAGATTTAATGGTCTCCGAAGCTAATGAAGATGAGTTATCTGACGATTTTTGAGTGTAAAGTTTAAGAATAGTTGATATAATTATTTGTAAAATACTGTCTGACTGTAATAGTGATTGAATTTGTTTTTCCTGCTTGTTGTTAGGTAATTCAGGAAAATTTGTGTGATTGAAAACATCAGCATAAGATTTTTTTTGATATTTGGCATTATTTTTTTCTATTTCTTCCTTCCTCTTAGGGCATTCAGATGATATGGATATGTGGTTACCTTTACAGAAAATGCATATAGCATCTTTTGTTGTTTTTGTGCATTCTTTATAGTAGTGATTGTCACCACAAATTGAGCATTTCTGCGCATTCTTGCAATATTTGCCTATGTGCCCATAACGAAGGCATCTTAAGCACTGGCTCACAGGAGGAATATATTGGCTTACCTCAAAAAACCAACTATTAATGTCTACGCTGTCAGGAAGGGTAGGACAGGAAAATGTAATGGCTACTGTCTGGGTGGGGATAAGGACAGGGTTGTCGTCTTCGTCACGCCCACGCCGCATCAGGCGGCGCACGGACACCACATCCTTGGAGCTGGAAATGCCGGTATATATATTATAATTGGACATATACGTAGGGACTCCACGAATTACTCCAGTGATCTCTGTCAGAGTGGCCGGTATATTGCACTTGAGTTGGAGCTCTGAAAGGGATTTGGTATTGTTCAAAGCCATGTTGGCTAAGCCTGGTCGTTCAAAAATGGCAGCAACTTTGTATCGATTAATTCGTTTAAATCGTTTTATTCCCTTATTATGTCGTTTAAGGACAGTACCAAGGGACATGAGATCTCTATCACCTATGGGCTTAGATTCTGTCGTACTTTCGTAAATGACGAGGTATTCAAAGTTGCCTCCGTCCTCAGGACATTGCCTGCAATAGTTTTCGATTTTATAAGGCTTATACTTATCGCTTTTATTTTCGTCTGAATCCGACTCCGAAGGAACCGGATCCCCGTTTAATTTCGGTTTCTTCCTCTTCCCCATTATTAACTACATATAAACTTATTTATTTATGTACAAAGGGCTATTTATATCAACTTATAAACTTATTTACAAAATATTTTACAAAAGTTTTTTTGGAGTATTCAAAAAACGCGCCTGGTCGTCTCAAAGGTTTCCCGCCTTTTTCCTTAGCCATAGATACTAGTTCTAGCTAAAGAGATTTTGTTTGTAATATTCTCCTTTTACGGGAAGGCAATGGATACTGAGTCCATACAGCCTCGTCTTAAGTTTTTTTTTTTAATTTTTTCCTTTTTATTTTTTATTGACATTAGAGTACGGGGTGAGTGTGACATATTCATATGTTTATTTATTTTTTATGTACAAATGTACAATGGCGGACTTAATGCCGTAGGCATTCTCTACCAGTCAACCATAGGATGTTGTGGAGATTATTAGTGGTGGGGTGCACAACTGAAGTGGAAATCACATTGAAAGATAAGTTTATAAAAATAATAAATATAAATAATAATATATAAATATACACATACATAAGTTAATATATTTAAATAAATACACAAATACATACATATTTCCAAAATAAATACAAAATAATGACGACAAACCACTCAATGAAACGCCTGTTCTAATAAAAAGCTTCGCAGTTTGGTTTTAAAGGTATATTTACTGGGGGACATTCTGATATCTAGCGGGAGATCATTCCACAAAAGTATCGTTTTTACGAAGAAGGAAGAGTGAATAATATCGGAGCAGTGTGATGGAACGATAAGTAAAAGATTAGAAGAAGATCGAAGATTTTTACTATGAGAGGTACATAAGTACTGAAATTGAGAAGTGAGATAGGGGGGAGCATTTTGAGAATCCATCACAGAGAACAGGGTGGTCAGAGCTCGCATACTTCTGCGCTGCCTAATGGGCATCCATTTTAAGAGAGATCGGTATGCGGACACATGGTCATATTTTCTCAGATTGAAAACGAATCGAATGCAGTTATTCTGAAGGCGATCAAGTTTGTTGAGTAGATCTGCATTAATGTCGAGGTAGCACAAATCACCATAGTCGATTATGGGAAATATTAAGGTTTGTACAAGCATTGCCTTGATATTGACCGGCAAAAATTTTTTCATTCGATAAAGGGCACGCAGGTTTCCTGTTACTTTTTTACAGACACTACTAACTTGGTCCTGCCATTTAAAACTCGAGTCGATATACAAGCCTAGATCTTTAACGACGTTGTTAAAAGGTATTGTAGTGCCGTCATGAATGATGGAACCAAGACTGTTGATGTCAATTTTGCTCATCATCCTTGACCCCCCTAGTAAAATGACTTGGCATTTTGAAGCATTAACCATGACCCCGAATTTTTCCGACCAGGTTTTAATAGCGACTAGGTCACTGTTTAGAGCATCAATGGCTTCGTTTAAATTGTCGATGCTTGCTTGAGAATATAATTGTAAGTCATCAACATATAGATGATACGAACACTGAAGATTGTGAGTAATAAAATCAATAAAAGTTGAAAAAAGAAGAGGATAGAGAATACCGCCTTGGGGAACACCAGTTTCAAGGTTGCGCCAGGATGAGGAATATTCCCCAGACCGGACCAACTGCTGGCGGTCCCGAAGATAAGAAGAGAACCAAGTCAACAAATCGTCAGAGACCATAAGATGGGATAGTATAGAAAGGAGAATATCGTGACTGACTGTAGTAAAAGCATTGGAGAAATCGATAAGTACTAAACATGTTACTTTACCGTTCTCCATTCCCGCCCTAATATCGCCAGTCACCTTTAAGAGCGCTGAAACTGTGCTATGTCCTGGCCTAAATCCGGATTGGAGGGGGTTCATCAATGAATTTTTGTGGACAAATTGAGATAATTGTTTGTGAACGCAGGCCTCTAGCACTTTTGACATGAAGGGGAGGATAGAAATCGGCCGAAATTCATGTGGCTGTGTTGGATTGAAAAACTTTGGGAAGGGTCCGTACATAAGCTTTTCGCCATAGCATAGGAAAAGTGCCGGTTTCAAGAGAAGAATTCATTATATGCGTTATAGCAGAAAGAAGAGGGTCAAGAATAGTAATGATCATGCGACGACTAATATCGTCACACCCTATCGCATTTGACTTAATGGAAAGTATTATCTTTTTAATCTCTGCCGGTGTGACTGGTGAAAAATGGAAGGGGTCGACGTTATGACGCGTAAACCATTTATGGAAGCAACAGTGCTTGTTGCAGAATCACGATCCAACTTAAAAGTTGTGGTGAAATGAGAATTGAGATCGTTTGTTGGCGAGTTTCTCGCAAAATGCATTGAGCCAGCTTTTTCGTTAAACACGCTTGATGAAATCGCGCCAAGCAGGATTTTTTTTTATTGGCTCGCACGGTTTGTGTTTCAGCCACGACAGGAAACCAAAAAATTTAAATTATTATCCTGATCAGATCACTCGTATTCGTTAGCACGAATGCGCCTACCCGCATATATGGGACGACATTTGCGAATGCCTTCGCTAAGTTTTCACTACATTCGAGCTTTTCTAACCTATGTCGGTTTTTAGCGCACATCAAATACGCAAATTGCTTAGTCTCCCACACATCAGGGGCATGCCCATGGCTTCAGAATAGGGTAAGCCCAAAGCTTCCAAAATTACTATACCTATCTTAATTTCTTGACTTGGCGAGCTTAAAAAATTTACGATTTGTATAAGATTTTATTTTATTTTGTGTTATATTATAATGATATTAAATTTTAATTAATCAGTAGTTGATAATTATCTAGAAAGAGAGGCAAGGATTTTATTTAAGTGCATGAGTTACCATTAGGTATACGATTATACCTATATACGTTGGTGTCGATTCTGGCATGATTATTTAAACTTAAAACTAAATCTAACATAAGTCTCTCCTTTTTATTCTGTTTAGAGAGTGACAAGGATACACTGTTGTCAAATTTAATTTTAGGTTTAGAGAATCATGCCAGAATCCACACCAGTTTAGTATATTTCTTGGGGTTCAAGATTTTTTTAATACATCTATTAAGCTCTTGCGATTTCAAAGCAATAGTTATTTCGATATTATTCAATTTAGATAGTCATAGCAGGTAAATTAATTGATATTATTGTGTTCAAATTTAGTCTACGAAATACTGATATTTTGGAAATTCAGATATCGATATTATCGATATCAGTAAATTTTAAATATCAATATAAATATCGTTATTTTGGTCTCAATATTATCGATATTCCGATTTATCGTTGCAACCCTCCATGTAGGCAATAATGTTATTTTATTATTCCTAATTTTGTGTTGTTCATGGTTTTATCTTTATTTATATATAATTTATCCTTATGAAAATAGTTCTGCATAATATGTTATGGGTACATAATATTTCAAAATACATATATATTAGGGTGGTCCTTATTTTTCAACTTTCGAATTATCCTCCGGGCACTTTCTTATTTGATTATATACCTCTAAATACGAAATAGGTGTTTTTTTGTTTTTGATTTTGTTAAGATTTAGAGGTCGCTACCAGCTGTCAATTTTTTACAAAAAGTGTTCAAATACAGCTTAAATGGTGATTCCATTAATTTAAAATTTAGGTACATAACATGTTACGTGCGAGTGAAACTAGCATAGACTATACCTTCTAATCCCCCTCCCCCCTCTCCGTTCCTCGACCCCCTCATTTGTACTACGATCGCCCCGCACTTCAGTTCTGTTAAGCAACAAGAGCGCACGTGTTGTTTTTGTAAAAGTTACAGTGAAGTGTTTCAATTTGCAATGGCGTCTACTAGTAGCGGATTCAGTATAACTACTAGAAATCAAAGTGAGATTTGGCTTATCGGTCAATTATTATCTGAATTAAGCCAATCAACCTTACCATCCATTGGCGAAGTGTTGCGATATTTTTTCTACTACAAAAATGAAGAAAAGAAAAGTATTCGTGAATCTGCGACTTTGACGGCTTGTGGGGTTATTAACTTGTGGGAAAAAGCTGGCATACCTATTCAATTAAAAAAACATGTCATCAGCAAAATTGAAAAGCTGTTCAAAGAATGGCAGAATCTAAAAAAAAATAAAGAAAACAAGAAAAAACGTTCAGAAGCATTGAAAAGAAAAGAACAAAACTGGCAACAAAAGTTAGAAGATTTATTTGACATCGCTCATCGTGATGCTTTAAATATTATGACTTTAGAAGAAGATAAACAGTTTTTGTTAGCAGTGCGGCAAAATCGACGCCAATTTTTGATTGGTTCAGTCGACAGAAAAAGTTTAAACAAATGTAAGAAAATAAAAGAGAAAAAAGAACGGCTTGATAAATTGCGCGAGCGTGAAAACAAAGATATCTCGTCTATAACAGAAAAATGCTCATTGTCTTCATTATCATTTATTTCGTCATCGTCTGCCACAACAAGTGGGGAAGTAACTCCATCTGACCCCGAATTTATATCAAAATTGACGAAGATGCAACCACCTCAAAAACGAGCTCGAAAAGATATTATTAACAGTCAATTAGCTTCCAGTCTTGATGTTTCTAAATTGAGTGACAGAAAAGCAACTATGGTCGTGACATCTACTTTGAAAAGCGCAGGCTGTGATCCATCAGAATTTAATGTCAATAGATCTTCTATTCGTCGGCAGCGTGTCAAAAATCGCAAAGCTGTTGCAGAGTCGCTCAAAAGCGAGTTTAAACCTAGTTCGTCTTTAACAATTCATTGGGACGGTAAACTTATAGAAGATATTACTGGACACAAAACTGTAGATCGGCTGCCAATTTTGGTATCAGGACATGGAGTCGATCAATTACTCGCCGTCCCAAAATTAGAACGTGGAACAAGCGAAGCTTGTGCGTCGGCTGTCTACGACGCTATAAATTCATGGAATTTGAGCGATAAAGTAAAATGTTTGTGTTTTGACACTACTGCTGTAAATACCGGCTTAAGAAGTGGAGTATGCGTTCTCTTGGAGCGCAAAATGGATAAAAATATGCTTTGGTTTGCTTGTCGTCACCACATAATGGAAATTATGTTGTCAGGTGTAGTGGATCAATCGCTTGCCCCATCTAGTGGTCCTGATATACAATTATTCAAAAGATTTAAGAACAGTTGGGACTCTATTGACCAAAGCGACTTCAAAACAATAACAGATGACGCTGAGGCAAATATTCTTGCAGAAGTGGCCGCAGACAGGATTTCTTTTGCCAAAAAGCAACTTCAAGTACATCAACCTCGAGATGACTACAAAGAAATGTTAAATCTTACAATCATATTCTTAGGAGGTGTTCCTGAAAAAGGCGTTTCATTTCGGAGACCTGCTGGTCTACATCGAGCTAGATGGATGGCAAGAGCCTTGTACTGTTTAAAAATTTATTTATTTAAGCATCAGTTAAAGCTAACGAAAAAGGACGAAAAGGCTGTGAGAGAAATATGTATTTTCACGGTGATGATTTATATCAAATATTGGTTTCAAGCCTCTACCAGTTAGTCAGCACCAAGAAACGACTTACAATTATTAAAAGACCTTAAAGCTTTTGAAAGTGTTAACAAAAATCTAGCTACTATTGCGCTGAAAAAGATTTTAAATCACTTGTGGTATTTGTCGGAAGAGCTGGTTTCGCTTGCATTTTTCGATGACGAACTTTCAGTCCAAGAGAAGAAAAAAATGGTAGAAGCACTCAAAATTGAAGGCACACATGATTGCTTAAAACGAATAAACCTTGACATGGCGACCATCCACGAAAAAAATATAGAAAACTTTGTGAGCAGTAATTCTTTAAAATTCTTCCAGGTCCTAGGTATCTCATCAGATTTTTTTTATAAAGACGTTGAAACCTGGAACGAAGACCCTGATTATATAGCTGCCAAAAATATTGTTCATTCATTGCGTGTAGTGAATGATATAGCTGAGCGTGGTGTTGCTTTAATGGAAGAATACAATAAATTAATTACCACAAATGAAGAACAAAAGCAATATTTGCTTTTGTTGGTAAAAGAGTATAGAAAAAAGTATCCCAATACTAACAAGTCAACCCTTGCATCTTAAAAGTAAATCATTCAGATTATTTTATTTCATAGCATCAACAAAAATTGTGTAATATTTTTAAGACCTGGTTAAAAAAAATAAAGGATTCTGAGAAAAACAAATTTTGGCTTTTTATTTAAAATTTAAACCTTGGTAGCGACCTCTAAATGTTATTAAAAAAATTCAAAAAAATTACTGTAATATTTTCTTAAGGTATATAACCAAATTACGTGGTGCCCCCCGAAATTAAAGAAAAAAAATATTTTCCTTAAGAATAAGGACCACCCTAATATATATATATATATATTCTCATTGTATTACCACAACCAAAGATTTGTATCGTCATCTTCAATATAGTTTACCGATGATCCATCTCTGTCTGCTCGCTTCCGGAAAAGAAACTATATCTCTATGATTTATTATCTTTCCTTTTTCTTCAAAATATATTCTATAACCTTTGACATTCTCCGAGCAACCGACAAATATTCCTATCTTATTTATCCCACTTTGATCTGTTTTCTTTAGGTATATAAACTGATACTTTTCTTCCAAAAACCTGAAACATTTTGACATCGATATTCTTCTTATAAGCTTCAAAAGGTGTCAAACCTTTGACTGCACTAGGACCTGAACTATTTATTATGTTTGCTGCAGTGTTCACTGCCTCTGCCCAAAACTTTTATGCATATTTTTCACCATCGACCTCGCTGCCTCTACCAATGTCCTCATGTCCCTCTCTGCCCTTTCATTTAATTGAGGGGTATATACCACTGATCTCTGATGAGTTACTCTATTTTGCTCCAGTAAAACTTTCAGTTCCGAATTTACATCTAATATGTGCTGTTTTCCAGGTAAACAATTTTGACACTAAAAATTTTCGCTATCGTCTTCACATTCTATATAATTTTTTTCCAAAAATTGTTTGACACTTCAAGTTTTGATGTGCTAATTTTTGTGCTATAAAACTAATCTTTTCTAAATTATTACTCATATGACAGTTCTCGAAATGTTCCGATACACATGTAGGTTTCGTTTTTATTTTAATCGTACAATGCGTTTCAGTTTTTATAAAGCATATTTTATATAGTTTATTGTCTTGTTCAGCTAAAGCACGCCCTTTTCCATTCATCATAAAGAGACACTGTTCACTGTTTAATACTAACTAGAAGCCATTATCAAGTACACAACCAACAGAAAATAAGTTCTATTTCAGTTCAGGCACATACATTCATTTGACAACACTCTGTTTTGCTGCGCCTCCGGGGTGTGTATACTTAATACTATGTTTATTTATTACTTTACTTTATGGTATTTTTAAGGTCCGGAATTGACTTAGCTGATTATGTAATGATCCACCGGTGCTCCAAGTCAGTAGTGGCCGCATAAGACACTACTGTCCGGAGCATCGGTAGGCATTGTAGTCTCTGAACCGGTGCACTTAGCATTGTCAGCGCTAGCACGGTAATATTATCTGTACGCGCTTAAACTACGCGCGGGAAATACGCAAACCGCCAAACACTGCCGAATGATCACGATGGCGGCCGACGGGCGTTGTCGGCAACAGTCGTTTTTTAATATAACGGCTCTTGAGAGAAGACAAGACACAGAAAATTTTACTCGCTTCGTTTGATTGCATATACATTATATTAATATTAGCAAACCTGTAATTATATAATAAATTTAATGGAAGATTAAATGCTTGCAAAGAAATCAAGATTGGGTTTATTATTTCCTGGAGTTAACAGGAAAAGTGGTGCCGTGACCAGGATTTTGACTGGAAGGAAGAATGCTGGTCCGGGACAGAATTTGGTGAGCCCGTTCCTATTCCTTTCTTTTAGATCCATCCCCTAGTTCTTTTGGACGAGTAACGTCGAATAATAAAAATAAGAGTATAAAAGTAAAAAAGGCAGTAATTTGCAAACGCGTATAATAGGTATCTATCTACCTTCGCAAAGTAAAAAAAAAATAGAAGTACTTAGTTTTTCGAATTTTGCATCAAAGTTTATCATTTTCTTTCACGTTTATTAATTTTTATAATAAAAATCTTTGTTGGATAACTGCTTTTTTATTTTAAGCACTGGTTTCATTTTAACAATCACAATCACAAAATCACAGACACAGCAAGAGAGCAAAGCGCAAAACGGAAACAGGAAGTTAAAACATTCAGTATTGCTAGCATCATAGGGATGCCATTACATTATTTTAAATATTACAACACCTTCTCCTATTTTTTAAGAGTTATAAAATATAACTATTACAAAATATAATATTTTTCACTTAAGTACAATATTTTTAAGTATAAATACTTCCCTTAAATGATTATTTCAAACATTTTCTCTATATGCCACTTACATATTACACAAACATTTATATAAGCTTACTTATGTAACAAAATATATTAAAAGAATCTTAATAATTAATCAATTATTTATTAAGGGTTTTGTTAGTAAAATATCAAGAAATAGACGTCTTTTTTTCTTTTTTAACATTACCTATGTTATAAGTTTTCTACAGTGTTTCTCAAACTTATTATTCGACAATGCTTTTGTAAATATATCACCTGGTTGATTCTGTCGTTTCGTGCAAATTGGAACTATTCCGCGGATTAAAAAAAATAAGCATATAGTAAATATATTTTATATGTAATAGAATTCACATTTTTAATGGATTTATAAACAGCAAAAGGCACTTTGTTTTCATATTTAGTAACTGAAATTAATAACTGGATGGTAATGAAAAAAATATTTGATTAGATGGTAATGAAAATAGAACTGATGGTAATTTTTCTAATGGATAGTAATGAAATACTTTCTAATAACTGTATATACTGTATACTAGTATGTAGGGGTTGTAATAATTTAGTTAATTAAGGAAAAAAAGAATCCGTAAAATCTCTGTTTTTATTTCTATTCAAATTATTAAAATTACAATTCAGTCTCCAAAAATCAACAATAATAGAAGAAACATTTTTACAGTTTTTATCTGATTATGTAAATGTTTCCTAGCCAAGTCGTTTCAAATAGTCCAACATAATTAGCAAATAAAACAATACTAATAATAACACTCTTAGATCTCTTATTTGTGTACTTCAAAACAATAATATTTATCTTACAAATCTACTGAAAACTTTAAAAATAATAACAAAAGAATAAAAATCTTCTAAAATGTTTAACAAAATATTGATGTACCTCACTCTCAGACTAAACAATTTAAAGTTAATCAAAATAATCCACCTTGATATTACCTGAGCCTTGGGTGCACTGAAAAACTATGAAAAACCACATACATAATTTGACGTATTTTAAGTGCGTCGGCTCGCCCCTAAAAAATATTATAATCATCACTGTCAGACTCATATCTGCTATATCCAATGCAACCTTTGTCCTTTTTATCTGAACTATTTGATTGAATATTTTTTTCGAATTCCTGTTGATGTTCATGATTCAATGTTGATCCTACGTTTTGTGGAGTTAGATTTTCCTTTGGTTTCTTATAATTTTTTTTATTTTCCCAATGGAATCGTACCTCAGATAAAATTTTGACTTTAGGAGATCTGATCAATGTCGGATATTAATCAATGGCGTAAGTTGCAAATCTATTGGATCTCTAAGAAACTCTAAGCTTTTATAAATATCTGATTCATCTAGGTTATTTAAAATTGCAGACGTACTTAAGCTTATCATGGACTCATTGTCATTTTTATTTATAGAGTTATTTTGATCACACTGAATAACTGACGCATCTTCCTCCATTTGGCCATAGTTCTCAAAATGAAGAAAGCCTAAATGATTATTATGTATACAAGGATTGCTGCTAATTTCACACTCGAAACAGCTAAGTTTTCTCAAAGCTATAGTTTTATTATAATCAGCGGACCAAATCACTTGGTGAACGTTCATTGTACCTTTAAAACCTGGAACATGAGGTTTAATTTTTTTTTCATTGATATCATTTTCTGTTATGATCTCAAAATGAACGTTTGGTATATTTTTGGTCACCAATGACCAAAAGTCTTCAAAATAACCAACATCTCCACCATATCTGACAAAACTATCAGCAGTTCTTTTTACAACTGCACCGATACCGTCTGGAGCTCCCTTCCCATGTCCAGATTCTTGATAGTTCCATGATACTTTTCTTATATTGGGGTTAAAATCTCTTAATTTTGTAATCACATAAAAAATATTCTTATTTCGATATTGGCTTGAAGGCGAATCGGACAAAAAGTGTAATGTTTCATATGGTGCCAATGTTCTAGCCATCTTCAAAATAGGACATATATGAGCCCATATGGCTCCTGCACCATGTTGCAAGCAATTGCTAATAGTACAAAACGATTTGGTTTTAAGTGTACCAGTATCACAGTCTTTATAGTAAAGAACCCAGTGTGCAAAGATACTTGTTCCCTGCTTCCTCCGAAATGAAAGGATTGTATCTCCTGATTATATTTCAAACAATAATTTTCGCTAAAATCAACGTGTATTATCATCTCTTTATCTTTTAAAGATTGCTTTAATTGTTTAATAGCTTCGTATTGCACTATAATGTTAAGATTGTGTTTGAGAAATGTAATTAAAACGGATTCTAATTTCTGAATAACATTTCGCGGATAATCTTCAAAATTTTTTTTTATTGTAACAATTTTTATTTTTTGCTCTTTATCTTTCATTGTATATGGCTTTTTCTCTACAATCCATTGATAAAAAATAATATTTTCATCATTTTAAAATTCATGGTAATTTAAAACTTTACTCGCACAAAATTTACATGTGCTTTCCAAACATTTTCTTTTTGCTTCACAACAGAGGCTATTGATAACGTCTGTACCAGTACTTTCGGAAATAATCTTCGCATTTTTCAGAGACTTATTCAAATAATTAACATTTGAATGCAATTTGCACTGACAAATATCTCGATCTACTTTAGGAAAAACTACCCAAAAGGGTCTATATTTACAAAACGTGGAATAGCTTATTATGTAATGTTCCCTTAAGAACTTAGCATGAAGGTTTTTTAAATTATCGGTTAAGTAACGCTTTTGTTTTTTCTCACCTGTCTTCTTTATAAATTCTCTTTTTCCAGCTGCAAATCTACTGTTTGTATCTTCTTCGAAAAACGATTGGATTTGGTTAATCATTATTTGTTTTGTACTTACTGTTACATTTTTCTTTCTTCGGGAAAATGGCAAGCTATGAAGCAATTTGTATTTTCGTAATCTTCTATCATCTTTTATTATTGTGTCTGCAAAATTCTTTTTCTCCTTTTTAGTTGTAGTTTGATAGCTATGTTGTAATTTTTTTGATATAGTTTCGCTGAAGAGCAGTTTCTTTTTTATTTCCTCTTTCCTTTCTGATCGTATGTCAGTCAGTACTTCTTCTACTGTTTTTTCAATAGAGTCAAATACTTTTAGAGGTGCATTACTTCGTTTACGTAATGCATCCTTCTCTTTTTCTAGCTTATTAATTTTATCTTTCAATTTCTTAACTGTTTTAAAATACTTATAGCGCATACGCCTTATTATTTTTTTCGATTTAGTTACTTGTACAGATGTGCTTTGATTTGGTGCTAGTTCATCAAGTATCAAGGGGTCTAGTACAAGAGGTTCCTGATTAACAAAATCACCTGAGTCACTAGGGGGAGGTGAGTTTTCTACCAATATCTTCTCTAATCTAATATATTCTGCCTTCTTTTGTAAATACTTCTGTGAATTTTTCCGCTAACGTCTTCTTTGCTCTCTTTGTGCCCTAGGGGTCATATCTTTAATGCTACAAATCTTTTTCTTCTCTTTTCTCGCTAAATATCTGCTTCTTTCTTTTTCTTTTTGTAGCAAGTATAACTCGGGACCATTTTTAATTTGAGCATAATTTTCTCGTTTTCTTAGTCTATCTTATGCCAGCTCTTCTTCTCTTGATAATTTTTTACGAGTTTTAGCCATATTAATACTGAAAATAAAATTATAATTAATATGTAATAAATTTATTTTTGATAACGTATTCATTAAAATAGAATTCATTACACGATAATGTATTTACTGTTATCGTTATCTTTCTCCCAGTACCAGATCAACACAATTAGTGAGATATAATTTGCGAACCAGGGAGTGATATAGTTAAATAAATTAAGTTAGCAGAAAAACAAAAAGGATCCGTTATCACCAAACATAAAATATGATGAACTGCCCTTCGATAAATCATTTTGAATTGTAATTCAGTACGTGGTTTAAGTATCGTAAAGTTTATGTAATTCAGTACGAGGAGCTCGATGGCGCAAGTGGTTAGCGCGTTCGGCTGCGATCGTTGAAGTTAAGCAAGGAGATTGTTCAAATTGGCCTAAATGCACAAAAAATTTTGACATACACGGTAATTCTTGGTGTAATTTATAATTTAATTTACAGTCATTAGATTTCAACGGCCACCTTTGTATAATATATGTACTTTAAAAAGGACTTTTAATTTTACCGGTTTGGAAAACATACGAATCATTTTTAATGGCTATGGGTGTAGTAACATTCAGCCAAAGACTGATCGAAGTTGTTTATATAACATAAAAACAAATCTATTTTGTAGATCGATAAAATAAATCATTTTTTTTATTACACTGTGGTATTCATATCCACAACTATATTATCATTTTCACTAGATGCAAATGTGCTCAGACAATTATTATAGATGGCAGGCGACATCATAAAGTCTATTGCCATACATTTTTCGCCAAACACCTCCATAAACACATTATAATCTGTATATATGTTACACTTTAAGGTATCTATCTATCTATGGGCCTACGTTCCCTGACTATAAATTAATAAATAAATAACATTATAAGGTGTGATACACAAAAAATCTAAAATATGGTCTTTCATCATTTCATCTTAAAACATAACAAAAATAATGAAGCTACTGAATATATGGCTATAGAACCTAAATCTCTTAGCTTTCTTTGGTTAACGAGAGCTTAAAAATTCTCTCTAATCTGTGGCTCATTCACAATCATCACACAGTTTCTGTCACAGAGTACCATATTATAACCGGAAAAGACACCTGATTTTAAAAGTTACTCTTATGCATTAACTTTAAAAATAGGCAACTATCTGTTAATCTACATGCTCTATATAACTGAATCTAATCCATAATTTCGGTACTTGGCTTGATTTCCCTAGTTTACTATGTAACTTATTTGTTTTTTATTATTTTAATTTGTTCAGTGTAAATGGTTTATAGAAATTCTCAGGGGTGTCCGTCAATAATATTCGTTTCTACAGTAATTTATATATAATTTCGAATCTAGGAAACAATTTTTCATAATTATTGGTCTTTAAGCCAAACATGTATGGAAGCTGAGCAATCTCCTTTCGCAATGGTCGGTCATTGGATGGGTGACCATAAATTTACTATCTCGAGCTCCTCCGTGCTTCGGAAGGCACTTTACGCTGTTGATCCCTGCTGCATCTGCAGTCGTTAGCAACCACCAATCAGCACTGGGCCAGCGTGGAGGGTCGTGACGCAATCTTCCTATTCCATCCATAGGGAAGACCTGTGCCCCAGAAGTGGGGACATTAATAGGCTGATGATGACGTGGTTTAAGAAAATAATAATATATTCATTTCCCTCCAAAACTCTTCATTATCATCGGTCTAAAAATTGGATGGAATGGATGGTAATGATGTGGATATGAATGAATAAATAAAAAAATTTCATTGAGAGAATCTTAACCGAATAAGTAAGAAACTCGGAAATTGAGACGGATTAAAATGAGACCCAGAGATAAGCATATTAAGTGATTTTAATAATTTACTTACCAAAGTATCGTGTAAAATCAATGGAATGTGATGAAGCGATTTCTGTACAAAGCACTACTGACGACTCCAAGATCGTATATAATTATGGCATAGACTAGCGCACGTCCACCTCGCTGCTTGCTCACAGTGTACTGACCAGTAAAAACACGTTGTAACCTAAACATCTTCGAAATCGAACGAATAACCTACTAAATTAAGAAGTTTCTGGGTACGGATGTGGATGAAATTTTTATAGTGACAATTAGAAATATTAGGTTTGCTGTTAATTTAAATTGATTGAATATTATATAAACATGTATAATAATAGTTTAAGAGTTTAACTATAATATTGTATCATAAGTTAAGCAATTAATTAGAATATAGACGTACGAACATTAAAGTTCCCGCCAAGGAATTCTGTTGGAAACGGATAGTAATGATTTTACACTAGGTTTTTATTTATTATCTATAATAATATTAAACAATCATGCAATATTAATGGTACTCCCTTGAGAGCGATTATGCTTTTACTTATTATGCATATAAAAGTTAACATTAAACAATAAATTCACGAGTAAATAGCCTGGATATCCTTTTTGCACGAAACCACGGAACTACCCACCTACTTGTTGATCAGTAGAACAATATTTTACAATGAAATTACCCTTATTATAGTTCTCACCTTTCATTGAATGACCCAGTTTTTGTCAATCAACTTAATAGAACTTTGATTATCTATATTGAGAGTAATTTTTATTTTACATGTTAACACTTCGTTCATGAAACTCTATGAATTCTGTTGAAGACAGAGCAACTATTGGCTGTCTTTTTGAACACCAAGAAATTGGTCCATTACACATCATTATTACAGAACCAGTTGTAATACGTCTTGTCACAACATCATTTGCGTAGTCAGAATCACAATATGCATCTAGACAGGATACATCACACCCTGTTTTATACATGATACCTTTATTACGAGTACCACATAGATATTTAAGTATCTTTTTAATAGCTATTACATCAGATTTGTAAGGATTTTCGATTTTTCTACTGGCCTCATTTACAGCTTGAGAAATATCAGGTCTAGTTTTAGTTGATAGATACAATAAACCTCCTATAAGCTTTCTATATGGAAACATGTTTTCTGAAGGTTCTGAAGTGACATTCTTATCAGTATTTCCAGGAATTTTACATGGTTTAGCATTATACATATTAAATTTTAATCTGTGTAATTTTTTTGTGTTAGTAAAATACCTTCATTATTTCTAGTTATTTCAACTCCGAGAAAAGTTTTTGGTTTGTTATTTCAAATTCTTTTTCTAGACAATTTAGTATATGGGTCGTTCTCACCAAATCTCGAAATTCTTGTCCTAAATGTTTTCACCAAAAAATAGTAAATATATAGTGGCAAGTAATATTTCCCTGCAATGAACATCACCGTCGCTATGCGTATTAGTTATAATTTTCGAGTCCTATGTGTAAATTAAAAAGAAAATAGGCTATTAATGACGTTCAAATCATTCCCTCACTATGTCCCGAGTCCCACTTGCAATTACTTTAATATTTTTTAATAAAAGCCAGTTTCATTTCAAGTTTCATTAACTCATGCTAAAATCAAAGGGTTTATGAATTTATTCTTCATTAGGATAAAAAAAGCTAAAAATTAATATTTAAAAAAATTTAAACCAAGTGTCCAATTTAATTAAATCATTCCCTCATAACTTTACTAACAATTCATTTATGAACGCTGTTTCAATCAAACGTGAACGTTACCGTTTGTTTTTGATAGTTGGCAACACTGACATTTTACCAATATGGCGAATCGATTGTGTACGCGTTCGAGGTTTTGTTGAAAAAAGGTAGAATTCATAATTTTTTAAAATTACATTTGTTTTCGTCATTACATCACGTCCTAGAAAAAATAAAGGTAAGTACTTTAACAATTATTAATGCCATGATGAAGAAGGGTTTTGGGAGTAGTTCACTTACACAAATAACCTTGTTTAAAGCATGGCCGTGTCACTAGTATTTTTAGGTTATGTTTCGTTTCGTCATTCCCTCATCATCATTACCTCATATATATTTACAGTGAGGGAATGATGACTAAGGAGGTAATGATTTTGACTGTGTTGGAATTATTTTTTACTATAGCGTGCTGTAGTAAATCTCTTGCATTTAACTGTAACATCTTGTTTTGGGGCATAATAATGGCAAGAAAAAAGAGATTCAGTGAAGAGGAAGCTAAATTAAAAAAGAAGGAATATGATAGGAAGCGAAGGGAAAAAATGAAATCTGACCCTATAAGTTTTGAGGCATTCCGAGAAAAAGAAAGACTTAAATACCTAAAAAAGAAAGAGAAAGACCAAGTAAAGTCGATATCAAACATGAGTTCAAGAGAAAGAAGGAATAAGAGAAAAAACTGGAAGAAGCCAGACATACAGAGATAATAAAGCTAAAGATCAAAAAAATCTAACAAGACTACTAGATGAGACACCTCCTCCTAGCCCAGGACCCGTCATAGAAGCAGATTTTCAAAATAATAGTAAAGCTAGGAATTTTGTGGCGGCTAGGAGAAGGCGGCAACTAAGAAAACGTAGAGCAGTGCTGTATGCAAAAATAGCTAAATTACAAGCAAAACTGAAAAACGTATTGAGACAAAAGGAAAAATATCGTAAGGGATGGAAGATGCATATGTAATATTTATGAAAATTTTATGATTAAAATGTTAAAAAAATATAAAAGATATGCCACTGCAACGTTTTTATTTTACATAATGTTGTTTTTTAACAATTATTACGAATTAAAAATACTTGAAACGGAACGTATTTTAAAACACCAATCAGCGTTTAGTGACGTCACTCCTGTTATGACAACTTCTTTGAGGTTATGGTTGTTAAAGTAAATATTATTTTGTGGGAATATTTATTGCGTTTTTTACATTTAATAAAAATGGAAGTTGCGTTTATCAAAGCAGACTCCAGGAATTTACCAAGAGTTAGCGTTGACATGGTTATAACTTTTTTTGTCTAAAGTGCAGAGTTTTTAAGTGTAGAAATGAAAGGGACTAAATTACTACGGTATGTAAAAATCGTAGTTGTTAACTTCATATTTTATTCAGCGGCTTCTACAAATCTTATGGCGATAATGCAATCGGCTATGTCCAAATTAAAAGAGATGGAAAATTATATACAGTAAAAGGTCGAGTTCTCCGGAGCATAAAGTACGTAAAGAAGGTTATCGTGTTACAGTTATTTTAAATGAAACGCAAAGCTTGGTTCAGTCCTGCCAATGTAAAGATTGTGCCACACATTTTAAACTTTATCTAATTTTCGATGTCATTCTCCAACTGTAAAATTAAAAATATGTTATAGACAGGTTTTGTAAGTATTAGGTAGGTTACGTACAAGCAGATTAATTAAGAATATAACAAGTATATTCGCCGACTTACGTCAAAGTGATCTTCTCAGCATCGAATAATGGTCTTTGGAGAATAATTGTCATTTCTCTTCGCAGCTTGAAACCACTTTTTTTCAGTTTTGGGTCAGAAGTTCCAGTCAAAAACAATTTATTTGGGAACTTTGTTGAAGTAGATTGGCACAAAACATGAGTCAACACGGCTTTTTTTCGGAATATTAGTGGTATTGTTATGATCACATGATGTTGATGAATAGTCCATTTTAAATTTTTTAAAAAAATATTTCGAAAGTCGAAAAAATATGCAAAAGTATGAAAATTTAAAGCCAGCAACGAACAATTACGACCAGTGACAGACAGGAGTGACGTCATCGCAACCATAGGTTCGTTTTCGCGCGAAAATTTAAATTGTCAATTTAAAACCGCATTTTTTCCGATAAATCACAATGTTTTAATTTATTAATATATCTGTGGTTTATTCTACATGGAGTTCTTTAAAATGAAAACAAAAATAAAAATATTGCATCTTCCCTATTAAAGAATGAACAGACGTCTCCTGAAGCTAAAGTATCATCGCTCTTACAAAATATCCAAGTTCCAAAACTTGTAAAAAAGAAGCTTCTACTGTCGGAAGTTATGACTAAACAACTGAAAGACAAATACACAAACTTAAAAAAACGTATAGAAAAGCAGAGATATTTTCAGATTCTACAACCGGATCTTTTTAAAAATCATAAATTGCTCCACTTAGCAAAGCCGTTCTTCAAACATGACACATACAAAAACAGTGGTTTGTAAACAATTAAATTCTCAACAAATGAAAGTCAAGAAAGACGTTGTGAATTTTTTGGAAAAAGATGAGAATTCCCGGATGTGCCCAGGAAAAAAGATTTTATCAGGTCAAAGAGACAAATAAAACAAAAACGTGTATTATGTGACACACTGAAGAATTTACACAAAAAGTTTCAGGCGACGCCGACGGTCGAATATAAAGTAAGCTTGGCAACTTTCTGCAGGTTTCGACCTTTTTGGATGACTTGGGCGAGCATCAAAGAATAGGACACTTGCAAATGCGTGATCCATGCGAACGTTGAACTGATAATAATGAAATTGCACGAAAATAAAGCACTGTCTTGGCGTAACCTAACAAGATTTCTGGCCGTGAAAACATGCAATGTGTATTCTACTAAATGTTTAATGCGAGAATGTGAAGATTGTAAAAATAAGAACGTGGAATATTATCTTCCACAACCAAACAAAATGGTGACCTATCATCAATGGCAGTATGAAACTAGTTCTTACGAGAAGGATGGAAAGATGAAGACGGTACGAAAATCTGTCAAAAAAGAGATCAAGATCCCAATACGAAAACTAGTGCAACAGTTAGAAGAGACGATGCCTCTCGTTTGTAAACATGTTGCCACAATAACGCATCAGTATCAGATGATTGCAAAACTTAAAAGGAAATTGACCCAGAATGAAGTTCTTATTCACATAGACTTCAGTGAAAATTATTGCTGCAAATACTACGAAGAGATACAGGCAGTACATTTTGGAGGAGCAAGACAACAAGTCACACTTCACACAGGAGTATTATGGGTGCACCAGATGGTGTAGGTGGCACCTTAAAAAGAACTGCCGACAAAGCTGTTGCTGAAGGTCGAGATATTGTGAATTTAAATGCGCTCAAGGAAATTTTGTCATCTATGTCCTTCGATAATGCTATTCGAGGTTAACACTGCTAATATTGCAGAGATAGAAAATTTTGTCAAACATTCAGGCAATATCTCTGCGTTCCGTGAAACTCAAAAAATTCGCCAATTTGTTTACAATGGTGATGTGCTAGAATTCAGACAGCTTTCTTGTTTTGATTGTGTGGGAAAATGTACTCATTATTATCTGGGATATTACTCGTCTTCAAATCCTTCTATTATAACAAAGCCCACTAAAGTACAAACACGTACCAAGAACACTAAGTCGCAAGGACAATCATCATCATTAAATGCTGTTATTTTTCGCAATCCTGCTTATTATAAGATAGTTGATCATATCATTGTGAGGTGGGACGAACAAAAATATCCGGGGATACTTATCTCATTTTCTGAGGAAGCCGCTTTAGTTAAGTGTATGAAAAGAGGAACTAAATTCTGGAAATGGCCAGCAATTAAGGACGAACAGTTGTATGCCTAGAAAGATGTTCTGCAGAAGATCAAACCCCCGACACTGATCAAAAGAGGGTGTTATTCTGTAAAAGAGATCGATTTACCTTAAAATATATTATAGATGTGAGACTGATGTTTTTTTTTATCTTCGAGACTGATGAGACGTGCGCAGGCGCGACGAAGTTCCTTACGGCAGGCTTGGAGGGGATAGGGATTTTGCTGCGCGACCGAACTGAAAAAAATGTGATATTAAAACCGTAAGAAAAAATGCGTGGAATAAAACTATTAAATGAGACGTGCGCATAGGGAGTGGTAGAGCGACGAGGGTGCATCACTGAAATATTGTGATACTACATCAACACTAAATATGTGTGAAGTTATAGGGGGTAGTAGAGCGACGAGGGTGCATTACTGAAATATTGTGATATTACACCAACACTGAATAGGTGTGAAGTTATAGGGGGTGGTAGAGCGACGAGGGTGCATCACTGAAATATTGTGATATTACACCAACAGTGAATATGTGTGAAGTTATAGGGGGTGGTAGAGCGACGAGGGTGCATCACTGAAATATTGTGATATTACACCAACACTGGATATTTGTGAAGTTATATCAAGCTGTGGACCAGTAACGCCTGTGAGACATGATTATGATTACAAGGTGAGTACTTATCAGGAGGTGGCAGAGCGAGGGTGCATCACTGGATTATTGTGACATTGTAGTTTATTCTAAACTGTGGGCCAGTCCTGCCTAGCATCCTTTACGAACGCTAGCGGGACATGATAATAAGGTGCGTATGTGGTGGGTGGCACAGCTACGAGGGTGCAGCACTGGAATATTGTGACATTACACGAAATCTGGATATTTGTGACGTTATACCGAGCTGTGGACCAGGAACGCCTATAATCTGCTGTAAACTTAAGCTAGACATGATAACAAGGTCAGTACTTAACAGGGGGTGACAGAGCGTCGGGGGTGCAACTCCAAATTATTGTGGCATTATACCAACACTGGATTATTGTCGTATATTATACTAAACTGTGCTTAAGTCCAGGGGGTGGCAGAGCGACGGGGCTGCGTTACTGGATTATTGTGACATTGTAGTTAATTATAATTTGTGGGCCAGTCCTGCCTAGCAATCTTTACGAACACTAGCTGACCGAACTGAAAAATATGTGAAAATGTGATAGTAAAACCGTAAGAAAAAATCCGTGGAAAAAAGTGCGTGGAATAAAACCGTTAAATGTGACGTGTGCAGGCGCGACAGTCGCATACACAAGCGAGTTTGCAATTTGTGCCGATTCTACATTAGCCGAAGGAACTTCGTTCCTACCTGGTGTCCCACGACACCACATCATTTTTTCTTTTTCTGCAGTGTGTGAACATGCATTAGGGGGACCAAACCATTATACCCCAAGAGCTGACAGCCATTTTTGAGTACATCCTTGAGGCACATTGAAAATATTATTGTTGATTAGTTGCGAATGTGTGGATGATGAAATGGCCGACCTGGCTGGGAGGTTGCGGGGCGTTAATGAGCTATGATTTTTTTAATTTGCAATTTTTCTCATGCAGAAAATGTTCTTGAGGCACTTTGAATCTTACAGTATTTTAAAGTCTGATGTTTAATTAAACGATATATCATAATGCCATGCGATTTGGTTGGGATTTAAATGGTGACAGGCGATTTAAAGTTATATTTTTTTTTGCGCAAAAAATGTACTTGAGGCAAGCTGGGATTTATACACAATAATTGTTGTGTTGATAAGATGCCATATATCAAATGACAGGCCGTTCTGGCGGTTATTTAATCTTGCCAGGTGATAATAATAGTTGCCTGTGAGTGCGAGTGAGCGGCATAGCGGGTTGTTATGAGCGTGAGAGAGAGCGTATATCTGCAGTCGACTGAGTGGAACGTGCCGTGACGTGATTGGCTGGGAGCGGTCACATGGCTCAATAGCCGTTAACGTACATCTGTTGGTAGTATTAGAGTAAGTTTACATTCATAGCATAGCAACGACGCGTGATTTGAATTTGTGTTCTATTATTTTGCATTTTACCTAATAATAATTAATATTAACAATTGTTACGTAGTATAATTATGGCAGGTAAAAATCAAATTTGTGTATTTTGTAAAAAAAGTGGTGGAAAAATAATTGTTTTCAATGAAAAAACTTTGATGAAAAGTATTGATATATTGCGTATCAGACAGAAGCATGGTTTAAAATATAACGATGTTGTTTTGCCATGTAATATTAGTTCGAACGATGGTTACCATACCTCATGTTATAAGAATTTTTGGCTGTCATGAAGAAATACTGTGACGAAAAAACACCTGAAATACCTGAAACACCTGATGTATCTTCGCTTTCATTAGGTACGTATAATATTGCATATTATTAATATATTTATGTACTTATATTATTGTTATATATACAATTTTGGTCGTTTGTGTTATTTACAAATTCAAGTTCAAGTTCCCAATACGATAAATGTTGACATCTGACCGATTACGAATTTATTACTGGTATGAATGTTTATATTTTTCTGAACGAATTAAACGATAATTTTCACACAAGAGACCTTACAACCTTGAAAATACTTAAACATTTGTAAATATGTCTATATCAATTTATTATTAAGCAAATTATAAAGTGCTCTTTCATTAATAAATTATGAATTCTAGAATTATTATTAATTATTATTTGTCGAAAAAAATTATAAATGAGTATGTTGACTAATAATTATTTCTTTGAAAATTCATTAATATTTATAATAAATATATTTTTTTATTTTTATAAAGAAACAATGAAATGAACTATTTTAAATTCGTTTCGGAATTATTTCATATTCACTATCTGCACTGAAAAAAAATCCAATAAAAATTACTGTACTGTTCCAGTAATCGAGGACTAAATAGACACAATGGCAAATTTTATTGTTTGTACCATAATAATTACTGTTATGTAAAATAAGAATTTTCGTACTGTACAGTAAAAATTTGTGCAATGCTTACATACAGAATTTTATTATTTATTTAAACAGTAAACATACAAGTTTTTCGAAGCGATATGTTTTTTAATAATTCTAATTTTTTGATAATGAATATAAATTAGTTTTTCATCAATTAGATAATTTCCAAATATAATAGACTTAATTATTTATAATGATAGCATATTATAGTTTATAATATGTGCACCGTGCATAACCAACAACCAATGCAATCGACAGACTCATAAACGTGCATTCCTAATTTACAAATTAATTTTTTTTATAGATATTATACAAGAATCTATTAAAATATTTATTAGATTGAAAAAAAATATGTCACAATTTTATATAAATATGATTCAGTCAATGTAGAGAAAATATTATGTTTTGATATAATTAAAATTGCAGCATTAACAAATATTAAAAATTATTTCATTTATAACTCCTTAAAGTATCTAAATGTTTTCAAAAAATAAATTTACCAAAATTCAATAATTTTTATTGAATTGTACGGTAATTTTCATAGTTTGAACAATAAAATTTGCGGCATGATTGTTATGTAATTACGAATAGTATTATTTTTCTTTGTACATTTTGTATTACAGATATTCCAGGATCGTATGAATGTGATTTTGAAGAGCAAATTATAGATATTGGTTCTACGTCACATGGAAACGTAAATGTGCAAGATACAGTACAGGATGGTACGAAGGTTTGCATATTTTGTAATAAGCAATTGAGAAAATGGAAGGGGCAACGTCAGGTTCTTAGTGCTCTAGATAAAAATTTTTTTCCAGATTCGTTGGAACAATATGAAGAAAACATCAAAAATACAGACTTATATAAAAAAGTTGAGGAATTGGAAAATTTATTTAATCACAGAATTCGTCGGAAAGCGTTTTTTAATAAATTACGAGATCAACAACAAAAACCAATTACAAGTTTCCATAAAAATTTAGAGTACCACAATTCAACGTTTAAAGAAATTTGCAATTTCATCGACGAAAATATTTTAAACAACAGAAACTGCTATTTTTTCAATTTATTATGTAAGTATTACGTTGAAATAATTGAAAGAATAGCATTAGAAAATCAGGATAAGTACGATTGCACGTTTAATAAAGTACATTTTGAATCAAAGTTAAAAAATAAATATGGAAATCGTTTGCAAATTGTTATGTTGCATAATAAAAAAATAATTGGGCCTAATGGGCGTGAAATTGATGAAAATTTGTTCGCACTGTTGGAAGAAAAAGATATTGTACAGAGTGCTGCTCTCATTTTACGTCGAAAAATTTATGAAATTAAAAAAAATCCACTTCCACCAAATTTAAGTACTAATGATTTATTGAATGGTGAATGTTCCATACCTCAAACGCTACAGGATTTTTATTCGACGGTATTGCGTGGTTGTCGTTGGAGAAATAAATATACCAGCGAAACCGATCGGAAATGTAAATCGTTATCCGCCGATTCAATTTACAACGTAACAAATGGAAAAATTAAAACGAGTAAACATATTACACTCGGGATGACATTAAAAAGTTTAACAAGCTGTCGAAAAGTTGTTGAGATAATCAATAGATATGGTCACTGCTGCAGCTACCATGTGATTGAAGAATTAGAAACAGAGGTAGCATTTTCATCTTCCAACCGATCGACATCATGCCCTGACGGATTAGTACTAGCAAATGGATTATATACCGGAGTAGCCTTTGACAACTTTGATAGATTTGTCGATACATCTTCTGGCAAAGACACGTTACATGACACTGTTGGTATAATTTACCAAGATGTGTCTCATGATGATTATATACAAGCCAATATTCCAGATCGTATTCTAGAAATTACATCGGACAACAATTGTGATGTTATATTCTCCTCCACTGCCCTCTTTTAAGCTCACTCAGAGCACCGGGGAAACAATGAAAGAAAACCAAAAGAATTAAGATAATGTTATAAGTATATTTTATCAACTCTAGATACCAAAGCAGATGAATTCAGTAGTTTTAAGTTATTGCTTATATAAATCACCAAGCCGACATGAAATGTTATAACTATGTTTCACTAATTATAAATATCTAAGCTGAATACAGTAGTTCAAAGTTAAAGTTTATATAAACCAACAAGTTGACATGAAATGTTTCAACTATGTTTTACTGATTAAATATCTAAGCTGAATACAGTAGTTTAAAGTTAAAGTTTATATAAACCAACAAGTTGACATGAAATGTTTTAACTATGTTTTACTGACTAAATATCTAAGCTGAATACAGTAGTTTAAAGTTAAAGTTTATATAAATCAACAAGTTGTCATGAAATGTTATAATTATATGAATATCAGACATTCATAACACTCTACCATGTACTTACATGAGTTCTCAACTATATCTAATATATTTTATCCACTCTGCAATGGACTGCCCATTAAGGGGACCACATAGACTAGACTGAATAAGCTATTTAGTGGATTTCAGAGGTTCTACGGCTCGTTTGATCGATATTGGTGACAAACTTAGTTAATTCCAGTTCTCAGTGAGATAACCAGTTATATAGATATATGTATATATATGGAAATGGGTAGGTCGGGGTCCAACTTCGTCTTGTGGTTCTTCTCCACGCTCACCCGGGGTTAGTAATGAAAATACCTTGTTTAGGATAGGTTTAGCAGTGTATGATCTGTCCGCTGTTACGGCCGGGTTACATAAAACCGGAGAGCGGCTGGCAAATAAACTCCCGCGTCCCTTCTGGTCCGTGTACAGAGAAAGAGTCTCCTTGTTATTCCTCCAGTATCTCTTGAGGGGAACGTACAAGCCGTTCGAAATATGAAACTATCCGTAAGTATTTTGTTTCCTATCACAAGTTACTGCCTTATTGCAACGCCTTGCGAAGGTTCGTGTTCGTCCACCTGCGAAACTCAGTTCGGTTAGCGACTCCGCGCTATTTCCGCCAATATCCTTCAGGATATAAACATTTCGGATCTATTTCACGACTCCGACGACTATAATATGCCTTATAATATACTTTGGGCAGAAGAAACGATGAAAAGATAACTGTACCACAAACAGATTGTGAAATTTTAAATGTTGTTTTGACAATTGCTCATAGATGATAGACGGGTCGTCTACTCCCAAATATGTGTCTATGATTTGTTTCTCTCTCCAACTGAAGGCAAAGGCCACAGTCAAACAGACAGCCGCCGCATTCGAGACGAACCGAAGAATAAACTCAAAACTATATACCTACGCTCGCCGTAAGCTGAGGAAAAGGGAATACCTACCCAAATCAGCGAGGAAATTCAATTTCGAGTAAAATTCAAAATCGATTAAAAACAGCGCCCGATAAGGAGGACTCAAATCGATATGGGAAAAACTATTCAAAATTCAACAACTGTCAAACTCCATCCATTCATCCACGCGCCCCCACAGAGATTCACTGCCTGATTACTTTTTTTTTTTTTTATAAGTCTCAAGGCGAATATTTTAGTCGAATAGAAAAATCGACTATTCCCTCAATGCTACCAACCCAATCAATGAAGTTTGACAGCTATGCCGACGTAAGCGGTTCGCTATCATAGACAAAACAGCTGTCCTACGTGTGTCAGTGTCACGCCCTGTTTAAAAACAAACACTACACAATGAAGATACAAATGATACTACGGAAAATGAAAGTACAAGTCAAATTCGAAAACGACGACGAACATTTTCTGCTATTACGCCAGAATTGACTCCATATTGTAAAAAAATACGTATGGCCGAAATTTTGTTGTCACCTACAGATGAGCGACGTTCAATCATTCCACAATCATTAGAATTGATAAAACAATTCGATACTCTTTGGATGTTGTCACACGCATTAAAAATTCCAAACACTCCGATGTGGGTTGGATTCAACAGTAAGTTTATTAAAGACATAAATACGTCACAACAAAAAATCGGCTATCTCACACCAATTAATTCATCACCTACGAATAAAAATGTTGTTCTCGAAACGATGAAAGAGAGTCAAAAAATCGCTGAAGAATTGAACCAGTCGTGTATTGCTGTTACATACGATTTAGCAATTGCTAAAATTGCAATGCAAATTCAAGCTAGTGAGAAACCAAAATTTGATAATATATTTATTCATTTAGGAGCCTTCCACATTATGCTTGCATATTTTAAAGCAGTCGGTAAATTTATAGCCGACTGTGGATTGATGAATATTGCAGTTGAAAGTGGCATAATCGCAAATGGATCTGTTGATTCATTTATTACAGGTAAACATTTCAACAGATGTAAACGACTTCATCCGCTGATGGCACTTGGATTGGAAATTTTACATTTTCGAGCTTTTGTTGAACTGAAAGAAATAACCAAGGAAGTAATAATTCCAGAAACTGTACGCGCAGAACTTACAGATTTTTGTGATGGAAAACTATCTTATAGTCATTTATTAGCAAATAATGACATATCTGCTCTTATAGCATCATATATGGAGCATAGAGAAGCTTGTTTGAATGGAGCTTTCGGGAGAACGCCGCAGTTTTACATGACGTACATAAATCTCGTCAATTATTACCAAATATCAAGCCGCAGCATCCGAACAGGCGATTTTCCCCTATTTAAATACATTTTGCCCAAAATTACGAATCTTTTCTTCGTATTAAATCAGCCAAGTTATGCTCGCTGGTTAATTAAGTACCATGATAATTTAATAAAAGTGGAACAAACTCATTCAGAAATTTATGAAGCCTTGCAAAAAGGATATTTTGGAGTACAAAGAACGACAAAATCATTTTCGTGACAACCAATCGATATTACTTTAGAACAAACGATAAACGCTGATGCTGGACGAAGATTGACTGGTATAATTCATTTTACCAACTCAATTTCAGCCCGGCAATGATGGTGTAAAAGCCACGAAATTCGATCTACTATCATATCGTCTACCTACGAGGCTACTGGACTACGAAAACGGCAAGATGTTACATCTGATTTGGAAAAATGTAACATAAATAGAGGTGTTGCGCAGATCAGTTCATTTATTAATACATTTTCCAAATTTATTAATCCATTTGATACGAGCATTGACAAACAACAGCTTTTCAATATTGCAAGCGGAAAAGCAGCATCAAATGCAGTACAAGATTTTTTGTTGCATATAGAATAATTTACGTGAAAAATTCATTTTGGAATGCAATCAATCTACCGAAAGGTTTGAAAAGTCTATTTCAAGAGTGAAAATAACGAATTTTTCGACCGACATCGTCAAAAGAACTGTAAGAAGTGGAAATAAAACGCAAGAAATTAAGACCCAACGTGATATGTTTGGACGAATGGTAGGTTTGTCCATGGATTATAAAATTGATATTGTAAAAATTTTAAGTTATCCAATTATTCCTATTCCGATGTCCATGTGCCGCTTGGATGGGAGTATATACCAAACACAGAAATCGGTAATTGTCCAAATTTTAGAACAAGATCATAACTGTGAAAATGTACCTAACACTTTTGATGTTGCTGTCATTGACGGATTTTTCTTGTTGCACACAATGACCGATATTCCTGCTTCATTTGGCAATATTTCCAAAAAAATAATGCAAATGATAACAGCTACCAGACCTTCACGTGTTGATATTATTTTTGATCAGTATTTCACGCCGTCTATCAAAGATAATGAACGTACGCGAAGGAATGAAGAAAATAATATTGATTTCAATATTACTGGTCCCAGTCAAATCCGGCCTACAGATTTTATGAAACAATTAAAAAACAAAATTTAAACAAGCCTTAGTCAAATTTTTCATTGATCATTGGTCACAAAATGAAATGATACCGTTTATTGGTAATACAACAATTAACGTAAATTATGATCGTTGTTATTCATACAAAGCTGACGATAATTTAATTCTTATGAACATCAATGAGAGTATGACATGTGAAGATCATGAAGAAGCAGACACAAAAATAGTGCATCATGTCTGTAAAATTGATGCAGATACAACAACAAATGTACTCATAAAATCATGCGATACAGACGTATTATTGATAATGCTTGGAAACATGGATCATCTTGATAGCGACCAACTGAATATTTTTATGGAATACGGCACTGGAAATAGAAGAAGATTCATTGATATATCACAATTATATGCCAAATTCGGAATTTCAGTATGCGCAAGTTTGTCTGGCTTTCATGCAGTCACTGGGTGTGACTACAATCCTTCATTTTTTAATAAAGGCAAGCGGAGGCCTTTCCAACTATTAATGAAAAATAAACTGTATCAAAAAGCGTTTATTGATCTAGGATGTGCGCATACGACAGATTTACGCAATGAGGTTTTTAACATGCTTGAGAAGTTCGTGTGTGCAATGTACGGTGTCAATAATATCGCAGATATAAACATAGCACGGTTTGAAAAATTTTGCAAGACATTTAAAGCTAAGAGCACGGAAGAGCCTTTCAAAAAAACTGTCAAAAACTATGATCCGTCTACGTTACCACCATGTAAAGCAGAGTTGCACCAACAGCTTTTAAGAGCTCAATATGTTACAAGTATCTGGAGAAATGCACATTTACGTTTTCCAAGTCACCTAGAACCCACTGAACATGGATGGCAGCTGAAGGAGGATAAATTGGATTTTTATTGGTTTGATGGGGATTGCATGCCGCAATTAGTTATCGATGCAATTGATCCTGGGACATTTGAACACTCTGATGAAAATGCTACAGGTATGTAATAATAATTTGTTAAATACTCGCACTATTGATTGTATTTCACATTTGTTAAAAAAAAATATTTATTTTCAGACAATGAAGAAGAGTTCATAGAACTCAACTCTATGGACGAGTTCACAAGCGACGAGGAGATTCCATCAGATATCGATGAATAAAAAAAATTACATAAAAAGTATATCAAAAATTTTTTGTAAAAATTTATTTTTTTATAATAATTAATAATAAAATGATATCACCTGGCAAGATTAAATAACCGCCAGAACGGCCTGTCATTTGATATATGGCATCTTATCAACACAACAATTATTGTGTATAAATCCCAGCTTGCCTCAAGTACATTTTTTGCGCAAAAAAAATATAACTTTAAATCGCCACAAATTTAAATCTCAACCAAATCGCCTGGCATTATGATATATCGTTTAATTAAACATCAGACTTTAAAATGCTGTAAGATTCAAAGTGCCTCAAGAACATTTTCTGCATGAGAAAAATTGCGAATTAAAAAATTCATAGCTCATTAACGCCCCGCAACCTCCCAGCCAGGTCGGCCATTTCATCATCCACACATTCGCAACTAATCAACAATAATATTTTCAATGTGCCTCAAGGATGTACTCAAAAATGGCTGTCAGCTCTCCGGCTATTACAATATCCAAATTTCAATAGGGAAGATGGTTGGTATATACCACCAGCTTGGGAACCTATTATACAGGAGATAAAATCCCAACCCCGAGCACACACTGAAAGACCATCAGATACTATTAGTTCTTTTTGTTTGCATAATTTAACATAAGAAGGAGATAGAAAGCCTCTCTTGAGTTTGTTTCGCCGGTTCTTCTCAGAAAGGTCTCCCAATTTTGGAACCGGTGGTAGTTTACGGCAGTTAGGGTCAAATAAATAAACTCAAAATTACAAAAAAGAATTTTAAATAAAATAGTTTATTAAGTAAATTAAATAATAATTTCATACATAGACAATAAAACTTTAAAAATCGAACAATGAAATAACCGAACGCTCAATAAAAGTCTTTCGAAGGTAGCTCGACAAATTAAATAAACGTTTAATTCTGACGCCGTAGCCTGTAAAGGCTACGAAACGTCAATAAATAAATAAAGTTTCGTGCATTAACCCGTAAAAACTAATTTTATTTAATCTCTAGCAACTTCATTTTTTTGTTCTTGTTCATTCCATAGTCTGTAACCATTTCTTGTGTATCCTATTAATTTTTACTTATTTCCTCTTGGTTCTAATTTTCGCTGATAGCCTAATACTTTTGCATACACGTTACTTCCGAATTCTTGAATATTAGATAAGTTTGGACGTTTATCAAACCACTTTTCACATGTATTATGGTTATTAATGGTTTCACTAGGTAGTCTATTCAGTATGTAAATTGAAAATAATACTGCTTCACCCCACATCTCATTTTTCATTCTTGAGTTAAACAATAGAGCCCGTACCTTTTCTTGAATACTTCTGTTTAATCTCTCCGCTTTTCCATTAAGTTGTGGTGTGTAAGGAATACTGTAATCAATTTTTATTCCCTTTTCTAAGCACCACTTTTTCAGTTCTATACTGGTATACTCCCCTCCATTGTCACAGCGCAAAACTGATACCTTTTCTTTGAGCTCTCTTTCAGCTTCTTCTACATAATTTTTGATAATTTCAGGAACTTGACTTTTATGTTTTATTAGGTACGCTTTTGTGAAATGGCTGTAGTCATCTATTAGTGTTACGAAGTAACGGTTGTTATCATGAGTTTCTGTTTCAAACGGACCACAAACATCAGCATGAATTATTTCTAATTTTCTACTTGCTCTTTCTCTTTGAGTAGAAAATGGTAATCTGACTTGCTTTGCCTTTATACACACTTCACACTGTTCTTCAATGTCATTTTTTCCTTCTATCACTATTCCATCAGCTACTTCTTTCAATAAACTAAGTTTACCTTTTCCTGGATGCCCCAATCTTTTATGCCATTCTATAGCAGTTCCTTTTTCTTTACTTAATAATGAGTTTTCTTTACTTTTATTAATGTTAGTTTTTATATTTATATAATACATTCCATTTTCTTTTTTCCCTGTTAATAGCACTTTATTATTTTTCATTATTTGCACCTTATTTTTTGTAAATAAAACTGATCCATTATTATTTGTGATAGAATTGACTGACATTAAGTTGTGAGATAATTCTGGAACATATAATGTATTATTTAGTTGACATTTTTCTGCTTTTATTGTTCCTCTGTATTTTGCTATCATAGTATTTTCATTTGCAGTGACAACTTCTGTTGCAACTGGCTTTTTATTTCTTAAAATTGTCTGATCATGTGTCATATGTGATGTACAGCCAGAATCTAATATGAAATGTGAATATTTTAAGTTTTTATTATCATTATATGTCATAAAAGCACATTCTTTCCTTCGATCATTATTATTTTTATTTCTGAAATAGCAAGTTTCTTCTGTGTGATTATCTTTTTTGCATATTGTACATTGCTTTTTCTTAAAGAAACATGAGTTTTCTGTGTGGTTGTTTTTCTTGTAAATAGTACAAAATAATTTTCTTGCTGGTTGCGACACTCTAACCGGTTTTTGTGTTTGCTTTTTAAATTGTAATGTGCTCTAAATGCTACAGCCTTTTCTTCTTCCATAGTATTATTTCGTTTTTCTTCGGTTAAAAGCCAGGATGTCAAATTTGTTATATTTTTCTCAGTTGCAGGTGTAGACTCCCAAGCAGTTTTAAAATTGTTATATTTATCAGGAAGCACTGAAAGCATTTTTGAAATAAGCATTTTCTCAGTCAATTTTTCTCCCAGACTTTGCAGCTTTGATGCCAGATGTTCAAGAGTGCTAATATTTGCAACTATGTCATTGTTGGGTTGATATTTGTAATCAAAAAATTGTTCCCAATAATTGCACTTTTGTTCTTCTGCTGATTTTTCAAATATTCTTGAGAGTTTTTCAAACATTTGCTTCGATGTCTCACATGTCATCAGTAGTGGCAAGTGCTTTGTCGCAATTGTTGAGGTTATTATTTTTTGTGCTCTTGCGTCCTTTTTAGCATTCTCATCATTGCTTTTAGTATCGAATTCAGTTTGCACTATTTCATACAAATTGTATGATTTCAATAGAATTCGCACTTGAAAATGCCACATGGTCCAATCATTCTCACTGTTGAGTTTTGTGATGTTGTGTATTTCTTCCGCAGTTTCCATTTTTAGTAGTTCGTGACTGGTTCCATAACCTATTAATTTTTATAATAAAAGTCTTTGTTGGATAACTGCTTTTTTATTTTAAGCACTGGTTTTATTTTAACACACAATCACAAAATCACAGACACAGCAAGAGAGCCACGCGCAAAACGGAAACAGGAAGTTAAAACATTCAGTATTGCTAGCATCATAGGGATGCCATTACATTATTTTAAATATTACAACAAGGTTAAGTATATTTTTATTTTTTTGTGTAGTTGTTATACACATATACATAAATATTGTAAATTCCTAGTCAAACTTTAAACAACTGCACCGGCCTTTCACCGATTGTTGGATGTACCAAGCATATAATTTGATGCATCATTGGAAGGAATAAACTAATTAATAGCTATTTTATAACATATCATACCTGCTGAGTGGTGAGAGGATTCTTCGGAGAAGCAGTTCGAGGTATTTACTTAGTTTTTAGTATTGTGTAGTTTATTTCCTCTGATTTCTTATTTCCCGCATCATTATGGCAGAAGCTCTTGATAAGCTCGTCAAAAGGCGCAGTTGTCTCAAAGGTCAATTAACAATATTTAAGAATTATTTAGAAGTTATTCGGCAAATTAATGTAAATAAATTAACTATGCAGCAAATTTCAGAATTAAAATTAAGACTAAATAAATTAGAAAATAATTTATCCGCTTTTGATAATCTACAAACCGAAATAGAAGTATTAAGTGAAAATTCTTCTGATAAACTCAATGAGAGGGAGTCTATGGAAAATATTTTTTTTTCTTTAATGTGTAGTTCCCAATCTATCATAGAGGAAGCGAGTATCATTGCAAATAGGAGACAAAGTGCATCAGACACAGTTTTCAATCAATTGAATAAAACAGGCAATGCTCTGGTAAATAATAATATATCTCTGCGTACCATCAAGTTGCCCATGTTTGATGGAAGTTATAGTAAGTGGTTGGAATATAGAGATACTTACATTTCGTTAATTCATAACATTCATTATATGAGGTCCTCATTGGAGGGTAGTGCTGCACTGGTGATTAAATCAATTGAATTTTGTTCTGATAACTATATGGCTGCATGGAGCCTTCTGTGCGACAGGTACAACAACAAAAGGTTGTTAATTAATAATCATTTAAAGGCACTTTTTGGTATAGAAAATATGATAAGGGAGTCTGACACCTCTCTTCGTTACATTATGGACCATGTGACAAAAAATTTAAATGCTTTAAAAAATTTAGGTCAACCAGTTGAACACTGGGATTCAGTCATTGTTTATTTAATTGTAATGAAATTAGACAATTTCAGTAGTAGAAAATGGGAAGAACATAAAGGGTCTCTCAGTGATGTTCCAACATTAGAGGAATTCTTTTGTTTTTTGAGGAATAGAGCAGATTTCTTAGAAACTGTAAAGTATAACAAATGTTTTAATAAGAATGATAAAGTATCAACATTTGTAACATCTGGCCAAGCGTGAAATAGTAATAACTATTAATTGAGCTGTATAGTATGCAAGCAAATGCATCGTTTGTATGAATGTCCTAAGTTCATTTCCATGACCTTGGAGGAACGTAATAATTTAGTATCAAAAAATTAATTATGTGTAAATTGTTTAAGCGTTGGACAATAAATTGTGGTAACAGTCCGTGTAAAACCTGTAGATATAAGCATCATACCTTATTGCATAGTTCTAAGGTGCAAAATAGCAGTGTCGTCAGTAATAATTCACAGTCATTCGTATCACAAGTGCATAGCGATCATCTGTGCGCGGCCGCTTCAGAACCGGTCTCGTTATTTTCGACTGAAGCGGCGGTGGCAATCCCCGCACAGCACGTTCTTCTGTCTACGGTGCTCGTTCAAGTAGTAAATAATATTACCAAGGAAGTATTTGCAGTGCGCGCCTTACTGGATAGCGGGAGTCAAATAAGCATGATAACCGAAAATCTACGCGCCAAGTTGGGATTATATAGTGTAAAAAACGAGCAGCCTATGACGGTATCAGGCATAGGAAATATTAAGTTAAGTATATCGGATAGGTGTAAATTAGTAATGCGATCGATGAAAGGTAATTTCACGACCGAAATAAGTGGCATTGTACGGTTTGCACACCTTTTTATGATAGAGTTGATAAAGTGAAAGTCCTGATATAAAATAAATGATATATGTTGGAGATTCAAACGGATTCGACTCAATAATTTCTTCATCGCGGTCCGCCATGTTATTTTCTTATCGATCAGTGCGCACGTCCGGCGCGGGCGCTGTCTCAAGAGCAAGAGAGCTCCTCGATCAAACGCACTACTGACAGATACAAGGTTGACACTGACACTGACATTGACAACGTCACTCACGTCATTCAGTTACGTCACAGACAAAAGTGTTGCCAACAGAATAAATTAATAACACCATAATCTCCGACACGGTCATTCTGCTCATCAACGCGCTCTCGCGTTGTTTCTTAGTACCATGTCCACATTAGGAGAAAGTAGCAAAGTCAAGCGTTCCTAGAAACTCATTAGGTCCAATAAAATACAAAGCAAAGCGATAAAGCTTTCAACCTCAACTAAAGTTCAGCACATGATTTATTATGGCTTTTTAACTCAAACATGATCGCAAAGCGTTCTAGCTTTCAACATTACTTAAATACCAATTTATGATTGAGCTTTAGGTATTCCGCAAAGCGTTAAAGCTTTCAGCTTCCATCTAGATAAACATTACTGCAAAGCGTGGTGGCTTTCAGCAGTCCAACAGGATAAAGCGAAAAAGCTTTCAATCTCTTGCAAAAACATCACTGCAAAGCGTGTGGCTTTCAGCAGTCCAGCTGAATAAAGCGAAAAAGCTTTCAATTTCTAGCAAAGCGTTGTTGCTTTCAGCCCTCAATAAAACCATCTCATAAATCAATATACCATAAGCAGTTTATTTCAACAAACAATCAGACAATATGACAAAGCAGAATATTTGAAACATAAAAATTAAATCAGATAAACCAATTAACTTCTGTAAAGATCACTATTAAATATTACTGACTAAAATCAATAACATTGGTCTTCGACCACATTGAGTCCTTTTATCGGTAGGATCACAGTCAAAGTGTAGGTGGTTGTAGATTTACTGAATCAAGACTTTCGGACGATTCCGGAAGACTAGCTGGATATTTACGCAATCGTTCATGACACACGTACTGACTGCGTCCTCCAGATATCGGCTCAACCACATAACGTTCATTCTGGCAAACTTTTGTGATTTTACAAGGACCATTAAATTTTTCACTCAATTTCTGAATTATGCGGGGATTCTTCTGAACTAAAACTAAATCGCCAACTACAAAAGGGCGAATCTCAGCCTTTTTGGCATCGTAACTTAATTTACTCTTTATCGCTTGTTCGTCCATCCTGCTTTTTGCTTCCTGCCTCATCTCTGCCAAATTGTGATTACTTTGGATATCAATATCAAGATCTGTCGCGAAACAGTTTAACCTAGGTGGACTCTTATTACAGCCGATTAGCAACTGGAATGGACTTTTACCTGTGCTTCTAGATAAAGTGCAGTTCAATGCGAGCTGAACTTCACCAATAACAGACTTCCAAGATTTGTTTTCATGATTCTCAGCAATTGTGAAGCAGTTAGTTAAGACAGACATTATCCGCTCTACCTGCCCGTTGGCCCGACTGATTCCACTGGCGGTTTCGTGGAATTCAATAGACCATTCTCTACAAAGATTTTGGAACTCTTGTCCCGTAAAGGAAGTACCTTGGTCTGAAATAATTCGCCTCGGTGTGCCAAAAATGTAAACAAAGTTTCGAAGAACTTCACAAGCCGATCGCGACGTTAAGTCCTTGACGGCGGATAAATAACAAAATTTCGTAAAAGCATCAATTATAACTATTACGTATTCTTTAGAAACTCTTCCGCCAGTTAGTTTACCACTAGTGTCTATATGGATCGTGTGGAATGGCAATTTTATTTATCGGATGGAAGGCCGACTGCCTTTTTCCAGAAGGGTTTTTATTTATTTTACAAGGGAGGCAGTGGTCGACGTATGCCCTAATGGAGGAAGTCATATTAGGGAACCAGAAATGTTCCCTTATCTTGGTCAAAGTTTTATCCCAACCAAGATGTTTTAATTCATCGTGAAATCGCTGAATTATCTGCCAACGAAAATTTTTAGGGACCATGACTCTGCACAAAGTTCTGCCACTAACTTGGAAATTTCTATAAAGTAGATTGTCCTTTAAGGTGTAAGACGACCTTAAATTAGCATCGATCGTGTCATTTTCAATAGACTCGACTATACGCTTAATATCAGGATCTAACTTCTGTTCGGCCTGTAACCATTCTTCGTTTAGACGTAGGACGTTTACTTCCTTGCAACTAATTGGATTACGACTAAGGTAGTCTACATGTGGTATTCTTTCGCCCTTACGGTATTCGATTTCGAAGTCAAAATTTTGCATGTACGCCCACCATCTATGTACTCGAGGTAAAAGTTCGCGCTTGTGACGTGATGCCTTTAAGGCGTTGCAGTCTGTAACGACTTTAAATTCCCTACCAAGTAAGTAGTGTCGGAAATGTTTCAATGCCTTAAAGACTGCTAGAGTTTCCAGCTCATAGCTATGGTACCTGCTCTCCACGTCCGTCGTCCTCTGGCTAAAGTACTCTATAACCTTCAGTTGAGTTTCGTCCTTTTGGAATAGGATCGCACCATAACCAATCGAGCTCGCGTCAGTATGCAGCTCAATCGGTTTACTTGGGTCAAAGATTGTTAAAACAGGCGTGGAGGTCAGGTAACGCAACACAGCAGCATGGGCTTTTGTATGTTCGTCAGTCCAGAGCCATTTGGATTCTTTTTTAGTAAGAGCATACAGAGGGGCCATAATAGATGAAAAGTTCGGTACAAACTTTCTTAAGTATCCAGCGAGACCGTTAAATTGCCGCAGCTCCTTTACGCAAGTTGGTAAAGGGGCATTAGCCAAAGCTTCTATTTTCTTGGGATTTGGTTTGATACTATTACCACCCACTACGTAACCCAAAAATTCAACCGAAGACTTCAAAAAAGCACACTTTTTCCAATTAAAAGTAAAACCGGCTTCTGACAAGGCGGACAACACTTGTTCTAGATTCTTAAACGCATCTTCCTTCGTCCTAGAGAACACGAGGACATCATCAACGTACACTAGCGCAACTTTGTCCCTAAAAGCTTTACTCAGCCATCTGCTGACAATGTTATTTTGCTTGTCCTTGACAATCATGAAAGCCATATTAGCTTGGCCGCTTACAACTTTTGTAAGAAAAATTTCATTCATGTCATTACGCTACCAACGCATACTTCTCATAAGATGCAGCCATTGGACCTCACATTTCATGGTCCCTTAAAAACAGCTTATAACCGTGAATGTGAAACGCATATGGTTAATAATCCTGGTGCCAAAATTACCAGTTATGATATTGTTGGACTACTTGAAATACTGTTTTTTTTTTTTTGAAGGAGGGTTCTTTTATTATAACCAATTTCAATTATTTTAGACGATCTTGTTCACTGTTTTAAGTTAAAAATTACTGAGTTTTATAATTCTAGTGTGTTATGTCAGACTGGTTGGGGATTTAAGCATAAATGTTTCCACCAACCTTATTAATCATCATGTTAACACACTGTTCCCACAAATACAGTATTTTCTATCGCTCGGCCCTTAAGTTGGTCGCCACTTTGTAGCAGTTTTTGCTACCACCTGCTAAATCAGGGCTTTGCATGAGACTCATAATTGTATTATCTACCCAGGGCGCCTTATACTGTAATTTGTGGGAGTGAAATAAAATATTTTACCGCAGTGAAGAAGATCCTTTTTATTGTTATAAAAATTAAATTACTAACATTCAGTGACGAACTTACAATCACTATCAGATAGATATCTTTAAATATATCTTTTTTTTTTGTTTAAGTATTCAAATTAAGTGACGAACATACAGTCAATATCAGGTGTACATTCAGATATATTTATGTTAATATTCTATAGAAAACAACTTGTTTAAGCAAATATTAAACAATACTAAGAGAAATTAAAGACTTTCTTTTAATGAAATTACTGTATACAATTACAGATCATTTCTTAAGTTTAAGAATCAAAAATCCTGTACTTCAGAGGATGCACTGGTTAAATATTAAGAAAATATATAAATAACTTAGCTCAAAGTCTCCGGGAACATCTAGTGACTTTCATGTGTTGATATTATCCAAAGAAAATGCTGTCATCAGTCACACTCGGATAGGTTGCAGAATATAGATCACTGGTTCATATTATTAAATTTATTCCTTTCAATATTTCCAGGGAAATTCCAACCAGTACAAATCAATGAGTTTCTGTCTAGGTATTATACTAGCTTCCTCAAAGGACCTAGAAATAATTACACACACTTCTTATAATATATCTAAATGCCTAGTTTGCCTTACGGCCTATCGAATTAAATATATGGAACTTACCCGTTAATCCGGGGAGAAATATTAACACTAGAAAGACCAAGGCAGTCAATTTGACCGCACGGCGATTTCATTCTCAAATATTTTACAAACTATGTTTTTGTTTCTTTTCATATTTTATGACTTTTCCTAATTTGCTATTATTAAGCTAAATCTATATAAAAAAATATTAAACTATATGTTGTATATGAGATTCCTTTACAAATACCTACTAAGACCGCACACCGTCAATGTGACGGCATACCAAGGCAGCGATAAGAATAGTAAACAACGATTTCTTCAAATTAATGAAAGTACTTTTGTTCTTTATGTTGAATGCTGAGTAAGTTGTTACTGTGTAGCTTGTTTGCATTACATTTAGTAGACATTGGTTTCGTTTAGAGAGCAGTCGTAATTTGGTAGAAAAAAAATGAGTCGCCGTCTCAGTAGTTTTCAAATAGAACAAGAACTGTTGCGATATCGGGATATACAATTAGATGTGTCAGGTGATGAAAGTGGTGACGATTTATCAGACAGTGTTTGTGAAACCCGTGATGCAGAATTTCAGCCGGAACAGGTCACTTCTTCATCAGAAGACTCGGAGGTAGATTCCTCTGCTACAACCAACAATACTATTGTGATTTCGCGCAGAGGACGCGGGGTATCTCGTAGATCCATTGGCGGCGCACGAACAGCGCGCGGTGGACGTTCAGCTAGGAGCTCAGTACCGGAAGTCGGTATGTTACAAATAGCAAGTGACGGCACAGAATGGACTTGTATTTCTGCAGACGCTGGTGGAGTAGGACGACAAAGCCAACAAAATATACTTAGAGAAATCTCAGGGCCTTCTTCTTCTTCTTCTTCTTCACGGTGGGTGGGTTCCGCAACTCGACACCAGGTGCCTATTTTGCGTGTGAGGATGGCCTTAGTCGCGCCATCCCAGCTCCCCCAAGAAGCTCAGCAGTCTCCTGATGTCGCCGCAGGCCTCGAGTAGCGTCTGCGGGCTGCCCAGGTGTGTCATTCGATGTCTGGTCACGCCTCTGCACTGCAGCAGGACGTGAGTGCTCGTCTCCTCTTCCTCCATGCAGGCTCTGCACAGAGGACTGTCCGAGACACCTATTTTAAACAGATGTTTATTAAAGTGTCCGTGTCCCGTGAGAATACTCACTATTTGTTTCAGAGCATGTCTTGGTAACTTGCAAAACTTACTTGCTAGCCGTGGGTCTACCTTAGGTATGGCCTCCCTGGCGTGCCAGCAGTCTGCAAGTCCAGCCCAGTATTCGTTGTGCAGTCGCAGGTACCGTTCCCTAATCCAACTTCGCAGCAGCCGGTATGGGATCGGTACGATTGGTTCTGGGCCATATACCACAGTGTCCGACCCTCTCCTGGCCAGACAATCTGCTGCATCATTGCCCCTTGACCCACTATGTCCTTTTATCCATTGGAGTATGACCTCGTTTTCTCTGCCTACCTCCATGAGTTTGCAGTGGCATTCAAAAACCAAGCCGGACATCATTACATTGTTGTCTAGCGCCTGGAGTACCGAGGCACTGTCAGAGAGTATCCGGATGTTTCTACCCCTGATTGCACGTTTTGTGATGGCCTCCGCTGCTCTGACAATGCCTATACACTCCGCCTGAAAGACCGTATTGAGGATGCCCAGGCTGTCTGATATATGAATGTTGATATCCTCTGAGAACACACCTGCACCAGTACCTGAGTTGGTTTTGGAGCCGTCTGTGTATACCCTCAGCTCCTTGTGTAGTCCTCGGTCAGGATTGTCTTCATATAGTTGTATTCTATATTTTTTGTCAAATACATACTGTCTAGGGATGATGTCGTTTCTCGCCATGAAGAAGGGGTATTCTTCCTCAATGCCTTTTAGAATACGTGTATGTGGCGTATTGTAGTCTCTCCGCAAGCCTAGCATATGGAGCCTAGTAGACGCACATGCTGCTTCTTGCTGGATGTAGAAATGTAGTGGTCTTACGTTCAGAATTGTCTCAAGTGCTGCAGTAGGGGTGGTTTTCATGCAGCCCGTTATAGCCCGGCAGACCCTCCCTTGGAAGCACTTAAGTTTGTCTGTGGTTGTTAGCTGTGTTGTCTTCGTCCACCATACAAGCGCTGCATAGCCTATGATGGGTCTTATTATTGTCGTGTATAGCCATTTTGTTATAAAGGGGGATAAGCCTCACCTCTTACCCAGCATCCTCTTGCATTGGTACAAAATGATGCAGGCTTTCTTAATGGTTTTGTCAATATGTGTTCCCCAGTTGAGTTTGGCGTCTAGATTTATGCCTAAATACTTTACCTCCTTTGAGAAACACAGCGTCTTGCCGAATAATACTGGCATGCGGTAGCTGCCCAGGTTCCTTTTGTTGGTGAACAGAACTAGTTCTGTTTTACCCGGGTTTACCTTTAGTCCATAGTCCGAGCACCATATCTCTACCACTCTCAGTGCCCTTTGTGTCACATCGCATACCGTGTCCGCAAACTTACCCGGGATTAGGATCGCCAGGTCATCTGCATATCCTATTGTGAGGTAGTGCAGATTGTTCAGTCTTGTTATGAGGTCGTTCACAACTGTATTCCAAAGTAGTGGTGAGAGTACCCCCCCTTGAGGGCAACCTCTCGTAGCCAGTGCTCGCAGTTGATTCTCTCCTTGTGGTCTTATTAACCTGTTAGATAGCATGTTACTTATCCACTGGACGATGGTCTCATCAGCTCCGTGTCTAAGTAGGGCTGTCGTAATGCTGCTAAAACTGGTTTTGTCAAATGCTCCCTCTATGTCTATGAATGTGCCTAGGCAAAGCTCCTTACGTCCTAGGCTGTCTTCGATCATGCTTACTACGGCATGCAAAACCGATTCTGTCGATTTACCTGGACTGTAGGCATGTTGATTTGGGTGAAGCGTAGCCTTAGTCAGTTGATTGTCTCTTAGTTCTCTGTCGCAAAGCCTCTCTAATAATTTTAGTAAGAAAGAAGAGAGGCTAATTGGTCTGTATGATTTTGGCTCACTATAGTCGCTCTTACCAGGTTTAGGGATGAAAGTTACTCTGACATCCCTCCACAGTTTGGGTGTGTACCTGTAGGCCAGGCATGCTCTTAGTAGAGCTACCAGGATCCGTATTAGGTCATCTCCCGCCCACTGAAGAAGTGCCGGGAAAATTCCATCCGGACCCGCGGCCTTGAAAGGTTGGAAACTATTTAGTGCCCATTTTACCTTGTCCTGTGATACTGTCTTGTTAGCTATGTCCCAGCAGTGTAAGGTCGGTGTCCAAATGTTTCCCCCCCAGACATGTGCTGGCTTCATCACACAGCCCGGGAAGTGCGTCTCCAGGAGTAGCCTCTGTGTTTCTACCGGTGTTGAGGTGTATGTCCCGTCAGGTCTGCACAGCTGGCCCAAGTCCTGTGAGTTGTCTTTGCAGAGTAATTTTCTTACTTTGTTTGCCGTGGAACACGTGTCAATGCTGGTGCAGAATTTCCGCCATGACCCATCGCTCCAGTGCCGAATTCGTCTTTTGTACAGAGATTTTGCATCTCTGTATGCGTCCCAGTCTTGGTCATCACAGGTGTTCATGGCCCTGTTAAAGAGGCGTCTTACCTTTTTCCTCAGTCTTGCAAGTTCAGGTCCCCACCAGGAGTTTTTGTTACTAGGGTTAGTCCTAGGTGTGCTGAGGGGGCATGCATTCCGGTAGCCGGACATGATGGCCTCAGTCAGCTCCTCGGTGGTCTTGTCTATTGTCTCGGTGTCCTCATAGTCCCTGAGCTGCATGCGCTGTAGGGATTGATTTACCTGTAGTGTATACTGCTTCTTATTTGTCTTCCTAGGTATGCACCTGGGTGTCGGGATTACAGTTTGTATAGCGAGTTTGAAAGTGATCCATCTGTGGTCCGAGCAGGAGGCCTCCATGGAAACCTTCCAGTCGGACACCAGATTGGCACCCATCCTCGTCGCCAGTGTTAAGTCTATGATGGTTCTTGCTCTTCTTGTCACGAATGTTGGAGCCGACCCTATATTTAGGATGCTCAGATCTGTCGTAAAAAGAAAGTCTACTAAGTCCTCACCTCGCTTGTTGCTGTTTGGCATGCCCCATAGAGGATGATGGGCGTTGGCGTCAGCGCCGATGATCAGCGCCATGTCGTTTTGTTCGCAGGGCCTACTCCATACGCAAAACGATACATTGCAAATAATAAGCCAATTTCTGCGTGGAGATTATTTATTCATGAGTATATCCTACGACGCATAAAAGAATGTACTGAAAAGGAAGCACATGACAAGAGTCAAGATGATACTTGGAACTTATCCCTAGACGAACAAGATGCATTTATTGCTTTGATTTATGCTCGTGGAGCCTATAACATGAGCCACCTAGATTTAGACATTTTGTGGTCGCAAGATTGGGGGCCACCCGTTTTCAAAAATACTATGAGTAAAAATAGATTCAAGGAGATCATGAAATACTTAAGTTTTGATTTGAGAAGTACGCGTTCTGCTCGCTTAGCTAACGACAAATTTGCGATGATTTCGGATATATGGAACAAATTTATAGATAATTGTCAAATGTGTTACATTCCTGGGGAATTGAACACATTTGACAATGAATTTGACAGTTGATGAGCAGTTATTTCCATCAAAAACTCGCTGTCCATTTTTACAATATATTGCAAACAAACCCGATAAATTTGGTATTAAGTTTTGGCTGCTTGTGGATGTCGAGAGTAAGTAACCTATGTGGAGGATTTGTGTATCTTGGAAAAGACGACAACCGTTCAAACGATATTTCATTACCTGAATATGTGGTTTTGAAACTGGTACAACCCTATTTGAAAAAGGGCCGAAACGTTACTACTGACAACTTTTTCACGTCTTTAAATTTGGCTAAAAAACTAATTGTCGAAAAGACTAGTATTGTTGGAACAATGAGGCGTGCAAGACGAGAAGTACCGCCGATTTGTAGAAGTATTCGTACTACAAGACTTTTATAATGAAAACCGAGACCGATACAACCCTTACTGTCTATCAAGGAAAACCAGGAAAAAATGTTCTTATTTTAAGTACTCTGCAACGTGAGCATAGGTACTGATCAAAAAAAGTTACCTGAGACAATTGAATTTTATAATGGAACAAAATTTGGTGTAGATATCATCGATCAAATGGCACGCAAGTACACCGTAAGATCTGGAACTCGGAGATGGCCTGTTCACGTTTTTTACAATATACTCATGGATTCTGTACCGAAAAGTCAGAGGAATAAAAATTTCTCGGCATGATTTTATCCTTCAACTAGTGAGCGATCTACGTGCAGAGTATGTGACAAAAAAATCTACTTCAACTGCGACTCAAAGACAAGAAACTAATTCCGAAACAAGTGAACTATGTACTACAAACAATAAGAGGCGGCAATGTCAAGTCAATCGTAATTGTAAAAAAAATAAAACGTGTGAAAACTGCACTATTTGTTACAAATGTTACCCAGTTTAAGTGCTAAAATTCTTTATTATCAATAAAATAATAAATTGATGTTATTTTTATTTTATTTTAATACAATATACGCAATAATTTCATAGGTATTCTGACTGAATCTTTAGTACCTTCAAATTGACCGCTGCGGTCTTTGAAGGTATAGTATGAAACCCGGCCCTTCTAGTGTTAATTAACAATATTCGTCTTGTAAGATTATTAGTGCACCGACTACAGCTTTCTTATCGAACACGGAGTCACTACTGTGCTATCAAGAATCAATCGTGTTAAGAGATGGAAGACAAAGGCGCGAGGCTATTTATAATGAAGCCCGCCGAGTACGTTCTAACTGGAGGTTCATACTTATTACCTTATAAGGAGCGATTTCTATAGCGAAAGTGGTTAGATAAACCACGCCTCTTGCAATTACTTCCAGAACATAATAATATTGACGTCACTTCCATTTTTTTTAATTCGCAAATCACACACCAACTCCATCTATCATACATACTGGCAACAACTCTCAGATTCTATACCTTGTTTTTTGTGAAAATTAATGCATTTGATGGTTCAAGTGAATGACGATAGATGGCGCTTTCAACAAAAATGAACATTAATGATTATATTATATAGATAAAAAATTGATGCTACAATGGTATTGGTATATTTTAAAGGAACTTAAAAAAAATACTATGTATTATCATGTAATAATACCTACCTATATTCAATTCAACTTCCTCAAAAACAAAAAGTAAAGAAATAAACCAATGTTTCTAATACTTTATTATCGAGAGTTCAGACAGCCGAAAGAAGGTCGTATTCTCACTTTCTTTGGCCACATCTCACGCCGAGAAGATGCGTCTGTGGAACGAGTGGTGGTGCAGGGCAAAGTCGAGGACGCGGCAGATTACCAATGCGCTGGACCGATCCGATAAAAGCGGCACTGAACGGTCCACTTCACGAGTGCACGAGAAAGGCCGCAGTGAGGGAGGAATGGCCGCGTATTGTGAAGCGCGCCATCAACCCTGATGTGACGACCACGACCACTTTGTCAAGAGTGTAGCACCAAATAAGAAGAAGATGGGCGGTGTAACCAGACTGATTACAATATTTCACATTTCAACGCAAATTATTTGCTTTATCACTACTCTTCAATTTAGTAGTACAAAGTATGCATTCAAAGTTTGGGAAAAGCTACAGATTTAGGTCTTATTAATGTCACTTTTTTAAATTATGATTTTATATGCATATAGAATCCGACCTATGGGAAAACATTTTTCTGGTTTGTTTACCTTTTTATTTCAGAGGAAGTTGAATAGAGTATAACATTGGTTTTGCAACAATAAGTAAACTTACATAGTTGTGTACATGCTACGGCTAATTACATCGCTGCCACATCGCACTGTGAAATATTTCGGTGTGTTTCGGATTAAAAATCTGTAACTCCGTCAATTTGAAAGATACACTTATAAAATTTTGCTATAATATAAAGTGATACATAAGGATTCATATAAGTAATGAATTCGAATTATGCGTATTTTTTTAATAAAAAAAGAAAAGTCACAAAATGATTTAAAATAGTATTATTAGTATTATTTATTTATTGAAATATTTTTTAGAAACATAATGTACGTCTATATCTTAATGCTAATTACTCTATTAAGATAACTATCATATTATATTGATAATATAAAATTAAAAATGGTAAAATATTTTTAACACTACGCTAACATACTGAAACAAATCAAAATTATCGCAATATATATTTCTTTTTTTTTTGCTCAGCAAGATTGACATCTTACACCCGGTGAGCTTTCAGGATCTGAAATAAGTTCATTAAAACCTTGAGAAGGTGTAAAATATCTTCATCGAGATCCTTTACATTTTTTGCATATGGTTTTCTTATGCTCGTTATATATGGATCTGAAGTGTAAAGTAGTGTATTAAACACATCTTCGTTTGTAGCTATTCGAGAGCATTTCCGAGCATGGTGTAAGCGAAATTTTTTATAGTCCTTATTGCGAGATTCTTGAGCATCTTCTGAAAGTTGCCCAATTGGTAATACCGCGAAATGGTTTATGATACTCTCTCCGTGAATTAAAATTTTATGGACAGATGATGGCATGTAATACCAACTACATTTACTCACGTATATTCTTGCAGTTTCCAGAGCATAATTACCAAATTTCTTACTATCTACCACTATACCAGATGACAAAGCCTGCAAAATTATATATAACCGTTTAATTAAATCAATGTCAATCCCTGTGATATCAGCAAAACAGGCAGTATTGTAAAAAAATCTCCTAGCAGTATTGCCATCATTACTATTTCCCGTCCCCTGTCGTGGTTTATCGATATTTAGACCCAACTCTTCACGAAATCGCTTTTGTACTTCAGCCTTTTTTTCTTGTTTGAGTCTTTTTTTTTCTTCGCTTGTAGCAGACCACGTTTGGAAAGATAGATTATATGATATGTATAATATCATTTCCATGCAACGAATCCAGGCATGTAATGTGGATAATCCGTATTGATAAGCATTATCATTTTCAGGCCTAGCTATTACTTTCGTTAAATCATTCATTTGTCTAGGAGTTGCTCCGCATATTGTACATGTGGAACTAGAAGGCGTATCTGTTGAAACTTGTGCCACTTTTCCGTCTATCATCGTCAAAAAAAGTTCATGCTTGACTTGGACTCCCACGCCTTCTATATTAATTATTGATGGAAGCAAAGTTTGTATTTGATTTTTTATTTCATCTACAACCGATTTAGTTTTTTCTGGCGTTTCTTTGCAAAATTCTATAGATATAGGCCGACAGAAACGAACAGATGAAGGCACTGGATTTTGCCATGTGATGGCGCCTGATTCCACGTCAGTTAATCTGATAGGCACAAAAGAAGTAATAAATAAATTTGCATCGGAAATAAGTTCAGACTCCTCTGGTAGTGCTTGCTTGTACTGGCTTTGTCCAGATGACCCAACACAACCTTATTTGCTATACAATAGTAAATGTTTTTGTCCATTCTTGTAAACCTTATCTATTGATAAAATTCGAGCTGCAGTGTGATCCAATAGATCTTGAACTCTCAATATTTTTGCATAACTATTTGTGATTTCGATTGTTGATGATGGTGGATAGCACCTCTGTTTCATTTCCTGTATTTTATAGTATGGTGGAAATAAAGAACAGTTTCTTTCATCTGTAACGTTCCTGAGATACAGATATTGTGCCTTTGTTAGTTCCAAGTCGATGAAGACACTTAATGCTTTTTCATCTGTAAGCCCTTTAATTATTTTTGCATCATCTAATTGATTCATAACGAAAACCTTTTTCTCTGCATCAGCCAACCTTAATTTTTCAACAACTTTTGCTTCAATTCCTTCTCCTATAGAACGCAATCCTTGAAGATATGCGCTTAGAATGTGCTCCAAACCATATTCATTTAGCAAAATGGTGTTTTTTCTTTTTTTGCTTGATTCTGAAGTCTCCATATGACACACACGGTCTTCCTCGTTTACCAGAAGAAGTAGACGGTGTAGAGTCTGTTGACACGTTTTCTGATGTTGGTATAGTTAACGAATATTCAGAATCCAACCAATTGGTGTTCTTTCTTAAAAAGGTATTTTTATTGCGTCCTGCTTCACTCCAGCGTTTATTAAACGAAGGGATGACATCCCTTTGAATATGGTCAATAATAAAACATATATTGACATCCGAAATTTGTTTTCCCTCCAAATATGTTGAAAGTGCAGCAGTCGTTTTTCCGCCTTCTATATAAGACACTATTAACTCACGTTTAGTACAGTTAAAAGTAGATATGTTGAATAATGAAATAACCGTACCTACTAGAGTACGTAGACGTAAAGCATTTGATTGTGTTAACCATGATACCCTCATCAGGAAATTACGCCATTACGGCATTAGGAACAAGGCTCTCGACCTTATGACTTCATACTTGTCCAATAGAATACAGAAGGTTGACATAAATGGTAAAAGATCTCCAGGATCTTAAGTCACAATAGGTGTTCCGCAGGGCTCGATTCTCGGTCATTTCTCTTTCTAGTGTACATAAATGACTTGCCTTACTACATAAAAGACAATCATGATATTGTGTTGTTTGCGGATGACACCTCATTGATCTTCAAAATAAATAGACAATTAAATGATTTTGACGAAGTGAACAATGCACTTGCAAAAGTAGTTTATTGGTTTAATATTAACAACTTGTTGCTTAATGAGAAAAAAACCAAGTTAGTTAAATTTTCTACACCAAATGTCAGAAGTGTAGAAACTAATATATATATAAATGGAGTGGAATTGAAGCCTGTGGAAAGTACCACTTTCTTAGGAGTGACGCTAGATTCCAGATTGTAATGGGGTTTACATATTGCAAAAATATCGGGTAAACTTAGCTCTGCGGCGTACGCTGTTAAAACTATTAGACAACTTACTGACGTGAATACGGCTAGAATGGTTTATTTCAGTTATTTTCATAGCATTATGTCATATGGGATTCTTCTCTGGGGGAGTGCAGCAGATATTAATACCATCTTTGTACTGCAAAAACGGGCTATTAGAGCAATTTATCAACTACATCCGCGTGACTCCCTCAGAGAAAAGTTCAAGAAGATAAATATTCTAACTGTAGCATCAAAATATATTTTGGACAACTTACTATATGTAAAGAAAAATATTATACATTTTTGTGAAAAATGTGATACACATAATGTTAATACTAGGAAAAAACACGATTTGGTTGTACATAAGACTCGTCTCCACAGAATAAACAATTCCTTTGTGGGCTAATGTATACGTTTTTACAATAAGCTTCCAAATAATATGAGAGATTTGCCTATTAATAAATTTAAAACAACTTTAAAAGCTAAATTGTATAAAAAAGCTTATTATAAAATTAATGACTATTTGAATGATAAAAATGCGTGGGAGTAAAATCTGCCCAAAACTTACGCATCTAAAACTGTACTTTTAGTACCTTAATTATTATTTTTTGATGTAACTATTGACCTGTAATGATGTTGTAAGATCAGTACGAAATTGTAAGCTGTGGAGTTTCTTTCGCCGCTTCTTCTCCGATAAAGCAGCATAATAATTAGGTATTTAAGTGAAATAATTATTGCATATCGAAACTGTGGTATTGACGATTTAAAAGTACTTACCAAAGTCCATTTAAATAAAGATATTTTGAGTTTGAGTTTGAGTTTGAGTAAAGACCACTGAAACGGTAATGGAGACATATTTTTTCACTGCCCTTTTTATATTGTTTCAGAATGTGGGAATTATTTCAGATATCTATTTTGTCACGGATAATGACATCGAAATGATAAAACCTACATAACAATATCAAATAATTAATTCATAAAATGTACCACAAACTATTGATAATAAAAGTAAACTACGAAACCGGATTTGATAGCGATTTCCGTTCCCAGTAGTACTAGTATTCGATTTTTTCACATATCTCCGAAAACCGCAAAAAGCCGCAGCTAATTTTTTTATATGTTTTAGATGAGTAACTAACCTATAATTTAACATTAAATTCAAAGCATCGGTAAACAACTCTAAATGTTAAAAGATTCGACGGAGTTGAGGAAAAAAAAAATTTCTCCATCTTTTCTTTAAATTGGTTTTTAAATTTATATTCGTATTAAAAACAATCAATTGTATTTATTTCTAACCTCTGATAAATGTGCTTTTCAAAAATATATAATACCTTATACCTTTCATTTCAAGTTTTAAAACTATTTCACGTTGAAAAACGTAAATGAAGAACTTAATATTTCCCAGCTGCCTAAATGTTTAACTTTGCTACATGAAAAAAAAAATACTTTTACGAAATAAAATATGAATTACGCTGCAGAATATTAAACTTCGACTTTTGAACTATTAAATTATATTCATATATTACCCAATTTCAATCAGTAATAAAAATCAATTTTGATATGCGTTTGTTCTACCATATTCCACCGAGCATTGCCTACATCATGACATATTAGATTAGGCAATCCAGTTAACATCGCAACAGCCCGTGATGTCGAGTCAGCGCAACTTGCAGTGCCCTACGTGACCTGGCGTCAGCGTTTCCCCAAGTTCCACGTTTTTCAACAAGAACTCGGCCACTTGGTTTCTATTATCGAACCAAAGCATTACTTTTAGCTCATAGTAATTTTATTGTAATTTTTATCTTTTATTAAATAAGATATTTTTAATTTTGTTTTTTTTTGGCATCCCTGGGGCTGTTGTCTACGTAATTGACGTAGTCGGTAGGATACCGGCGGGCCGGTACGCGATACGTTTTTACATAAATTTCGGGAATAGCGGGTGGCCCGGGCGGCTTCCAAGCCTCGTTAACGAATATCCTGAATCTACGGGAGCTGTAGCCACGCGAAGGAAGAGTATCAAGCAATCGATACGCAGAGAAACGAGATGAAATTGTGAGCTACACAGATTCTTTCTTATGTTGCTTTCCTTATCACTTAAAGGTCCTTTTATTATCCCAAAATTTTTCATCCCCGTGATTTGGGTACCAGCGCATCTGCGCTTAGGCAGTCTCGCAGGAATAGACAATTAGATAGCAATAGAAATTTAGATTTGACTGATTGAAATGTAGAATTAAATACTCTATTAAGTTTTGAGCAAAGCAGCTTAAATGGTTAATTTTTAGTGAGTTCCGCGAGTACTAAAATGGCTCACGATCCAGACGCAATTTTTAAAGCTTTGCGGCCCGTCCCAGACATTGATGGGAACCCCAATGTTCTCACGCGCTTTATTAAAATATGTGACCAAATTGTAATAACTCATATGTGTTCGAAACCCGGCAGTGAATTATCTAATTTATGTTTAATAAACGGCATATTGAATAAAATTACCGGGCTTGCCGCTAGTATAATAAACGCGAATGGCATACCTGATAATTGGCTAGAGAATCATAATGCACTTTTTAATAACTTTGCCGACCAAAGGGACGAGCCGGTCCTTTATAATGACCTCTCTTTGGCTACTCAAGGTCAGAAATCCCCCCAGGAATTCTATGACCATTGTCAGATCTTGTTTAGCACCATTATGACCTATGTGAGCCTGCATGAGAACATAGCCACTACCATAGAAGCTAAACTCATTGTGAGTTTGTAAGAGGGCTACAGGAGCCTCTTGGCTCGCGTATTCGGTGCATGAGAACTGAAACTAAAGGCTTTAGAATATGTTCAGGATGGAATATATATTATGCATCTATTCTACACCATGCAGTATGCAGCGCAGTAATACTTATTTTTATCATACTGGCTCGGCGTTATCACCGTCGCAAAGAAATACAACAAGAACAACTCAAGATGACATCTGCTGCTTCGCAAGAGGAAGTATCTGAAACCCTCGGAGATCATATCTGCACCAAGCCAACTTCAGCAATTTTTGTCCTAAAAATATGAAAATGATTGCTGATCAGAGGGGAGTGCAATCCAACACTGCCACATTGCCGACATCATGATATATTAGGCAATCCAGTTAAAGGAACGGTAAGATGCATTTTGCGGAAATGTTATTTATTTTTTTACTATGTCTGGATGACTTAAAATTGAAACAATTTCATTTATTCTTCTTGACATGGATGGCTGGGATAAATGTGTGTATATATTTTTCCCTACGATCCTTTGGTAACTTCCATTTGCAAAATAATAAAGTGCACACAGTAACTGAAACAACATATTTTTTTATTAGTGTACAACATAGTATTAAGTATACAGGTTGGTTCAATTAGTGACGTCAACATTTTTTTTAGATTAATCGCACCTGGAGGTATCCGAAAATATCCCTTGTATGTTCCGCATTTTTTTTAAGTTTTCGAGTTAAATCCTTTTTTGTATTCCTAATGGTTTTTTTTAATAAAAGCACCCGCCATCGCTGTGTCTTGTTTGCTTTTCTGCGGACTCTAGGTCCGCACCTTTGTTATTTTGGGTATTTTTTTTTGATTGGTTTACTTATTCACTCCATATTATAATTACAATAACAATATCTTAAAACTATACATGGTTACTTATACTACTATAGACAATTTTATCATATTAATCGTAGTTAGGTTGTCACTATAAATATTCATTTTGCCTCGTTGATTAATTGTGCTTTGCAGTGCTGACAAAAGTTGCTAGCACTGCAAGCCATATTGTTTGGCGGTGTGCTGTACTTGACAGTGCTAGCCATATTGCACCGCAAGCCAGCACACCCCCAGCATGTTACATTAAACAATTGTTTATATTCCATATACGGTTTGAATTTAATATACTGGCATAGTTCTTTTAATCGAGTTTGGTAACAATCCCATGAAATCATGCATAAAGTGTAAAAATAAAGATTTGAAAGCAAAATAAAAACAAAATAAAAAACAAAACATAGATTAAAATTAAGAAAATTTTGTAAAAGTATATATTAAAAAGTGTTAATAAAATTATTTAATTTGATTATTGCGCTTTGCAGTACTAGCATCTCTACTAGCACTGCAAGCCATGTTTTTCGGCGATGTGCTGTACTTGACAGTGCTAGCAATATTGCTAGCTCTGCAAGTCAGCACAGCACCAGCGTTTTACATAAAAGAAAATTTTTGTTCTCGTGTAGTATTCCGGCATGGGAATTATATATATATGTGCACATAGGATTTTAAGTTGCTTCCCCCCCCCTCTCTCTTAGTTATCTCGTTTATCCTTTGACATTTGCTAGGATAACAACATGCATGCATGAAAATATAAAATATAGTAACATAATAATATACTAGTGTAAACATGCAAAAAGGTAAAAGGTAAACAATTAACAAATCCTCGAAAAATATACAGAATTAAAATTATATTAGGGTGTAAAAGTGTGTACAATCCCATAAAAAAGTTTAGTTCAAAAAAGTTAAGGAATACCAATTTTTGTTATTCCACGCATACGTCTCATCTTATCAGTTATCAATCCGAGGTTGTTTGTTTGTTCTTGGCCATGGGTTTCGGCACGACCCGGCGGTGGACTCTCCTACCGATATGCCGGCGGTCTGCATGAGGTTGCTCGCACCCTGTTGTCTCCGTTCCTCATGGCCACTTTGATGTTATAATCTTTGATTCTGCGGTCAGTAGCCCTCCCGGACCGATAATAATTCGCGCGATTGCGTCGTCTTCGATATCGTCGGTGTAGTATACACAGGTCTTAGTGTGTCTATAGCGGGCCACTACTGCGTGTGGGATACTCCTCAGTATCCTTTTCCTCCTCTGTCCTGCACTCACAATAATCACTGTCTCTCACGTTAGGCCTTGTGCCTCGTGGATAGTCAGGGTACGAGACTCGGAACCTTTTCCGTAGCCCCGGCTAATAAGGAGTTTCTTATCTGCCTGGGTGTGGACTAGGTACATGGTGTTGTCCTGGTTCGGAATCTCGGCCCCCGAATCCCCTTTAGCGTCAAGGAACGCACGAAATCACTGGAGAAGTTTATGCCATCATAGATCTCTCCAAGGGCATATGCCACGTCCTGCGGATTCCTGTGAGTGCAGAGCAGGTATCTTTTAGATGTTACGGTAATCGGTTTGGAATATTTAATTGTAAATAGGTTATGTCGGTCTATACAGGGTAATTGATTTTCGTCGCCTATCAATTGGGCTTTTGTTGCCCCCGTGATCTGTATGGCCATCACTATGTCGCCGAAGTGGTTCATGAGAGCCTCGTCCACCAATAGGCGGGTATTCCTAATGATTTCTGCCAGCGAGGTTTCAAAAATTCTAATCTTTTTTCGTAGTAGGTATTTTGCAGTCATTGTTTGTGATATAATTGTCTTGAATGTTGTTTTAATAAAAAAAAATAACTCAGCTTCCTGAAATTACTCAAAGTTAGTCAAAAAAGGCTTGAAAGTTGGAACTTTAGTTTTTAGTAGGATTTACTCAAACATTCAACTTCAATTTAGAAATACAAAAAAGAGTTTCCATAGCTTCTGGCTAAAATTAAAAACTCCGCATTAGAAGCATGCAACTACCAAAAATCGTTAAAAAAATCGTACTTAATTAGGCTATTTCTATTGTAATTGGCCTTCGAAGGCGGATAGGCTAAAAATCATTGAAACACGATTAAAGCATTAAAAATTATTTTATCTACTTTTTATCATTGTTATGGTAAATTAAACTTAAAAATGTTATTTCAAATTTAACTTAATTGAAATTATTGTAAAATAACTTTAGCATGTGGAATTTTATAATAATTTCGATTGCACCGCTAAGATTTAAAATCTTTAGGTAGACATAAGTTTTTGAATTATTAAATAAAAATGAGACCTACATTAAAAATACTTACTCTTAAAGATTTTATGTACTTATTCTATATACAAAAATCGCAATTTAATAACAAAGATCACCAAGGTATTTCGTTCACTAAGGTAGGTTATCACTTTGATTTCCGCAGCTGCCCACTAAGTACAGCCGAGGCGATATAGTTAGCCCGAGCTGTAGGTGAGGGCTATAAGAAGGCAGAGGCTGTAATTATCAAACCGCACGTATGTCATACGACGTTTTATAACACATTTGCGAGGAAATAATACTACCTATAAACCTTTCTGAAAATGATTTTTGCACCTTTGTTTGTTTTCCATAAGATGAAATTTTGATACGCTTGACTGTAAGTATCTATCCGTGGATTTTTCGGGCAAGAGGCCTTTTTCGACTTCTGGCGTTGTATAAAAACCATTCAGCGAAAAGAAAAAGAAATAACATTTTAACAGATTAGCGATGCGCGCGCATCAACGCTTTTTTAGGCAAAGGAAGATGTAATTTATTGTCAAAATGAATCAAATTAAGGAATTTAATATTTATATATTATATTTTATCTCCCAAAGTTAATTTTATTAACAATATGTTGGCTACCTTTCTGACATAAAAACTCTTTGCTAAGATTTAAAAGAGTATCGTTCGTTTTTAGACGGAACTAGGGGTGGTCGTATTTAGAATAACGATGCGCAATTACGATGCCAGCTTTGGATGCGCGCATCCGATGCCACTTGTTACCGTTATCGGATGCCGATGCCATCTAGTTTTTGTCGATATAGTGCCACAAACTTATCTGTGCTGGTGGAGATGTCGCTAGCGGTGAACAAATATCTCAAAATGCTATGGATAAATTGTAGTTCAAATTTTTGCCACCGGTATAGAAAAGTTTGTGCCACTGAAATGCGTTCAACGCTCTGAATGCAACTTTTTGATGTCAAGGAAAATAGAGAAATATACCGTGTTACTAGAGCTCATTATCATTAAAAATACCTCTAAAGTACCATGTAATTTAAATGCATATAAAAATAAGTTTTAAAGGAAATATTTAAAATAAATTAACCATGTTAATAATATTATTTATGTTGTTTTTATTGTCTTGAAAATAAATACATTCCGTTAAGTCCTCTATGTACTATGCATCTTGCTGGATCCATCATGCGGGACAATGTCATACGCGTTGTATGGGCAAACCCGTATGTTTTAGTATTTTGCTAATGTAGGCGCTGCGCGCGACTGTTATGCCTTTTATTACGTTAATTGTATAGTAGCAATTAATTACTCGTACAAACAATATCATCTTATCATTTATCAGAACAACATTTTTGGGACAGTTTTTCGGACACTACCATAACATTGTCAATCAACTAAAGGTGTCCCAGACACAAGTAAAAGAGATGGAGATACAGAATTTCTTTCACGTGAATAGCACTGTCCTGTATGCTGGATCCAGCAAGATGGATAGTGCGTAGAGGACTTTACACATAAACGTAAAAAGGTAGATAAATCGCAAACTACTGTGAAACAATGACACGGTAGTGTACATAAGACAGTGGTGTCGATTCTAACATGATTCTCTAAACCTAAACTTAAATTTGACAACAGTGTATCCTTGTCATTCTCTATATGGAATGAAAAGGAGAGACTGATGTTAAATTTAGTTTTGAGTTTAGAGAATCATGCCAGAATTGAAACCAATATTGTACTAAAAAAATAACAAGTCTTACTCAAACTTTCTATGACTAGTTGTTTTTTTAATATATTTTTTATCTTATAACTGTAGCTTTGTGAAAGCAAAACTTCCGATAATAAGTACGGTAATGTATATTTACCGACGACGAACCAAATTTAGATGCATCCACGGCAATTCAATTAATTAATAAATTACCGTGTATATGGTTACTATGGCGTAGCGCAAGGGAAATCCCTGCCGCGTCATAGACTAGTAACCTTGTAAGGCAGTCGACGTGCTAATTCGCAATTCCCATAGGTGAGCGAGATGAGACGATTGCGGGAATCCTATCACATCCCAGTACCAGTAGTAACTCAACATCTCTTGACGAAAAACTAAGTCTAACTAACCATTTTGTTGTTTACCTCCTTACGTACTACACCAATAAATAAACGCACGGTGAAGAATTTAATGAAAATGTCAAAATCACAACAAAATAATATTTGGGAGCATTATACAAGAAAAGATGTCTGTTTTGCGGTAAATACTGTAGTTAAAATATTAATCAGAAATCCACAACTGGTAATCTCACATGAAAAAAAAACATTTGGTTATCTTGTCAAGCGTGGAGCCTGCCTTGGTTAATACCAGCAATGATTATATACAACAACCACCATACACGATGTCAAGTAAAAGCAACGCGCCGGAAGAAACTACCACGGCTCATTCATCGTCAGCTTCTACTTGGCAACGCAAACAACGGCAGATTCCGTCGTATATTCCAAAAGTACTCTCCCAGGAGGAAAAAAAGAAAATCGACAGAGACTTACTTAATTTATTTATTAAAGACATGCAACCGTTTAGTATAGTTGAACATGAAGGATTCCGCAAACTTGCGTTTTATTCCAGGATATGAACCACCGTCGCGGAAAACTATATCTTCGTCATTGATACCAGCTTTATATGTACAAAAAAGGAATGAATGCATATCAATGGTCCAAAATGAAGCCGAATCAGTGTGTATAACCACCGATTGCTGGACTTCTTCACTAAATGAAAGTTTCATTGCCGTGACGGCCCACTACATAACCAAATATTTCGATTCAAGATCGATTTTATTGGAATGCAGAAGTTTTCCTGGCAATCATACAAGTCATAATTTAGCCGAGGAATTGCGAGTTATAACCAAAGAATGGAATTTATCCAACAAAATACTTTTTGCAGTGTCTGATAATGCAAGCAATATATGCAACGCTATTCAAATTGAGCTTAAGTGAAAACATTACGGTTGTTTTGCGCACAGCCTTAATTTAATAGTCCAAGATGCTCTTCTGCTCGTACAGGGTACCATAGAAAAAGTGAAGAAAGTTGTGGCACACATTAAAGGAAGCACTCAAGCATGCGAGAAGCTTCTCAATTGTGAATTAAACCATTTAGGAGTAAAGGATCCGAAACATTTGTCTCAAGATGTACCAACACGATGGAACTCGACATATTATATGTTGAGGCGCCTAGTAGAGGTGGCTGAAGCCGTCAAAGCCACAATGGCGGTTATTAGTCGCGATTGGCCTATCATACCAGAAGAAGAATGGCAGTTAATTGGCAAATTAGTTCAGATCTTTTCACCCTTTGAAGAACCGACTAATACTATTAGTGGTGATAAATACTTAACCGGTGGACTAGCAAATTCCTTGCTAATTGTCTGGTTGACGTCTGCAACGATTTTCTCCGGAATGAAGAATTCTTCGACGGTGTTACACAGGATATCCTTCTCAAACTTAAGAGTGGATTGGAAAAAAGGTTTTATAATATAGAAAATAGTAAAACGCTTGGATTGTAAACTTTACTAGATCCGAGGTTCAAATTGGTGGTTTTCAAAAATGATATTAATAAAGTATCAATTAAAAAATACTGTCAAGATCTCATGGTACAAATAATAAAACAAAATTTACCGAGCACGAAGTATTAGAAAGTAATGTAGTAGAAAATACAGCAGCAAAAAGCGTTTTCAATAAATTGGATAAAATGCTAAAAGAGACACGCACTCCTGGTACACCTGTGTCGAAGGCGATACGAGAATTACAACTTCATTTAGACGACGAAATATTACCAAGACAAATAAATGGTAAATGGAATGACCCGACTGAATGGTGGAAACAACTATCCAGTTTTGGCTACAATTTATCGCACGAAGTGTAATTAATATTGTCATCACATCTGTTTGCCGTTACGTCGTGCACGACTTTCGTCAAAAAAATTACAGATGCTGTTAGCATCTGTAATTTCTGAATAATAATTTAAAATAAATATTTTTTCTAGTAACATTTTCTTTAGATTTAAACATCGAGCAGTTACATGCTTAAAATTTTTATTTAAGAAATAAATACTTTTTTCTTATTTGAGTAGGCACCTAATAATTTTGTCAACATTTCATATTTTTAGTTACTATGCCGAAAAGTTTCGATTACATTTTCAAGTCATGATTCATGAATCGAAGAGACACACCCTAAAGACGCATCTGTCGTAATTCGTATCGCATCGCATCCTGTGATACTATAATACTGATATTCACTTGACATCGGATGCCATTTATCTGATATCGATGCGCATCGATATCACAAATATCTAAAAACGCCCATCTCTAGACGGAACATAATAAGCCGTGCGTTTTACTTAACATTACCTGCGTGTGTAATGTGATAGATTATGATATTGACATTGGTGCAATAAGAGACGCATTACGAGCAAATGTGTTATAAAATTCGTTACAGAATGCCATTAAAACGTCAAATCCTTAAGCATAATGTCAGGTTTCACATGTGTTAGTCCATTTCATTGCCACTCTTGCCTAGTAGCGCTGGCGTCGATTCTCACTTGACTATAGAATGCAAATGATAAATTCCGATACAGATCCGCGCGTGAAAATTTTGCGAGTCTTTACAGAATATTACTTAGTACAAGCGTTATTTCATCGTTGATTAAATTCTTGGATTTAAACTCTGCGTTTTAATTTTGCGTTTCAATCTACGGCACTATTGCCGCAAAGCTTTTAATTTTCTAAGACGTTGTGAAGTTATTTGCGATTGTTTGGCAATAATTCTTCCTTTTTTCGAGGTGTGTCATAAAAGCGCGGCTCAGTAAATGGTTCAAAAGGAACAGATAAAGTGAATGAATATCTTGATATTGATCGCAGATCCAAAGAAGGTTCAAGGTTTCTTGAAACACGTCGTAGTTGTCGTTGCGAATGTAGTGTTGGCTTTCTGGCTAACTTTCAAGACTCTTATTATAATATATATATATATATAATGTAGTTAGGAATACAAAGACATAGTACAGAAAGGTGTTGTTAATGCTAACAATGTAGTATAATTAATTTTTAACCAATTTACTGGTTAACATAACTTTTGTAAAGAAGTAGAATAATTTTTAACTATGGTCGAAACAGTGTCTCTGCAAAGCGTTTTTCTTTTCTTGTTATCCAAACACAATTCGGTTCAAAAAGTTTTGAGCAAAGCCGAGAATATTTTGAAGGCGTCCAAATTTTCCTCTGTATAGCTTTCACCCAAACCTCTTAATTTTTAATCCACCAGAAACCTTTACATAATAGTAAAATATAATATTGAAATAGAATAGAAGTAATAAGTGTCAATCCAAAATGCATTACTAACAATCTTTGTAATCTTCAGTCTAGATTGATTAGAGGAAATATAAACTGTTTTAAAGGCTAAAAAGTGAACAAAATATAACCCGAATAAAAAATCCTGCTCACTAGTTTCAACAATAAAATTACTACGAGCTAAAAGTAATGCGTTGGTTCGATATTAGAAACCAAGTGGCCGAGTTCTTGTTGAAAAACGTGGCACTCAGGGAAACGTGTACGTTGCGCTGACTCGACATCACGGGCTGTTACGATGTTAATACTTTAATTAAAGGAACGGTAAGTAAACTCTGATTAACTTGAATTAAACAAGTACTCTGACATCCTGGAACTGTATCAGAAACCTAAAAAATCTATGGGCCCGTGTTTTAAAATATTTTAGGTAATTAAATCATAAAAAAAAAATTATTGGCAGTTTCTTTACATTTGCTAATAGCTAGGTAGTAAATATTAACTGAGCTATTCAGGACTGACTTTACGTTTGTTAGTTTTTTGTGAAATTTCAAATTCCAGGAGTTGTTGGTGCATAGATGGTTTCTTTGTCACCATGATACGACCCAAAGAAAATGAAGAACGGTATTATTGTTGTAAAGGTAACCATGCAAGAAATGTTCAAGTATAAGGTACACCTTTAACTCATTTTCATATATTTGTTACCTTTTTAAAACTTGTCATGATTCATGAACATATATAAAACGTAAAATTAAATTAACAGACTGGAAATATATTTTTTGTCGATGATAGCTTCATTTTCAATAATAGTGAGCTAAAAATCACTTAACGCAATTGACCAACTCTGAAGAAGTTAGGTTTTTATTGGGTAATTTTTGAATTATACCTAATAAATTATTTGACAGTGGAAAGGCAAAGTCGTCTATACGCCACTTTGGTGCTGCTTAAAAATTAACATTGAATAAAAACTGAAATTAAGTACATTTTTAAGCAACACCAAAGTGACGTATAAGCCGCTTCAAAGAATCGTTAATTGGATTACAGGTCATTCTGGATATGCACAACGCCCGTTTACGATCCACAATTCTGGGTGCTGAAGAAAACTCTCCGGAAGGGCACTATAATAAGCTTCATGCCACAGCCCGTAATACAGTGGTACAGCGTAATACTTTCTCCGTATTAAAAGGCCGATTTAGGTGCCTCTTAGTACACCGGGTGTTGCACTACCATCCTGACATGGTTGCAAAAAAATTTATAGCATATCGTGTATAACATAACATTTGCAATCGTGCAGGGTGGCTTATTAGCTGTTCAAATGTCACAAGCCGAAATTGATGGAGAGCAAGAATTCATCAATAATGTGCAAAGCAGACTGCCAGTGGATCAACCCTCACAAATAGACCTAAAAGCAGGGCGTTTGGCAAGAGACCGCTAGCGAATTGTAGCGCTACAGGTTCTGTTTTTTTTTTGATTGATTCACCTGTCACTAGGATGAATAATAGCTCCATACTCCAAAGCCGGCTTATATATGCCTTCCAGGATATACTAAATGTAAACTTATCAGGGTTCATAGAAGACACAATGAGATTAGGAAGAAAGGGAGACCGAAGACCATTGTTAATCGAATTGTTAAGCAACAATGTAACCAAACAAATCCTCGGAAACCGCCACCACTTCAAAAACTCAGGACTAGCCATTATTGAATATCTCGACCGCGACACTATGCGAAGAAGAAATTCACAGAGGAAAATGTTAATCAAAGCGAGGCAAAATGGAAACTATGCAATAATTAGGAATAATGAACATTTTATTAAAGGAATGGAATTTCAAGACTTTGATGTAATGACTGAATCAAACAATATAAACAGAAGTGACGTAACAAACGACAGTGTTAACAACACAAACATAGAAGACTCAAACGCCAATAGACATTCATTAGTCAAAACTCTAGTTTTCGTGCCTATCAGAAGTATAATTAATAAAATTCACCTAATAGAGCAAATTACACAAGATGATAGCTGTATCAAAATGCTATGTTTGACTGAGACATGGATAACAAAGAAAAAACGGGATTTACTACGATTGGATGGTTTTGAAGTAGCTTTATCATTTTATAGAAAACACCACGATTGCGGTGGTGTGTGCATACTCCTCGAAGTAAACATTGAATTTGTTGAAAGACAGGATATTTTATTACTTATTACCGAATTTATATTTGAAATATGTGCCGTAGAATTTCCAAAATTTAATTTAATTGTTATTACTCTATTCTGGCCTCAGAAAAGTAGAATTCCAGATATATTTTTTGAATCTCTCAAAAAGCTTTTGCATATATTAGACATGAAATATAATAAATATAAATAATTGTTGGTGGAGATTTTAATATAAATGTATTGGAAAAAAATAAAATATCGCAAACATTATGGTATCTATTTAAAAGTTACAATTTTTCGCTATTAATCACAGAAGCAACTAGAACAACCACTAAGACATCCACTTGCCTAGATTTACTGTTTACAAATTTTAAAAACAACATAACCTCTGCTGTATAATACATGGGTTTATCTGACCACAAAGCAGTGACTGCGATATTGGATTTTAAAAAAATAATGTAATGAAAGGAAATGCTGGTATATAAGAAAAATAATATTTAATGAAAAAAAAATATACTCCAATTTAAAAAAATGCTAACAGTAATCAACTGGAATGAAATTTTATCAAAAAATAATAATGTTAATGAAAACTATAATAACTTTATAAAGACGATTATTTCTTTGTTGAATAAATGTATGCCCAAAAAGATTAAACTGAAAAATAAAAACACTAAACCATGGTTGACTACCGGCATTAACAGATCTTGCAAACATAAACGCCTTTTAAAAATATTACTTTCTCAAACTGATAGTCCCATTTTGGACGCATACTACAAAAAATATGAAAAATTGCTTAAAAGAGTGGTTATAAAATCGAAACGTAACAATAATATAAAAAAAAACTCAACAAATGTCAATAAAACTATTTGGGAGATAGTTAAGGAATGTACGAACAAATTAACCCAGCCCAGAGGCCCAGCTTGATAAACTTGAGTGACTTCAGAATTTCTGTATACGATTCATATTTGGCCTGCGAAAATATGATCATGTTTCTCAATTTCGTTCAGAGCTCAAGTGGCTGCCTATTCGCTTTCGCCAGAATACTCATATCCTTATTCTTCTCCTTAACGTACTGTTTAATCCTTTGACCCCGCGCTATCTTAAGGAATGTTTTAACTTCCTTCACACCCTCTAACACATTGTCCCTAAGGTCATCAGAAAATTTTGCTCTTATTACACCTGTGCACGGAACAACTTTTTATGGCCGCTCATTCGCAGTGCAAGCTGTTCGCCTATGGAATTCGCTTCCAGTTTCCATTAGACGTGCAGAATCTCTGCACAGATTCAAAAACCTTCTAAGATCTCACTATCTGTCCTTATAGCTCCTCTATTGTATTTATTTCATCTCACCGAATTAGACTTATATATGGTACATATGTCTTTTTTAGTATGTATATATATATATATATATATATATGTATGTATTTACCTATGTATGTATGAGTGTATGTATGTATATCTATGTATTTATATGTGTTTATTTGTTTTATATACTCGGTTTGTCCATAGATTTTCTCGCGTATTATTGAAGTTAATTACACCGCCGTCTTTCCAGCTTCTTTCTTGTCCTCTCCATCCCAAGGTTGTCTGGAAGAGATCGCTCTTAGCGATAAGACCGCCCATTTTTACACTGTAAGCAGCCATTATGTATGTTTTATATATATATATATTATTTTGTGGTGTAAAATAAAGAGTTTTTATTTTATTTTTTATTATTATTAACAAAGAAAAATTAAATATAAATGGTACAAATATAGAAGACCCTAACATTATTGCAAATACCTTTAATGAATACTTTGTTTCTGTAGGAAAAGACATAGCTTCTAGTAACAAAATCATAGATCCCTCTGGCCGACCCGCAATAAACGCTGTAGAGAGTTCTATGTATCTTTATCCCCTTGTGCTACATGAAACGCACAAAATTATTAGAAACCTAAAAAATAAAAAAGCTTTGGCATAGATGAAATCCCACCTATCCTAATTAAACAATGTATTGATGAAATAGTTTTTCCATTAACGACATTAATAAATCATATCCCTAATAAAACCCATATACAAAAAAGAAGACATCATAGATAAAAGTAACTACAGACCGATAGCACTACCAACAACTTTTGCGAAAATTTTTGAATCTGCTATGTCACTGCGTCTAAATTCCTATTGTAAAAAAAAAATTTCTTAGTCGTTCACTGTTGTCAGAGTGGTCGTGGTCATGTGCCGGTCAGAATATTGCGCTACCGCTTCCTTCGTGATGCGACGCCATATTGCTCTGTGTTTTGCAGAGTGGGAGTTGTTGATGCTGGATCGTGTGACAGATTTGATGAGATCCGTCCACGTGTAGTAGAGTGCCCACGTGATCTTTTGCCCTCGACTTTGCCTTGCATCACCAATCGTTCCATAGATTCCTCGTTACGGGTAATGTGCCCAAAGAACTTGAGGATACATATTTGCACAGTCGACGATAACCTCTTTTTAATTTGGAGTTCTTTTAGAATCGAAACATTGGTTCGGTGCGCAGTGCACGGGATGCGAAGCGAACGTCTCCAGCACCACATTTCCAGAGCGTCAATCTTGCGACGGTCTCGCATCCTCAGCGTCCACGTCTCAGCTCCGTATAGAAAGATCGGAAAGACCAGGCATCTCATTAGTCGAACCTTTGTGTTTCTGGTTATTCTGCGGTCATTCCAAATCTTGGTGAGTTTTTCCACTGAGGATCTAGTTATGGCGCAACGTCTCCGGATTTCGTCCTCGCAACTTCCAGCGTTGGTGATCGTGGATCCTAGATACACGTAGCTGTTAACCACCTCGCATCCCGCTATAACTTTGACATCTGGTTGGTTAATGTCAGCACGATCCACGATCATCATTTTCGTCTTATCACGGTTTGCTAGTCCAAAATCCATGGCCGTGGTCTCAAGACGACGAAGCAGAGTTTCGATTTCATCCTTGGTTGACGCTAGGAGAGTAGTATCATCCGCATATCTTAAATTTGATATTTTACGTCCTCCCACAGACATTCCCTTATTTCAGTCTTCGAGAACGATCCGCATGATGTACTATGTGTATATGTTAAATAATAGCGGAGACAATATACAGCCCTGTCTAACGCCAGCTTGCGTTTTGAAACGTTCGGAGTCAAACTCGTCAACTCGAACTGCGGCTGTGCCATCTTCATACAGACGTCTAATGAGATGTACGAGATGTTGTGGTACACCCATTTCCGTCAGGACTCTCCACAGTTTCCACCACTTGACGGTATCAAAGGCTTTTCTAAAGTCAACGAAACATACATAGAGAGCGATGTTGAACTCCCGAGCCTTCTCTACAATTTGTCGCATTATGAGTAGCTGTTCTCTTGCACCTCGGCCCTTCACGAAATTAACTAACATATTAGAAAAAAAATTAACATATTAGATAAATGCCAAAATGGATTTCGAAAAAATAAGTCAAATACACTGGCAGTGTACAACTATATTCCGGAAGTTCTAAATATCATTAATAACAAAAAATATGCTGTGGGGGTTTTATTGGACTTGAGCAAAGCCTACGATCGGGTTTCCTATAAAATACTTTTAAAAAAACTGTATAGCATTGGCGCAAGAGGTATTGCTTACAGGTGGTTTGCTTCCTACTTAGAAAACAGGTCACAATAGGTAGAAATAGAATATTATAACTATGAAAAGGGTTTAATCACAAATGTGCGATCAAAAAAAGCTGAAGTAAAAATGCTCATTCCTTAAGGAAGCGTCCTAGGTTGTATCCTGTTTATAATCTATATTAAGGATCTTCCAAAAATCATTAACCACAAAAGTATATTATTTGCTGATTACGTATCTGTAGTATTCTCAAGCACAAATATAACAGAAGTATATAATTTTTTTAATGAAATTATAAATAATATTAAAAACTGACTTCACGATCACAATCTAATTATAAACTTCAAAAAAACAAAAATACTACAATTCCGACCTTACTAAAAAAGGGCTTTACAAATAGTTTACTTGCATGATATGTTTAAATTGGAATGTGTAGATAGTGCAACTCTATTAGGTATCAATATTGACACAAACATAAACTGGAAAAATCACCTGAAAATGTTGGCTAGCAAGTTATCCAGCTTTACATACGCATTGTACCACCTAAAAAGATCGAGTGACCTAAATACAGCATAAGCCGCTTATTATGCCTACGCCCATGCTTGGATAAGTTATGGTATAATCCTCTGGGGAAACAGCACTGATGTTCAAAAAATATTTTTATTACAAAAAAGATGCGTACGAATTTTAAATAATATGGACATAATGGAAAGCTGCAGACCACATTTTGATGAACTAAAAATCCTAACTCTCACTTCACTCTATATGTTTGAAATTTGTAAGTTTGTTAAATAAAATCCTCCATTATTTCCCCAAAAACAGGACTGTTCTAGTACATCTATAAATTTGAGATACAAAGATAATTTAGCCTTACCCTCATCAAGTCTTAAAATCCATAGCTCAGATCCACAAATAAACGCAATTAAAATTTATAACAAATTACCTAAATATATAACCGTGGAACAAAACGTTATAAAGTTTGCACAAATTTTAAAACAATATTTATTGAATAAAACCTTCTATAGTATGCAAGAGTTTTTTGTTGAAAGGTACGTACTTAAAATCTAAAATTTTAATGTGATTAATTATAATTATGTGTATTTTGTTTATTTTATGTATATTGATATTGTAGTGCCCTTACAGGGTTCATATTTGGATCTGACTCTAAATCGTAAGAACTTGTAATTACCACATGCAACAATAAATATATTGAATTGAATTGAATAGCCTCGAGCCTTGCGGCTGGAGCATCATCAAGCGCGTTCCATCGTCTATAACATGGAGAATATTCGGAAAAGATATTCTTTCTTACCCCATCGAGTATGAGGAGGTAACAATTAGATGAACATCAGTTAGTGCACGCGTCTTTTGTTAACAAACGGAAAACTGGTTTAGCGTTTCGTCGATCTAATTTTTTGTACATCATTTTTTTAAGGTAATTATGATCATCCCATTTATGTCTTTTTGATTTTTGATTACTGGTGTTATTTATTTTGATATGGTATGTTGTTTGTAAGAATCCGTTAAACATTTTATTTATTATTTTTTTTCTGTTCAGAGAGGCTTTATGAGGCAAGATGGGGTATTGGGTGTGGGGTATGATGGGGCATTGGGGCAAAATGAGGTTGTGGGTTTAGGTTTATTTAAGTTTCTTAATAAATAACATAAATTTATTCTTTTTTAGGTTAAATCATGGTACGTACTTATAAGAAAGAAACCAAAAGAGGGGGAGTGGTCGATAGATTCTATGTAAATAGCTGTAAATAAAGTTTTGAGCAAAGAGATGGGATAAAAAAAGCTGCTTCTGCATACGCAGTGCCTCAGACTACTTTAGAGCGATATGTTAAGAAAATGAAGGAAGGGGGTGGAGTTACTATTGATTTACCCTTAGGCCCGAAAAAATCTATATTTACTTATAAGGAAGAAGGTGAAATAGAAGCATATCTGAAATATATGGAAGAGCGTCTTTTTGGACTAACAACTAGCGAACTGAGACGTCTAGCATATCAATTGGCAATAAAAAATGGAAAGGTATACAATTTTAATACTAATAAAGAAATGGCAGGCGTTGACTGGCTTAAGAGTTTTTTGAAACGTCATCAAAATTTATCAATTCGCAAACCTGAAGCCACATTCAATTCAATGGGTTCAATAAAGTGGCTGTAAGTAAATTCCGGAGATATTTATGATAAGTATGAATTGACCCCTGACAAAATATATAACTGTGATGAAATTGGAATTTCCGTAGTTAAACCAAGAGCAAAATAATAGCTATGAAAGGACGAAAACAAGTGGGTTCGTTATCATCTGCTGAACGAGGACAGACTATCACAGTTAAATATGTTTTAACGCTGCTGGAACCTACATGCCCCCACTGATGATAGTGCCACATTTCCAAGACAACGAATGAAGCCAGAACTCTTAAATGATGCTCCACCAGGTACTACAGCAGTTTGCAATTCTCGAGGATGGATCACATCACAAATATTTATGACTTGGTTTAAAAATTTCATCAAATTTTCCAGAGCTACTCCTACTAACCACGTATTGCTGCTTCTAGATGGTCATGTGAGTCATACTCAAAATTTGGAAGTGATTGATCTAGCTCGTGAAAATGGAGTAATTACACTTTGCTTTCCTCCTCACTGCACACACAAAATGCAGCCTGCACGTAGCATTTATGAAGCCACTCAGCACTTATTACGATCATGCTGTTACAGGTTGGTTGAGATCACATCCTAGACGTGTGGTAACTGTATTCCAGATAAGTGAAATATTTGGTAATGCATACGTTCAAGCGGCTACAATGTCCACCGCTATTAATGCATTTAGAAAATGTGGTATATGGCCCTATAACCAAAATAATTTTGCTGATGCTGATTTTATTTCTGCTGAAACTACAAACATACAAAATATTGCAGACTCATCGAATGTGGAACATCAAAGGGTATCAGAAGCCGAAGGTCTTCAGTCTGGAGCAGTGCCATGTCTGTCTTCAACAACAACAGTCACAACTGTATCTTCAACAGTCATGACAACTTCTCATACTGAAACTCTTGCAACAGAACCTGAATCTACAACGACATCTTTCACTCCACCTAGAACAAAGTTAATCACCGAATGTTACGAAAATGTCACACCAAGAGTGGATAAAACAACCGTCCCAGAACCTGAACCTGGATGTTCTTATTATCCTGAACCTTCCAATCGTGCAGTATGCCGTGATCTGACGTCTAGCTTTAACAATGCATCCCCAAGTGATATTTTGCCGATTCCTCTTGTTCAACGAACTGAAAAAAGGAAACAATACCGCCGAGGAAAGACAGCCATTATAACCTCAACTCCTTATAAAAATGAGCTGGAAATTTTGAAAAAGCCTAAACCTAAGCCTATAAATTAAGAATACTTACATGGGAGAAGCGGGTGCTCTTGTAGGATTGATGGGCTGTCTTCTGATGAAGATGGCTAAAATGTTTGAATAATCAAATAAGTATTTACTTAATACTAACAAATAAAACTATCTAAAGCTTTAAATGTGTAATATTTCTGTACCCACATGAAAAAGCTCAATCCTTAAGTGACTATCACCACCCATTAAAATTAGAATTCTCTCCTTGAACTGTGGCAGTTATGACACATTTTCAATGCCACCACCAGTTCTTCGCAGAGCTGTATTACTCACGAGCTACTTTTATCTTCACAGCACTCTTTTTATCTGACCAATACTGTCAACCGATAAATATACAAGCTCAGAAACAAAATCAAAGATAAGTGAGTAGGCATTCAGAGCATAAATAGAACCATTTCTTCATAAAATTTCACCAGAACGGAAAATATTGTTTAACAAATTATAGGTACTAAAGTAATTTAGGTATAAATAGTGTACTGTGTCACAAACCTTTATCCATTTTTTGGAATTTGTGATTATTCTATAGAGAGATGCGACGATCGTGACACCCCTGAAGGGCTGAAAAAGACAGATATGATGTTAATTTACATTCAAACTTCAGTCAATCAAAACTACATTTTATTTAACTTACCTTCTACCGTTTTTCAAATGAGCCAAAAACACACTATACCAAGACCGCAATACTTTTGGAGGTCGATTTTCTTAACAAATTTAATTTCCACTGTGAGCATTTTTAGTTATAAATGTATCTCACAGTAACGCCATCTCTTGTCATTTACCAGAAATATTAAATATTAATAAATTTCTGGTCATGAATACGGATTTGAAATGATACACTATCACGCCACCGTGTGGCGTGACCGAGTGAGTGAGTGGCGCGAGGGACTTTGTTCGAACGTCGTCGAGAGTGGATTATTGTTGTTTAAAATAAATATTATTGTAGTATGTTACTTAAAAAATTATAATTTGTGTCATGACATTAAATGGTGAAAATTTGTGAAAGTGTCGTAACTGCAAATTAAAAAGAAGTTGTTATTTAGATCGACTTTTATTCCGCTCCCATACTTCTGAACTGTTTTAGTTCAGAAGTGGGATAGTTACAGGAATATTTCTTAATATTATTAAAATAAGTAAGAGAGTCTCTAGTAAGTAAATCTGATATTTTTTCTCTTCTATGATTGCATCTCTTTATATTTTTTCTTATTTCTTTTGCTAAATAAGTGAAACAAAATTTAATTTCGATAATTCAAGTTAAATGCGGGTACAGTATAATATGCCGTTTTGTGCTTATGAAATGAGCAGACTTCAAATTAATTTTAAATATTGTGTAAGCATGAGTAGATAATATGGTTTTAAAACTACTTATGTGAGCTTATTGCTGTCAGGCTTAACCAATAAACTATTTGGATTGATTGGGACAGATGATGAGATGAAGGGATACTTGCTATTGTTGCTTAACAATGCCTTCAATTACAATGCCTGCCGTCATCGGTATGAGGACTTATGAAGTTAGTTTTGTCGTACTGAATTAGTCCGCACTATCTGAATTATATTTTTTGAAGTTATACTTCTTTAGCCGCGTTATGAGAAAATTATGAGAGTGAAATTTTAAGATGCGCGCGCATCACTGTAACACAAAAGTAACATAATGAAGTTAGCCGCGGGCGCGTTATGAAAAAATGATGAGAGTGAAATTTTAAGATGCGTGCGCATCACTGTAACACAATAGTAATAATCCACCATTATTAGACATCTGTTCGAAAGGTACTTTGAACGATCCACGGAGCTCCATAAGATGATCGCGTTGTCAAAAACAATGTTGGCACGCTCGTCGCCTCTGATCACTGTTTTCATATTAATAATATTTATCCACATGTTTCTAGTTTCTATATAGACACAACGTGTTTTAGTTACTTACAAGTGCTAATTACTAATTACATATTACAACCGGAGGACTTGTTGACATATTTTAAATCGGTAAAAACTGAAGATCCTTAAGATAGACGCCTACCATTACTTAGAAAACGCACCAAATTCAAATGATAATAATAAGCCATCTATTATGACGACCTCCGTGGCCGAGTGGTTTGTATGCCTGGTTTTAATGGTGTCGCCGACTCGAGAGGTCCCGGGTTCGAATCCCGGTGGGGGCAGATGTTAGTGTGATGAATACGTGCATTTGTACTCCAGTCATGGATGTTTAAAATGTATTTCTATAAAAATATACTTATATGTGTACAGTATATGTTAAACGACAAAAAAATGAATTCAATTTTATTATATAAATAATAATAATAAATAATAAAAGCATTTATTTCAGACACGAGATCCATATCAAAATTATAAAAAAAAAACAATACAACAATTACATAAAAATAAATAATAATAGCAATAAAACGTGAGGTCTGCTAGACCACTAAAGCTTTAATAAGGAAAACTTTCATATTACAAAATATTATTATTTTTTAAACGTGTCCATGTATTACTAATATATTTAGATATTGTATAAATAAAACAAAATAAAGAATTTTTAATATTTATTACTTATTATTAACACGATCTTTAAACTCTCAATTTCTTTGGGAGAAAAAATTAACTTTCAACTTTTTTATTAATATTTATCAACAAAGTAAGTAATTTTTTTTTTACAGATAATTATTTTTTCTTGAAGATTATTAACTAAGAAAACAATTTAAATTAAAATTTAACATAGAATTAACAAATTTCTTCTAAACTATCACAATTTACAAACACTCTTTGCATACAGGCGTACTGCATTGCATGCACACATGTTTCATGCAAGAATTGCATTTGTAAGCAGTTTTACGCTTTAGTTTTGAAGGGCAAACGTGACAGAATTTTCTTATCTGATTACCCTCGGCTACTTAATTTTCTGCAATGCGCAGCACATCTTCTGGATCATCTGCCCCAGGCGCGGTCAACTTTGTTCGAGGGATCTGCGACAATACCTATTGGGGATTGTCCTGTGTTGCAAATCTTTGCTAAGTATTATGGTTTTTTTTAAAACTCGATTTAAAAAAAGTTGTAATAAAATTTTAATTAAATACTTAAAAAATAGCCTTTGTATCGAATTTCAACGTTATTGTGTAGGTTTTCTAGTCCATTCGGTATAGAATATTATTTATGCAGTATTGAAAGCGTAGTAGTATTTATTATTTTTTGGTACGGCAACATTTTCTGCCAATTTGGTTTAGTAATGGCTGCCGCTTCGTTTGTATGTTTTCGGCAACGATTACAAATACAATCCTATAGTGCTTATTATTCCGCTTTTACGTTGAGTTGAGAATTATCTCCTCCGTAACTGTGTCGAATCAGTGTTGTTTTTGACTTTAAATTGTGATAGAGACACTTGACTTTAATTTGTGATAGAGACACTGTAATATTTGAAGTCATGGGGGATAACGTGAGACGTAAATGCCTCAAATGTGGGAGCTCACCTCGTGAAGACCCGGACATTGAAATTGTACAGATTCCCTAATCCAGGACCAACCAATACAAAGCGGTAAGTAACCCTATACAGAAAACATAACTCAATAGGTACACAAAATAAAGTCGTCTCTTTAATTTTGTTCTTTAATTTCAGTTGTGAATTGTGGGTCAAGTATTGTTTCCCCGAAGGCCCATGGTCTTCTGTCGACTTTCAGCGATAATTATATGGTGAACATAGAATGCTATGTAACCAAAATTTTGAAAAGTCATCATTCACCATTTTCAAAAAGAAGCTGAATCGACATGCCGTTCCTGACATTACAAATGCTGAGGTATTTGTAAATCTTTTATTTATAAATCCAATCAAATCATATAATATATCCTGCTCATTACATTTTAGTTGTATAATGTTATCTTATTTTTTAACACTGCTACCTTTTCAGAACCAGCCAACTATTGAGTTTTTAAGTTATTCTGCTGAACAGCCAGTAAAATCACATTTGTCTACAAATGTTATACCTCAAACATTGCAAAGAGAATTGGCAAATGTGACTAATATTCAAAAGGTAATGTCAATGCCTCAGGTTGACTTGATAATAAATTGTTAATACTGAATATAAATGATTGAAATTAAAAATAAAATGTTATGGTACATTATTATTATTGTTTTAGGCAAGTCTCTGTTAGTAATATTCTACAGGATACATCCAAAGATGAACCCCAGCATGGCCCTTCTGGTGTATCTAATAAAAACACAAAGAAACTAGATTCAGAGGTATGTAAATCTTTATATATATTTCTTCTGTCCGTGTGTATGTCACTGTACTCCTAAACGGCTGGACCGAATTTGATATTTTTTTTTGCGTGGGTTCAAGGGGTATTGAGAATGGTTTAGATTCACAACTGAATTCCTCCTAAACGGCTGGACCGATTTGGATGAAATTTTTTGTATGGGTTCAAGGGGAGACTTGTGTACAGGACAACATCTGTCAGGTCCGCTAGTATCTAAATACAACTAGTTACAATAAGATTTAATTTCTTTACAGTAGATATCACAAAAAGATTTTTTTAAGGTTTTGTTTTTCATAGTGATATTTTTTACAGTTGGTCACTGTTTGTGATATTCAAACTGCAACAATTAAGAAGAATGATGTGGTGTATAAGAAGTGCAGAAATTACATGAAAACAGTGTGTCAGTTGAAAAATTAAATTAAGCACTTAAAAAAACAAATGTACTGAATGTCTTACACAGCAATGGAGCAATTCAAAATTTAATAAAGCATGTAACACCATCATTAGCTTTAATGTTACAAGGTGAGCTAAAAAATGCTAAAAGAAAATATACAGGTAGAAGATGGACCAGTGAACAAAAAATAATTGCTCTCAGGCTCTATAAGAGATCACCAGCAACTTACCATTTGTTGAGAAGACTTTGGTGTCTCCCAGCTCCATCCACATTAAAAAATATTTTAAGAAATTTTCACCTGACTGTGGGAATAAATGAAAAGGTTTTTAAAACCCTTGTAACGTGTTAAAAACGTTACATGAATCTCGTTCGCTCGAAGAGCGAGATAGAAGACTTTCTTAAGTTGTCTCTCTCTGTTCGTTTTTATCTCGCGCCCATTTTCGTTAATCTATGCAGTTTTGGTTAATATGTTTCTGCCCCTAAACAAGCAGTAAGCTGTATGGACGTTGTTCTCTTTGCCTTCCCGGAAAGACAACGAATTTGAAAAAAAAAAACAAATGTCACTTCACGACGAAAACTTCGACACAAAAGATGGTCTAATGTTAATCTAAATTTTTAACTTGATAATCCATTAGATTATCGATTGTTTTTAATGGTAAGTGTTTTTCCAAATTCGAAAAGTGTTATTATTCATATACACACATCAAAAGCGTCTAGGGATCAAGCATTTTTATGCGGATTTCTTGAGATTGAGATGTGGCTTTGTAATAAATTTATGATTTTATAAATTTATATGGATCCTTTTTGGTGCTTTCATAATTTGAATCAGGAACTGTGAATCAAATTCGAGTAAAAGATGAAAATCAGCTGTCAATATTTTCCCTATAAAAACATACAACGCATTGAAGACATTATTAGTGCTACTGTTTCCCTACTACTGATTAAAACCAACGTTATTATGGAGCGGCGACGTCATTTAAGCAGGGAAGAAATGCTCAGAGCCGTGGGAATGATAGAAGCTGGTTCCCGGCAACGTACTGTGGCTTTAGCTCTGAATACAAGTCAGAGTGTTATCAGTCGACTTTGGACACGATACCGAAGCACTGGTACCGTGGCTGAGCGCCATGGAGGACGGTATCGCTGCACCACACGGAGACAAGACCGATACATTCAAATCTTAACTCGAAGAGCTCCAACAATAACCGCCATGATGTTAGCCGTGAGGCTTCATCACTCTTCAGGGAACTTAATTAGCGACCAAACAGTCAGAAACCGCTTGCATGAAGTGAACCTTCATTCCCGAAGACCGCTACGGGTACCACCTATAGCAATGCACAATCGTAGGATTCGATATCAATGGGCTCTTGAACACAGAAATTGGGCAGAAGAACAATGGCGTTTCGTGTGCTTTTCTGATGAGTCTCGTTTTGGTATGAGACCGGATACAAGACGTATACGACACTGGAGAACCCCTGGACGCCAACAGCGATTAAAATCCTGCCAGGAAGTCCATCCTTATAGTGGTGGAACCATCATGGTATGGGCGGGTATTTGGATCGGCGGAAGAACTGAGTTGATTTGGATCAGAGGCAACCTCAACGCTCAAATTTATGCTGAGACGATTGTATCAGACGTCATCGTTCCTCTACAAGTGCAAATCGGTCCCTTATTTCAGTTAATGCATGATAATGCACGACCGCACACCGCAAGAGTTCTAAGACAGACTCTCGCCGCAGCTTACATCAATGTCCTGCCCTGGCCTGCTCAGTCGCCAGACTTGAACCCGATTGAGCATGCATGGGATATGCTACAGAGAAGAGCTCTGCCGAATATGGAGGGTATCCAGTCGCAAGAAGACCTTTTTTTGTTGTTGCAACGAACATGGGCGGCCATTCCACAGCGTGATTTGGATGAACTCATTTTGAGTATGCCAAACCGATGTTCTTGTGTTGTTAGTGTTCGCGGTAGAAATACGGATTATTAATTGTTTAAGTTACCCAATAAAATTTTAGAGAAAACTGTTATTTCAGTCTTTTTTTCGAACTTTTGTGTTAGTGGTTCAAATGTCAAAAATCCCTTTATTAGGAAAATGGCAAATTTCTTTATTAATGCAAAGGTGACTTGGTTTATCGTTACTGTGACAAACGAAAACACTTTATTTGCTGAATCCTTAAAGAAAATTTTAATTAATATCAATCAGGAGAAAAGTTATTGCAAAAATATATGTTGATCCCTAGACACTTTTGATGTGTGTATTTCCATAATTTACATGAGGATTGATTTTGTTTTCAGATGAAAAATTTTGCATCATTTATACGGAATGGCGAGGGTCATGACCCAAGCTTAATATGTTTATAAAACGGTAAGAACCTTAGTGATTTCCTTAGTTTTACATTTTTTCCTTTGTTGTGAGCCATGTGCTAATCTACGGAATGTTTATTTCCAGCGAAAAGCTTTTTTTTATGTGGATTTTATTTTTACTTAAATTTCAACATTTCCCATGATGTGGAAGTGAACAGCCCCGTGATGTAACAGCGGCCACCCTTAAATATCACAGTTGACACCAGACATAACTTCCCAATTGCAGCAAAGTCGGTAATCTTCCAAATTTATTGTTGTACCAGGATCCATCAAGGTAAATTTTAAGTTTAATTTTTGGTAGAATCATAGCATTGCGCGCTATGATGTGAGTTGAATGCACTGTACTTCGTACAACTACAAAGGCGATGTTCTTGGCTGGCTACACAATAACATACTTATACTCCTCATTCATATACACACACAAAGTTCATCACACACACACACACACACACACACACACACACACACACACACACACGCACATACACACACCACATGCACACCCACACACACAAACTCCCCTACAACTATAGTTTTAGTTTGATGTAAATGTAAATTCATCTCTTAGCTTAATTCTTGTAACGGTGATGGAAAAGCGGTGCCTCCTGCTACAGGTATCGCTATACTTAATAGGAGTGCACCAACAATGTAATTAGATAAATAGGTTAAGTTAAAGAGAATAAACATATTTTATTTTATTATTTTATTTTATTTATTGGCTGTATCATTTTGGTGGTATTTTTTTACCATTTCGGTAGACAATTTTCATTTCAGTGGACTGCCGAAATCTCATCCTTAAATATTTCAGTAAGTGGTGATTGTTGAATTTGACCTGTAGGATCATTTAAAAATGGAAAAAACCATTAACAATATATATTTTTTTTACTTTGCACCTTTAATTGGAATTTGTGCAAAAACTATGGGAGATACGCGAAAATATGTTGATACCTTTTTTGTAGGAAATTAAATTTTCTACAACTTTGTGCTAGAAATTTTTCTTTTTTCCCAGCCAGTCGCGAGATATTGACGAAAAACTCATTTTTGCACCATTTCGCATTTTTTTTGCACCCTTTGCCGTCAATGCAGCACCCTGCAATTTTAGTATATTAATCTACGAACGTAATAAAGGTATATTTTGATATTTTATATATATTTCTGTATTTCAGATCAACGCGAGATCAACGATATTCTCTTACTTTGTAAATTTCCTATTTAAAGATAGAACCGTTCTTAGTTCTCGTAAGTAAAATCTTAGGGTTATTTTAAATAGCATTTTATAATTTATACATAAATTCTCATGTCTATTTTGTAATTTTCAGATCAAATTTGTCGATGTAACTACCCACTTACTCGTAACTTTTTAGCGAACGGTCGATGCTACTTTCATATTTAAATAAGTGATTTATTCTGATATTTGTAAGTATAACTGCTGTGCCAAACCAATTAAAGTGTTATTTGTTGTTCTTTTGAATGAATACGCTAATTTTTTATGGTTTTCAGAGATATAATACGGGCCCGTGTGAATTGTTTCCCGTGTTCCCTGCACGCCTCCAGTTTATCTTTTAACTCCTAAAACGGTATGTATTGTTTATATTCTCAATGCACTAAAGATTTAAGCAGAAAAAACGAGGGTTTTGTAGTTATTTTTTTGAGAAAAATACAGATAGGTACAGGTCCCGTCATGTAAAAAGAGCGCTGGTGGTCAAGCTGCGCATTAAGCGATTTATCGGTCGATTTGGTGGTATGAGGTGCGGCGCGGGGCGGGCGGGTCTCGCTTCGCATGCATGCCGGTGCGCTATTGGTTCGTCAGTCGACCTTTGATTTCGGCGCTGTGTCCACTTCACAATCGTTCTCAAAATACCATCGTGCACAAAAGTTTTTGATTACGAAATGGTTTTACACAGAAAAGTGAGAAAAATGATTTACGACGTATATTGTTTAATGAAGAGAGAGGCTGATAATAAAGCAGTTGATAATTTAAAACAATGCATGAAACGGACCGCAGAGGCAACAAAATGTTCCGTGATTACAGTGAGACGAATTGTAAAAGAATCAAAATCTTCAGAATTTCTTACTGTCTTTCGAACTCCCGGCAAAAATAAAAGAAACAAACAAAAACCAATAACAGGCATTGATAGCTTTGATCAGGGTGTTATAAAAAGAATCATCCATAATTTCCACATCACTGAAAAAGAATTGCCTACCATAGGCAAGTTGCGAAGGAAGTTACGGGATGACCTACATTTTCAAGGATCTGCAGCAAGTCTCAGGCGAATAATATAAAATTTGGGGTTTAAATGGAAAGCAACAGAAACGAATAGGAAAATTTTAATTGAGCAGTCACAAATTCGATTTCAAAGAATTGAATATCTGAGAAAGATCAAAAAATATAGAGAGGAAGGAAGACCTATCATTTACACTGATGAATCTTATGTCGACAGTTCCCATGCATCTCACCATTCTTGGACAGACGGTCCCACCAAAGGCATTAAAAAACCAATATCTAAAGGTAGCCGATTGGTCATAGTGCACGCGGGTGGTGAAGCAGGTTTTGTGCCGAATGCTTTGCTGACATTCAAAGCCGGTACAAAAAGCGGCGACTACCACGACAACATGAATTCAGAGAATTACGAGCGATGGCTCCGTACTAAACTGATGCCGAATTTACCGCCTAATTCAGTCGTGGTAGTCGACAATGCATCGTACCACAACAAACAACTTGATGCTGCACCAGCGTCCAATACAAAGAAAGCAGATATGCAAACCTGGCTCAGTCAAAAAGGAATTGAATATGAAGAATCAATGTTAAAGCCGGAGTTGTACAACTTAATAAAGAAATATAAAGAGCAATTTAAGAAATTTAGTATTGATGAGATATTGAACGAAGCAGGCCATTCTGTACTTCGTTTGCCCCCATATTATCCGGACTTAAATCCAATTGAAATGGCCTGGTCCCAAATAAAGGGATATGTCGCCAGCAAAAATGTAAGGTGGAACCTTACACGGATAACTGACCTGGTTAACGAAAAAGTAAATTTAATGGGCGCAACAGAATGGGGGAAATTATGCACAAAGGTAAAGGAAATCGAGGCCGACTATTCTAAAAGCGATCATGTGGTCGACATCATGACAGAAACATTTATTATTCGCGTAGGGGATGATGATTCTGACTCAAATAATGATGAAAGTTTAAGTGATGATAGCGACGACGATGAAATGGCCACCTCTAGCACCAACACCGCGTCCTCATCTGGTTTTCACGTCACCCACAACGAAGGAAGTGAAGGAGTTTCAATATTACCATTTGATTAAACATTCTACACTGAATGAAACATCTTTTTGTTGATATTCTTTCGAATATATTTTTTAAGAATTTTTATTTCATTAAGCAGAGAAAGAAGATCGAACATATTTGTATGGAGCGTGGCATACCTAAACTTGCAAGTATGTACTTTTTTGTGTACACCTTTGAAACATAACAAATGAAAGAGAAAAAACCAAACAACAATTATTGTTCATCATAAATTTGTCGTACACTTTCTGAAATATTTTACATTGTAAGTGACAGCAACATTGAAAAGCAATGTGCGCAATATTTTAGAAAGCTTGCAAGTTTAGGAGTTCGATGCTCTTTAAGTTGTTTGAGAGATAAACTCAATAACAGGCTAAACATACCATACTGCCGTTTAAATTATCAAACTGCATGATGTAACTGCCAATGAACCAATTGTCTTTGAATGAAATGAAGGTTTTATTTTTTATAACTTGTAATCTATTGTCCCTACCTGCATTCTTGTGAAATAAATAATTCATTTTAATGTACCTACTAAACCAACCAATATGCAAAGCCACGAGCGAAAGTCTGGTTTAAAAATAAAACAATAGGCCTAGTACGTATTTTCGTGCGCGAGTGTACCCATGCGCAAACACGCCCCCTCCACTTTCTTCCAGCGCACAGTGGGTGAAAAAAAGAGGTCCCCTTTCATAGTATTTTTGAAAAAATAAAAATGTTTATTATCCGTTTAAGGTATGCGGTTTTATTGGACATATCAGTACATTGAATAATAAAATAGTTTGGGGAATTTCCTTTTAATCTAACACCATAAAGCACGGGCTTTAGAGTTTCAAATGTATGAAAACGGAATTTCTTTTGCTCATAACTTGTATCAGTCTTCTACGGTCAAGCTGAAACTTATAGGGATTATTACCGGGTCTGTTACAAAGCCATGTGACCTTTGACCTTCACCCCGGACGGCCCCGTTCAAAAGATACGAATTTTTCAAAATGCTTATTAGGGTAATTTTGCTTTACGGGGTTATGTGTCTCAATAAACAGTTTGTTTATGTTTCTTGCCCAGCATTTAGTTATTAATATAACACAGATTATTATCTAATAAAACTACACAGTAAATAACGCCACCATACAACTTAACTTTAAATAAAAGCGTCCTAATTCAAAAGATATGGAATTAATATAAATAGATAAAAGAAATAGTTTTAAGAAAAAGAAAACAAGAATACAATATTGTAAAGAATTACAATGAAGTCGTTTACAGCCTACAATTTAATCTTTTGTTTGACAATCGCTTAAAAGCCGCGCGCCATTAACGAGAGCATCATTACATATAAACAATACAAACTCTATTGTTGCAGGTTTTGAGGAATTCAAAGGGTTACCCACAGTCATTATCTGCCGTTGTTTGCCTATAATAATTAATTTTGTCAAATAAACATACTTACACTTACAATGTCTATCTAAGAAAGGGTTTGATCAAATATGTTTATTTTGGGATACCTAGAACTTTAACTGACTAAGCTTAAAATGAACAAAGTGTTTTTCCAGATAAACTAGCTGGTTATTAATATTAGTAAATGTAGTAAGGGAGATTCTGATATGTTACTGCCAAACGAAAAATAAACTATTTACATTATGAATAAAACAAAATTATTAACATCAATATTTTTATTTACAAAACTTAAATTACTCACTAAGCTTGATCTCATAAATTAAATAATGCATAATAAGGAAGCCACAACTGTATAAATTACTACACACATACAAGCTAAAGTATAAAAGATTAGTAGAACTCAAATTGGCTACAACAGTTCTTAAATATGTAAACTGTTTATATTAATATGATACAAAGATACAAAAAAATAAAAATACAAAGTTTGATATAATTTGATTTGAGGGAAAGAACACATAATAATCAAAGTCATAATCAGATACATTACCTACATCTACAAACTCTATATTTTCCTTATCTTCACAAGAAGTTAATAATAATGATTTAGCTTCATTTGTGAGAGGTTTATTTCGTTGACATATTTTAGGCCTGAAACTTGATAGGTATGGGTCAGACGATATTAACAAATTATTGATAATATCTTCATTTGTTGCAATCCTGCTAGATTTACGCGAGTGGAAGGTTCTGAAGTTTTTAAAATCTTTGTTACGAGCTTCAGAGGCCTCTTCAGAGAGCTTGCCGATTGGTATAAAGTTATTGTGCTCTATTATATCGGCACCATGAATGAGTAATTTATGCACGCTTGAGGGCATATAATACCATTCATAGAGCTCGACATATTTGCGTGCTGTAGCAGCACAATATTGGCGGAATTTTTCCACGTCCACAAACTCTCCACATGAGATAGCCTGAAGAATCACTCCAAATCTTCTAACGAGTTCTTCATCAACACCCGTTATTTGAGCAGTAATTTGAGGATTAACAAAAAATCTTCTTCCTGTGTTTCCATCGTTGCTTGTACCAGCCCCTTGTTTAACAACGTCCACAAGTAGCCCCGTTTCAGTCCGGAATTGTTCTTGAATAGCCTTTTTTCTTTGGCTTAACTGTTGCTTCAAATCTTCGCCCTTAGCTTGCCATTTCTTGAAGTCGAGACGGTAAGCAATATGTAAGATACATTCCATGCATCTAATTCGTGCATGGAGGGAAGACAGACCGAACTTAAACATGTCTACAGACTGGGTTCTCTGAGTAACCTTGTCGATATCATTCATTTCTTCTGGTTTTGCTTTGCATATATCGCATGTAGCTGTGGATGTATCTGATAAATGTGAAGTTATTTTACCATCAATCATCGTCATATGCAGAACGTGTTTTACATTTGTACCATCGATAACAGTTGGATGTAGAGCAGCAATTTCCGTATCAATTGAAGTCATTTCTTCTTTAACATTCAAATCGTTCTCTTTAGCAAACTTAAAATAAATGGGTCGACAGTAAAACGTTGAAGACGCTTTGGGGTTTTCCCATATTATTTCATCAGTACCATCTCTCACCAGTTTTAACGGCACAAATGAACACATGAAGATGCTTGAATCATCGCCGTCAATTTTTTGTTGGTAGTTGCTTTGCCCAGATGCACCGTCAAACCCCCATTTACTGATAAGAGTCGAATTACTGCCAGTTAAATCAGTTTCCAGAGTTTTTAATAGTCTCTTGACCGTAATATCTAAAATAGACTGAAGTTTAAGTTTAACTTCAGTCTCAGTTATTACCATGTCTTCTTTTTCAACGTAGCACTCCTTCTTCTCTTGCTTCAAAGTATCATACGATGGAAGTATATCACACCCCATGTCTCTCATTGTCTGCCTCAATGTAATATACTGCCATTTCGATAATTTCAGTGATGTTGAAATACCGAGTGCCTTATCGGTATGACAAGTTCGTTTCGTCGATTTCAGGCAGGCTCGCAGCATTGGCGCATCTTCAGGCTTTTTAATCAAATGCTTCACTAATTCTACAAAGTCCGTTTGGTTTTCATTTTCCGCTTTCCTAGCCAGGGCATAAGCAAGTGTCTCAAAATCGTTTTCGGCAATGAGATTTTCAGTTCTTCTTCTTTTTTGCAGTGGACTCAAATTGGCAAATTCTTTTCTAGGACTAAATGTAGCGGTTGATGTCGACACAGCCACACTATGAGGAACAGTGCATTCCGTTGATAAAATAGGTCTTGTTACTGTTGAAATACTTGTTGAAGGATCTTCAAAACTCGTCATAATATTTGATTGTTCTTCAGTTATGTCTAGTGAAACAAAACGTCGAGATTAGACACAAGCCCTTCCATTCTGAGCAACTTAAAATTTGAGCAAAGAGAACGTTACGGTACGAATCAATAATGATAAGTGAAATGAAATACAGGTGTACTCCGTATTTATTATAATCGAAGTCATTGTTGAATAATAATAATAACAACGTATTATTTATTCACCTACCCACAATAAAAGCAAATAATCAGTAATTATTATAGGCAAACAACGGCAGGTAATGACTGTGGGTAACCCTTTGAATTCCTCAAAACCTGCAACAATAGAGTTTGTATTGTTTATATGTAATGATGCTCTCGTTAATGGCGCGCGGCTTTTAAGCGATTGTCAAACAAAAGATTAAATTGTAGGCTGTGAAGGACTTCATTGTAATTCTTTACAATATTGTATTCTTGTTTTCTTTTTCTTAAAACTATTTCTTTTATCTATTTATATTAATTCCATATATTGTTTTAAACTTTCATGGTCACTAACATTATAGCTATTAACGGGATTGTTACCATGTACCTTGTTTTTTATGAGTCTCCGATATTTCGGCACTGTTGCAAGCGCCATGATCACGGAGTAACTGAAGTAATTGCGGGTAGATGTTATTGGCAGACATATCGGTCTACCCTCTGACGTCGTCTTTTACTGCGCTCGATACCCCTACCATTGGTCACGTTCTCACTATTCACTCGCACCTGTTCCCGACACACAATACTCACAGTATCCGATCGCGGAACGACACTTTTTTGATTTTTACGGTTTTTGCACATACGAACCACTGGATTCCAGACACTTGACAATTTAAACCCATCCTCACGATTGAAATTTTTGTGTTTGGTTATTTCAATCGCTTCCCTGACCAATCTTGGTATGTAGTGGCGTTCTGTCGAGATGATTTGTGGATTATGGAGCTCAATCCAGTGATTCGGACCCGAATCGATTAAATGTTCCGCGATAGCTGATTTCTGCGTATCATTGTTTCTGACTGCTTTTATGTGTTCTTTCATTCGGCACGCTATTGTCCGCTTCGTTTGGCCAATATATGAACTACCACAGCTGCAGTCGATCTTATATACACCAGGTTTCTCCAAAGGGAAGTTGTCTTTGGGAGATCGTAGAATAAAAAACAAGGTACATGGTAACAATCCCGTTAATAGCTATAATTAATTCCATATCTTTTGAATAAGGACGCTTTTATTTAAAGTTAAGTTGTATGGTGTCGTTATCTATATATATATGTATAGTTTTATTAGATAATAATCTGCGCTGTATTAATAACTAAATGCTGGGCAAGAAACATAAACAAACTGTTTATTGAGACACATAACCCCGTAAAGCAAAATTACCCTAATAAGCATTTTGAAAAATTCGTATCTTTTGAACGGGGCCGTCCGGGGTGAAGGTCAAAGGTCACATGGCTTTGTAACAGACCCGGTAATAATCCCTATTAGTTTCAGCTTGACCGTAGGAGACCGAGACAAGTTATGAGCAAAACAAATTCCGTTTTCATACATTTGAAACTCTAGTGCTTTATGGTGTTAGATTAAAAGGAAATTCCCCAAACTATTTTATTATTCAATGTACTGATATGTCCAATAAAACCGCATACCTTAAACGGATAATATACATTTTTATTTTTTCAAAAATCCTATGAAAGGGGACCTCTTTTTTTCACCCACTGTGCAGCGCTCTTTTTACATGACGCGGCCTGTATCCTAGGTGATCCGGTGTCCTTGCTTCGGTCACTACCTGCACCGAGTCGCCCGTCGGGAGGAGACGCCGCGGTGTCATCACTGCGCCTCTCCCGACGACACGGCCGAGCACACGTTGATCGTGTGCTCGTGGATCGTGGATCGCGGCGCTCGGCGGAGGAGGCCTCACGCTGCCAAGTATGGTAAGAGCCATGCTTGGTAGCGAGAGAGCCTGGAGGGCGGCCGCCTCCTTCTGCGAATCTGTGATGGCGCAGAAGGAGGCAGCGGAGAGGGAGCGGGAGGAGGACGCTCTAGCCCCCCCTCTCCGGCGTAGACGGGTGGGCCGAAGGAGGCAGGCAGCGGTGACTGCCGGTCTTCGACGGCCCTAAGGTGGTCTGGGCGCGGCCTGACCAGCCGCGCGTCCTAGGTGCCGCTCCGGCATAGGCCACCACGTCTGGGGACTGCCTAGTACCCTAGCGCAGTCCCCCTGAGGCGCGTCGCCCGGTCCACTCGTTGGGGCGTCCCAGCGAAGTGGCGCACGCTAAGGTGCGTCGATCCTGAGACGCCCCCACATGGGCGTAGGAGGGTACCGGGGGGTTTTAGTGGAGTAGGATCAGTGTGGTCTTCCGCACTGGTCCTGCTTGAGTAGGGTCGGCACTGTTTCCCGTGCCGGCGAGTCCCACACACGCCGTGCGCCTAGTCAGCGTCACGGTATGGTGCGTAACTGCATTTCCCCTCGTCACAAAAAAAAAAAAAAAAAAAAAGTTGATCCGGTGTCCTAGAATGTTTAATGATGAGTTTTAGTACTGATTTTTGCTACCAAAAGTTTCGTCTCAGTTAGTACTATGTACCCCTGGGAGGATTTTGAATTAATTTTCAATATTTTTCTCAAAAAGTTAACAGTTTTTTTTTTCTTTTTATTGTTATAGAGGGTTTAATCAGATTGATTATGTCACCCTCTAAGATCACATTATATGGTCAAAGCCTACGTTTTATACCAATTTTAACAATTTTAGTCAATAATCTAGCTTTTTCTGAAAGCGGAAAAGCTAGAATATTTATACATTCACCAATATCATACAATGGAATATTATATTTATGAATCAATTCCATCCTCTCTGATTCGTTCCGGACACATTCCATGATTATGTGAACTATATCCTCAACTTTATCACACTCCGTACAATTTGGTGAGATTGTTTTACCCATTAAGTGAGCAAATTTATTTAATGATATGTGTCCGGACCGAAGCCTCATTAATGTTGTCAAATCGGGCCTAGCCATTTTTGATCCCTCGAACCACAAAGACCTGCTTAGACATGGCTGTATAGTCTTGGACCAGATTCCTTTGCTTTGTGACCTTTCATCAAAGTACTCTTTCCAATCGAGTTTGCACTTATTTTTTATGTGTTGTAGACAGTCTCCTCGGTGTGGTAAGCAGATCATAATCGTTCCTGACGTCACAGCTTCTTTGGCTAGTCGATCCGCTTCTTCATTGTCGGCCAACCCTATGTGAGAGGGTATCCACTGAAGTGTGACTTGATAACCCAGACTTGATAAAGTTTCCAACGATTCTAAGATCTTGTAAGCTATAGGCACGCCTCCTTTTGTGGTGCATCGATGGAGATGTTGTAGAGCGCTTTTAGAATCTGTCAAAACTACACAACAGTTTGTCTTATGATTGCTTATGTGGGAGATAGCCTCCGCAATGGCGATAAGTTCTAAGTACATTATAGATATTATTTCTTTTATTTGCTTTTTTATGGAAGTGCCTGTTTGGGGATCAAAAACGGCGACGCCCGACATATTTGCCTCTTTAGAGGCATCCGTATATATTTTAACGCAATTTGAGTAATTTACGGAAATATATTTGTCACACATTAATTTAAGGTTTTCCGAGTCAAAATTATTTTTTGCTTTATCTATAATTTTAATAAAAGGTTTAATATTCGAAACATCCACACTGCTAACCCATTTATTCAGCGAGTATCTCTCATTTATGGGACTTGAGTGTATTTGAAGATCTTTATATTTGTCATGTATACATACACACATCAAAAGTGTCTAGGGATCAAGCATTTTTATGCGGATTTCTTGAGATTGAGATGTGGCTTTGTAATAAATTTATGATTTTATAAATTTATATGGATCCTTTTTGGTGCATTTCATAATTTGAATCAGGAACTGTGAATCAAATTCGAGTAAAAGATGAAAATCAGCTGTCAATATTTTCCCTATAAAAACATACAACGCATTGAAGACATTATTAGTGCTACTGTTTCCCTACTACTGATTAAAACCAACGTTATTATGGAGCGGCGACGTCATTTAAGCAGGGAAGAAATGCTCAGAGCCGTGGGAATGATAGAAGCTGGTTCCCGGCAACGTACTGTGGCTTTAGCTCTGAATACAAGTCAGAGTGTTATCAGTCGACTTTGGACACGATACCGAAGCACTGGTACCGTGGCTGAGCGCCATGGAGGACGGTATCGCTGCACCACACGGAGACAAGACCGATACATTCAAATCTTAACTCGAAGAGCTCCAACAATAACCGCCATGATGTTAGCCGTGAGGCTTCATCACTCTTCAGGGAACTTAATTAGCGACCAAACAGTCAGAAACCGCTTGCATGAAGTGAACCTTCATTCCCGAAGACCGCTACGGGTACCACCTATAGCAATGCACAATCGTAGGATTCGATATCAATGGGCTCTTGAACACAGAAATTGGGCAGAAGAACAATGGCGTTTCGTGTGCTTTTCTGATGAGTCTCGTTTTGGTATGAGACCGGATACAAGACGTATACGACACTGGAGAACCCCTGGACGCCAACAGCGATTAAAATCCTGCCAGGAAGTCCATCCTTATAGTGGTGGAACCATCATAGTATGGGCGGGTATTTGGATCGGCGGAAGAACTGAGTTGATTTGGATCAGAGGCAACCTCAACGCTCAAATTTATGCTGAGACGATTGTATCAGACGTCATCGTTCCTCTACAAGTGCAAATCGGTCCCTTATTTCAGTTAATGCATGATAATGCACGACCGCACACCGCAAGAGTTGTAAGACAGACTCTCGCCGCAGCTAACATCAATGTCCTGCCCTGGCCTGCTCAGTCGCCAGACTTGAACCCGATTGAGCATGCATGGGATATGCTACAGAGAAGAGCTCTGCCGAATATGGAGGGTATCCAGTCGCAAGAAGACCTTTTTTTGTTGTTGCAACGAACATGGGCGGCCATTCCACAGCGTGATTTGGATGAACTCATTTTGAGTATGCCAAACCGATGTTCTTGTGTTGTTAGTGTTCGCGGTAGAAATACGGATTATTAATTGTTTAAGTTACCCAATAAAATTTTAGAGAAAACTGTTATTTCAGTCTTTTTTTCGAACTTTTGTGTTAGTGGTTCAAATGTCAAAAATCCCTTTATTAGGAAAATGGCAAATTTCTTTATTAATGCAAAGGTGACTTGGTTTATCGTTACTGTGACAAACGAAAACACTTTATTTGATGAATCCTTAAAGAAAATTTTAATTAATATCAATCAGGAGAAAAGTTATTGCAAAAATATATGTTGATCCCTAGACACTTTTGATGTGTGTAGTAAAAAGGGTGTTTCTTCTTGATATATTTTGGTAATGTGAGCTTAATTGGTTCAAAAAATTTAACACTTCATTGTTTGAGATTGATTTGATTTTTAACCAGTATTTACCGGCAAGATAGATTCGACGTATGAGTAAAGGTTGGATGTTAAGTTCACATTCCATAACGTGAACTGCAGTGCTTCTTATAAATCCTCCTATGATACGGAGGCACTGATTTTGTATCCTATCTAATTTATTTAGGTGACTTTTAGCACTGTTTCCGTAGATAGCGCTCGCGTAGTCTACTTTGCTACGTATGCTCGCTAAGTAAAGGCGCCGAAGATGACCAGGGTGTATTCCCCAGCCGGACCCAGTTAATACTTTATATATATTTATTAGTTATGAAACTTTTTCTTTAGTTTCATTGATGTGTTTCGCCCAGCGAAGCGATTTGTCTTACCAATGTCCCAAATATTTGACATTATCTACAACTTCTACAGACATTCCATTAATTAAAATGTTAACAGGATCCCTCAATAACTTATTTCTGAAAATACATATTTTGCTTTTGGAAGTCGAAATTGTCAGACCGATTTTAGCCAGATTGCTTGATATTCTGTTTAATGCTTTCTGTATCTCTAGTGAGCCCTTTGCAATATCAGTACAGCTCCTGTATATAACAAAATCGTCTGCGTATTGTAACATGTTAATGTTTTTAATGTTATCACATATGTGGATAGTGGCGATATTAAAAAGGAGAGGAGACAAAGGGTCCCCTTGTGCTAGGCCATGGTGAGTATTTCGGCCTATAGAGGAGTTTTGCAAATGAATTTTTAGATTCCTTTCTTTTAGGAAGTTCCACAGGTACCGACATATTTGCTTACCTACTCCTATATTATCTAAAATTTCCAGCAGAGCTGGTACTTCTAAATTGTTATAGGCGTTATCTATATCTATAAAACATGCAATTGTATTTTTTTTTGTGTTAAGCCTAATTGAATGTGCGTTACCAGTTTAGTCAAATTGTCTATTGTAGATAGCCCTTTTCTAAAACCTGTAATGTAATTGGGAAAAATATTGTTTTTTTCAACGTACCATTCTAATCTGTTGATTAATATGGTGTGAAATACCTTACAAAGACAGGACATCATTGATATTGGGCGTAAAGCTGTAATAGTATCAGGGTCTCGTCCTAGTTTTGGAATGATCGCAATATTTATATCCCGCCACTGATCAGGAACATAGCCTACTTTAAAGCACTTTTCGTATATTTTCATTAAGATTTTTTTGCCGTTATCGGGAAGATTTTTTTATCATAGAATATGATATATTATCAGCCCCAGGTGAGGTGTCTGCATTTCGTATGCATCGATCTAATTCATGCCTCGTGATTGGGGTTTCCAATAGAACATTCACTGATTTAAAAATTGGATCTTTAGGACATGCATAGTCAGGAGTTAAATTTTTTTAAAATTGATTAGCCCTGTCTTTATCAATATAAGTTGGTGGTCTCTTGAATCCTTTGAACCATTTCAGTTTATGCCAAAATTCACTTTGATTAGTATTAACGTCTATGGAAGAGCAAAACTTTTGCCAAGCTTTGGTCTTTTCCACACGAATTAATTTTTGAGCTGCACTTAGTTTGTTTTTTAATTTTATTAAGTTATCTGGAGTGGGATTTCGGCGAAATTTGGATAGGGCAAGACGACGTTCTGCTATGGCTTTCGATAAAATTGTGTTCCAATAAGGTTTTGGCGTGAAATTTGAGTCTGGATTTGGGTTCATTTTAGTTAGTGGGATATTTTGGTTAGCCGCGGTTTACATTTTTAATAAATTCATTGTATGATGACTGAAGATTTTCTGTGACATAAAATTGGTTAAAGGAAGATTCTAAGTCATTTTTGTAGGTAAGCCAATCTGCTTTTCTAAAATTTCTTTTAACAATGTTGCTAAAATTCTTCTCCAGGGGGCCAATCGCCTAACTGGATTGCTTTGGAAAACGCTATCGCTTACGATTTCATTTTGTTATTTCTAGCCCCCTGAGGTTTTCAAATGCCTCGCGCTCTTTTTTTTTCTTTTGCATTGGTAATAATAATATTAAAGAAAATGAGCGTGAGGTATTTCGGCGGTTAGAAATAACAAAATGAAATCGTAAGCGATAGCGTTTTCCAAAGCAATCTGGTTAGGCGATTGGCCCACAGATCGGTTGACATTTTAATAATAAGATGATCGCAGCCAAGGTTTTCGTTTGTAACAACCCAATCATAGTTTAAGCAGATATCTTTTGTGATGCAGGTAATGTCCGGAGCTGAAGCTTGAATTTTGTTGTTAACAAGTTTTATACGAATTGTTTAGTGTTACAAAGGAATTGTCCATGAGTGTTTAGAAGATTTGGGAACCTCGTTGGTTATTTTTTATAGACCAATTTGTATGGTGTCCATTGAAGTCACCGACTATTAACGATTGTTTATTCAAATTATAAAAAAGTTGGTCCCAGTCTCGCTTAATAGTGTGCACCGATGGCGCACAATATACTGAAATTAAGTTTTTTATTTGGCCACAGTTGTAAACTTTTATGCCTACAGTTTCGATACCTGGATTTGAGCAATCTATTTTTAGTGAGGCCGATTTGATAGATTTGTGTACTAAAATAATGACGCCACCATAAGGGACGTTCCTATCTTGCCGATAAATATTGTAACTATTTACCTTAATCTGAGTATCTCGTGTGAGCCAAGTTTCACTAAGGGCAGCAATGTGGATGTTTTCTTGTGATAGGAATTGTTCTAGTGTGACAAGTTTTGGTTTTAGGCTTTGGGCATTCCATTGGATTATGTTCAGTTTAACATTGTTTTTTTTGTACTATCCATTTTTACAAATAAAGTCAAAAAGTATCTGCAAAATTGGCCAGTCTGGTATAAAGTCTGCAATAAGTAAAATGATCCACTCTACGCAGTATTTGATTGCCGTTTTTAATTTTTCTTGTATAGATGTTCCTCTTAAAAATAATACTTCTTTCAATCTCTTCCATAATTCTTTAAAATGAACTCTGTTTTCCGTAGAATTTTCTTGAAATGGGTTATTTGTATCTCTTGTATTTGTATCTGGTTGGCTATTAGTTTCGACTTCTTCGGACCAAAAATATGGTGAACTCTGCCTACCTTGTGTTTTCTTTCTTGAAAAGCGGGATGGCTGCTGTTTCTTTGTTCCGTGTATAATAGCTTTTGTTTTCACTGTTTCAGCGTATGTAAATGAGTCGGTTTGTGGTGATTTATCAGGTTGTTGGTGTTCAGGGAATAATATGTTGGTATCCGTCACTTGTTGTTCTGGTTCATCGAAGAATCCAATATCGGAGTTGTGTGATGGTACATAGATTTCCAAAGCTTTCCTGTAAGTACAGTTAAATTCCGCCATTATATCTCTTAGTTTTTTTTCTTTTAGGAAGGCTGGACAAGTTTTAGCAAGCGCCATATGTTTTCCATTACAATTCACACATTTGAATGATTTTGTTTCGCAATTTGTATGGGGACTAGTACATTTGGGGCAGATTATTTTATTAGATGGACATCTTTTAGTGTTATGCCCCAATTTCCAGCATTTTGCGCATTGCGAAACAGGGAAGACATAAGGGTCCACTTTTAGTCGTAGACCGTCTACTATAACGTAACCCGGGAGCGATGATCCCTTGAAGCATAAACGAACTGTTTCGCTTGGTATCCAACTATCCTCTTTTTTGCTGCGTCGTTTGAGGCGAAAGACAGATATTAGTTCCGTTTCATTTGCACAGGAAATATTTTTTAACATTTCTTCTTCTGGCATATCCATATCTATGTTTTTTATAACCCCGAAAGACATTGATGTCTCCATTGCGCGATTAGTTCTCCAACCCCGTTCTTTTATTTCTTGACTTTTTTCTAATTTAATGGCACTAATTTCGTTGTAAAAGTCTATTCTGGCTTTGAAGGGAGTCACATACTTAACCCGTTCAATGTCGATTAGTTCAAGAGATTTAAATAATTTTGCTAATGCAAACATTTTTGGCATTTTTTCGTTACTCGAAATGTATATTTCAATTTTTTCAGTCTTTGATTTAATCTTTTTCTCATTATTTTTAATCTGTGTCCACTCATTTTCATCTTCTTCTCTTCCTCGCTTTATAGGTCTAAATACTCCCTTTGTGTATATGTAATCGTTTGTAGATTCGTCTTTGTTTTGCGTTTCCATCGTAAAAAAATTGTGGGTCATAATTTCTTGGTCACTCAAACAATCTTCATCATTCGAAATTACACTTTTTCTTACATCGCTATCTTCAACTTGATTCATTTATTAACAGGAGTGCAGTGAATCGCATAAACAACATCGGCATAAAGGATCTTTTGCCACGCATGTAAACAATAGAACCGGTTAGCTAGACGTAAACAACTTATCACTGAACTTCTCCGTCGCACGGTTACCTCGCACGAGTGCCGTGGCGAGACTGAAAAAGTTAACAGTTAGGTATTACACATAACTAGTGACCTAAGTCTGTCTATACAGTTTAGGCTATGAATAGCTTCTGTAGACAGTGCCCCACGATATGCATTGATTAGATTTTGATTTTAGTCAGTAAATTTTATAAAAAATATGAAAATTCAAGTAAAACCTAACATGTTACCTAACTTGTGCTAGGCCATATTTTAGCTTAAGACAAGGCTTGTATTAGTTTCCCAGAATGGTATTCTACGTTATGGACTACTTTTTAATAAAATTTATCCCTTAATTTACTTGTAAAATATGAAAGTTAGATTAGGACTTAACTTGAATCCTAAGTCATCCCTTGAGCTTGTTAAAACCTCGTTCTCGTTATAAATAGTTAAAATTAGTCAAATTCTTAAAATAAGAGAAAATATCAACATCAAACAATCAAATTAAATAAGATTTTACCAAATTTATAGGACTTCAGTCTTAAGTATATAATACTGTGTTCAAAATACCCTTTAATCTAGTAAATTAACTGCTAGTTAGGTAATTGGCTGTTTTGTCCCCAGGAGTTTTTTATTTTGGGTGAGAATCAACTTTTTCGAGCGAGCATCGAGTCCCGGACGGATCTAGAGGCAAGTGCTCTCTCAGGATCGTACCTTCCCATTATTTATTTGTTTATTTTTTTTTTGGAGTCACCGAAACTTAGTTATATTTTGGATGACAATAAACCTTTTCGAGCGAGAATCGTGTCCCGGACGGATTCAGTGGCGAGGGTTCCCTCAGGACGTTAATTACTTAGTATTCAATTTTGAATCTCTGGAGACCGCCGAAATTGTGAACTATATATAGATTCCAACGTAGCTAACGTAACCTTATGTATAAATAAATTTAACACGTTAAGTGCGAAGCGAGGCCTAAATCACCCCTGATGCAACTTCCCTGTGGTGCGGCAAGGAAAAACGTGAGTTTCTCTGTCGTGCGAATGGCATAGCTTTGGTTTGGTCCAGTGAAGGAAAGAGATAAATATATATTTGAGATGCGCTAATGGTTCCGTACTCGGTGGTGTACCTACCTTGGTACCGGATGTCTTATTCAAGGGTTACACGATCAGTTTGGCGTCAGTTCAGTCCATCAGTTTGCTCAGAATGCCGCGAGAATTATCGTCTAACCAGTTGACAGACTGACTGATGGTCCAGAATGACAAAAATTAAATATTTTAAT